>OY725351.1:0-1200000 GCA_963243735.1 Neocrepidodera transversa | reverse complement strand
TAATTTTTTATTTTAAAAATATCATTAAAAAATCATTTTATCCGGAAAAGATTGTCCTTAAAAAATTATCCGGGGATGGATTGTCATGGATTTTAAAGCAGTGTCGTGCGAATAATTTTTTATTTCAAAAATATCATTAAAAAATATTTTTTATCCGGAAAAGATTGTCCTTAAAAAATTATCCGGGGATGGATTGTCATGGATTTTAAAGCAGTGTCGTGCGAATAATTTTTTATTTCAAAAATATCATTAAAAAATCATTTTATCCGGAAAAGATTGTCCTTAAAAAATTATCCGGGGATGGATTGTCATGGATTTTAAAGCAGTGTCGTGCGAATAATTTTTTATTTTAAAAATATCATTAAAAAATCATTTTATCCGGAAAAGATTGTCCTTAAAAAATTATCCGGGGATGGATTGTCATGGATTTTAAAGCAGTGTCGTGCGAATAATTTTTTATTTCAAAAATATCATTAAAAAATCATTTTATCCGGAAAAGATTGTCCTTAAAAAATTATCCGGGGATGGATTGTCATGGATTTTAAAGCAGTGTCGTGCGAATAATTTTTTATTTCAAAAATATCATTAAAAAATATTTTTTATCCGGAAAAGATTGTCCTTAAAAAATTATCCGGGGATGGATTGTCATGGATTTTAAAGCAGTGTCGTGCGAATAATTTTTTATTTTAAAAATATCATTAAAAAATCATTTTATCCGGAAAAGATTGTCCTTAAAAAATTATCCGGGGATGGATTGTCATGGATTTTAAAGCAGTGTCGTGCGAATAATTTTTTATTTTAAAAATATCATTAAAAAATCATTTTATCCGGAAAAGATTGTCCTTAAAAAATTATCCGGGGATGGATTGTCATGGATTTTAAAGCAGTGTAGTGCGAATATTTTTTTATTTAATTAATATTTAAAAAATATTTAAAAAGTCCTTTTTTATCCTGAAAAGATTGTCCAGAAAAAATTGTCCAAAAAGGATTGTCTAAAAAGGATTGTCCGGGGATGGATTGTCATGAATTTTAAAGCAGTGCCGTGCGAATAATTTTTTATTTAATAAATATTTAAAAAATATTAAAAAAAGTCCTTTTTTATCCGGAAAAGATTGTCCAGAAAAAATTGTCCAAAAAGGATTGTCCGGGGATGGATTGTCATGAATTTTAAAGCAGTGCCGTGCGAATAATTTTTTATTTAATAGATAAAAAATATTAAAGAAGTCCTTTTTTATCCGGAAAAGATTGTCCAGAAAAAATTATCCGGAAAGGATTTTCCAGAAAAAATTGTCCGGGGATTAATTGCCATGGATTTTAAAGCAGTGTTGTGCGAATATTTTTTTATTTAATAGACAAAAAATATTAAAAAAGTCCTTTTTTATCCGGAAAAGATTGTCCAGGGATTAATTGTCATGGATTTTAAAGCAGTGTTGTGCGAATAATTTTTTTAATATAAATATTTAAAAAAAATTTAAGATGTCCCTTTTTTTATCCGGAACGAATTGTCCTGAAAATATTGTCTAAAAAAATAGTCCGGAACGAGTTTTCCAGAAAAAATTGTCCGGAAAAGATTGTCCGGGGATGGATTGTCATGGACTTTAAAAATCAGTGTCGTACGAATAATTTTTTATTTAATATAAATTTAAAAAAAATTAAAAGACGTTATTTTTTATCTATAAAGCAGTGCCGTGCGAATAATTTCGTATTTGTTATATATTACAAAAAAAAATATTGATGATTTTCATTTATTTTTTAATATTTTTATGCCTATTGTTAAATTGTTTAATAAAGAAATTATTTGGAAACTTTGAAGAAGTTTCACGTTAATGGAATGAAAAAATATCCGTGGAGTTGTTGAAAGAAAGAAAAAAAAAATGAAAGTAATGAAAAACAGACATTATGTTAAAAAAGTTTTTCGAGTTTTTCTCGCACAGATTGCGACTTCTAAATTAATATTCTGCTAGTAACACGGATTTTCGTAAAAAAAAAGTAGATTATACTCAAGACAATAATATATTAGTGTTATGTATTTATAAAACGGTATTAATAAATATATATGAAAATTAATTTTAATATAAAAAAAAATACTATTTTCTAAGGCAAAATAGTGAAAAATGGAGAAATTTGGTAAAGAGTTTGAAAAATAGGGAAAAAATAGGGAAAAATAGGAAAATGTGGGAAAAATATTGAAAAATTGGGAAAATAGGAAAAAACTGGGAAAAACTGATAAGAGGAAGGGCAAAATTTTAAAAAATAGAGAGATTTGCAAAAAAAAGTTAAAATTAGAGAAAAAAATTTAAGAAATTGAGCAAAATAGGGAAATTTCGGAAAACTATGAAAAAATAGGGAAATTAGAGAATAAATATGGAAATACGGGAAAATAGTAAAAAATAAAGCAATATTGGAGACAATAAGAAAAAAATGGAATAATGAAATAATAAAAAAAATAATAGGGATAAATATGAAAAAACAAGAAAATATGAAGAAATAGAAAAAATATGGAATAATAGCGAAAATTGGGGAAAAATATCGAAAACTAGAGAAAATATGGGAAAATAGTGAAAATAAGGAAAAATAGTAAAAATATAAAAAAATTGATAATAATAGGGACAAATACCGACAAGTAGGAAAAGCGGAAAAAAATAATGAAAAACTGGAAAAATTAGGGGAAATTTGAAATATAGGGAAATTAGAGAAAAATAGGAAATATAGAAAAGCAGGGAAAAAAATTAGTAAAAATAGGAAACAATAAGAAGAAATGGTGAAAAATATGGAAAAATAAAGAAAATAGAGAAAAATAGGAAAAAACAGAAAAAAATATTAAATAAAATAAAATATTAATAATGAAAGGGGAAAAAAAGGACCAAGTAGGGACGAATAGAAAAAATAAGGTAAAATGGGATAAAATAATAGAAAAAAAAGAACAAATTGAAACGAATAGAAAAAATAGCGAAAAATTGAGAAAATAGTGGAAAAATTGTAAAAAATTGGTGGTAGAAATGGGGGAAAATTGAGAAAATAGAATAAAATAGATAATAAAAATAGGGAAAAATTAATGAAAAACAGGAAAATAGGCAAAAATAGGAAAAATCAAGTAAAGTTTGCTTCATTTTTTTTATTTACTCTTTTCTCCATTATTTTTTTTAAACCTATATTTTTGGTCCAAACTTATATTATTGTCCCCTTTTCCCCCTCTTTTTTTTACAATTATAATTTTTTGTCCCACTTTTTTTTCAACCTATTTTTGTCTCATTTTTTTAAAACCTTTTTTTTTTGACTTTTACCCCACTTTTTTCAAACTTATTTTTTCCCCCTCTTCTTTTTTTGCAATTATAATTTTCTGCCCCACTTTTTCTATTTAAACTTATTTTTGCCCCCTTTTTTTAAAACTATTTTTACTTTTGCCCCATTTTTTTTCAAACTCATGTTTTTCTCCCATTTCTCCCTCTCCTTTTTTTATAACTAATTTTCCGCCCCACTTTTTTTCAAACTTATTTTTTCTAAATTTTTTTTAAAACAGTTTTTTTGACTTTCCCTACTTTTTTTCAAACTTAAGTTTTTCTCCCATTTACCCCTCTCCTTTTTTTACAACCATAATTTTCTGCCCCACTTTTTCTATTCAAACTATTTTTGCCCTGTTTTTTATAAAACTATTTTTACTTTTGCCCCATTCTTTTTCAAACTCATGTTTTTCTCCCATTTCTCCCTCTCCTTTTTTTATAACTAATTTTCCGCCCCACTTTTTTTCAAACTTATTTTTTCTAAATTTTTTTTAAAACAGTTTTTATGACTTTCCCTACTTTTTTTCAAACTTAAGTTTTTCTCCCATTTACCCCTCTCCTTTTTTTACAACCATAATTTTCTGCCCCACTTTTTCTATTCAAACTATTTTTGCCCTGTTTTTTATAAAACTATTTTTACTTTTGCCCCATTTTTTTTCAAACTCATGTTTTTCTCCCATTTCTCCCTCTCCTTTTTTTATAACTGTAATTTTCCGCTCTACTTTTTTTTTCTAACTTATTATTTCCCCATTTTTTTAAAACTCTTTTTGCTGTATTTTTTTTTAATAATTTTTTGTCTCAAGTTTTTTTAAACTTATTGCTTTTGACTCATTTCCCCCCTCCAATTTTTTTACTATTATTATTTTTTGTATCACTTTTCTCCTTTTTTTATAATTTGTTCAATGCCCCAATTGTTTTCTCCCATTTTTTTTATAATTATTAGTTTCCCCTATTTTTTTCCACCTTTTCCTTACTTTTTTCCATTTCCTCGCTTTTCCCCTCTTTTTTTTCTCCAATTTATCATCAATTTTTTTCTTTTTTCCCGCTTAATTTTTCAATTTTTTTTTCTTTCTCACTTTTTTTGTTCTACCCTAAGCTTACTTAATCTGCCCTAAGAATTGTTTTTCATTATTTTCCCTGTTTTTTTTCCTTCAGTTTTCATTCCTCTCTCTTTGTTTTTTACTTTTTTGACCGAAAAATTCGAGATTAAGACGGAAATATCGATTTCGAGGTCTTAAGACCATTTCCAGTTAGAAATCTGTCTGTGTGTATCCTACGTTTAATTCGATTGAGCTTCAAAAAAAAAAAAAAAAAAAAAAAAAAAAAAAAAAAAAAAAAAAAAAAAAAAAAAAAAAAAAAAAAGATGAAGATAGAACCATATCCAGTTAGAAATCTGTCTGTCTGTGTGTATCCTACGTTTAATTCGATTGAATGAATCAATAATTTACAATTCTAAAATAACCCACTCGTGTAATAACAAATCGATGTGGTCAAAATCCTTTTTCGTCTTGAAATATTCACATTCAAACAAAACGACGAAAAGGCATTATTCAAGGATAAAACCGAACAAAATCGATTTTCCAATATCGAATTTCTCCCGCGTTTTCGCACAACTTTCCGAGATATTTTCGATGCGATGCGATGTGTCAGATATTTTTTTTTTTGGCACTCTGAATTTTCCCCAAATCGCACTGAAAAATCTACTTTAAATTTTCTATCTATCTGCCATCCAGTCACAGTGACTGGCTATAAATCATGTTGAGGTCACACACAAAGAATACTTTAAATCCGATAAAAGCGTTTCTTTATATCATTTCTATGGATCTAGAAAAATATATTTTAAATTTTATAATTTTTTATCAATTATAAATTTATAAATAGATTATTAAAGTTTTTTTATTAAAGGAAAAACTTATTTAAACTAACTAATAAATTTTATTCATTTTTTTTAGAGAGTCCCTTTTTATTTTTTACTCTTTTGCCCTTTTGTCCTCACTCAATTTTTGCTTCATTTTTAATAATTTCCTTCCCTTTAATTTCCCACCTCTTTTTTCCTCACTCGTTTTTTACTTCATTTTTAATAATTTAATCCCCTTTAATTTTCCCACCCCTTTTTTCCTCACTCGTTTTTTACTACATTTTTAATAATTTCCTCCCCTTTTATTTCCCACTTTTTTGCCCTTTTTTCCTCACTTGTTTTTTACTTCATTTTTAATAATTTCCTCCCCTTTTATTTCCCACTTTTTTGCCATTTTCTCCCCTCGTTTTTCGCTTTTTTTTAAATTATTTCCTCCTCTTTATTTCCCACCCCTTTTTTTCCTCACTCGTTTTTTACTTCCATTTTTAATAATTTCCTCCCCTTTTATTTCCCACTTTTTTGCCCTTTTTTCCTCACTCGTTTTTTACTTCATTTTTAATAATTTCCTCCCCTTTTATTTCCCACTTTTTTGCCCTTTTTTCCTCACTCGTTTTTTGATTCATTTTTAATTATTTCCTCCCCCTTAATTTTCCACCCCTTTTTTCCTCACTTGTTTTTTTACATGATTTTTAATAATTTCCTCCCCTTTTATTTCCCACTCTTTTGCCCTTTTGTCATCACTCGTTTTTTGATTCATTTTTAATTATTTCCTCCCCCTTAATTTTCCACCCCTTTTTCCACCCCTTTTTCCTTACTTGTTTTTTTACATGATTTTTAATTATTTCCTCCCCTTTTATTTTCCATTCTTTTACCCTTTTTTCCTCACTTGTTTTTTTACTTGATTTTTAATTATTTTATTTTTCATTCTTTTACCCTTTTTTTCTCACTCGTATTTTGCTTCATTTTTAATTATTTCCTCCCCTTTTATATCTCACTCTTTTGCCCTTTTTTCTTCACTTGTTTTTTGCCTAATTTTTTCCCACTTGGTTTTTTCTCCTTTTTTTCCCGGACTCTTGTTTTGAATCTTTTTCACGCCCCTTATTTCCCACTCTTATTTTTTTGTCCCACTCTCCCTCTTCTTTTCCCCTACTTTTGTTTTTTGCCCCACTTGTTTTGCCTCTATTTTTTCATCTCTTTTTTAACACTTTTTTTTGCCCCACTTGTTTTTACTCCTTTTTTATCCCATTTTCCCTCTTCTTTTCTCCTACTCTTGTTTTTTTTATCCCACTTGTTTTTACTTTCTTTTTCCACTCCTTTTTATACCACTCTTTTTTTGTCCCACTTGTTTTTACGGCCTTTTTTCCAACCCTTTTTTTTTCACTCTAATTTTTTGTCCCATTCTCCCTCTTCTTTTCTCCTACTCTTTATTTTTGCCTCCCTTTTTTCATCTATTTTTTAACACTTTTGCCCCACTTGTTTTTACTCTCTTTTTGCTTTCTCTTATTTTTTGTCCCACATTCCCTTCCCTCCCTTTTCCTCCACTCTGATTTTTTGCCCCACTTATTTTTACTCCCTTTTTTTCTTCGCCTTTTATTTTTCACTCTTTTGCCCTTTTTCTCCTTGTTTTTCCCACTAGTTTTAATTAATTTTTTTCCACTTGGGTTTTTTTCATTCGCTCTTGTTTTTTGTGTTACTTTCTTTTTTCCACCATTTTTTTCTCACACTTTTATTTTTTTGTTCCACTTTCCCTGCCCCTTTTCTCCCACTCTTATTTTTTGTTCTCCACTTTCCCTTTCTTTTTCCCCACTCTTATTTTTTGTTTCACTTGTTATTGTTTTGTCACGCTCTTTATTTTATTGTTCTACTTTCCTTTTATTTTTCCCACACTCTTGATTTTTGCTCCAAAAATTGTTAAAAAAAGAAAGCTAAAAATTGTTAAAAAGATAATAAAAAACCTAAAAAAATCCTAAAAATTAGTAAAAAAAAATCTAAAAATTGCTAAAAATTGTAAAAAATAAAAAAAATGCTGAAAACTGTTTAAAAATACTAAAAAAATTGCTTAAAAAAAAAATTTTTTTGGAAAAAATTAAATTTTTTTTAATTTTTGTAAACTTATTTTATTAATGTATTTTGATGCAGAAAAATTAAAATAATCGATTAAACAATTACTTTACTAGGAGTGTTCGGAAAGTTGGGGTGGGATTACCCCCTCATTTTTTTTTTGCTAATTTGTGCATTTAAATTACTAAAAAATATTACATTCGAAATATGCTAATAAACATTCAGGATAAAAATGAACAGGACCGTACTTAGAAAAAGTACAGTTTATTGTCAAAATCTAATAAAATATAATGATTTCAAAAAAGTACAGATCCGTATTTAAAAAAATAGTTGAGAGTGACCGTTTAAAGACGAAACGATATTTGAAAAAATTGTTTACATTTTGACATTTAACATTCAATTAAAAAAAAGTTTCTTAAAAAAAATTTTTTCCCTATTTAACCAAATTTGTAAAAATGTTATTTTTAGCAGATTTTTCTATGTATGATAAATTTGATTAATGGTGTATTAGTGATTGTAAAAATAATCAATATAGTTATCGAAAAAACGAAATCATTAATAATTCACTAGTGAAAATGATCGACTTTTATTAGAAACACGCATTAGTAACCATTTTAAGTCGCGACTTGGATATTAGAAAAGTTGCGTGTTTGTTTTTTTTTTTTTTTTTTTTTTTTCTTCGTGACCAACATAATATACATTAGTAAATATAAATAAAGCAGAAATTATTCGAAGGGCAGGTGAATATCAAAATAACCCGATGTTAAACATAAATATAAGAAGAGAAATTACTATTTGGTTGTTTAAATACTATAATATTTTTTCTACACTCTATGAAATTATAACTTAATTTATATCCAAACACGATTAACAAAATATATTATACTAAAAACGTGATCGAGTCGGAATCAAATCAGGAAATTTAAGGTGTAGGTGCCTATATTATTATTTATGGGGTACATAAAATTATCATTTAAAAATATATTTTTTTGAATATGTACTTAATAAAATGTTAGGGGCGGTGAAATTAGAATTATTTTAGTAAAAAAATAATAATACAAATGAATTTACCCTACCGTGCGCTTATTAGAATCTTAAAAGGGATTAAAATAAGGGTTTTTAAAATCATTGATTTGTTTGAGATTTTTTACCTTTTTATATTTTTATTAAATATAAAATTTTAGAAACGTAGCAATTTTTAATAATTTTTATCAATTTTTATTATTTTTTAACAATTTTTACCAATTTTTTTGAATTTTTTAACAATTTTTTGCTTTCTTTTATTTTTTAGCACTTTTTAAAAAAAAAATTTAATAATTTTTAGAATTTTTTTGGTATTTTTTAACAATTTTTAGTATTTTTTAGTACTTTTTAAGATTTTTTTAGTATTTTTTAACAATTTTTGGTAATTTTTATTATTTAGCAATTTTTAGAATTTGTTTTAGTATTTTTTAGTAATTTTTTTTAATATTTTTTAACAATTTTTAGTAATTTTCATCATTTAGCAATTTTTAGTAATTTTTAGGATTTTTTTTAGTATTTTCTTTAACAATTTTTACCATTTTTTTAGTATTTTTTAACAATTTTTGGTAATTTTTATTATTTAGCAATTTTTAGAATTTGTTTTAGTATTTTTTAGTAATTTTTTTTAATATTTTTTAACAATTTTTAGTAATTTTCATCATTTAGCAATTTTTAGTAATTTTTAGGATTTTTTTTAGTATTTTCTTTAACAATTTTTACCATTTTTTTTGTATTTTTTAACAATTTTTTGCTTTCTTTTATTTTTTAGCACTTTTTAAAAAAACATTTTTAAATTTTTAGAATTTTTTTAGTATTTTTGAACAATTTTAAGTAATTTTTATTATTTAGCAATTTTTAGAATTTTTTTAGAAATTTGTTGGATTTTTTTAGTATTTTTTAACAATTTTTTAGTAATTTTTTAGTAATTTTTATTATTTAGCAATTTTTAGATTGTTTTTAGGATTTTTTAGTAATTTTTGGGATTTTTTTAGTAATTTTTATTATTTAGCAATTTTTAGAATTTTTTTTAGTATTTTTTAGTAATTTTTTTTAATATTTTTTAACAATTTTTACCATTTTTTTTGTATTTTTAACAATTTTTTGCTTTCTTTTATTTTTTAGCACTTTTTAAAAAAACATTTTTAAATTTTTAGGATTTTTTTAGTATTTTTTAACAATTTTTAGTAATTTTTATTATTTAGCAATTTTTTGATTTTTTTTTTGGATTTTTTAGTAATTTTTAGGATTCTTTTAGTATTTTTTAACAATTTTTAGTAATTTTTATTATTTAGCAATTTTTTGATTTTTTTTTTGGATTTTTTAGTAATTTTTAGGATTCTTTTAGTATTTTTTAACAATTTTTAGTAATTTTTATTATTTAGTAATTTTTAGAATTTTTTTAGAAATTTTTAGGATTTTTTTAGTATTTTTTAACAATTTTTTAGTAATTTTTATTATTTAGCAATTTTTAGATTTTTTTTAGGATTTTTAGTAATTTTTAGGATTCTTTTAGTATTTTTTAACAATTTTTAGTAATTTTTATTATTTAGCAATTTTTAGATTTTTTTTAGGATTTTTTAGTAATTTTTAGGATTATTTTAGTATTTTTTAACAACTTTTAGTAATTGTTATTGTTTAGTAATTTTTAGATTTTTTTTAGAAATTTTTTGGATTTTTTTTAGTATTTTTTAACAATTTTTTAGTAATTTTTATTAATTTGCAATTTTTAGATTTTTTTTAGGATTTTTTAGTAATTTTTAGGATTTTTTTAGTATTTTTTAACAATTTTTAGTAATTTTTATTATTTAGCAATTTTTAGATTTTTTTTAGGATTTTTTAGTAATTTTTAGGATTATTTTAGTATTTTTTAACAACTTTTAGTAATTGTTATTGTTTAGTAATTTTTAGATTTTTTTTAGAAATTTTTTGGATTTTTTTTAGTATTTTTTAACAATTTTTTAGTAATTTTTATTAATTTGCAATTTTTAGATTTTTTTTAGGATTTTTTAGTAATTTTTAGGATTTTTTTAGTATTTTTTAACAATTTTTTAGTAATTTTTATTATTTAGCAATTTTTAGATTTTTTTTAGGATTTTTAGTAATTTTTAGGATTCTTTTAGTATTTTTTAACAATTTTTAGTAATTTTTATTATTTAGCAATTTTTAGATTTTTTTTAGGATTTTTTAAGAATTTTTAGGATTATTTTAGTATTTTTTAACAACTTTTAGTAATTGTTATTGTTTAGTAATTTTTAGATTTTTTTTAGAAATTTTTTGGATTTTTTTTAGTATTTTTTAACAATTTTTTAGTAATTTTTATTAATTTGCAATTTTTAGATTTTTTTTAGGATTTTTTAGTAATTTTTAGGATTTTTTTAGTATTTTTTAACAATTTTTTAGTAATTTTTATTATTTAGCAATTTTTAGATTTTTTTTAGGATTTTTAGTAATTTTTAGGATTCTTTTAGTATTTTTTAACAATTTTTAGTAATTTTTATTATTTAGCAATTTTTAGAATTTTTTTAGGATTTTTTAAGAATTTTTAGGATTATTTTAGTATTTTTTAACAACTTTTAGTAATTGTTATTGTTTAGTAATTTTTAGATTTTTTTTAGAAATTTTTTGGATTTTTTTTAGTATTTTTTAACAATTTTTTAGTAATTTTTATTATTTAGCAATTTTTAGATTTTTTTTTGGATTTTTTAGTAATTTTTAGGATTTTTTAGTATTTTTTAACAATTTTTAGTAATTTTTATTATTTAGCAATTTTTAGAATTTTTTTAGAAATTTTTTGGATTTTTTTAGTATTTTTTAACAATTTTTTAGTAATTTTTATTAATTTGCAATTTTTAGATTTTTTTTAGGATTTTTTAGTAATTTTTAGGATTTTTTTAGTATTTTTTAACAATTTTTAGTAATTTTTATTATTTAGCAATTTTTAGAATTTTTTTAGGATTTTTTAAGAATTTTTAGGATTATTTTAGTATTTTTTAACAATTTTTTAGTAATTTTTATTAATTTGCAATTTTTAGATTTTTTTTAGGATTTTTTAGTAATTTTTAGGATTTTTTTAGTATTTTTTAACAATTTTTAGTAATTTTTATTATTTAGCAATTTTTAGAATTTTTTTAGTAATGTTTATGATTTTTTTAGTATTTTTTAACAATTTTTAGTAATTTTTATTATTTAGCAATTTTTAGAATTTTTTTTAGTAATTTTTAGGATTTTTTTAGTATTTTTTAACAATTTTTAGTAATTTTTATTAATTTGCAATTTTTAGATTTTTTTTAGGATTTTTTAGTAATTTTTAGGATTTTTTTAATATTTTTTAACAATTTTTAGTAATTTTTATTATTTAGCAATTTTTAGAATTTTTTTAGTAATGTTTATGATTTTTTTAGTATTTTTTAACAATTTTTTAGTAATTTTTATTATTTAGCAATTTTTAGATTTTTTTTAGGATTTTTTAGTAATTTTTAGGATTATTTTTTAACAACTTTTAGTAATTGTTATTGTTTAGTAATTTTTAGAATTTTTTTAGAAATTTTTAGGATTTTTTTAGTATTTTTTAACAATTTTTTAGTAATTTTTATTATTTAGCAATTTTTAGATTTTTTTTAGGATTTTTTAGTAATTTTTAGGATTATTTTTTAACAACTTTTAGTAATTGTTATTGTTTAGTAATTTTTAGAATTTTTTTAGAAATTTTTAGGATTTTTTTAGTATTTTTTAACAATTTTTTAGTAATTTTTATTATTTAGCAATTTTTAGATTTTTTTTTGGATTTTTTAGTAATTTTTAGGATTTTTTAGTATTTTTTAACAATTTTTAGTAATTTTTATTATTTAGCAATTTTTAGAATTTTTTTAGAAATTTTTTGGATTTTTTTAGTATTTTTTAACAATTTTTTAGTAATTTTTATTAATTTGCAATTTTTAGATTTTTTTTAGGATTTTTTAGTAATTTTTAGGATTTTTTTAATATTTTTTAACAATTTTTAGTAATTTTTATTATTTAGCAATTTTTAGAATTTTTTTAGTAATGTTTATGATTTTTTTAGTATTTTTTAACAATTTTTAGTAATTTTTATTATTTAGCAATTTTTAGAATTTTTTTTAGTAATTTTTAGGATTTTTTAGTAATTTTTAGGATTTTTTTAATATTTTTTAACAATTTTTAGTAATTTTTATTATTTAGCAATTTTTAGAATTTTTTTAGTAATGTTTATGATTTTTTTAGTATTTTTTAACAATTTTTAGTAATTTTTATTATTTAGCAATTTTAGAATTTTTTTTAGTAATTTTTAGGATTTTTTTAGTATTTATTAACAATTTTTAGTAATTTTTATTATTTAGCAATTTTTAGAATTTTTTTAGTAATGTTTATGATTTTTTTAGTATTTTTTAACAATTTTTAGTAATTTTTATTATTTAGCAATTTTTAGAATTTTTTTTAGTAATTTTTAGGATTTTTTTAGTATTTTTTAACAATTTTTAGTAATTTTTATTATTTAGCAATTTTTAGAATTTTTTTTAGTAATTTTTAGGATTTTTTTAGTATTTTTTAACAATTTTTAGTAATTTTTATTAATTTGCAATTTTTAGATTTTTTTTAGGATTTTTTAGTAATTTTTAGGATTTTTTAATATTTTTTAACAATTTTTAGTAATTTTTATTATTTAGCAATTTTTAGAATTTTTTTAGTAATGTTTATGATTTTTTTAGTATTTTTTAACAATTTTTTAGTAATTTTTATTATTTAGCAATTTTTAGATTTTTTTTAGGATTTTTTAGTAATTTTTAGGATTATTTTTTAACAACTTTTAGTAATTGTTATTGTTTAGTAATTTTTAGATTTTTTTTAGAAATTTTTAGGATTTTTTTAGTATTTTTTAACAATTTTTTAGTAATTTTTATTATTTAGCAATTTTTAGATTTTTTTTTAGGATTTTTTAGTAATTTTTAGGATTATTTTTTTAACAACTTTTAGTAATTGTTATTGTTTAGTAATTTTTAGAATTTTTTTAGAAATTTTTTGGATTTTTTTAGTATTTTTTAACAATTTTTTAGTAATTTTTATTAATTTGCAATTTTTAGATTTTTTTTAGGATTTTTTAGTAATTTTTAGGATTTTTTTAATATTTTTTAACAATTTTTAGTAATTTTTATTATTTAGCAATTTTTAGAATTTTTTAGTAATGTTTATGATTTTTTTAGTATTTTTTAACAATTTTTAGTAATTTTTATTATTTAGCAATTTTTAGAATTTTTTTTAGTAATTTTTAGGATTTTTTAGTATTTTTTAACAATTTTTAGTAATTTTTATTATTTAGCAATTTTTAGAATTTTTTTAGAAATTTTTTGGATTTTTTTAGTATTTTTTAACAATTTTTTAGTAATTTTTATTAATTTGCAATTTTTAGATTTTTTTTAGGATTTTTTAGTAATTTTTAGGATTTTTTTAATATTTTTTAACAATTTTTAGTAATTTTTATTATTTAGCAATTTTTAGAATTTTTTTAGTAATGTTTATGATTTTTTTAGTATTTTTTAACAATTTTTAGTAATTTTTATTAATTTGCAATTTTTAGATTTTTTTTAGGATTTTTTAGTAATTTTTAGGATTTTTTTAATATTTTTTAACAATTTTAGTAATTTTTATTATTTAGCAATTTTTAGAATTTTTTTTAGTAATTTTTAGGATTTTTTTAGTATTTTTTAACAATTTTTAGTAATTTTTATTATTTAGCAATTTTTAGAATTTTTTTAGTAATGTTTATGATTTTTTTAGTATTTTTTAACAATTTTTAGTAATTTTTATTATTTAGCAATTTTTAGAATTTTTTTAGTAATTTTTAGGATTTTTTTAGTATTTTTTAACAATTTTTAGTAATTTTTATTATTTAGCAATTTTTAGAATTTTTTTAGTAATGTTTATGATTTTTTTAGTATTTTTTAACAATTTTTAGTAATTTTTATTATTTAGCAATTTTTAGAATTTTTTTTAGTAATTTTTAGGATTTTTTTAGTATTTTTTAACAATTTTTAGTAATTTTTATTATTTAGCAATTTTTAGAATTTTTTTAGTAATGTTTATGATTTTTTTAGTATTTTTTAACAATTTTTAGTAATTTTTATTATTTAGCAATTTTTAGAATTTTTTTTAGTAATTTTTAGGATTCTTTTAGTATTTTTTAACAATTTTTTAGTAATTTTTATTATTTAGCAATTTTTAGATTTTTTTTTAGGATTTTTTAGTAATTTTTAGGATTTTTTTAATATTTTTTAACAATTTTTAGTAATTGTTATTGTTTAGCAATTTTTAAAAAATTTTTAGTATTTTTTAACAATTTTAAATAATTTTTATTATTTAACAATTTTTAGTAATTTTTATTATTTAGCAATTTTTAGAATTTTTTAGTAATTTTTAGGATTTTTTTTGTATTTTTTAACATTTTTTTACAATTTTTTTGTATTTTTTTAGCAATTTTTATTAATTTGAAGCTATTTCTAGCGACCTTTAGTATATTTATATAATTTTTACCATTATTTATATTTTAGTTTTTTTTTTGGCATTTTTTATTATGATTTAGAAATTTTTATCATTTTTTTTAAAATTTTTATCAATTTTTTTTTAAATTTTTAGTTATTTGTAGCTATTTGTAGGGACCTTTAGTATATTTATAATTTTTAGCATTTTTTACTATATTTTAGTATTTTTTTAGCATTTAGCAATTTATAACAATTTTTTTGTATTTTGTGTCTTTTTTTTATTTTTTAACAATTTTTAGTAATTTGTAGCGACCATTAGTATATTAATAATTTTTAGCGTTTTTTATATTTTTCAGCAATTTTTTGCTTTTTTTTTAATTTTTAAACAATTTTTTAGTAATTTTTATTATTACATACCAATTTTTAGGATTTTTTTTTGTATTTTTTAGTAATTTTTAGGATTTTTTTAGTATTTTTTAACAATTATTTTTAGCGACCCAAGCATTTTTTTACATTTTAGCGTTTTTTTATTACATTTTAATAAAATTTAGCATTTTTTTATTATTTTTTAGCATTTTTTATTCTTGTTTAGCAATTTTTATAATTTTTAGCAGTTTTTTTTTAATGGAGTTTTTTATTATTTTTTAGCAATTTTTGGCATTTTTTAAACAATTTTTATCTTTTTTTTTAATAATTTTTAGCGATTTTTATTAATTTGTCCTTTTTTAACCATCTTTTGTATTTTTATAATTTTGAAACATTTTAGGGATTTTACAATTTTTTATCAATTTTTGGCATTTTTTAATATTAGCATTTTTTGGAATTTTGAATCAACTTTCAGTATTTTCAGCGACTTATTATTTTATTTTTTTTTACCATTTTATAACAATTTTTATTATTTTTTAACATTTTTTAGTAATTTAGCAATTTTTAAAATCTTTCAATAATTTGTGGTAATTTTTAATAATTTTTAGCAATTTTTTTACAATTTTTAGTAATCTTTCAATTTTCAGCAATTTTTAAGCATCTTTAACAATTTTTAACACTTTCAGCTTTTTTTACTGTTATTTAGCAATACATAATAATAATCAATTTTTAGCAATATTTTTTATTAATTTTTTCGGTGCTATTTTTTTTTTAATACGTTATAAAATAATCGACATAATTTTTTTTTACCTCCACATAACATTTTTTATTTAATTTTTTCAGGTCTGGATATTCGGTGACGTATGGTGTCAAGTTTGGCTAGCCGTAGACGTCTGGATGTGTACGGCTTCCATTTTGAATCTTTGCGTCATATCGTTGGATCGGTACGTAGCTGTCACTAGACCCATCACTTATCCCAGCATCATGTCCCATTCAAGGGCGAAAGCGCTCATAGCTGGTCTATGGATATTGAGTTTCGTCATTTGTTTTCCACCTCTAGTTGGTTGGAAAGACAGAAAGGTAAGTCTTATTTATATAAACAAACTTTATATGTAGCGAGAAAGTAAAAAAAAATGTACACAGCTGTATAATAAACTTATATAATTAAAAATAGGAAATTCCCCATAAATCGGTATCACTTTTTGATTACTGACTTACTGAGCTACTTGTCTAGCATATTATAAAGTATATACTCAAAAATGGGAAATTCCCCACAAATTGGCATCACTGTTTGATTACTGATTTACTGAGCTTACTTGTCTAGCATATTATAAAAGTATATTGATTAAAACCGTACCCAGGACAGGCCTTAGGGTAATTTTCCACACGTTCGAGTGGTCATTTTAGTGCCCCCCCCCCCCCCCCCCCCACCACCAAGAACCATCCCGGACCAATCACCGCATTGTAAAAAAAGAGAGGTTAGTTTTTTCGGTACTGTTACTAATCTCTGTCTGTGATAAAATAGATTTTTTTTTTACCATTTTCTGCGATTTTTTTTAGTTTTTTTTTAGATTTTTTTTGGGATTATTTGCGAATTTCAATTCTTTCAAATTTCTTTTTTTAATCGTTACAATTCGTCCTTTTTTTGGAATTTTATTCGATATTTTTCAATCTTGCGTTTCAAAATTCAAATTTTTATTTTTTTTTTATCATATTCTGTGATTTTTTTGGAATTATTTTTGTATTTCAATTGTTTCAAATTTCTTTTTTTAATGATTACAATTCTTCCTAGTAGTTTTTTCAAATTTTTTGGAATTTTATGCGATATTTTTGGATTTCTTACGTTTTTTTTCTTTTCTTTTTGTGAATTTTTTCCCACTTTTTTTGTGATTGTTTTCATTTTTTTTGGGATTTTGTTTCGATTTTTTGCACTTTTTTGAGATTTTTTGGAATTATTTGCAATTTATTTCAATTTTTTTTTTATTTTCTGCGTTTTTTTGTGATTTTTTTTAGTTGCGATTTTTTTTGGGATTATTTGGGTATTTTAATTTTCTCAAATTTCTTTCTTTAATGATTACAATTCTTCCTAGTTTTTTCAAATTTTTTTGCTTTCGTTTTTTTTCAAATTTTTTTGTAAATTTTTCCCATTGTTTTACGATTTTTTAGCATTTTTTTACATTTTTTTGAAATTATTTGCGATTTATTTAAATTATTTAAAAAAAATTTAATTTTATTTACCGTTTTCTGCGATTTTTTTGTGATTTTTTTTTTAATTGAATTTTTTTGCGGTTATTTGCGTATTTCACTTCTTTCAATTTTTATTTTTTAATAGTGACAATTCTTTTTTGTTAAATTTTTTTAAGATTTTTTCGAATTTTTTGTGTTTTTTTTTAATCTTTTGTGATTTTTTGCATTGTTTTTGGGATTTTGTTTTATTTTTTTTGCGTTTTTTTGGGAACTTTTAGAATTATTTGAGATTTACTTCAATTATTTTAATTTTTTTTACCAAATTTCTTTTTGTAATGGTTACAATTCTTCCTAGTTTTTTTTTTCAATTTTTTTGGTATTTCATGCGAAATTTTTCAATATTGCGTTTTTTTTCTTTTTTTTTGTGAATTTTTTCCCGATTTTTTGCGATTTTTGTTTAAGATTTTTTCTTAATTATTTGCGATTTATTTCAAATCTTTTAATTTTTCCGGTTTTCAGTGAATTTTTGTAATTTTTTTGCTATATTTTTCGGTTTTTGCGCCTTTTTTTCTTGGTTTTTTTTGTGATTTTTTGTAATTTTTTTAATGACTTTACGATTTTTTGTTTTTTTTTTTTCAATTTTGCGATTTTTTGCCATTTTTTGAGATTTTTTTCTTCTTTTTACCATTATTTTTTTTATTGATTTTTTTGTCATTTTTCGAGATTTTTTTTGCATATTTTTTTTCGACTTTCTACAATTATTTGCATTTGGAATTTTTTGGGATTTTTTTTCCGATCTTTTGAATTTTTTTGCTAATTTTTGTGTTTTTGTTTTGCAATTTTTTTAGATTTTGTTTCGTTTTTTTTGCGATTTTTTTAACATTTTTCTTTAAGATTTTTTTGTAATAATTTGCGATTTATTTCAAATCTTTTTTCCGGTTTTTAGAAAATTTTTGGAATTTTTTTGGAATTTTTTGCGATATTTTTGGTTTTTTTTTGCGCCTTTTTTCTTTCGCTTTTGCGATTTTTTTGCCATTTTTTGAGATTTTTTTTGCATATTAAATTTTTTTCCGACTTTTGTTGCAATTTTTGGCTTTTTTCCACTTTTTTACAAATTTTTTTAATTCTCTCGTTTTTTTCTATATTTTACAATTTTGTTATTCATTTTTCTCCAATATTTTCTGATTTTTTTATATCCGATTTTTATTGATTTTTTTTCGATTCTTCCAATTTTTCCTAATATTTTTTTCATTTTTCTGCTTTTTTTTCTAATTGATTAGAATTGTTTTCAGTTTTTTGCGATTTTTTTACTATTTTTTGCTATTTTTTTTGCATTTGGAATTTTTTGTGATTTTTTTGCGATTTTTTGAAATTTGTTTGCTAATTTTTGCGGTTTTGTTTTGCGATTTTTTTGAGAATTTCTTTCGGTTTTTTTTTTGCGATTTTTTTGTTCTTTTTTTAACATTTTTTTGTAATTATTATTTTTGCAATTTTTTTGGGTTTTTTGCGCTTTTTTTTCTTTCTTTTTTTTGAAAATTTTTGAGATTTTTTTTTAAATTTTCTCCATTTTCCCAGTTTTGTCCGTATTTTCCTGTTTTTTTCCTTTTTTTCACTATATTTTCATATATTTTTTTATTTTTCCTATTTTTTTATTTTTTTTTTGATTTTTTGCTTTTCAAATTTTTTGTATTTCGATTTCTTGCATTTTTTTGCTACTTCTTTTTCCTTTTTTGCGACTTCTTTTTCGTTTTTTTTCCTATTTTTTGTTTTTTTTCTGATTTTGTTTTCGATTATTTCTAATCTTTCCTCATTTTTTTCTCATTCTGTTTTTTTTTTCTATTTTTTAGTTTTCTGATTTTTTAATTACTCTGATTTTTTCGATTTATTTCAATTCTTTCAAATTTTTTATTTTTTTAGTTCGTACCATCATTTTCAGTTTTTTTGGCTTTTTTTGATTGCTTGTGATTTTTTTTGCATTTGCATTTTTTTGTGATTTTTTTTAACCATTTTCTTTGCGATTTTTTGGGTTTTTTTTGAGATTTTGTTTCGATTTTTTTACCTTTGTTATAAAATTTTTGTTTAAGATTTTTTTGTAATTATTCGCGATTTATTTCAAATCTTTTCATTTTTTTTAAATCTTTCCGGTTTTAGCAATTTTTTTGCATTTTTTGGCGATATTTTTCGTTTCTTTGCACCTTTTTTTTCGTTTTTTGCAAATTCTTGCCATTTTTTGCATTTTTTTGGCAATTTTCAGTTTTTTGGTTATTTTTTGCAATTTTTTTTTCCATTTTTGCGATTTTGCATTTGCAATTTTTTGCGATTTTTTTATTGAGTTTTTTGCGATTTTTTTTGAATATTGTTTCGGTTTTTTTTGCGATTTTTTAACCTTTTTTAACATTTTTGGTAATTATTTGCGATTTATTTCAAATCATTTCATTTTTTTTTAATTGGTCCGGTTTTTAGCGAATTTTTGTATTTTTTTTACGATATTTTTCGTTATTTTGCGCCTTTTTTTTTCTTTTTTTTTTTGCGAACTTTTGCTGTTTTTTGAGATTTTTTTTTGTGTATTTTTTTTCGACATTTTACGATTATTTGCATTTAGAATTTGTTGTGATTTTTTAATCGATTTTTTTTTTACGATTTTTCGAAATTTTTTTTGCTAATTTTTACGGTTTTGTTTTGCGGTTTTTTTGAGATCTTGTTTGTTTTTTTTTGCGATTTTTTAACATTTTTGTTTAAGATTTTTTTGTAATTATTTGCGATTTATTATAAATCGCTTCACTTTGTTTTTATTTTTTCCGGTTTTTAGCAAATTTTTGCAACATTTTTCGTTTTTTTGCGTCTTTTTTCTTTCTTTCGTTTTTTCTTGCGAATTTTTGCCATTTTTTGGGATTGTTTTGCAATTTTTTTCCGACTTTTTACGATTATTTGCATTTGTAATTATTTGTGATTTTTGGCGCTTTTTTCGCATTTTTACAATTTTGTTTTTCATTTTTTTTTCAATATTTTCTGTTTTTTCTTATTTTTTCCGATTTTTATTGATTTTTTCGATTCTTCTAATTTTTCCTGTTTTTTTTTTCATTTTTCTTTTTTTTTTCTAATTCTTCTAAGTTGATTAGAATTGTTTTTAGTTTTTTGGCTGTTTTTTGCGATTTTTTTCAATTTTTTGAGTTAATTTTTGCGATTTTTTTCAATTATTTGAGCATTTGCATTTGTAATTTTCTGAGGGTTTTTTACGATTTTTTTGCGATGTTTTACGTTTTTTTTACCGTTTTTGTAATTATTTGCGATTACTTTAAATCTTTTCATTATTTTTTAATTCTTTCCGCTTTTTAGCGAATTTTTGCAATTTTTTGCGATTTTTTTGCAATAATTATTTTTTCTAGAGATTTTTTTTATTCGTTATGTTTTTTTTTGCTTTTTTTACAACGTCAACATCATGTTAGTGTTGCTAGATATTATTTTTTTTTTTTTTTTTTTTTTCATTTTAAGAATCTGAATATTTTATTTTAATTTGGTAACTTTTTAAATTGTAAATTAATCATCAGAAACTGCGAAACGCGATCTAAAATTTATTTCCCAAATTGTCAGTGATTTAATTAACAATTCTACTGAAACTTTAGCTGAAAATAATTTAATTTTGAAAAAATAATAATTGTGAATCGGATGGAATATTTATTAAGAAACTTTCGGCTTAAACTCTTTATTAAATATATAATTCGACTTTTATCAAATTTCTAATTGATAATTATAATTTTGATTAAATTAATGATATTCCATATGGGAAATAAAAAAGAAGAAAATTGTGCGATCGGGGGAATAACCGGAAAAATCGAAAAAATCAAAAATCGAAAGAAATCGAATAAATAAAAAAATCGGAATGATAAGAAAAAATTAGAAAACAACGAAAAAAAAATAGAAAATAAAACAGAATGATGAGAAAAACTAGAAAAAATAAATAAAAAACAGGAAAAATCAAAAAATGAGAAAAAAATGGGACAAAATAAGAAAAGAAATTAGAAAAAATCAATAAAAAACGGAAAAAAATAAGAAAAAAAAAACCATAAAACGCAAAAAAAATGGCAGAAATCTCAAAACGAAAAAAAAAGCGCTAAAGAATGCAAGAAATCGAAAAATTTAGCAAAAACAAAGAAAACCAAAAAAAAAGAATTGTAACAATAAAAAATTTGAAAAACATAAAAGAAAAAATAAATAGCAAAAACGCACAAAAAATAAAAAAAAATGCAAAAAATAGGAAAACTTCAAAAAGTCGTAAAAAATCGGAAAAATAATCACAAAAAAAATAAATAAATAAATTCAAAAAAATTGAAATAAAAATCAGAATAAGAAGAAAAAAAAGAAAAAAATTGCAAAAAACCAGAAAAAAAATTACTAATAAATTGAAAATTCAAATAATCGCAAGAAACGGAAAAAAATTGCAAAAAAATCGCTAAAAATGGCAAAAAAATCGGAAAAAATAATTATAACCATCTAAAATAATTTTTACAAATGAAAAAATTCGAATGAATTAAAATAAAACCAAAAAAATTAGAGGAATGAGAAAAAAATGAGAAAACGCAAAAAATTGGAGAAAATAGCCAAAAAAAAATCGGAAAAAGTCCTCAAAAATTACTAATGTAAATAATCGTAAAAAACAAAAAAGAATGCAAAACAATCGAAACAAAATTTCAAAACAGTCTCACAAAAAAAAAAACAAAAACAAAACAAAAAATTGCAGAAAATAACAAAAAAAAATCAAAAAAATTTTATAAAAAATTGCAATTAGAAAAAATCAGAATAAAACAGAAAACAATGAGAAAAAGCAGAAAACAAAAAGACACAAAAAAATCAAAACGAAATCTCCAAAAAGTCGCAAAGAAACTAAAAAAAAATCAAAAAATCGCAAAAAATAAAAAAATCGGAAAAAAAGTTAAAAAAAAATTCATAAAAAAATGCAATTAGGAGGGAATATTAGAAAAAATAAAAAAAAATCAGAAAAAAATGAGAAAAATCAGAAAACAAAAAAATGCAAACAAATCCCAAACAAAAAACGCAAAAAAATCGTGGAAAATAGTCAAAAAATTGTATAAATTTGGAAAAAGTCCACAAAAATTGAAAATGTAAATAATCGCAAAAAACAAAAAAAATGCAAAAAAAACCAAAAAAACTCAAAACAGTCACAAAAAATCGCAGAAAATTGCAAAAAAAAAATCAAAAAAGTCATAAAAAAATTTCAAAACAATTGGAAAAAATTCATAAAAAAATGCAATTATTGGGGAATATTAGAAAAAATCAGAAAAATAAGAAAAAAATGAGAAAAAGCAGAAAACAAAAAAAAACGCAAAAAATCGCAGAAAATAGTCAAAAAATTTAAGAAATCGTTAAAAATCAAAAAAAGTCCACAAAAATTGCAAATCCAAAAAAAGCGAAAAAAAAATCAAAACAAAATCTCATAAAAATCGCAAACAATGAAAAGTGCAAAAAAAATTCAAAAAAAAAAACGAGAAAAAATACAAAACCTTTCTCTCTTGTATTTGTGAAGTATGCAAATCATTATATAAAAAAAATCCAAATAAGAAAAGAATCTTGTTAAATCATTCTAGAAAGAGACATTGTGTAAGAGAAAGAAAGGGAAGTTCGCCTAAACGGGGCATAACGATTTTTCGTTACGTGACGCTTTTTGCCAGTTAACTTCGCGTTAAGTAACTTCGTTTCAAAAAATATTTTATATAATTTTGGCATTACTGCACTGGTCATACTTAAAGCTTAATAAATAAGGTATTAATGTTTTGTACTTAATTTACATTGTAGATGTTGTTAAAATTCCTCCCTCTCAATGTTACGCCTATGAATATAATTTTGTTCTTCTCTCTCTCTCTCTCCTTTTTCCTCTGTTTCCCCCATTTGGCCATAATTTAATGTTGGCGCGTAAACAAATGTAAATTATAAATGACTCGTTGAGTATGTGCGCGTATTTTAATCCGAAAAGACTAAAAAAGGTTTATTTTGTCACAATCGAAATTTATGGGATTAGTGAAATTTTACCAAAATCAACAATTTCATTTTCGGTCCAGTAAAATATATATAAAAAAAAAAGTGAATCCATAATTAAGATTAAGCCTCTAACCGTAAATAATCTGGAAAAAAAAAACATAAAAAATGGCAAATGCAAATAATCGTAAAAAATGTGAAAAATGACAAAAAAATTAAAAAAGACGTCTCAAAAAAACGCAAGAAATCGAAAAATATCGGAAACAACAAAGTGCAAAAAAAATCTCAAAAATATTGCAAATGGAAATAATCGTAAAAAATTGGCTTAAAATCGCAAAAAAAAACAGAAAAAAGAAAAAGAAGTCTCAATAAATCGACAAATATCGCAAAGAAGTGCAAAAAAAACGATTGGAAAAAATTCATAAAAAAATGCAATTAGGGGGGAATATTAGAAAAAATCAGAAAAATAAGAAAAAAAATGAGAAAAAGCAGAAAACAAAAAAAAACGGCAAAAATCGCAGAAAATAGTCAAAAAATTTATGAACGTTAAAAATCAAAAAAAGTCCACAAAAATTGCAAAAAAAATTCAAAAAAAAAACGAGAAAAAATACAAAAGCTTTCTCTCTTGTATTTGTGAAGGATGCAAAAAAAAAAACTAGAAAGAATTGTAACAATAAAATCAATAAAAAAAATCACAAAATATTCCAAATGCAAATAATCGTAGAGTCGAAAATATATGAAAAAAAAATCTCAATAAATGCCAAAAAAAAATCAATAAAAAAATTCCAAATGCAAAAAATCTCAAAAAACGGAATAAATTCGCAAAAAAAGAAAAAAAAAAAGGCGCAAAATAAACAAAAAAATATTGCAAAAAAATTGCAAAAATTCGGTAAAAACCGGAAAAATAAAAAAAATGAAAAGATTTGAAATAAATCGCAAATAATTACAAAAAAAGAGTAAAAAAATAGCAAAAAAAAAAACGAAAGAAACTCTCAAAAAAATCGAAAAACTAAACAGCAAAAATTAGCAAAAAAATTCAAAAAAATCGCCAAAAGAATCAATAAGAAAAATCACAATAAATTGCCAATGCAAAATCTCAGAAAATTAAAAGAAATGGTAAAAAAATTGCAAAAAATCTCAAAAAACGGCATAAATTCGCAAAAAAAGAAAAAAAAGGCGCAAAAAACCAAAAAATATTGCAAAAAAATTGCAATAATTCGGTAAAAACCGCAAAAATAAAAAAAAAAAACATGAAAAGATTTGAAATAAATCGCAAATAATTACAAAAAAAAGAGTAAAAAAACCGAAAAAAATTCTCAAAATAATCGCAAAACTAAATTGCAAAAATTAGCAAAAAAAATTCAAAAAATCACAAAAAGAATCAATAAAAAAAATCCCAAAAAATTGCCAATGTAAAATCGCAGAAAATTAAAAGAAATGGTAAAAAAAAATCAAAAAACTGAAAATAATTGCAAAAAAACTTAAAAAATGACAAAAAATCGCAAAAACGAAAAAAAAGATCCAAAAAAACGAAAAATGTCGCAAAAAATGCAAAAATTCGCTTAAACCGGAACGATTTAAAAAAACGTAAAAAAATCACAAAGAAATCGAAACAAAATCTCAAAAAAAATCGCAAAAAAAAATCACAAAAAAATGCAAATGCAAATAATCGCAAAAAATCAAAAAATGCAAATGAATTGAAAAAAAAGCTGAAAACAATTGTAACGATCTAAAAAGATAAAAAAAATTCGAAAAAATTTAAGTAAATTGAAAAAAATCAGAAAGCAAAAGAAAGAAATAGAAAAAAAACAAAATGAGAAAAAAATGATTAGAAATAATCGGAAAAAAAACCAAAAAATAGGAAAAATATGAAAATATAGTGAAACAGGAAAATACGGAAAATTCAATAAAAAAATAGAAAAATGAAAAATAATCATAAAAAATTAGAAGAAAACCAAAAAATAGGAAAAATAAAAAATATATGAAAATATAGTGAAAAAAAGAAAAAAACGGAAATACGGACGAAAATGGAGAAAATTTTAAAAAAATTCTCAAAAATTTGCAAAAAAAAGAAAAAAAAAAGCGCAAAAAACCGAAAAATATTGGAAAAAATTGCAAAAATTCGGTAAAATCCGGAAAAATAAAAAAAATGAGAAAATTTGAAATAAATCGCAAATAATTACAAAAAAAGAGTACAAAAATCGCAAAAAAACCGAAAGAATTTCTCAAAAAAAAATAGCAAAACAAAACCGCAAAAATTAGCAAAAAAAACACAAAAAGACTCAATAAAAAAAAATCACAAAAAAATAAATGCAAATGTAAATAATACCAAAAAATAAAAAAAATGGTAAAAAAATAAAAAAAATGGTAAAAAAATAAAAAAAATGGTAAAAAAATCGCAAAAAATAACCAAAACACTGAAAATAATTGCAAAGAAATTTGCAAAAAAATCTTAAAAAATGGCAAAAATTCTCTAAAAATCGGAAAATTTAAAAAAAATGAAAAGATTTGAAATAAATCGCAAATAATTACAAAAAAATCAAACATAATATAAAAAAAATTGCACAAAATAGCAAAAAAATTTCAAAAAAATCGCAAAAAAATTGCAAATGCAAATAATCACAAAAAATCAAAAAAATGCAAATAATCACAAAAAATCAAAAAAATGCAAAAGAATGGTAAAAAATTACGAAAAAAAAACCAAAAAAACTGAAAACAATTGTAACCATCTAAAAAAATAAAAAATCGAAAGAATTTAAGTAAATCGAAAAAATCATAAGTCATAAAAAAAAATCAGAAAACAAAAGAAAGAAATAGAAAAAAAATAAAAAAAAAATTCAAAATATAGTGAAAAAAACATAAAAAAAGAAAAGAACAGAAAAATACGGATAAAAATAGGAAAATGGAGAAATTAAAAAAAAAAATCAATAAAAGATAGAAAAAAATAAATACATACATAAACTTTAAAATTTAACGAATTTCGACCATTGGTCGACTACTATTAATAATAATAATAATAATAATAATAATAATTTTGTCCTTGACATTTGTCGAATGGAAGTTGTGCGAATTGATTTGGGGTTGGATTCGGTTCTGTATAAAATATTCAAAGTGAACGGTTGGAGTTGGCGTTGGCGTTGGCGTCGGCGTCGCTACTACGAATTCAGAGTAAAATCAAATATCTCTTCCGAAATCTGTATAATTCAGCATAGAGCAACTCACTGATATATAATACGATTACATTTCAGTTCAAGTCAGAAAATAAGATGGCAAATTCTACATTTCACTCTTCTATCTTTCTCTTTTTATCTTTATGTAACAGTTATTTATTATTTGCATTTTTATATTGCAAACTTTAAAACACTTTTAAAATGTTTTATCTTTTTTTAAATGAACGATTTTGATAGTTTTTTTTTTTTTTAATTTTTTTGTTTTTTGAAATTTGATACTTTATTTTTTTTCTTGTTGCACTTTTTTGAAATTTTAATGGAAAAATCTTTTTTTTTTTTAATTTTTAATGCAAACAAAATTTTTAAAATGGAATTTAAATTCTGAGTAGGAAAAAATGCATTTTTAAATTCGAAGGTTTTTCAAATTCAAGTGAGAAAATGCATTTTTCCTTTTCCGAATTCGAAAGAGGAAAAATGCATTGTTGCGTTTTTCAAATTCAAGTGGAAAAATGCATTATTGCCTTTTTGGAAAAAATGCACTTTTTCTTTCTTAAAATTCGTATTTAGAAAAATGCACTTTTTTCTCCAAATACGAAGATAGAAAAATGCATTGTTGCTTTTTTCAAATTCAAGTGGAAAAATCCATTTTTCATTTCTCCAAATTCGAAAGTGGAAAAATGCATTGTTGCGTTTTTCAAATTCAAGTTGAAAAATGCACTTTTTCTTTTTCCAAATTCGAAAGTATAAAAATGCATTGTTGCCTTTTTGGAAAAATGTACTTTTTCTTTTTCCAAATTCGAAAGTAGAAAAATGCATTGTTGCCTTTTTGGAAAAAATGCACTTTTTCTTTCTTAAAATTCGTATTTAGAAAAATGCATTGTTACTTTTTTCAAATTCAAGTGGAAAAATGCACTTTTTCTTTTTCCAAATTCGAAAGTAGAAAAATGCATTGTTGCCTTTTTGAAATTCGAGTGGAAAGATGCACTTTTTCTTTTTCCAAATTCGAAGGTAGAAAAATGCACTTTTGTCTTTTTGGAAAAAATGCACTTTTTCTTTCTTTAAATTCGTATTTAGAAAAATGCACTTTTTTTTTCTCCAAATTCGAAGATAGAAAAATGCATTGTTGCGTTTTCCAAATTCGAAAGTAGAAAAATGCATTGTTGCCTTTTTGGAAAAAATGCACTTTTTCTTTCCTAAAATTCGTAGGTAGAAAAATGCATTGTTGCATTTTTGAAATTCAAGTGGAAAAATGCACTTTTTCGAAGGTAGAAAAATGCATTGTTGCTTTTTTGAAATTCACTTTTTTTTTCTTAAAATTCGTAGGTAGAAAAATGCATTGTTGATTTTTTGAAATTCACTTTTTTTTCTTAAAATTCGTAGGTAGAAAAATGCATTGTTGATTTTTTGAAATTCGAGTGGAAAAATGCACTTTTTCTTTTTCCAAATTCGAAGGTATAAAAAATGCATTGTTGCGTTTTTTGAATTAAAGTGAAAAAATGCATCATAGCTTAATTTTCAAGTTTAAATGAAGAAAAAAATGTTAAATAATAATTAAAATTTTGAAATTGAATTAAAAATTAGAAATTGAAGAAACGCACCTATAAATTTTGGTGTGGAAAAATGCATTGTTGCTTTTCGAAATTCGCACATAGAAAATATTTTTTTTTAAATTTGATTGTTAAAAAACGCATTTCTAAATTCTAGTTAAAATTTAAGTAAAAACATGCAACATCGCTTTTTTATAAATAGTAATATAGAAAAATGCATCGTTACTTTTTTCCATTTGGAAAAATGCATTTTTGCTTGTTTTTTGATTTTGCATACGGACAAATGCATTGTGATTTTTTTTTTAATTCGAATGTGGAAAAATCCCTTGTTGCTCTTTTCTCAAATTAGTAAATAAAAAGGAAAAGCTTTAAAAGATCTACGAGTGTAAATGCATGTAGCCTATGCTATAGTAGATGACGCGATGAGTACTAATTATAATATAAACCAAAATTTGTTTTTAGATATTTTTTTTAGGTTCAAAATTAAAATTAAACCATAACGAATTATTGATTACTCTTAAAATCGTATATGCGTGTTTTCCGTCAACCATTTTCATTCTAAATTTCACGCAAAAAAAAGGATTCGATGGATCCAATTATATATGAATTAAATCGATTGATCGCTTTCGATGGATTTTTTTTTGCTCACACGCACCACAAATAATTAAGTTATTCCTTAACAAAAAAAAAAAAAAAAATCCCTTTCAAAATAAAGTAGTAGAAGAAGCTTTTTACGTTGTAAAAATGTAAAATTTTGCCGTTATAGAAAGCTTCGGTTAATAGTAATTAGCAGCTCTTTTACAAGTAATTTAATTTTGATTGAAAAATTTTATTCAATTTAAGATCCTTTTAATTTCCAACCATCCACCGTATCGCACGCTCTAAAAACTTAATTAAATTACTTAACCTTTAAATAATTAGGAAATACTGGGCGAGCAAATAAAAAAAAACTTTTGAGTATAAATAAAATTATGCTACGCCTTTATAAGTGACGCAATGAGTACCATTTATAAAGTAATTAAAAAGACCACTTCAAATAATTAAAAAATACTGGGCGAGCAAATAAAAAAAAACTTTTGAGTATAAATAAAATTATACTACGCCTTTATAAGTGACGCAATGATTACCATTTATAAAGTTATTAAAAAAACCACTTCAAATAATTAAAAAATACTGGGCGAGCAAATAAAAAAAAACTTTTGAGTATAAATAAAATTATGCTACGCCTTTGTTAGTGACGCAATGAGTACTATTTATAAAGTTATTAAAAAGACCACTTCAAATAATTAAAAAATACTGGATGGACCAATAACAAAAATCTTTTGAGTATAAATCAAATTATGCTACGCCTTTATCAGTGACGCAATGAGTACCATTTATAAAGTTATTAAAAAGACCACTTCAAATAATTAAAAAATACTGGGCGAGCAAATAAAAAAAAACTTTAGAGTATAAATAAAATTATGCTACGCCTTTGTTAGTGACGCAATGAGTACCATTTTTAAAGTAATTAAAAAAACTTTTAATAACACTCCTTATATAACTTTTTACACCTAAAGAATTATTTTTTACACACTGATAAATAAATAGAAGTATCCTGAAAACCTGAAAAAAAAAATTTAATGATACAACCTTGTATATTCAATAAATGTTTACATAAGTAAATAAATACTTAAAATAAATTAATTTAACTTGTTCGATGTTGTAAAAGAAAAAAAAAGTTGCGCTCAACAAATATCGAAATTCCAAAATCGAAACAGTTCGAAAAGTCGGAGGAAAAGTTTTTATTGAGATTCGCGGACACTGAAAAACGCGCTCCGAGCGACAAAATTAAATGAAGTAATTACGAAGTAAGAGGGCAAATACATTTTGATTAAAATCTCAGGTGATAAGATCCGAACTTTTTCATTTTAAAAAATTGATGACCGTCTTCGAGTTATATACATTTACTTTTTCGTCAATTTAAAATCAATCACTAAAATGGAACGATAGAAAAGGATAGCGTACTCGTATTTCTTTGTCCATCCTGTAGGAAATTCAATACAATTTTTTTAATTCATTCTCTCCGACCCCAAAAATCCCACATACCAATTTTGAATAGAATCAATAAATAATTATAAATACCGTCCGCCATCTTGGGGGCGCCATTTTGATTTTATGATTTTTAATGAAAAATTCATAATCTCCGACCCCAAAAACCCCTACATATTAATTTTGAATACAATCAGCAAATAATAATAAATATCGTCCGCCATCTTGGGGGCGCCATTTTGATTTTATGATTTTTAATGAAAAATTCATAATCTCCGACCCCAAAAACCCCTACATATTAATTTTGAATACAATCAGCAAATAATAATAAATATCGTCCGCCATCTTGGAGTCGCCATTTCGATTTTATGAATTTTAATAAAAAAATCATAATCTCCGAGCCCAAAAACCCTCACTTACCAATTTTGAATAGAATCGGTAAATAATTCTAAATATCTTCCGCCATCTTGGGGTCGCCATTTTGATTTTCTGAATTTTAATAAAAAATTTATAATCTCCGATCCAGAAAACCCTCACGTACCAATTTTGAATAGAATCGGTAAATAATTATAAATATCGTCCGCCATCTTGGAGTCGCCATTTTGATTTTCTAAATTTTGATAAAAAATTCATAATCTCCGATCCCAAAAACCCCCACATACCAATTTTAAATATCTGTAAATAATTATAAATATTGTCCGCCATCTTGGAGTCGCCATTTTGATTTTACGATTTTTGATGAATCATTCGTAATCTCCGATCCCAAAAACCCCCACATACCAAGTTTAAATATAATCAGTAAATAATTATAAATATCGTCCGCCATCTTGGAGTCGCCATTTTGAAACTCGGACTCCAAAAACACTCACATGCTAATTTTAAATAAAATGTGTCCATAATTAATATCGTTCGCCATCTTGTATTTAAAATTCAAAATTGTCAAGTTTTCAAATTTTTTTGACTTCTATGCAAAGCGCTATAAAAAATGAAAATATATAATAACGATGAAACAAAAATCATGCGCTAAACCAACCACAAAAGAGCATTATAGTCTAACTTCCTTAATATTAGTCGGATTTTGGTGAAACAAATGGTATTGTATTATAAATGTGACGTAGAATACATACGTAAAGAAAAAACATGCGCACAACCAACGACAAAAATATTAAAATTATGTATAGTGAAAAGTATGCATAGCAAGAATGACAAAAGGGCATTAACATATGTCTATGTTATATTGAATACGGAAAACAGTGCTATATGATAAATGAGATGTAGAATAAATATATAAACAAAAATCATGAGCAGCAGTAACGCCAGAAAGGCACTATCTTCTATCTCCGTTACTATTGGTCTAAATTGAATGCTGTAAAAGTCGCTATATTTAAAATGTCTCGTAAAATAAAGATGTATAAAAATCATGCGGAGAACCAACGACTAAAGGGCATTAGCATTTAACTTCGTTACTAATAGTCGGATTGGGGTGGGACAAACGGCATTGTATTATAAATCTAACAAAAATACATAAGTAAACAAAAATCATGCGCAGTAGCAATGACCAAACACTATTAGCGTCTAACTTCGTTATTATTAGTCAGATTTTTTTGGAACATACGGTACTGTATTATAAATGTGATGTAATTTAAATAATATGCTAAGAAAAATTATGCGCAGAACCAACGACAAAAGGGCATTATGGTTTAAATTCGTTATTAATAGTCGGATTTTGACAGGGCAAACGACATTGTATTTAGAACTTTTCGTCTAATAAATTCGTAGAGAAAAAATAATGTGGTACATAATTTTTACTTTCTCGCTAACAAGATATAATACTTTATCTAAACTGACAGAGATGTGTACTTAGCTTTTAATATTTTTACTTATTTAGATATAGTAGATGGCTTCAAACAAATGCCAATAAACAATTAAGCCATTTAAAATGTCAAAATGACATAATAAACAGTCTAGAACTAACTTTTTAACCGTTTTTTTAAACCTAGTCATGTGGGATATCAAATTAAAGGATTACTTCGATAGATTTCAAATATGATGTCAGATTTCAGCCATTTTTTTTCATCTTGGTATAATTTCATTTCAATTACATCCGGGGTATACTATAACTACGTCAATAAGAGCAATGTTAAATTATCATCTTAATGTACTTCTAGTACCTCCATCATGGGTTAAGATGGAGGAGTGAGGGGTAAAGTTCAAATTAAAAATCGTTTTTTTTTGTGGGGGTGGTGTATATTTTTTATTATCGATTCTTATTGTAAGCATTTGACTAAATTTCCTGATTAATTTATTAGCTACTCCTAATAAACTTAATTTAACGACAACTTTAATGTAGATGTCTGGCTTCTTGTGCTGATTAATCATAAGATCTAATGATTAGCTATTCTCATTTCGAAAGTGGAAGTGAGTTAAAAAAAAATCGGCTTAAGAGACACGGAAATCAATGGCGTTCTCCTCAAACTTGAGCGATTTCTAATAAGATTCCGACGAAAAAGAAATCCTCGGATCAATAAGACCTAATTAATTCCGGGTTCACTAAATTCCTATCGTTTTGGGATTAAGTAAAAATGCCAATAATACTTAAAATAAGATACCCGTTATCCCTACAAGATGGAACATTCTTGTAGATACACTTAGACATTATTATTTTTTTGATCAACAACTATTTTTTTATTATTAAAATTTTGTGTTGGTAATTTTTTTGTTAAGTTGCTATTAGTCGATGTAAATATAACTGTCAGTCAATCAGCGTCACGACGCATTTATAGATTTTTCTATGATTTTCATTGCCTCAATTTGAAATTATTTTATCTAAAATAAAAATCTACTTCCTGTAAGAATTTCCCATCGATGTGTTTATCTAGACGCATTTGGATGATTTTCTTTGTAACATTTTAATGAGGTTAAAAAAAAATTATTTAAATATGACAGTTTGAAGTTGATAAAAGGAAAAATACTTTATTTATGTCATCACATGCAAGTCGCAAGCTGAGTTTGACGTAATTTCATAAATAACCGATAATGCAGCAAAAACAAGCCAGCTTCGAGTTTGTATCCGTGACATTTTTTTTAAATACATCCACCAGAGATGAAAAATGATCATGAAATTCATGTTGACACGTACCATAAATATTATATCCCGCCTAAACAGACTTTTTTTTTATTAATAAACGATGTTAATACGATACTCAATTTTTATAGTAATCTATGAAAAGAAAAACTATTATTATTTCTACATTGCTTTTTTTTTGCATCAACAAAAATTATGCATTATTATTGGTCCAAATTAAATGCTATATTTGATGTGACGTAGAATAAATATGTACGCGCAAAACCAACGACAAAAAAGCATTATCGTCTATCTTCGTTATAAGTTGTGAGATATAAACGGGACAAACGATAATGCCCTTTTGTCGTTCGGTCTGCGCATGATTTTTTTTATATATATTTATTATACGTCACATTTATAAAACAGTAACGTTTGTCCCGTTTAAATCTAACTACTAGTAACGATTATAGACGATAATGCCCTATTGTCGTTAGTTCTGCGCATGATTAAATTTGTTTACGTATTTATTATACGTTACATTTATAATACAGTGACGCTTGTCCGGTTTAAATCTGACCACTAATAACGAATATAGATAATAATGCTATATTGTCGTTGGTTCTGCGCATGTTTTTTGTTTACGTATTTATTATACGTTACATTTATAATACAGTGACGCTTGTCCGGTTTAAATCTGACCACTAATAACGAATATAGATGATAATACCATATTGTCGTTGGTTCTGCGCATGATTTTTGTTTACGTATTTATTATACGTTACATTTATAATACAGTGACGCTTGTCCGGTTTAAATCTGACCACTAATAACGAATATAGATAATAATGCTATATTGTCGTTGGTTCTGCGCATGTTTTTTGTTTACGTATTTATTATACGTTACATTTATAATACAGTGACGCTTGTCCGGTTTAAATCTGACCACTAATAACGAATATAGATGATAATGCCATATTGTCATTGGTTCTGCGCATGATTTTTGTTTACGTATTTGTTAGATGTTTCATTTATAATTTTACTTATAACGAATATAGACAATAATGCTCTTTTGTCTTTGATTCTACGCATGATATTTGTTTACAAATTTATTATACGTCACACTTATGTGACGTTTGTACAGTTTAAATTTGACAAAAAACGAAAATAAACAATAATCGCCTTTTGCGGTTCGTCACTGTTTTGTAATTGGGACGTATAATAAATACGTAAACAAAAATCATGCGCAGAACGAAGGACAAAAGGGCATTAGTATCTAACTGTGTTATTAATAGTCGGATTTTGATAGGACAAACGGCATTGTATTATAAATGTGATCTAATTAATCTTGCTCAGAACTAACGACAAAAGGGCATTATCGTCCATCTTCTTTAATAGTCCTCACATTTAAACCGAATAAATTTCATTGTATTATAAATGTAAAGTATAATGAATAAGGTAGCAAAAATCATGCGCAGAACTATCGACAAAAGGGCATTAGTGTCTAACTTCGTTATTAATAGTCGGATTTAGATAGGGCAAACGGCATTGTATTATAAATTCGAGGTAGAATATATTCGTAAATAAAAAGCATGCGCAGAACTAACGACAAAAGGGTATTATCTTCCATCTTCGTTAATAGTCCTCACATTTAAACCGAATAAATTTCATTGTATTATAAATGTAAAGTATAATGAATACGATAGCAAAAATCATGCGCACAACTATCGACAAAAGGGCATTAGTGTCTAACTTCGTTATTAATAGTCGGATTTAGATAGGGCAAACGGCATTGTATTATAAATTCGAGGTAGAATATATTCGTAAATAAAAAGCATGCGCAGAACTAACGACAAAAGGGTATTATCTTCCATCTTCGTTAATAGTCCTCACATTTAAACCGAACAAATTTCATTGTATTATAAATGTAAAGTATAATGAATACGATAGCAAAAATCATGCGCAGAACTATCGACAAAAGGGCATTAGTGTCTAACTTCGTTATTAATAGTCGGATTTAGATAGGGCAAACGGCATTGTATTATAAATTCGAGGTAGAATATATTCGTAAATAAAAAGCATGCGCAGAACTAACGACAAAAGGGTATTATCTTCCATCTTCGTTAATAGTCCTCACATTTAAACCGAATAAATTTCATTGTATTATAAATGTAAAGTATAATGAATACGATAGCAAAAATCATGCGCACAACTATCGACAAAAGGGCATTAGTGTCTAACTTCGTTATTAATAGTCGGATTTAGATAGGGCAAACGGCATTGTATTATAAATTCGAGGTAGAATATATTCGTAAATAAAAAGCATGCGCAGAACTAACGACAAAAGGGTATTATCTTCCATCTTCGTTAATAGTCCTCACATTTAAACCGAACAAATTTCATTGTATTATAAATGTAAAGTATAATGAATACGATAGCAAAAATCATGCGCAGAACTAGCGACAAAAGGGCATTAGTGTCTAACTTCTTTATTAATAGTCGGATTTTGATAGAGCAAACGGCATTGTGTTATATATGCGATATAGAATATATTCGTGAATAAAAATCATGCACAGAACTAACGACAAAAGAGCATCAGTGTCTAACTTCTTTATCAATAGTCGGATTTTGATAGGGCAAACGGCATTGTATTATATATGCGATATAGAATATATTCGTGAATAAAAACCATGCACAGAACTAACGACAAAAGAGCATCAGTGTCTAACTTCTTTATTAATAGTCGGATTTTGTTATTGCAAACGGCATTGTATTATAAATGCGATATAGAATATATTCGTGAATAAAAATCATGCACAGAACTAACGACAAAAGGGCATTAGTGTCTAACTTCTTTATTAATAGTCAGATTTTGATTGGACAACCGGCATTGTATTATAAATGCGATATAGAATATATTCGTGAATGAAAATCATGCACAAAACTAATGACAAAAGGGTATTATCGTCCATCTTCGTTAATAGTTCTCACATTTAAACCGAACAAATTTCATTGTATTATAAATGTGAAGTATAATGAATACGATAGCAAAAATCATGCGCAGAACCAACGACAAAAGGGCATTAGTGTCTAACTTCGTTATTAATAGTCGGATTTTGATAGGGCAAACGGCATTGTATTTAGAACATCTCGTATAATAAATACGTGAACAAAAATCATTCATATGGTCCATATTTTTTACTTTCTCGCTAACAAGACAATACTTTGTCTAAACTAAAATATTTATATTTAGTTGGGCTTAATGTTTTTGGGATAGTCTTAAGGGTTCAAAATTCACTATAATTAATTATGTAGTCATAGGTTTTAATTTCTTTAATTTTAAGTAAAAGTTATGCCATGTAACGATATACCAGGTGTTTGATTTTTATTTTATATTTATAAAATTTTAACATGATTTTAGTCTTATTATACATAATGAGCAAGCGTTGCAAAACAAAAACAAATAATTATGTATATTTCTTATAAGAGCATCTTCCCTTTATAATTATTACGTACTAGTAGCTTAGAGGACATCCCTTTTGTGGTATTTGGGTCTCTTAGAACCCTTTCTATCCTCTGTAAACACTCTTGCCTAAGTGAACTGTTAATTTCTGCTAGCAGATCGAAATAAGCCAATTTGCTTTAGTTATTAAGACTTCTAACTTTCACTATCAAGTTACAAATATACACTACTAAAAAAAAGACAAAATCAAAATATATTTTAATTATTTTACATTAAATTATAAATCGATATTCCACTTCAAAGGAGATTTTATAATTGTAGATTAATTAGTTAATTAATAATTTTTGATTAGCATATTCAAAATCGATTCTATTTTTTATACAAATATTTTTTTTTTATTGTAATGACTTTTGATTATTTAAAACACACACGAAATAGCCTTGTTCGTAGAAACGATCTAAATCTGGAATATACGTTTTTTAACGGTGCTAAAAAAGGTTGAAAATAATTCCAGATATTTATCTATCTAATAATGGTAAGCACGAAATATTTTGCATAATGTGCGCGCACTTACTAAAAACAAAAGTTCATTAGGTCAAGAATTTATCTTTATCTTAACTGTTATACAAGGTCGTTGAGAAAAGTTAAAAAAAAATAAGAATCACCCTGTAATTTTTTGTTATAATAATATATAATATGTTATAATAATATATAAAGATTTATTTTTATATCTGACAGGTGACAGTTGGAGAAATAATCTCGACTGCTCTGAATTGATTGATTTAATTGCTCCGAACCTCGCTACGCTCGGCTCGGAGTTAATGGTGGGGGAAAGTTAGTATTATTAATTCCTCCACCATTGAGCCAAGCGTAGCGAGGTTCGGAGCAATTAAATCAATCAATTCAGAGCAGTCGAGATTATTTCTCCAACTGTCACCTGTCAGATATAAAAAAAATGTCAAAATTTGAAACTTCAATCGTTTTATTCTCTACTTTTTTACTAGTTTCTTTGTTTTGGAGAGTTTGATTGATTTTAATTGCTACGAATCTCGCTGCGCTCGGCTCGGAGTGGATGGTGGGGGGAAGTTATTATTATTAATTCCCCCACCACCTACTCCTAGCCGATCGCAGCGGGGTTCTGAGCAATTAAATCAATCAAACTTTCCGAAACAAAGAAATTAGCATAATAGTAGGGGAAAAAAGGAGGGGATGCATGGAATATAATGTTTGAAGCATAAAAAACAGCAAAAAGGTAAAAAAAAAGTTGTAGAAATTAGTAATAAAGTGGGGAAGTAGAGCGTAATATGTTTGAAGCATAAAAAATATTAAATAAGTAAAAAAATAGAGGGGAAAGTTAAAAATTTTCGATTGGAAAAATAAATTTTTCAAACAAACAAAAAGAATAACGCTTTGAACATCTGCTATATCGCCAAATCGATAATATTCTCAAGTCCCAAAAAGTCTGACAAGTTTTTTTTTTTCTTCGACAATATAAAAACTTTATTTTTTTTATTTCATTTCTGTTGTCTTTCCAGACCATAAAACGTTTCGGATTATTGATATGTTTATCAGAGGGATAAAATATGAGTTTGTTATTCGAGAAAAACAAATTTATAACGTCATGGATGAGCAAAACAATAATAAATTTCTTCTATTAAAAAAAAATAAAAGTTTCCGACCATTCTCTATAAGAAAACATTAGGATCTGTTATCAGTAATTTTTGGTTATATCAAGGTCATTCATGATATCATTAGATACGTAATTAAATCAATCAATTCAGAACAATCAAGATTATTTTTACGTTTTTTTTTCCTGTGCCACCCTGTAATTTCATTATTATTTTGCTCAGTATATCTTAATTTCAAACTTGCTTGATATTCCTTCTTAATTTCCTCGCGTCGTGTCTCAAGATCTCCCTCTCTTTTTGATATTACTATAAAATGTTAATAATTCTCTCTCTTTGTCTCTTCAGTCAAAACTTCTATATCGTCTTTGTCGCTTATTGAAAATGTCTTTTCTTTCCTTTGTTATATAGAATAAGTTTTATTTATATTATATTTTCACTTATGTCCATGGTTTTCGTTTTTAATTATTTCGATGCTTTTAACTTTTATTTACTGTTATTTTCAATTCTATTAATATTTTTATTATTATAATAATATAAATCTACGCCTATGCTAATTTTCTTTAAAATCTAGAAGAAAAAAATTGGATTAAAATTTTTTTTTCTCCGATTTAGGTTTGTTTTTCGAAATATGTGATTTTATTTTTCATTTTACGTAAAATCAATTAAATTTTCTTGGCTATAAACAAAACCATTTTTCACGTTTTTTTTTAATTTCTTTAAAAAAATAAATTGCTTCACTTAAGTTAAAATCGTCCAATTTCCATAATCAATTTGTTAGATCCCCATTTTCCCATAAACACGACGTGACTAATACTGCCATTGAGCACAAAAGAAAACGTCCACCACAGCGGCGTACTAAGAAAATATTAATAAGGAAAATAAAAAAATATGAGCACAAAATATAAAAATATAATTAAATTTTAAATAAATTTGATTTTTTAAGATCTAAAAGTTGAATTTTACTTTCCCGGTCTCATCAAAGGGAAAGTATAGTGAACGAGCAAAAAAGAAAATCGAGATATCGATGGAAATATCAATTTTGAGGTCCCCCAAGAAGTTTAAAACCATTTCCAACGTATGGTCTGTCTGTGTGTTTGTGTGTAATCTTAAACGATAACTGCCGAACCGTTTGACCAATCAAGTTGAAATTTGGTATGGAGGGTCGGTGTGTGCCTAGAATACGACCATTAGATTTTGGTTTAAATTGGTACAGTAGAAGGTCCTCAAGACCGATATTGATTAAATACACATGTAACAATATTTTACTTTTTTTAAATTTTAAGGACAAACAATACACTTTAGTGCAAAATGTTGTAGTATAAAGTTTTATAACATAAAATTCCCTACAACTTTTGTCTTAATCTTTTTCCAGAATTTCCAATATTTGCTCCACTAGAGGGCGCGTAAAAAATGTGTATGTATGTTTTCTCTATTTTTTCTTGATTTTGAGGACAAAAAATACATTTTAGTGCAAAATGTTGTAGTACAAAGTTTTAGAACATAAAATTCCCTACAACTTTTGTTTCAAACTTTTTCCAGAATTTCCAATATTTGCTCCACTAGAGGGCGCGTAAAAAATGTGTATGTATGTTTTCTCTAGTTTTTCTTGATTTTGAGGACAAAAAATACATTTTAGTGCAAAATGTTGTAGTACAAAGTTTTAGAACATAAAATTCCCTACAACTTTTGTTTCAAACTTTTTCCAGAATTTTCAATAGTTGCGCCACTAGAGGGCGCGCAAAAATGTGCATGTAGGTTTTCTCTATTTTTTCTTGATTTTGAGGACAAAAAATACATTTTAGTGCAAAATGTTGTGGTACAAAGTTTTAGAACATAAAATTCCGTACAACTTTTGTTTCAAACTTTTTTCAGAATTTCCAATAGTTGCGCCACTAGACGGCGCGTAAAAAATGTGCATGAATGTTTTCTCTAGTTTTTCTTGATTTTGAGGACAAAAAATACATTTTAGTGCAAAATATTGTAGTACAAAGTTTTAGAGCATAAAATTCCCTACAACTTTTGTTTCAAAACTTTTTCCAGAATCTCCAATAGTTGTGCCACTAGAGGGCGCGTAAAAATGTGCATATAGGTTTTCTCTATTTTTTCTTGATTTTGAGGACAAAAAATACATTTTAGTGCAAAATGTTGTAGTACAAAGTTTTAGAACATAAAATTCCCTACAACTTTTGTCTTAAGCTTTTTCCAGAATTTCCAATATTTGCGCCACTAGAGGGAGCGTAAAAAATGTGCATGTAGGTTTTCTCTATTTTTTCCTGATTTTGAGGACAAAAAATACATTTTAGTACAAAATGTTGTAGTACAAAGTTTTAGAACATAAAATTCCCTACAACTTTTGTCTTAAGCTTTTTCCAGAATTTCCAATATTTGCGCCACTAGAGGGAGCGTAAAAAATGTGCATGTAGGTTTTCTCTATTTTTTCCTGATTTTGAGGACAAAAAATACATTTTAGTACAAAATGTTGTAGTACAAAGTTTTAGAACATAAAATTCCCTACAACTTTTGTTTCAAACTTTTTCCAGAATTTCCAATAGTTGCGCCACTAGAGGGCGCGCAAAAAATGTGCATATAGGTTTTCTCTATTTTTTCCTGATTTTGAGGACAAAAAATACATTTTAGTGCAAAATGTTGTAGGACAAAGTTTTAGAACATAAAATTCCCTACAATTTTCGTCTTAATCTTTTTTCAGAATTTCCAATAATTGCGCCACTAGAGGGCGCGTAAAAAATGTACATGGTTTATAAAAAGTCTATTGAGGTTTCTTAGTAGCCATTATGAATCCACTTCTGACAATTTGACAGCTTCCTGCAATACTCTATGTTATTCCATTTTTGAGTCCCTTTAACGCAACTTTTAGTACTCCTCTACCTCTATTATGTTCTAATTTTCTCATCTCTTTGAAGAAACAAGTCTTTGTTCACTTCGTTTTACTCGTTTACACTTTTCCCCATACGTCTCTATCTAGTTCTTTATATAGCTCTTTCCAAATTTTGTATTTCCTTCTGCCTCCCTGTATATTTCTTGCCCTCACTCCTACCATCTCTTTTCATCATAAGGGCCTTTCTTACATACACATCGCTCTTACCTCCTATTTCATCTATCTACCATTAAGACATCCTTTATTATGCTTCCTCATGGTTTTTTCTAAATGTTCTTTTGTAGGCTTTACTTATTTTGCTACGTTTTTCCTTCACCCTCTTCAGTTCCGGTTCCCCTGAGCCTAATTTTACCTAATTTCTGATATACTAACCAAAATGAATTCAACTAATAGGTCAGAAGTTAGTCCCAATTTGATTACTGATTATGCTGCTTCAAATAACGAAGTAAACGTATTTGCTAATTTTTTTGTTTCTACTTGTTATTTTCTCCCCGCCTATGTTGAAGATAAAAAAAAATGATAGAGCTGTCGTCTGCCTTTTCGGCGCTTTTTTCTTCAATAACCAGACAATTTGTTATTCGACATTTTATACCTAGCTAGATGGATTTCTCTTGGGAATTTTGCTTTCTGTGATAAGAAAAAAACAATTGAACGTTTTAACACTTTGTCAGCATTATATTTAATTTCTTTATCGATAATTACGGAAGAAGAATTTAATAAAGAAAATAAACGAAATTTGTCAAATATTTATAACTTTATTCGAGAATTTATATAAACAATTGAACCTCCAAATGTGGATATAACAACAATTTAATACTACAGATGTTGTTTTTGTAAACTTTGGATGCATAATTTTTAAAAAATCTGTACAAGGTCAAGAAAATTAAAAGAAATTTGGTCTTGAAGGATTTATTTCTAATTACATTAAAGATTACTGACTGTTAAAAATATTAAATTAAATTTTATGAATTTTAAACTAAACCAATCACATCTCGTCTACTGTCACTCCCAGTGTAGCCATATAGCGCCACTTTCCATTTCAATATATTACTTTAAATGTGTTTTTTATAAAATTTTATATTATTTTTTTGATAAATATTTTGAAAACAAAATTCAAGACTATTTAATTGATAATAAATAATTAGACAATATCATTGATTTGTTTTTGTATCAAATGACTGAAATGGTTGACTAAGTTCATTTCAAAGGTCTTTATACTCAATATACCCGATTAATAATTCACTATATCGGTAAGTGTATCAAATTATCTATCAATAAAAAATGATTTTAGTACGAATAGAACGATGTTTCCTATAAATAGCTATTTAATGTTTTTATCGGATTATACGTATATAATAGATCGAATAGGTCGCCTGTTATTTGCTATGTATGTTACATCATATGATTTAAAAAAATTAAAATTTGTTTTCTGCACCGGAACGAACAAAATTTTTAAATTTTGTCAACAAAAAAAACGTAACAATGATAATAAACAAAGAAAAATAGGTTCATAATTATAAATATCCGCCATCTTTGGAGTCTCCATCTTGAATTTAACAATTATGACAAAACAATCTTAATTTCCGTCCCCAAAAATACCCATACACCAATTTTGAATAGAATCTGTCAATAACAGTAAATTTGGTCTGCCATCTTGAATTTATTAATTTTGACAAAAAATTCAAAATCTCTGACTCCAAAAATCCCCATTTGACAAATTTTTAAAAAATCCCCATAATCATAAATCTCGTCCGCCATCTTGGGATCGCCATTTTGAAATTATTAATTTTGATAAAAAATTCATAATCTCCGACCCTAAAAATACCCATATACCAATTTTTAATAAAATTTGTATAATCATAAATCTTGTCCGCCATCTTTTCATCGCCATCTTGAATTTATTTATTTTGATAAACAATTCATAATCTACGACCCCAAAAATCCCCATATACCAATTTTTAATAAAATCTGTTCATAATCACAAATCTCGTCATAATCACAAATCTCGTCCGCCATCTTGGAGTCGCCATTTTGGAATTATAAATTTTGATAAAAAATTCATAATATACGACCTCAAAAATCCCCATATACCAATTTTTAATAAAATCTGTTCATAATCATAAATTTCGTTCGCCATCTTGGGCTCGCCATCTTGAATTTATTAATTTTGACAAAAAATTCATAATTTCTTACCACAAAAATATCCATTCAATAATTTTTAATGAAATCTGTTCATAATCATAAATCTCGCCCGCCATCTTGAATTTGTTAATTTTGACAAAAAATTCATAATCTACGACCCCAAAAATCCCCATATATCAATTATTAATAAAATCTGTTCATAATCATAAATCTTGTCCGCCATCTTGGAGTCGCCATTTTGAAATTATTAATTTTGATAAAAAATTCATAATTTCAGACCACAAAAATCACCATATACCAATTTTTAATAAAATCTGTTCATAATCATAAATCTCGTCCGCCATCTTGGAGTCGCCATTTTGAAATTATTAATTTTGATAAAAAATTCATAATCTCCGACCCCAAAAATCCCCATATGCCAATTTTTAATAAAATCTGTTCATAATCATAAATCTCGTCTGCCATCTTGGGATCGCCATTTTGAAATTATTAATTTTAATAAAACATTCATAATCTACGACCCCAAAAATCCCCATATATCAATTATTAATAAAATCTGTTCATAATCATAAATCTCGCCCGCCATCTTGAATTTGTTAATTTTGACAAAAAATTCATAATCTACGACCCCAAAAATCCCCATATATCAATTATTAATAAAATCTGTTCATAATCATAAATCTTGTCCGCCATCTTGGAGTCGCCATTTTGAAATTATTAATTTTGATAAAAAATTCATAATTTCAGACCACAAAAATCACCATATACCAATTTTTAATAAAATCTGTTCATAATCATAAATCTCGTCCGCCATCTTGGAGTCGCCATTTTGAAATTATTAATTTTGATAAAAAATTCATAATCTAGAACCCCAAAAATCCCCATATACCAATTTTTAATAAAATCTGTTCATAATCACAAATCTCGTCCGCCATCTTGGAGTCGCCATTTTGAATTTGTTAATTTTGATAAAAAATTCATAATCTCCGACCCCAAAAATCCCCATATGCCAATTTTTAATAAAATCTGTTCGTAATCATATCTCGTCCGCCATCTTGGGATCGCCATTTTGAAATTATTAATTTTGATAAAAAATTCATAATCTACAACCCCAAAAATCCCCATATACCAATTTTTAATAAAATCTGTTCATAATCACAAATCTCGTCCGCCATCTTGGAGTCGCCATTTTGAAATTATTAATTTTGATAAAAAATTCATAATCTCCGACCCCAAAAATCCCCATATGCCAATTTTTAATAAAATCTGTTCATAATCATAAATTTCGTTCGCCATCTTGAATTTGTTAATTTTGACAAAAAATTCATAATCTGACTCCAAAATTTACCAAATTTTAATAAAATCCCCATAATCATAAATCTCGTTCGCCATCTTGGTGTCGGAGGTTATGAATTTTTTGTCAAAGTTAGTAAAATCAAAATGGCGACTCCAAGATGGCGGACGATATTTATAATTATGAACCGATTCCGTTCAAAATTGGTATGTGAGGTTTTTGGTATCGGAGATTTTTGATTTGTTATTAAAATTAATAAAATCAAAATGGTGACTCCAAGATGACGGACGAGATTTATAATTATGAACCGATTCCATTTAAAATTGGTATGTGGGTATTTTTGGAATCGGAGGTTATGAATTTTTTGTCAAAATTAAATAAAATCAAAATGGCGACTCCAAGATGGCGGACGATATTTATAATTATGAACCGATTCCGTTCAAAATTGGAATGTGGGAGTTTCTGGGGTCGGAGATTCTGAATTTTTTGTCAGAATTAATAAAAACAGAATGGCAATTATGAATTTTTTGTCAAAATTAATAAAATCAAAATGGCAAATCCAAGATGGCTGACAATATTTATAATTATGGACCGATTCCATTCAAAATTGGTATGCTAGAGTTTTTGGTGTCGGAGATTATGAATTACTTGTCAAAATTAATAAAATCAAAATGGCGACTCCTAGATGGCGGACGAGATTTATGATTGTGGACCGATTGCACTCAAAATTGGTGTGTGGGGGTTCTTTGGATCGGAGATTATGAATTTTAAGACTGTCCGACATCTTGAAGTCGCCATCTTGTATATAAAATTCAAAATTGGTTTCCTGCATTTCTAGACATCATAATGAACATGTTTTCAAATTTTTTCAATAATACAAATCAATACAATCGTAACAAATATCCAAAAGTAAATTCAACGAAAATATATAATAAGGATATGTAGCGAGAAAGTAAAAAAAAAATTACTTTTTCCTGTGTATATACACATAATAAACAAAATCATCCACATATATATATATATATAAATTTTGATTAATTTTCTGAACGGTTTAACGTTTGTTTCAGCGCCCGGAAGGCGAATACGTAGATGGAGAGGCATCTAGTGGCGTAGCTGTAGCTGTAGCTGCAGCTGCAGGCAATACGACGCGCAACCACCACGAACAAGATGAGAATCCTCACTGTCCCTGGCAATGCGAACTCACTAACGAAGCGGGTTACGTAGTTTACTCAGCTCTCGGCTCGTTTTACATTCCCATGTTCGTAATGTTATTTTTTTACTGGAGGATATACAAGGCGGCGGTTAGGACTACTAGAGCTATTAATCAAGGATTTAGAACTACTAAAGGTAAAGAATTTTTTTATTTGATCATGATGGTGGAGTAATTATTTCCGAAACGTTTATAAAAAAAAATGAGTGTAGAATCCTTGAAATAAAAAGATCCTTGAGTTTTTCTTTTGTTTCTAATTTTCTCGTATTGAATGAAAAAGTAGAAACACTTTAGAAAAAGATGTGTGTATTAAGTTGTTTTTTTTTTGGTAGGAGGGAGAAGAAAAAAAAGAGAAAGCATTACCGAAGATATTATTCAACGTAGAGTCTTTTTATACGAAAAGTTTAGGTAATGCAATAAAAGAAACGTGAATACACGCCACGTTGCCTATTCTAGTCTCGAATCCATCCACGTTCTTTTACCTTCTTGTTGCTTTTATTTTCCTTAACTGTAACTATGGAATATACTCACGGGGTATATTCATCATCAGCGGCGTAACAAAAATATTTTATTTTGAAAATTGAGTGAAATTTTGCACGAGTTGCATATAATATTTTTTCTACAGTCATGCAAAAATTAAGTTTTGTTTTATTTAAGCGCCAAATAACATTTTAATTTTTTCAAATTTGTAAAAAAAATGCATTTTTCTTTTATTTTCCAACTTCGTGTTTAAAAATAAATGCATTGTTAATTTGTTATCTAAATTCCTATGTGAAAAAAAAAGCATTGTTTCTTCGTTTTCTAAATTTGTGTGTGATAAAATGCATTGGTCCTTCGATTTCCAAATTTGTGTGTGATAAAATGCATTGGTCCTTCGATTTCTAAATTTGTGTGTGATAAAATGCATTGGTCCTTCGATTTCTAAATTTGTGTGTGATAAAATGCATTGGTCCTTCGATTTCTAAATTTGTGTGTGATAAAATGCATTGGTCCTTCGATTTCTAAATTTGTGTGTGATAAAATGCATTGGTCCTTCGATTTCTAAATTTGTGTGTGATAAAATGCATTGGTCCTTCGATTTCTAAATTTGTGTGTGATAAAATGCATTGGTCCTTCGATTTCTAAATTTGTGTGTGATAAAATGCATTGGTCCTTCGATTTCCAAATTTGTGTGTGATAAAATGCATTGGTCCTTCGATTTCTAAATTTGTGTGTGATAAAATGCATTGGTCCTTCGATTTCTAAATTTGTGTGTGATAAAATGCATTGGTCCTTCGATTTCTAAATTTGTGTGTGATAAAATGCATTGGTCCTTCGATTTCCAAATTTGTGTGTGATAACATGCATTGGTCCTTCGATTTCTAAATTTGTGTGTGATAAAATGCATTGTTTCTTCGTTTTCTAAATTTGTGTGTGATAAAATGCATTGGTCCTTCGATTTCTAAATTTGTGTGTGATAAAATGCATTGGTCCTTCGATTTCCAAATTTGTGTGTGATAACATGCATTGGTCCTTCGATTTCTAAATTTGTGTGTGATAAAATGCATTGTTTCTTCGTTTTCTAAATTTGTGTGTGATAAAATGCATTGGTCCTTCGATTTCTAAATTTGTGTGTGATAAAATGCATTGGTCCTTCGATTTCTAAATTTGTGTGTGATAAAATGCATTGGTCCTTCGATTTCTAAATTTGTGTGTGATAAAATGCATTGGTCCTTCGATTTCCAAATTTGTGTGTGATAAAATGCATTGGTCCTTCGATTTCTAAATTTGTGTGTGATAAAATGCATTGTTTCTTCGTTTTCTAAATTTGTGTGTGATAAAATGCATTGGTCCTTCGATTTCTAAATTTGTGTGTGATAAAATGCATTGGTCCTTCGATTTCTAAATTTGTGTGTGATAAAATGCATTGGTCCTTCGATTTCTAAATTTGTGTGTGATAAAATGCATTGGTCCTTCGATTTCTAAATTTGTGTGTGATAAAATGCATTGGTCCTTCGATTTCTAAATTTGTGTGTGATAAAATGCATTGTTTCTTCGATTTCTAAATTTGTGTGTGATAAAATGCATTGGTCCTTCGATTTCTAAATTTGTGTGTGATAAAATGCATTGTTTCTTCGTTTTCTAAATTTGTGTGTGATAAAATGCATTGGTCCTTCGATTTCTAAATTTGTGTGTGATAAAATGCATTGGTCCTTCGATTTCTAAATTTGTGTGTGATAAAATGCATTGGTCCTTCGATTTCTAAATTTGTGTGTGATAAAATGCATTGGTCCTTCGATTTCCAAATTTGTGTGTGATAAAATGCATTGGTCCTTCGATTTCTAAATTTGTGTGTGATAAAATGCATTGTTTCTTCGTTTTCTAAATTTGTGTGTGATAAAATGCATTGGTCCTTCGATTTCTAAATTTGTGTGTGATAAAATGCATTGGTCCTTCGATTTCTAAATTTGTGTGTGATAAAATGCATTGGTCCTTCGATTTCTAAATTTGTGTGTGATAAAATGCATTGGTCCTTCGATTTCTAAATTTGTGTGTGATAAAATGCATTGGTCCTTCGATTTCTAAATTTGTGTGTGATAAAATGCATTGGTCCTTCGATTTTTAAGTTCGTGTGTGAAAAATACATTTTTGACTTGTTTTTCTAAATTCGTGTTAAAAAAACAAATGCATTGTTACTTTAAACACTCGTGTGAGGAAAAATGCGTTATTGTTTTGTTTTCCAAATTCGTGTATGAAAAAATGCATTTTTGGCTTGATTTTCAAATTCGTGTCTAGAAAAATGCATTGTTCCTTAATTTTCCAAATTCGTGTGGAAAAAATGCATTGTTGGTTTGTTTTTAAACTTGTTAATGGAAAAATTCATTCTTGTTTTGTTTTCCAAATTATTTTACTAAAATATGATCGTGGTGAGATTTTCCGAGTTTTCCTACACCTACAGCCAAATGGCGCCATCAATCCTCAGTAAGTCGCCCCGGAAAAAATAATAATAATAACCGTCCCTTCCCCGCACAAGCCATTGGCTTCTGGGGTTCACTCGTAGGGGGGTGAAATGTAGGGCGAGTATTATTTTTATTATTATGCATTGTTACTGTATTTTCTAAAATCATGTAAGAAAAAATGCATTTGTTTTTTTTTATCCGGAAAAAATGCGTTCTTATTTTGTTTGTTTTTTTTTTTATGTAGTAAAATGAATTTTCTAAATATTTAGCGTCCGTTTATGCGAATATTATAATTTGAATATAAATTTAACTAATAGCACATAAAACTTGGTTAATATGAAGCTCAAAGTTTGCTCGCGGGAATATTCCCGACTAGATTTTAGTCAAAATTTATGGCACTTGTTTAATGAACTTTAATTGTCGAAAACTTAAAATTCTACACTATAACTATAAATAATCAATTCAAGACTAAAAATTAATTTTTTATTTGTAAGGAAAAATTATTTTCGGTACGCCTTTGGCTTGTCTGGTAAACGTGTCCATTAATCAAGGATTCAAAACCACGTAAAAGGGATAGACCTAAGTGTGCTATGGAAAAAAGGAGCTACATGCACGTGCAATAAGCATAAAAAAATTTTTAATCATGAGTGCAATTAAATTGCACCCAGTTGGATATGATTAAATAATAATAAATCTTTATTACCTGCATACAATTATAACACCCTGTATAAAAGTATATAAATTTTGCAATAGGAAAATTTTTTTTTAGAGAAACAAATATAATCCAGGGAGTGGATCAATTGATAGTGGGAGTTGAAAATAATCCCTGTATTATAAAATTTCATAAATTATATTGTTTTTTCCTATTTCCCCTTCTATTAACCATTTTCCCTGTTTTTTCTGTTTTTTCATTTTTTTTCTGGTTTTTCGTTATTTTTGCCCGTCTTTCTCCATTTATTTTCCCTATTTTTACTATTTTTTCATGTTTCCATGTTTTTCTCTATTTTTACTTGTTTTTTTTTATTTTTACAAATTTTTTCTCTATTTCTAATTTTCCCATTATCTCAAGTTTTTCTAATTTTTCTTATTTTTCCATATTTTTTCCCATTTTACCCCATGTTTTCCTAGTTTTCCTAATTTTTCACTAATTTCCCATTTTTTGTTTCCTATTTGCCTTTGTTTTCACAACTTTTTCTATTTTTGCTATTTCTTCATTTTTTTCCTGTTTTTATTTCCTTATTTTTCCCTATTTTCCCCATTTATTTCCCTTATATTTCACTATTTTTTTATATGTTTCCTTATTTACCCTATTTTTTTCTAATTTCCATATTTTTAGTATTTTATATTTGTCCCTGTTTGTACTTATTTTTCCTTATTTTCCCCATTTTTTTCTATATTTCATTATTTTTATCTTTTTCCCAATGTTATTCTGTTTTTCCTATTTCTTCATATTTTTCCTGGTTTTCATTATTTTCTCAGTGTATATAATTCCGTTCACATTTTATTTTCTTAATATCAATGAATCTTTTTTTTGTTTTTTTTTCAATATTTTTTAGTGCAAATTTATTTTTCTTGGTGTAGATTTTCTTTGGGTAATTTTTTTTAGTGTATTTTGTTAATGTGGATATATTTATATTTTTTTTTTTTAAATATATCTTTTTATTAAATTTAATCAAAAAAAAATTTTAATCACGAGTGCAATTAAATTGCACCCAGTTGGATATGATTAAATAATAATAAATTTTTATTAAATGCAGAAAATTATAACACCTTGTATAAAAGTCTATAAATTTTGCTAAAAAAAAATCAATGGCAAGAAAAAATTTTTTTAGAAAAAACGAATATAATCCAGGGAGTGGATCAATTGATAGTGGGAGTTGAAAATAATCCCTGTAGTGACAATATAAAATATTTCATAAATTATTTTCATTTTTAATGATTTTTGCTTATTATCAATTTACCGAAATATTCAGTACTTTTTTTCCTGTTTGTATATTTTCCATATGTTTCCCTGTTTTTCAGTAATTTCTCTATTTTTTCTTGTTTTTTTCTTATTTTCCCTATTTATCTCATAATTTTCCTGTAATCTCTCTTTTTCTACTTTTTCCTAATTTTTTTTATTTTTCCCATTTTCCGCAAAATTTCATGTTTTCACTGTTTTATCCCATGTTTTGTTGTTTTTTTCCAATTTTACATTAATTTCATTACTTTTCTCAATTTTTTTAAATTTCTTTCTTATTTGTACTTATTTTTCCCAATTTTCTCTATTTTTCCCATTTTTTCATTTTTTTCCTGTTGATGTTCACTATTTTTCCTGTTTTTCTCCATTTATTAACCTTATTTTTTCATTTTCTCTGATTTTCCCTGTGTTTTCCAATTTTTCTTTATTTCCCCTATTTTTCAGATTTTCTCTTATTTATCTCTAATTTTCCTATTATCTCTTTTTTTTTCTAATTTTTGCCGAATTTTTCTTATTTTTCCATATTTTTTCCCATTTTCAGCACAATTTTCAAAATAATATCAGAACAATCTAAAAATGTAAAAACAAAAGGAAATAAGTGAAAGTAGTTAAAATATAGGTAAAAATGGCCATAAAGTTAAAAAAATTAAATATAAATTTAAAAAAATAAATATAAGTTAAAGAATATTAAAAAAGGTAAAATAAAGTCAAAAAATAGGCAAAACAGATCCAAAAAGTAAAAAAAAACAGCGAAAAAGGCAAAATGAGGGGTAAATTCCAAAAAAATAAAAAAAAGTTCAAAAAAGTAAAAAAAAAAACAATGGAAGAAAAAGGAAAAAAGTAAAAGAAGGTAAACCAAATGGGTAAAAATTGGCATAAAAATAAAAAAATAAAGAATGAGGTAAAAACATTTACAAAAAATCCAAAATAAGAACAGAAAAGATCAAAAAAATAAAATTAAAGTAAAAAATAAAAGCAAAATGAGCCGAAAAATGGCCATGCAAGAAGGAAAAAAAAAAAAAAAAAAAAAAAAAAAAAAAAAAAAAAAAAAAAAAAAAAAAAGTATGAAAAAAATCTAATAAAAGCCAAAAAAAGGCAAAATAAAAACAAAAATGGGTAAAAAAATTAAAGAAAAAAATTAAAATATGGTAAAAAAAATCCCAACAAAAAGGTAAAATGGCAAAAAGCTCAAAAAAAAGATTACAGAAAAAATTTATAAAAATAAAGAAAGCCTCAAAAAGGCAAAGGGCCAAAAACAAAAAAAGGTAAAAAACAATTAAAAATGGCAAAATAAAAGCAAAAAAGAGCTATAACTATAACTTTCCTGTCGAGTATTCAGAGAGGAATACTTTTTCTGACGTTTAATGTTTTGACATGTGACAGTTGGAGACAAATGACATATTGCAAGTCAAATTCCGTGACATATTGCATCTGTCATTTTTTGATAGTGACACTTTCGTTTGACAGATATCAGCTCAATCGGATTAAACGTGTTTCATCTATCATGGACAAATACAGACAGACAGACAGACTTCCAATTAAAATGGATATTTCCATCTTTATCTCGAAAATTATTTTTAGCTCGTTCACAATACTTTCCCTTTTCGGATGGTGGATCGAGAAAGTAAAAACACAAAATGTGCGAAATATGATTTTATATTTTATTAAAATTTCCATGGTTTAATTATAAATTTACATAAAACGAGATGCGTTAGTGAATTTATTTATACCTTCTTGTTGATGTTTATTTTTAGAGAACTTTATCTGACCTAGGGCAAACTACTAGAAAGTAGGTACATAATTCATCAGAGCCAAAAGCGAATTAATCTCTCGTATACATTGAACAGCTTATTCTCTTGCAAAATTACAAACCAGAATTAAGTACAGTAGCTACATGATAGTGTTTTATACATAATGTCGAAATTTTGAAATTTGTTAACGATAAAATTAAAAATTGTAAGAAAAAATATTTATTGCGTTAATCTGTATGAAATTATTAGTATTTTCATCACGAATGGTGAATTATCTCATTCAAAATTAATTGTGTGAGATTTTCTCAACGAGAATTTCCCTAATATGTGAATAGACAGAGGTGGAACCCTTGTCAGATTTTAACCCACTGGGATTATTACATTCGGGAATATTCGAAGGTTAAAATAAAATAGAACTTTTAGAAACAATGAAAAAATCAAAACTAATCCATTAATATAAAAAAAACAACTTTGAAAATTTTCTAAAATAATTAAATCTGTCTTGTCCAGTTATGGAAGGTTAAATGACAATGCCAAGGTTAAAGTCAAAGGTGAAGTTCAAGGTTGACGTTAAATTCAAGGTCACATTAATGTTTACTTTTTTCTCTAAAAACAAAAAAATGAACATATATATATATTGCATTTAATTTAAACCCAGTACCACTTCGGGCTTTTACTAGAACTCTATCAAATTTTCTTTGTCGATCGAACTCGTATTCGACGGCATGCTGAGACCAACTGCATTAAAGTATCAACATTAAATCAATATATAATTCCTTCTTCACGAAGCTCCTTTACTATAGAATTAATCTCATTGGTATGTCTACTATGTCCGGCCTGTTTAGATGCATGCAACAAGCGCAAACGGTTAATCAATTCCAATGAAAAAATCAAAACTAATTCATTAATTGAAAATTTTCTAAAATAATTAAATATGTCTTGTCCAGTTGTGGAAAAATTTTAAAAGTAGTAGGATAATAAGGCCGATTCTAGATAGGACGAGAGGTGACATTGACCTTTGAGCTAGATCTCGAACTTTCAATGTATCTGATATCCCCGTCAAGGTCAATGACAGCACTGCCAAGGTTGATGACAAATATTTCAAGGTTAAATAACAATGCCAAGGTTAAGGTCAAAGGTGAAGTTCAAGGTTGACGTTAAATTCAAGATCACATTAACATTTATTTTTTCTCTAAAAACAAAAAAAAATGAACATATATATGTATATAGAAAACCGTTGGTCTTTGCTGACTAGTTAGAAAACGAGAAATGGTTAATCCATCACAAATTTAAAAACAAATAAACAAGACATTTTTTCTACGGCTATAATACAAAACTGCTCTTTCTTAACTGTTCTTGATAGATCAATGAGGTATACATTGTATGTCTCCAAGTTCATTTCCGTATCTGATAACACAATAATTTATTGTGTAATTATTTCAATAAATCAGGTCTTTCATGGAATGTCAATTTCAAGTAATGACAGTTCTATTTTCGTATATTTATATAGCTGTGCCGCAAATCAGGCATGTTTAAGTTTAATTCCAGAATTATCTAAGTCCTACAAATCATTTTTCAAAACTTCTCATTTATACTAAAGTGTAATTGATATGCTGCAAACTTCATACTCGTGGGAAATAACTATCATTCCTTGCTCGTTAAACAATATACTATTTCCTTATACGATTGTGAATAACAATGAGATTATTTCTATTGTAAAGGAGCTTCGTGAAGAAGTAATTATATATTGATTTAACGTTAATACTTTAAGACAGTTGGTTTGAGATTATTATTCGCATAATCCATGCGAATGCCGTAGGTCGTTTCGTACGTAATTTTTTTTCACCATCAAGTTAGATCATTGGTCTTTAAAAGAATAATCTTCTGATTGATCATAATCCAATTCTTGCTCGGTTTCAGGCAAGTTACCTCTTTTAGTTTTAAACCACTGTAACTATTAAAGGCAGAATTATTAATGGTTGTATTTGTAATTTAATAGATTATGAAAAATTGAAAATATATACAGGGTGTAGTATTTAAAAAAATGTGTTAATAAGTTTTGGATTAACGGTGCAGCTGGTATAATTTTAATTTAATTGCGCAGATGGCCTCAATTATTTGAAAAAACTTATTCAACGTTTGTTTTTGTAAACCTAACACAAATCAAAATATTATCAAGATACGTTACTTTATGTACACTTTGTATGTATGTATGATATTTCGTTGATGTTGTGAAACTCTATATATTCCATTTTATATAGCACAAAGTGGCTGTTGACAATGATGCATTGCTATTTTATTTTTGTTGAATGGAGAAAGATTTTCTTTAAATGCAGGGGATTCGGCTTGTAAGGTAAACACTCTCCATTGTCAGGACCAAAAAAAAAAAAGAAAAAAGGGACGAAATGGCTTTCTTTATAATAGGGATTTTCAACCACAATACCACGAGTTATTTCATTGTTATCATTTAGAGATTTATATAGACATCGTGTTGATAAGATATTTGGGAAAATCTTTAGATAAGTCAATTTTTGCTTTACTAAAAAATGCATTTTCTTCGATTTTTAAATGCATTGTTGATTTACTTTTAAATTTGTATGTACAAAATTACTTTGTTTAACAGTTTCCTATTAAACATGGATTCCTTGTTTCGTATTTTAATGAAACGTTCCCAAAATCGTAAAAAAGATAACAGCTTTTAAGGAGCTATTTTCCACGTTAGTTGTTCGCCTTTCCGCGAATTTTCCCTTAAACAATACTTTTTATTGAAGCCGTAAGGAAGTCGGTATAAAATCGGCAAAGTTATAACTTGACGCTGTCGGCGTTCCAAATTGTTTATTTGAGGCTACGCCATGCAGGTTTGAGGGCCAATAAAAGATATTTCAAATATATATTAGATACTTTTATTGCTATTTTGTTGTTTACTTCTTCAAATCTTAACATGAAGAATAATAAAATTTTTGTAATTATTTTTTTTATTTGTTAATTTCGAATTAATTATTAAAAATGTATATTAAAAAAAATAACGTAGTAACTATAATGAAAATCAAGAAACTTTTGATCTTGACCTTGAACTTGACCATGACCTTCACCTTTAACTTTAACATTGTCATCAACCTTGACAGCTTTATCAATGACCTTGACATCGGACTTAACCTTGACGATATATTCGACCTTGTCCGTGACCTTGAAATCGTCCTTGTCCTTGATCTTGATTTTTGTCTCTACCTGTAAGATTTTACCATAATAAAAAATTTTATGAATACCCCTGTAGCAAATAATTTAAATTTCATTATACATAAATAGATAATTATAAATTAACAGCATCATTGTATATACATAATCATGATAAGTATGTTAACAAACAAAGTGATTCTGTTGAAATTTGGCGCGCGGGGGCGCTTTTCCGAATAATTTTCATTGATGTTATACAAGCATAAAGTAAATTCAGTATATGTAGCTCTTTACAAAGCGTTTGACAAAGTTCAATACGCCCTGCGGTAAACTGTTTCTCTTATTAATTTATCCACCTTACGATTTCGAATTCAACGATTTGATTCGCTAGAATACACCAACGGTTATTTTTGATATCTATTATTCAAGAAAATACAATATACAAAATAATCTTGTCCAAAAATATTTTTTAAATATCACCCAGTATATTAAAATAAATTATTAAGTTATCAAATATAATTTATAAAATTTTATACATGATTATTAAAAGGATTATTTTCAATGCATACTGTCAATTGATCCACTCCCTGGATTATATTTAATTTGAATAATTTTTTTTTCTTGTATTTAATTTTTTTTAAAGCAAAATTAATATACTTTTATACAAGGTGTTTTAATTTTTTGCATTTAAAAAAGATTTATTATTATTTAATCATATCCAACTGGGTGCAATTTTATTGCACTCGTGATTATTTTTTTTTGGTTAAATTTGATTGGGAAAAAAGGTATATTTAAAAAAACAAAGATAAATATACCATTTACAAAATACACTAAAAAAAATAACTTAATGAAAAACATACACTAAGAAAAATAAATCAAAAAAATTTGAAAAAATATTGTTGTTCAAATACATTTTTTAAATATCACCCAGTATATTAAAATACATTATTAAGTTATCAATTAAAAAATATATAATTTATAAAATTTTATACATGATTATTACAAGGATTATTTTCAATGCATACTGTCAATTGATCCACTCCCTGGATTATATTTAATTTGAATAATTTTTTTTTCTTGTATTTAATTTTTTTTAAAGCAAAATTAATATACTTTTATACAAGGTGTTTTAATTTTTTGCATTTAAAAAAGATTTATTATTATTTAATCATATCCAACTGGGTGCAATTTTATTGCACTCGTGATTATTTTTTTTTGGTTAAATTTGATTGGGAAAAAAGGTATATTTAAAAAAACAAAGATAAATATACCATTTACAAAATACACTAAAAAAAATAACTTAATGAAAAACATACACTAAGAAAAATAAATCAAAAAAATTTGAAAAAATATTGTTGTTCAAATACATTTTTTAAATATCACCCAGTATATTAAAATACATTATTAAGTTATCAATTAAAAAATATATAATTTATAAAATTTTATACATGATTATTACAAGGATTATTTTCAATGCATACTGTCAATTGATCCACTCCCTGGATTATATTTAATTTGTATAATTTTTTTTTATTGTATTTAATTTTTTTAAAGCAAAATTAATATACTTTTATACAAGGTGTTATAATTTTTTGCATTTAATAAAGATTTATTATTATTCAATCATGTCCAACTGGGTGCAATTTTATTGCACTCGTGATTAAAAAAAAAATTTTTTTGGCTAAATTTGATTGGGAAAAAAGGTATATTTAAAAAAACAAAGAAATGGGAAAAATAAAAAAAAAATAAAATAGGGAAATATAGAAAAAATGGGAAAAGTAGGGAAAAATAAGACAAACAGGGCGAAATAAAGAAATGAAAAAAAAAACAGGTAAATTGGAGAAAAATGGAGTAAGAAATGAGAAAATAGTGAAAAATAGGGTTAATAAGGAAAATAAGAAAAAACCGAAAATAATAGGAAAAAATAGTGAAAAACAGGAAAATATGAAAATTCAGGAAAAATAGTAAAAAATTGGAAAAAATAGGACAAAATAAGGAAACTGGGAAATTTTGCAGACAAATAGGGAAAATTAGAGAAAAATCTGAAAAATAGGGGAAAATATGGAAAATAGGAAAAACACTTAAAATCAAAGAAAAACGAAAAAGTAGTGAAAAATAAGGAAAATAAATGGCGAAAAATGGGAAAAATAATAAACAGAAACAGAAAAAAAGGAAAAATAGAAAAATTTGGAAAAAATAAATACAAATATAAAAAATAGGGAAATTAGTGAAAAATTGGGAAAAATAGGAAAACATGGGGCAAAATAAGGAAAAATTAAAGTAGGGAAAACAATAGAAAAAAAATGGAGAAAATAGGGAAAAAATAAGTACCAACAGGGGCAAATAAAAATAGGAAAAAGAAAGGAAAATAGTGTAGTTAGAGAAAAATAGAATAACATATGGGAAAATAGTGAAAATTAGAGTCAATAAGGAAAATAGGAAATAATAGGGATAAATAGAGAAAAACGGGAAAAAAATATAAACAAGAAAAATATGTAAAAATAGCAAAAATAGTGAAAAATTGGAAAAAAAAGGGACAAAATACGAAAATTTACTAAAAAATTAGGAAAAAATTAGAAAAAAATAGAGAAAATAGGAAAATTAGAGATAAATAGAGAAAAATCAGAGACAAACAGAGAAACAACTTGTGAAAAAATAGTGAAAAATAAGAAAAATAAATGGGGAAAAATAAGGAAAAAATCTGGAAAAATAAAGGAATAGGAAAAAAAGAGAAAAATGGGAAAAATAAGGACAAATAGGAAACAAAATGGGAACATTGGTAAAAAATTTGGAAATTAGTGAAAAATTGAAAAAAATAGGAAAGAATATGGAAAAATAAGGAAAACTAATAAAAAATTAAAAAAAAGATACTCTTTTGGGACTAAAATATTTAATAATATCCATAAAGTATCACTTTTCCTCCCTTGGTACTAAATGTTGACTGTTTCTTTCACATAATTATCATATGAATTTCTATAGTACAAAAAATACCGTATGATGAATCATGGGACTAAAGCGCGTTTTAATCCCTCAAGAAAGTGTAATTTTAGTATTTATAAAAAACAATTAAAAGTAGGTAATTAATTTGTTGTACAATAAAAAATATCAGGTATGACTTTCTCTTAACTTTTTTTTTTAAAAGGAAGCCGCATTTATATTGCTATAAATAAATCCCGTTGTGGAGTACAGAGTTTTAGCGATGCTCCACAACATCACGAAAGTGGCTTATCCCAACCCATCTCGACAGGATTTGCAACTCATATAACGAAGAAGAAGAAGAAAAAAAAAAGCTTTACATACGTCTTCGAATGCAAACATTTTGAAAGCACACTCGAATAAAGGATTCTTTTTGTTTGTTATGCCGCTGGGATCAGTGGAGTGCCTAATATATATAGTGAGAAAAAAAAAAAAAAAAAAAAAAAAAAAAAAAAAAAAAAAAAAAAAAAAAAAAAAAAAAAAAAAAAAAAAAACCCAAACTAGATTATATAATAATGTACCCCAAGTTTTTTATTTTTTATATTCACTCGATGAATTATGGAACTTGGTTATAAATTGAATAGCTCTTTAAGTGTGGAATAAAAATCATCCAGTGCTGCACGTAATGCCAATGAATGATGATCCATTAATAGATCGGCATTTTAGTTAACAGTGATGACCCACATTATAGTGCGAAAGCGGAACGGAACAGAACAGAACAGAGTAAAGCAGATCACACAACGTTCCTCTTTCTATATTGACTTTGATTTGGCTTTTCAAGCTTTTAGTGCACTCCGCAGATTTTAACGGTAAAAGATATATATAGATTTACGCAAACCACCTTTGTGCAATTTTAAAAAGAAAACTATATATGTGTGTAAAAGCAGCGTCGTACTTGGAATTTATTTTTAAATATAAACGGGTAAAACATAATTTCAATATTTCATAAATTACAATATTACAAAATAAATTAACATATTTTTTATTTTTATTTTGAACCATCTTGAACGGCGGCACGAGGTACATAATCATTGCCGCCATCTTGAAATTATTAGTTCTGACAGAAAATTCATAGTCTCCGATCCCAAAAACCCCCATATACTAATTTTGAAGAGAATATCTATAATCAAATTTAGTCCGCCATCTTGAAATTATTAGTTTTGACAGAAAATTCATAATCTCCGACCCCGAAAACCCCCATATACTAATTTTGAAGAGAATTTATCAATAATCAAATTTAGTCTGCCATCTTGAAGTCGCCATTTTAAAATTATTAGTTTTGACAGAAAATTCATAATATCCTACCCCAAAATCCCCCATATACTTATTTTGAAGAGAATTTGTCAATAATTAAATCTAGTCCGCCATCTTGAAGTCGTCGCCATCTTGAAACTGTGAGTTTTGACACAAAATTCATAATCTCCGACCCCAAAAACTCACATATACTAATTTTGAAGAAAATTTATCAATAATCAAATCTAGTCCGCCATCTTGAAAATTTGAGTTTTGACACAAAATTCATAATCTCCGACCCCAAAAACCCACATATACTAATTTTGAAGAGAATCTGTCAATAATCAAATCTAGTCCACCATCTTGAAGTCGCCATCTTGAAATTATTAGTGTTGACAGAAAATTTATAAACTGCGACCTCAAAAACCCCCATATACTAATTTTGAAGTGAATCGTATCAATAATCAAAGCTAGTCCGCCATCTTGAAATTATGGAGTTTTGACATAAAATTCATAATATCCGACCCCAAAAACCCCCATATACTAATTTTGATGAGAATCGTATTAATAATCAAATCTAGTCCGCCATCTTGAAATTATGAATTTTGACAGAAAATTCAAAATCTCAGACCCCAAAAACCCCATATACTAATTTTGAAGAGAATCGTATTAATAATCAAATCTAGTCCGCCATCTTGAAGTCGCCATCTTGAAATTATTAGTGTTGACAGAAAATTCATAAACTGCGACCCCAAATACCCCATATACTAATTTTGAAGAGAATCGTATTAATAATCAAATCTAGTCCGCCATCTTGAAGTCGCCATCTTGAAATTATTAGTGTTGACAGAAAATTCATAAACTGCGACCCCAAATACCCCATATACTAATTTTGAAGAGAATCGTATTAATAATCAAATCTAGTCCGCCATCTTGAAGTCGCCATCTTGAAATTATTAATTTTGACAGAAAATTCACAATCTCCGACCCCAAAATGCCCCTTATACTTATTTTGAAGAGAATCTGTCAATAATCAAATCTAGTCCCCCATCTTGAAGTCGCCATCTTGAAATTATTAGTTTTGACAGAAAATTCATAAACTGCGACCCCAAAAGTTCCCATATACTAATTTTGAAGAGAATCGTATCAATAATCAAATCTAGTCCGCCATCTTGAAATTATGCGTTTTGACAGAAAATTCATAATTTCTGACCCCAAAAACTTCCACATACCAAATTTGAATAGAATCCGACAATAATAATAGATCACGTCAGGCATCTTGGAGTCGCCATCTTGTATTTAAAATTCAAAATTGGTCTCCTGCACATCTTGACACCATAACGGACAAACTTTCCAAGTTTTCAAATTTATTCAATAACAATACAAATCAATACAATAGAAAAAAACATCCAAACATACTCAACGAAAATATATAATAAAGATTTTAGTACCAAGGGAGTAAAAGTGACACTTTAGTCCATTAAAGTTTTAATCCATACCATGCAAAAAAATTATGATTTTTAACTGAACTATAAATGTTTAAAAAATTACATTCAAAATGACTTCTATTATTTTGTAGGTTCCAGAGGGCTTGGTAATAGATTCGATGAGCAAAGACTTACGTTACGCATCCATAGAGGTCGCGGTTCGTCTGGAAAAAAACCGTACGGATCGCCGCATAGTAACGGCAGCAATAGTACTACTACGACGACAGGAAGTGCTAGCGCAAGTCCAAGTCCTTCCGCTAGAGGGCGCAAAGAAAAAGTTCAAATAAATGTCAGTCATCCGTCATGCGAAAATTTAGCACCTTCATTAGTTGCCGTAAGTTTTAAATTTTTTACCTAGACTATATTTAAGAATTAGAATTCCGCGAATAAATATTTTTGTATTTAAAATTCTGAATCGGTGCCACGTTAAAATATTCCCCAATGTACGATTTTTGGCTCCTTAGCTGAATTCGTAATGGCCAACCACAATTCAACATTTTTAATCTGAATTTTAAAATAACTTCCCTCTGACACAATAAAATTTTTCGTGCACGCCTGAGGCCACTTATTTTAATAGATATGTCCACCTCCACATTATCATTTTGAATAAATCTCATTTTTACTTTTTTAATTTAAAATTTTTTATAAATCTAGTGAGCAGCGAATTAGTAAACTATATTCGATTAGCTAATTTACATAAATGACCGCTAGATGGCGATGCGAACAAAATTGAATTATGTTACGCACCACCATTTTCAATCCACCATCATTATTGTCCAACTTGTGACGTTAAATTAATACGTAAACAAAAATCATATACAGTAGCAATGGCGAAATGGCATTAGCGTCAAACTTTGTTATTATTGGTCCAAATTCAACCAGAAAAACAACATTGTATTATAAACGAGACGGGAAATATATACGTAACAAAAATCATGCGCAGAACCAAAAACAAAAGAGCATTATTATTATAATTATGACTTATAATTAATACGTGTAGAAAAATCATGCGCAGAATCAAAGACAAAAGAGCATTAGGATCTAATTTCGTTATTATTGGTCAGATTTTGACGGGACAAACGGCAATATATTATAAATGTAATGCAAAATATATGCGTAAATAAAAATCATGCGCAGAACCAAAGACAATAGGGCATTACGGTCTATCTCGAATATTAATAGTCTGATTTGGGTGGGATAAACGGTATTATAATATAACTTTGACATAAAATAAATACGTGTAGAAAAATCATGCGCTTAATCAAAGACAAAAGGGCATTAGGATCTAATTTCGTTATTATTGGTCAGATTTTGACGGGACAAACGGCATTATATTATAAATGTGATGCAAAATATATGCGTAAAGAAAAATCATGCGCTGGAAAAAAGACAAAACGGCATTACGGTCTATCTGCGTTATTAATATACTGATTTGAGTGGGATAAACGGTATTATATTATATAACTATGACAGAATAAATACATGTAAAAAAATCATGCGCAGAATCAAACACAAAAGGGCATTAAGGTCTAATTTCGTTATTATTGGTCAGATTTTGACGGGACAAACGGCATTATATTATAAATGTAATGCAAAATATACGCGTAAAGAAATATCATGCTCAGAACCAAAGACAAAAAGGCATTACGGTCTATCTCAATTATTAATAGTCAGATTTGGGTGAGATAAACGGTATTATAATATAACTATGACGTAAACTAAATACGTGTATAAAAATCATGCGCAGAATCAAAGACAAAAGGGCATTAGGATCTAATTTTATTATTATTGGTCAGATTTTGACGGGATAAACGGCATTATATTATAAATGTGATGCAAAATATATGCGTAAAGAAAAATCATGCGCAGAATCAAAGACAAAAAGGCATTACGGTCTATCTCCATTATTAATAGTCTGATTTGGGTGAGATAAACGGGATTATAATATAACTATGACGTAAACTAAATACGTATATAAAAATCATGCGCAGAATCAAAGACAAAAGGGCATTAGGATCTAATTTCGTTATTATTGGTCAGATTTTGACGGGACAAACGGCATAATATTATAAATGTGAGCAGAATATATGCGTAAAGAAAAATCATGAGCAGAACCACAGACAAAAGGTGTTACGGTCTATCTGCGTTATTAATAGACTGATTTGGGTGGGATAAACGGTATTACGTATATTATAACTATGACATTGAATAAATACGTGTAGAGAAATCATGTACAGAATCAAAGACAAAAGGGTATTAGGGTCTAATTTCGTTATTATATGTCAGATTTTAACGGCACAAACGATATTATATTATAAATGTAACGCAGAATGTATATATTTAAAAAAAACATGCGCAGAACGAACGACAGAAAGGCATTAAGGTCTAGCGGCACTGTATTTGTAATGCGACATATAAGAAATACTGTAACGGTCTTTGCAAGACGTCAAAATACCTTTGACGTCTTAGTTTATAGTGTGAAGACCACTTGCACTTGGCAGGGTCAGTGAAGAAAAAGAACTCTAGGGGTCGTTATGGTATCGACCAATGTATTGGCGACCAGAAAGGAATGCTTTAATTGCCCTATTAGGTTAAGTACCTGGGTATTAGCTGCTAAGAGTAAAAACAAAAATGAGATTCAATAAATAATAAATTTTATTATAAAAAATAAATGATACCAAACCAAATTCGGCAACACAGTTTAATGTCGATGATGGGTCGGACTATACAGGCACGTTTGACGGTTCCAGTACAGCACAGGTACAGTGGAACTTGACTTCGCTCTCTTGACCCATCTCTAAAGGTAAATGGGACTGCCACAGCAATTTTAACTTCGGGCTGGTACTCTAGCTACTAATAAGTACGCGAGTGACTCCATCTTTCGGTGGAGAATACAACTTGTATGGCTTGCCTCTGTCATAATTTTAAAGTAATTCAGTGCCGTGCATGAACGATTTAATGTAAATTATCAAGGAAAGTAACTTCGTTACAGTACGTAAACAAAAACAATGCTGTTAAGGAGGAACTTTTGACTGTGCTGAAATTGATCACAAATAGTGCTCAATTGTGCTTCTCGATTCGTTTGATGGTTTCCTCTTTATCGCTACGTCGTTTATGATGTCATAATATATCATATTCCATTTGACTGAAGTAGCATTTGTTGTTCGACCCATAGATGGCGCGATTTCAATTGTGCTTAATTTCAAACATTTCTGAGACTAAGAAATATATTCAATAACAAACTCATTGCAAGCTAAAAATATCATAAAACGAAATAGGGCCAGTTTTTGTCTATTTTTCAATAGTGCATGCTTTAGTACCACTCCAGAGCTGAAAGTGTCACTTTTGGCTAAATTTTACAACAAAAATCATACGCAGAACCAACGTCAAAAGGTCACTAGCGTCTAACTTCGGTATTAATAGTCAGATTTTGGCGGAACAAATGGTACTGTATTATAAATATGACGTATAATAAATACGTAAACCAAAATCATGCGCAGTGACAACAACAAAAGAGCATTAGCGTCTAACTTTGTTATTAATAGTCTGATTTTGATAGGACAAACGAGATTATATTTAGTATGGACCAATAACTTTGGTTCATTAATCATTTTAATATAATTTATCAATATTTTTAATATATTAAAAAGATGAGGGCACCATTAGTAGATATACTATGAAGATATGACGTTCGCTTCTAATTTCGTTATTATTGGTTCGATTTTAATAAACTAAAGGTCATTCGATTTATAAATTGAAGGAAAAATCTTTGGAACATTCTGTATATATATTTATAAGTAGATTTTCGAATAAATGGAGTGATGTTTCATTAATGGTGAGCTTGTTAATCAGTCCAATTGTGTGTATGTAAAACAAGAAGCCCTTTCCATTATGCCCTATCGGATTCCCACTCGAGTTGTTGAATTATGATCTGAATAATCTAATCAACGAGATTCTCGAGAATTCCATTGAAATTCAAAATATTTGCGAAGCAATTCAATGCGACATAAAAACCGACCATTTATCACAAGATTAGACAACGTTCTATATAATTTTTTTTTTATTATATCCCAAGCAATTATTTTTACAGAAAATCTATTACAATAAATTGGATATCATTAAATATTTAGAAAAAAAAAATATGGAAAACTTTTCACGAAAAAAGAATGAAAACGTAAAATAATCTAATATAGAGCGTTCGTTTTTTATACGTTTGTGTTCTTGCATTCTGGTTAACGAAGTATTACACGTTTGTCCTATATATGAATTTTATGTCCTTGTATTCTGGCACTATTTTTTTACACGTTTGTCTTATATATCAATTTTTTTTTGATTTATAAAAGTTTGTGTTCTTGCATTCTGGTTAACAAAGTATTACACGTTTGTCCTATATATGAATTTTATGTCCTTGTATTCTGGCACTATTTTTTTACACGTTTGTCTTATATATCAATTTTTTTTTGATTTATAAAAGTTTGTGTTCTTGCATTCTGGTTAACAAAGTATTACACGTTTGTCCTATATATGAATTTTATGTCCTTGTATTCTGGCACTATTTTTTTACACGTTTGTCTTATATATCAATTTTTTTTTGATATATAAAAGTTTGTGTTCTTGCATTCTGGTTAACGAAGTATTACACGTTTGTCCTATCTAAGAATTTTTATGTTCTTGCATTCTGGCACAATTTTTTTGACACGTTTGTCTTATATATCAATTTTTTTTAGATTTCAGAAAGTTTATGTTCTTGCATTGACCTTTTTGCTTAATTTTGATTGTAATATTTATTCATGTTTTTGAACAGGCGTGATGATAGTTTTTTAACTGAAACTAGTTACCTATAAAAATTTTCCAATATAACTTATGGTACAGCAAACGCCAACTAGGAAGATATTGTGTGCAGATCCTGAAACTCACCGTTCTCCGCCCATAATGCGCGACTTTATCTCATCTTAGTTGGCACCTACTATTTTATTTCTATTTTTTATAATTAAATAATATTGACTGTATGGTAAATTGAAAATATAGCAAGAAGCTTTCCTTGAAAATGAGCAATTTCCAAAATAGGAAACAAGAGAAAATCGTCGCATCAAATCATTTTCAATTTCCGAATTTGAATGCGCGTTTCTGCTGATCAAATTTGTATTAGATTCCGCTAATGCCATCTTATTACGCCGATTTCCTCTATGGATTATCGTTATATCGTGAAAGCGTCGCAGCCAACAGCTACTGATTTTCCCAAAAAGGAAATGCATCGGGACTGGGACCGTAATTGGGGAAAACGGCTCATTTACGATTTCAGAAACAACCAGTTATTGCAACTGCTAAATCGAAAGATAAATGTATATATTTATTAAAAAAAAAAAAAAAAAAAAAAAAAAAAAAAAAAAAAAAAAAAAAAAAAAAAAAAAAAAAAAAAAAAAAAAAAAAAAACCGTTATAGATTTATTAAATATAGAAATATGCATTTATTTTATTTGATCAGGTATATAGCAATTATTTGGAATTCAACGTGTTAGAGAGAAAATGGATGCAGAGTTTCAGTGTGCAAGAGCAAGACGCAAGAATTTTAATGAAAGAACACCGTTGTATTATAAATGTGACGTAGAATAAAAATACGTGTAGAAGAACCATGCGCAGAACCAACGATGAAAAAGCATTAGGGTCTAATTTCGTTATTATTAGTCAGATTATGACAGGACAAATCGCATTGTATTTAGAAATTCTCGTATAATAAATAGATACGTAAACAAAAATCATACGCAGAATCAAAGACAAAAGGGCATTACGATCTATCTCCGTTATTAATAGTCTGATTTGAGTGGGATAAACGGTATTATATTATAACTATGACGTAGAATAAATACGTGCAGAAAAATCATACGCAGAATCAAAGACAAAAGAGCATTAGGGTCTAATTTCGTTATTATTGGTCAGATTTTGACGGGACAAACGACCTTATATTATAAATGTGATGCAGAATATATGCGTAAAGAAAAATCATGCACAGAACTAAAGACAAAAGGGCATTATGGTCTATCTCCGCTATTAATAGTCTGATTTGAGTGGAATAAACGGTATTATATTATAACTATGACGTAGAATAAATACGTGTAGAAAAACCATGCACAGAATCAAAGACAAAAGAGCATTATTTCATTATTATTGGTCAGATTTTGGCGGGACAAACGACATTATATTATAAATGTGATGCCTAATATATGCGTAAATAAAGAAAAATCATGCGCAGAACCAAAGACAAAGGGGCATTACGATCTATCTCCGTTATTAATAGTCTGATTTGAGTGGGATAAACGGTATTATATTATAACTGACGTATAATAAATACGTATTTTATCTAATGCGAGAATTAATTTTAGATTAATTTAAACAAATTTATTACATACACAAAAATCATGCGCAGCAGCAATCTTAAAAAGGCACTAACGTATATCTTCGTTACTTAATAAAAAACGTGGTTGTATTATAAATATGACATGGGATATTTATTTATAGAAAAATCATGAGCAGAACCAACGACAAAAAGACACTAATGTCTATCTCCATTATTAATGATCCAGTTGTATTATAAATATAACGTAAAATAAGTACCTAAAGAAAAATCATGCGCAGTGGCAGTGACAAAATAACACTAGCGTTTATCTGTTACTATAGGTGCAAATTATAATTGTGATATATAATAAATAGGCAAACAAAAATCATGCACAGAACTAACGGCAAAAGGGTATTAGTGTCTAAGTTCGTTATTAGTGCTCGTATTTAAACAGGACAAATGGCATTGTATTAAGGAGGATTCAGACACTGATACGTAAAGAAAATAGATAATATGGTCCATAATTTTTACTTTCTCGCTAACAATTCCGTTTGGTACAGCATCTGTAGATTAAAATTGACGGTGCGTTGTATACATCGCAACGTCACCACTAGCGCCATCTAGCGGTCATTTTTGTAAATTATCCAGTTCTCTTTTAGTTTATTTACTACTAAAAAAGAAAAACCTTTTTGTTTTAAATTTTAGATAACGCCGACATCTCCGACAACTCATCCATCCTACGTGGTTCACTATTCCGTAAACGGTAAAGATTCTACGGGTACTAGTTTGTGTAGACCAATGAGTGGTCAAGAGACGCACCTCAGGGTTCAGAGATTAGGCTCGTATCGACGACCGTCGTCAAGAAGATCGAGCAGTTGCGATAGCACATGCGAAAGAGCTTCTAGTCCTAGTCCGAGCGGCGGTGACGAAGGTAGCACCAAGAGACCCATGTCGAAGAGGATGGGAAGAAGGAATATTAAAGCTCAGGTTAGTTATATTATTTTATTTTTCTTTTGGAAATTAGCTGTATGTATTTTTGGTTATTTATTTAGGTAAAAAGGTTTCGCATGGAAACCAAAGCAGCAAAAACATTGGCAATCATAGTAGGCGGATTTATTTTTTGTTGGTTACCTTTCTTCACAATGTACCTAGTACGGGCCTTTTGTCATGACTGTATCCATCCATTACTCTTCTCTACACTTTTTTGGTTGGGATATTGCAACAGCGCCATTAACCCACTAATTTATGCGCTCTTTTCGAAAGACTTCAGGTATCTAATATCGATTTTAATATTTTGGACGCTTCAATAAAATTTTGATTTTTAGATTCGCTTTTAAGAGGATAATTTGTAAATGTTTTTGTACGAGCCGTCAAAGGGATTCGAGGAGGGGATCTGATGGATCTCAAATGCAAAATAAACACTTCAGATCCCCGAGTTACAATGCGCAGCCTCAATGCAATAATTCGCTTGGTGATGATAGCGACCCCGGGGGAGAAATCACCGACTCCAGGTGGGTATTTATATATAATAAAATCATTTTAAAATTATTCCAACATTAAAATAAATCTCACTAACGAAAAAAATGGGTAAAAATTAAAAATCTCGTCCGCCATCTTGAATTTATTAATTTTGATAAAAAATTTACAATATCCGACTCCAAAAATTCCTAAATACCAATTTTGAATAGAATCGGTCAATAATCGTAAATTTCGTCCGCCATCTTGAATTTATTAATTTTGACGAAAAATTCATAATCTCCGACTCCAAAAATCCCTAAATACCAATTTTGAATAAAATCTGTCAATAATCATAAATGTCATCCGCCATCTTGAAATCGCCATCTTGTATTCAAAATTTGTTTCCTAGATACCATAACGAACTTTTCATGTATTCAATTCAACGAAAATATATAATAAGGATATTTTTATTTCTCGAATTATTTTCGAAGGATTAAATTATAATATTACAGGTGACGTAGCGCCAAAAAAGGCATCAGCAAAATGCAAGAAGAAAAAGAATCTGTCCTGAAAGTGGCCCTGTGCATGATGGTTGGCTGACAAAGCGAAAATTTCGCTACAGGAAACACTTCGGTATAATAAAAATGAAAAAGAAGAAGACAAAGACGTGGTGCTAAGATTTTAAACTTTTTTAGGTTATAAATAGAAAAATTTAAAGACATATATTTAGAAATATTAGAGCATATAATATACAGGGTGTAATAACCATAAGTGGCTACCTTGATTAAATTCTACTTTTTAATTGTCACGTGATTTAAAATTAATATTCTTTCCGTGTATATCACACTGTATATATGTATAAAAACAATTGTGATTTATGTCTAAAAAATATATGTACTCAGCTAGATAATGACCAAAACGTACACGGCCTACTAATTAATTTTATTTCTTTTAGCTAAACGTCAAATGTCATAAATGTCAAATGTAATATTTTTCCGTGTACCATGTTGTATATATGTAAAAAAAATATTATTATTGCTTAAATTATAATGTTATTGTAAAATAACATTTTTGTTGGGAAATACGCTTCACTTTCGTAAATAGAAAATAACCAAAAGTGGCTATCGTACACGGCCTACAAATTAATTGTAATTCTTCTTTTTTATATTGTTAGGCTAAACGTCAATAAAAAAAATGTCGCGTCAAATTATTTATTTCCGTGTACCTTGATGTATATATATAAATTTAAGTATTTATGTCCAAAAATCGGTGTCCATAATTATTATTACTTAAATTATAATGTTATTGTGAAATAACTATTTTTTGGGAAATACGCTTCACTTTCACAAGTATACTTAGCTAGTTAATAGTAAAATTATAAGATATTATATCAATATTTTTTACGATTTCTTTATAATAATAACTACTTTACGTCATATGTCAAATGTCAGTCAAAAATTTTTAATTCAATATTATAATTTTGTTATAAAGAAATTGTAACAATTATAAAGACATAAAATGTGTTCTTTTAGGAATCTACTTCCTTACTCCTCATAAAAGAATAGACGGGGAAAATTATGACGTCACAAATGTCATTCTTGTCAAAAAATGATTCTCTGTCAAATTTAAATGACGTCACAAATGTTATTCTTGTCTGAAAGTGATTCTAAACAAACTTCTGTCAAATTTAAATGACGTCGCAAATGTCATTCTTTGATCTGGATGACCTTGTTTTTCCTATTTTTAACTATTTTTCCATATTATCCCGTTTTCTCTATTTTGCGTTATTTATTCTATTTTTTCTAATTCTTTCTGGTTTTTTCCTGTTTTCCATTATTTTTTCCAATTTTTCTTAATTTTCACCATTTGTACTTTTTTCCCCATTTTACCCTGTTTTCTTTTATTTATTATATTATTTTCACTTTTCCCTATTTTTTCCCATTTTCCCCTACTTTTCATTTCTCCATTTTCCCTTTTTTTTACAATTTTTCCCAATTTTCTATTTTCCCCATTTCTTTCTATTTTTTTTGTACCTGTTTTCCATTTTTTTCCTATTTTCTTTATTTTTCCCCATTTTCCTCAGTTTTTACGCATTTTCCCTACTTTTTTCCATTTTTATCTATTTTCCCCATTTTCACTCTTTTTTTTCCATTTCTTCATTTTTTCTTGTTTTTCATTATTTTTTCCTGTTTTCCCTATTTGTCCCTATTATTCTCAATTTTTTCCCGTTTTCCTTTTTTTCCCATTTTTCTATTTTCCTTATTTTTCCCATGATTTCCAGTTTTTCCCATTTTTTATAATTCTATTAAAGAAATTAAAAACTAACCTCAAATTCTTTGTTTGGAATAACTTTTTGACAAGAATGACATTTATGACGTCATAACTTTCTTCGTTTATAACGCGTTAGTTTAGTTTCTGAAATGAATAAAAAAACATTGTCCATCCTGTATAAAACGTATACTTAAGTAGTGAAATAAGTTTTATGTTCTCAAAATAACTGTGATCGAAATCCGTAAGACTGTTAAATTAATAATGCTCAGTATATATTTTTTTTGTATCTAGTTTTTTATAAACTCGATAAAATATTGAATCAAGGATCACAAATTTAATATTAAAAATAATTTATTAAAAAAAAATCTAGTCAAGTTTTAATGTGATAAAAAAAAATAAAAATCCGTAATAAAAAATTTTTAGTGATTCAAATATCTTATTAAGATTGCAAAACAATTAGAATTGTAATATTTATTGACCATAGATATATAAGAAAATAAATGTATAATAGATATAATTGTATAAAAAAATGATCTAGTCTGCTTTTAATATTGTTTGGTCATTGTACTATGGGATTTTTAATACAAATACCGTTGTCAGGATTCTACAGTGTTGTCAACTCGTCACGATGGACCATGAATGTAGGAATTTTCGAAAATGTAAGGTTATGTTCTTCTTCTTTTTCCTTTATTGGGCTATGTCAAGGTTATGTTGTTATTAGGAACAATTAATATATATAGTAGTGTCTATTGATACTGTTTTAAGTTAAAATAAACGATATAGATATTCTACATTTTCAACAATTTTCCTATCTTTTTTTAAAATAATAAATATTTAATAATATATAAGAGCATGCTAAATTATATTTGTTATGTTCAAATAATTCACTACTTATTAAACTTGGTAATGGCCGAGTAGCCACATCCAAACAGTGCAGCCACACTAAATATTTTAACAAAAAATTACTAGTACACCTGAAAAATTTGATTTTAAGAAAAAATAAATATTTTACTATATTTTGAACCAGCAAAGCACAAAACTATTATAAAATTACGAAAACGTAGAAAAAACTTGTTGATAAAACCTAAATCGGTAATCAGTAGATGAAATTTTTTAATTTACATCTGACAACAGCGCATCAATTACTAAAATGTCATTTCTATAAATACGAGTTTCATTGGCGTACAAAATGTTAAAATTATTTAATATAATAAGTATGGTTTTTCAACATAATTGAGATCATTCTAAAATTGTCAAACTAGTTACAATTTCCTCCAAGTTGCCAACCTATAAAAAGGTTAAAATCTACATTACTTTCGCAATGATTAAATATGTGTACAAAATTAATCTGAGCTTTCTATGATTAGCGAAATATATTAATTTTAATAAACTCAATTTCTGATTGGTCGAAATTGAAGCTAGTGTCAAAACTTGAGGTAATAATAAGGTCGAATAGCCCAGGCAGCTGAGGCCTTAAAAGGAGGATAAGAAGATGTAGATATTAGGAGACAATTATTTCAAATTGTGCGCATGTGTCGTTAATGTCAGATTTGTTTTTTTCTAACTAGATCCTCCTACGTGTACCTATGAAAATGAAAAAATTATTAATAAAAAATTGCATTAATTTCGTTAAAAATTATTTTTATGGAATATTGTCTCTCAATACGGAATATTTGTCTCCCAGTAGTCACTCCTAATAGCTAATATATTTAATTATCAAATACGTCATTCCATTCGCCACGAAACCTTATTTGACAGTAAAAAATAGTCCTTCTTCGTTGGTAGACCTTTTTCTAAGTTGGCAACTTGGAGGAAATGTTATGTTTCGGATTATAGTATGGAAATTTTAATTAATTGGTAGCACTATATTGAAAGAGTAACGTCATTTGTGACGTGCATTTGTATTAAAAATCCTATATAAATAATTACGCAAAATAAATGTCAATTGTTAGAAAAAAAATTTGAAAGATATAATCAATGTTCCTTATAATAAATAAAATCGTAATGGCGAATGATATGTAATATGGGTACTCCCTCTAGTGTTGATTTTGGGTACCAATGTAAAGAATATTCGCCAATAACCTTATACATATATATTTAGTCAAAAATATGTAAATAAAGGTGTAAAAAGATATATGTATTGGTATTTAAATTGATTTCCTCAATGATAAATAAAAATTATAAAACAAAATGAATCGTTATTATTTTTTCCTGTACGTTATTAATTGATTATACAAAATGCCGACGTGTAGGTTATTTATTTTTCAATTGATTTTGATGAAATTGTGTTAAAAACTCCTCTTAGGCATTGGAAAGGAAACTAAAACCAATTCTTTATTCGAATTATCTTTCTCTTTCTTTCATTAAAATTTCATTTCAATCGGACTTTTTTTCTGGTCAAATTGCGCCTTCACCATTTTTAAAAAAACTCAATTTCCTTTGAAACTAAAAGAGCTCGAGAGGAACTGATCATTTTTTTGGAATCTACGCCCCTGGAACTACCCCTCTACCACTTATTTTTAAAATATGAGGGATGAAAAATTTTGAAGATTTTTGAAGGCTATAGTCTTGCCTTTTTTTTCTGGTCAAATTGCGCCTTCACCATTTTTTAAAAAACTTAATTTTCTCCGAAAATAAAAGAGCTAGAGAGAAACTGATCATTTTTTTGGAATCTACGCCCCTTAAACTACCCCTCTGCCACTTATTTTTAAAATCCGAGGGATGAAAAATTTTGAAGATTTTTGAAGGCTATAGTCTTGCCTTTTTTTTCGGGTCAAATTGCGCCTTCACCATTTTTTAAAAAACTTAATTTTCTCCGAAAATAAAAGAGCTAGAGAGAAACTGATCATTTTTTTGGAATCTACGCCCCTTAAACTACCCCTCTGCCCCTTGTTTTTAAAATCGGAGGGATGAAAAATTTTGAAGATTTTTGAAGGTTATAGTCTTGCCATTTTTTTTCGGGTCAAATTGCGCCTTCACCATTTTTTAAAAAACATAATTTTCTCAGTAACTAAAAGAGCTAGAGAGAAACTGATCATTTTTTTGAAATCTACGCCCCTTAAACTACCCCTCTGCCCCTTATTTTTAAAATCGGAGGGATGAAAAATTTTGAAGATTTTTGAAGGTTATAGTCTTGCCTTTTTTTTCGGGTCAAATTGCGCCTTCACCATTTTTTAAAAAACTTAATTTTCTCAGAAACTAAAAGAGTTAGAGAGGAACTGATCATTTTTTTGGAATCCACGCCCCTAAAACTACCCCTCTGCCACTTATTTTTAAAATCGGAGGGATGAAAAATTTTGAAGATTTTTGAAGGTTATAGTCTTGCCTTTTTTTTCGGGTCAAATTGAGCCTTCACCATTTTTTAAAAAACTTAATTTTCTCAGAAACTAAAAGAGTTAGAGAGGAACTGATCATTTTTTTGGAATCTACGCCCCTTAAACTACCCCTCTGCCCCTTATTTTTAAAATCGGAGGGATGAAAAATTTTGAAGATTTTTGAAGGTTATAGTCTTGCCTTTTTTTTCGGGTCAAATTGCGCCTTCACCATTTTTTAAAAAACTTAATTTTCTCAGAAACTAAAAGAGTTAGAGAGGAACTGATCATTTTTTTGGAATCTACGCCCCTTAAACTACCCCTCTGCCCCTTATTTTTAAAATCGGAGGGATGAAAAATTTTGAAGATTTTTGAAGGTTATAGTCTTGCCTTTTTTTTCGGGTCAAATTGCGCCTTCACCATTTTTTAAAAAACTTAATTTTCTCAGAAACTAAAAGAGTTAGAGAGGAACTGATCATTTTTTTGGAATCTACGCCCCTTAAACTACCCCTCTGCCACTTATTTTTAAAATCCGAGGGATGAAAAATTTTGAAGATTTTTGAAGGCTATAGTCTTGCCTTTTTTTTCGGGTCAAATTGCGCCTTCACCATTTTTTAAAAAACTTAATTTTCTCCGAAAATAAAAGAGCTAGAGAGAAACTGATCATTTTTTTGGAATCTACGCCCCTTAAACTACCCCTCTGCCCCTTGTTTTTAAAATCGGAGGGATGAAAAATTTTGAAGATTTTTGAAGGTTATAGTCTTGCCATTTTTTTTCGGGTCAAATTGCGCCTTCACCATTTTTTAAAAAACATAATTTTCTCAGTAACTAAAAGAGCTAGAGAGAAACTGATCATTTTTTTGAAATCTACGCCCCTTAAACTACCCCTCTGCCCCTTATTTTTAAAATCGGAGGGATGAAAAATTTTGAAGATTTTTGAAGGTTATAGTCTTGCCTTTTTTTTCGGGTCAAATTGCGCCTTCACCATTTTTTAAAAAACTTAATTTTCTCCGAAACTAAAAGAGCTAGAGAGGAACTGATCATTTTTTTGGAATCTACGCCCCTTTAACTACCCCTCTGCCCCTTGTTTTTAAAATCGGAGGGATGAAAAATTTTGAAGATTTTTGAAGGCTATAGTCTTGCCTTTTTTTTCGGATCAAATTGCGCCTTCACCATTTTTTAAAAAACTTAATTTTCTCCGAAACTAAAAGAGCTAGAGAGGAACTGATCATTTTTTTGGAATCTACGCCCCTTAAACTACCCCTCTGCCCCTTGTTTTTAAAATCGGAGGGATGAAAAATTTTGAAGATTTTTGAAGGTTATAGTCTTGCCATTTTTTTTCGGGTCAAATTGCGCCTTCACCATTTTTTAAAAAACATAATTTTCTCAGTAACTAAAAGAGCTAGAGAGAAACTGATCATTTTTTTGAAATCTACGCCCCTTAAACTACCCCTCTGCCCCTTATTTTTAAAATCGGAGGGATGAAAAATTTTGAAGATTTTTGAAGGTTATAGTCTTGCCTTTTTTTTCGGGTCAAATTGCGCCTTCACCATTTTTTAAAAAACTTAATTTTCTCAGAAACTAAAAGAGTTAGAGAGGAACTGATCATTTTTTTGGAATCCACGCCCCTAAAACTACCCCTCTGCCACTTATTTTTAAAATCGGAGGGATGAAAAATTTTGAAGATTTTTGAAGGTTATAGTCTTGCCTTTTTTTTCGGGTCAAATTGAGCCTTCACCATTTTTTAAAAAACTTAATTTTCTCAGAAACTAAAAGAGCTAGAGAGAAACTGATCATTTTTTTGGAATCTACGCCCCTAAAACTACCCCTCTGCCACTTATTTTTAAAATCGGAGGGATGAAAAATTTTGAAGATTTTTGAAGGTTATAGTCTTGCCTTTTTTTTCGGGTCAAATTGAGCCTTCACCATTTTTTAAAAAACTTAATTTTCTCAGAAACTAAAAGAGTTAGAGAGGAACTGATCATTTTTTTGGAATCTACGCCCCTTAAACTACCCCTCTGCCCCTTATTTTTAAAATCGGAGGGATGAAAAATTTTGAAGATTTTTGAAGGTTATAGTCTTGCCTTTTTTTTCTGGTCAAATTGCGCCTTCACCATTTTTTAAAAAACTTAATTTTCTCAGAAACTAAAAGAGTTAGAGAGGAACTGATCATTTTTTTGGAATCTACGCCCCTTAAACTACCCCTCTGCCCCTTATTTTTAAAATCGGAGGGATGAAAAATTTTGAAGATTTTTGAAGGCTATAGTCTTGCCTTTTTTTTCGGATCAAATTGCGCCTTCACCATTTTTTAAAAAACTTAATTTTCTCCGAAACTAAAAGAGCTAGAGAGGAACTGATCATTTTTTTGGAATCCACGCCCCTAAAATACCCCTCTGCCCCTTATTTTTAAAATCCGAGCAATGAATAGATAATTCGAATAGAGGATGGTGTTGGTAGGAATAAAAATTTGAAAAATGAACTTTTAATTCTCTTTTCGACACATTAAAAAGTTACCCCATTTCATTTCTGTTCTGGTAGAAGTAAAAATTTCAAAAATGGATTTTAAACTGTCTTTTCGACAAAAAGCAGTAAAATAAGTTACCCCATTATAACTTTGAAACTAAAAATTGGAATATAGGTATTTTTGAGCTAGTTAAAAGTAAAAATAATTATTTCTGAAACTATAATAAGAGTTAAAAAGACGTGATAATTTTTTTTGCAATTTACGCCCATTGAAACTAAAATTATAATGATCTGCTTTGGTAAATATTGGACGATAATTATTGTAGGAAATAAAAAACTATTTTATAAAATATTAAAAGTAGTTATATTTCATTAAAAATTAAAATTTAAATAAAATCAAATTAGCTTATTTTTTATTTCTCATTTGCATTAATAATTCAAATCTTCTATTAGTTCTTACATGTTGAGTAAGTTTCCTTCTAGCATCTAATTGATTCCTTTCTGGTTTGGATTTTGTAGCTATTGCTTTCACTTTATCTTGTTTTGATATTTGTTCGCTTTTAGAACCGAATCCGAGACAAAATTTTGGAACGATCTTTTTCTTATTATCCGGTTTTTTTGGACTAATTTTTTTCTTTTCCTCCGGTTTTCTTGGAAGGACCTTTTTCTTATCCTCTGTTTTTTTTGGACTTATTTTTTTCTTATCCATTGGTTTTTTTATTATTCGAGGTATATTCGATTTAATCTCTTTATTAATTTTTTTATTTGGAATCGCTCCTGTTTTAGATGACGAAGGAAGGAATTTATGTACATTCATTGTTGTAGATTTATACAATTTGTCAATTGATTTTCTTTTATTTGGAGTATAACTACAAAAAGAATAAGTATATTTATATTAAATATGATTTATCACCCATTCAAATATTAAAAATACAAAATTTAAGACTATCCGGGCAATAAATATATGCGAATTTGCTTTTATAATGTTCTAATGGTATTAAATTAGTTCCTGAATATATTGAAAAGTGAAAAAAAAATTAAGAAAATGGAAAAAACAATGGAATAATGAAAATTTAACCTCAAAAAAAGGCATCAAAAATCACTATAAAAACTAATTCAGGAAATAGTTTATGTTTCCATTAGAGATATTTCATTTTTTGCTTTCATTTACAAGTCTTATATGTTCAAAAATTTATAATTTGAACCATTGAACATCACCAAAAATACATCAGAAACCTGTTATTCTGTCAATTTTACAGTTCACTTACTTTTTTATAGATGACGCCACGTGCAAAATAATTATTTTGGGGTATATAATTCATGTCTTCGTAATGCATATTTTTAAGTAGCAGAAAATAGGAAATTCGATATTTTAATAGAAAATTTATGTCTTTGTTCCAATATTTTTAAAATGTTGCTAAAATTACTATTTTAGTATAATACCTAATGAAAACTAAGTTTCTTTTAGAATTAAAATTATGGTGACTTGATTTCAAAGTACGAAATTTGGGACGCTATTTTTAATATTTTTTTACAAAAATTAGAAAAATTGAAAAAATTTGAAAAAAAAAGAGAAATTGGAAAAGAGGAAAAATCGATAAAAAAATTAAAACAAAAACATTCAAAAAAATTGGGAGAAATTAGAAAATATTGGGAAAAAATGAAAAATAAATTGTAAAATACGAAAAAATAAAGAAATCACAAATCCGAAAAAAAATGCTAAAAATCGCAAAAAAAAACCGAAAAAAAAAAGCCTAAAAAAACTAGAAATTTCAAACATTTCACAAAAAATCGTAAAACAATGGCAAAAAAAAATCAATGAAATGAAAAAAATGAGAAAAAACAAGCAAAAAAAAAGAATAGAGAAACAGAACAATGAGAAAAAATGAGATCAGCAAAAATTGAAAAAAATAAAAATAAAATAAAAAATCATAAAAATAAGAAAAAATGAGAAATAATTCAAACAATCGAAAAAATTTGAAAAAAAAACAGAAAAAATCGAAAAAAAAACAAAAAAATGAAAAATAAAATTGTAAAATATAATATAAATATTATAAAAAATCAAAGGAAAAAGAAAAAATTAGAAAACGAAAAAAATAAAAACAGAATGAGGAAAAATTAGAAAAAATCAAAATAAAGCTGAAAAAAAATCAGAAAAATGAATGAAAAGCGAGAAAAATCGAAAAACATCGCAAAAACCAAAAAACAACTGTAGTCAAAAATGAAAAAATTAAAAAAAAAATCGGTCAAGTGCGTGTCGGACTTCGCACATTTAGGATTCCGTACCAAATGTAGAATATAAGCCCAGCTGTGCAGGAGGCAGGATTCTTAAAGGAATTTAAATTTTTAATCGAACTAATATGTCAAAAATACTTATATTCTTCATTGTGACCACATTGCAATAATTTTTTTTTTCATTTATTTATGACAAGTAAAAGTAGAATTGTGTGTGCAGCAAAAAATTGACCAAAACAAATATAAAAATTGTTTTCATCGGTTTCCAGCTAAATTCAAACGTAAATGTTTGGTCATGTATTACTTTTATTTTTATTATTTTGAGGTTTCCTGATTTTTTTTCTTTCCTATGTACGATATGAAATAATAATAATTTAATTTTTCACGAAAATTATAATTCTTTACCCTCGTAAACATTGTAAAAAGTAAATGAAGTTCATTTCTATTCATAAATGATTAATTCCTTTGAATTCTGATAGCGGCGCCACTATCCAGATATAAAATGTTGTAATGTAAGGGTTTCGTAGTCCCTAACTTTTAAAGTTTATTTTTTATAATTAACGGATGAAAAAATTTGTACGTTTTGGTAAAGATCTGATCTATGTTCCTTACCCCTCAATTTTTCGAAATTTGATTTGGTTCTTTTCTAAAAAAATTGTGAAAATAGTCAAAAAACATGAAATTTTGCGATTTTTTTTTTTGAAAAAACCAAATCAAATTTCAAAATGGTGAAGGGTAAGGAACATAGATCAGATCTTTACTAACACGTACAAATTTTTTAATCCATTAATAATAAAAATTAAACTTAAAAAGTTAGGGACTACGAAACCTTTATAGTATAGTACAACTTCCTCTTAACATTAAATATAGCATTCGTTGATTGATATTTGTCGGGAAAGTTTTTTTTATACATTGGCCATTTCAAAACTTTTTGAATTGCTCTTTACCCACTAAGCCTACCCGTATAAAATATTTGGGGACCTATTACTGATCACCATATATTAAACAGAGGTTTCTTTCAATAATGTTAAACAATCAAATGATACGAAAGAATTTTTATATAAATAAAACTTACCTCAACAATAATTTACATTTTGGAGATTTGGTAGATTGTTTTGAATCTAAATCCAACCCTGGTTTTTTTCCGGAAAGTAAACGCTGGGCTCTTAAAGCTTTGCGTTCCGTCATCTCATTCAAACTTTCTATTTTATTCATAGCTCTTTCATGAATCAGAGCAAAATTTGGAATTTTTCTAACTCCTATTTTCGATTTATTTTTAATTTTTACTTCTGCTGCAGTTGAAGTTATTACCTCGGACTGTAATGATGTATTTAAAGATAACTCCGGTGATAGGTTAATAGGAGGTGAAATATTAATTAGCAATCCTGAACAATCGAAAAATGACACACCAATTGATTTATTCCATTTCTTACGTTTGGTTATTTTATTTTCTAATGAATTATCTGAACCTGTTTCAAATGTTTCATTATTAATATTTAAGTTTGATATAGAAGATAATTTTTTCACATGCGGAGAATTGGTGTAGTTTCTTGATATGTTACTTTCATTAATTGTCGATTTATTAATAATTTTATTGCTTTTAGGTGTTTTTAACAAATTCATTGATACAGAAGATATTTTTTTTACATGTGGAGATTTAGGGTATTTTTTTGAATTATTGCAATTTGTACTCAATCGTATTGATTTTCTAGTGCTTTGAGAAAAACTTACATCATCATCGAAAGATTTGTTGCTATTTACCATGAAACTTACAGATTTCTTAACGGAATAACTTGATTTTTCTTTATCTAGAGATTTTGATCTTCTAAATTGATGAGATTTAGAATCATCATCAATATGTGGCAACTTTGAAACATCAAAAGTGGTATTTTCTAGCTCAAAAGTATTACTGCCACATTCTGCAGTTTCTGATAATTTAAAACTATCTAAAAATACATCATCAGATATTTCTTCCGATCCAGTAGGAGTAATTGCAAAATCTGATGATGATAATTCTGATATTTTATTTATTCTTACGCTTCTTCTATCTGGAGTAATATTTTCACTTTCATAATTAATAACAAACATATTTTGTGTATTTCTCAGTGTTCTTTTTTTCTTTTTTCCCTCATTTGTAGAACAATCTGTTCAAAATATGATAATTAGATTATTAAATTTAGTTTTAATGTGTTTATAATATAATTAAAGCAAAAATTACAAAATAAAAGATCAAATTTAAATATAAAACTGTACAGACAAATATAATATGATTTTTATAGTTTTTGCGATATACTTAATTGAAATATTTACCTTTATTTATAGATTCTTCAAAGTCCTTATTGGTTATCGATTTTTTATTTGAATCTTTGTTCTTTTTTGATACTTTTTTTTTGGATATACATGAAATGGACGATGTGGTTTCAAGGCTTCGACGATCCATTTGATTCAAGTCTGCAGTAGATAGTATTTTCCTCCCTCTAGTTTTTTTGTTTTTTAACACTGGTTCTTCCATAACTAAAAATTATTCACTACTCAACAGTCTTTTAAATAATTTTAAACCAGTCAGTATCAGTAAACGTAACAACTAACATAACAACCGTTTTTCTATTCAAAAAATGTTATTTGACGTTGACGTTTCTGTAAAACAACGTATTCGAATACTTCTGCAGCGGGATTCTCAACAGCTATTCGTTACCTACCGTCCCGAGTAGCAGCCGAAACAGCGATTCTCAATCAACTCGATTGCGACTGGATACCGTTTTCAAACGTCAATTTTAGTCGGTAGGTACGAAGGTCCCGAGTTGAATTCGAATTTAGTGTTTATGACACAAAACATTCATATTCCGTAGATTTTTCTCTTTTGATAGATCGTTTAAACTAAGTTTTTATATATATAGAGGAAACAAATTGAAAATTCAAAGAAAGACATTTTCAAACTTCGAAATTTTGAATTACAAATTTTTCATTTTACAAAATTGTATAATTTTTATTTTTTTAATACTTTTTCAATTGTGGAAACCATTACGTGAATTATTTGAGGAAAAAAATTGAAATTTATTAAAAAAAATTCAAATTTGTTAAAAAAACATGAAATTTGTTAAAAAAAAATAGACGATATTTTATTTTTTACCATAAATTTCAGTTTGAATCAATTCAAGGAAAGACATTTTCATAGTTGGAAATTTTGAATCACAAATTTTTCATGTTTCAAAATTTTATATTTTTTATTTTTTTATATACTTTTTTAATTGTGAAACCCTAACGGTGATTAATTTCCGGAAAAAAATTGAATTTTCATTGCTGCCAATATAATTTGAGTCGGGAGTGATTAAGAATCGCGATTCAATCGGTATCGGCTGTAAATGATCCCGATCGAGACCTACCGGTCAGGATGTTACGATCGTGAATGTTGAGAATCCCGCTGCTGTATCTGTTTTCGAATTCTCCGAGTACTTGTAAGAATCGAATACTTACCTATTCTTGGTATTCGAATACCCCATCACTAGGCCGAATATCCCAGGCAGCTGAGGCCTTAAAAGAAGAAGAAGAAGTTAGATTTTAGATTCTCATATTTGTTTACCGTTTACATTTTAATCGTTTTGTTTTCGTTATAGTTAAATGTTAATGTCGAAAGAGTTCTTTAATTTAAACTAAAAAGTGACTAAAAGCAGTTGAAATTGAAAGTAAATTGAAGAAATTAATTAACCCTACTTTTATAAGTATGTTTGAAAATGGACAAATAAATATAAAAATAAAAATTTGTGTACTATACAATTTCGGATTTATGGTATTTATTTTAATAAAATGAACATGATAGATTCTGAAGAAATAGAAATTAATTATAATTATCCATTTGCCAAAGAAGATAACAGTGACAACAATAATAGTTTAGCTGATACTGCTATTGTAGAAAAAAATTCAAAAAGCAAAAATTGTGACCGTTTAAAAACAAGTTTTAAGCAAATTGGTGATAAAAAACATAAGTGTAATATTTGTGAAAAAACATTTACGCAGAGAGCTAATCTTACAAGTCATTTATTAATTCATACTGGTGAAAAACCCCATAAGTGCAAAATATGTGAAAAAAAATTTTCACAGAAATCTCATGTTACATACCATTTGTTAACTCATACTGGTGAAAAACCCCATAAGTGTCGTATTTGTGAAAAAACATTTTCTATAAAATCAACACTTACAAATCATTTATTAATTCATACTGGTGAAAAACTTCATAAGTGCGGTATTTGTGAAAAAACATTTACACAGAAATCTGCTATTAAATTACATTTATTAACTCATACTGGTGAAAAAAAACATAAGTGCAATATTTGTGAAAAAGCATTTGCTCTAAAATCTAGACTTAAACAGCATTTATTAACTCATACTGGTGAAAAACTCCATAAGTGCAAAATATGTGAAAAATCACTTGCTTTAAAATCTGATCTTAGAAGACATTTATTAATTCATACTGGTGAAAAACCCCATAAGTGTAAAATATGTAATAAAAAATTTTCACGGAAATCTCATATAACAAGTCATTTAATAATTCATACTGGTGAAAAACCCTATAAGTGCAATATTTGTGAAAAAATATTTTCTATGAAATATACACTTACAGATCATTTATTAATGCATAGTGGTGAAAAACCCCATAAGTGCCGAATATGTGAAAAAAAATTTTCACGGAAATCTCATATAACAAGTCATTTATTAATTCATACTGGTGAAAAACCCCATAAATGCCATATTTGTGAAAAAACATTTTCTATAAAATCAACACTTACAAATCATTTATTAATTCATACTGGTGAAAAACACCATAAGTGCAGTATTTGTAGAAAAGCATTTGGTCGAAAATCTGGACTTAAAAAACATTTATTAGTTCATAGTGGTGAAACACATAAATAAATGTAATATTTGTGAAAAAATATTTTGTACAAAGTGTTACGAGTAATATATAATTGTAGACACTATTTGAATTATATCAAATTATATTTTGACAATATCATTATTTTTTAAGTTAACTTTACTAATGATAATTTATGAAAGATCATAAAAATAATATGGGCAAAAATAAAAATATAAAGAAGAATATATTAGGAAACTCTTCAAAAAAATTTAACAAAAATCATATTAAAGTTCCAAGAAAACCTAAAATAAAATTGTGATCTATCATAATTAAAAATGAGTTGGATATCAAGAAAAAATGAAAAAAAAAAACAGATCAAACCAAAAATTCAAAAAAATGAGAAAGAAACTAAAAAATCGCAATAATCACAAAAATAAGGAATAAGAAAAAATGAGAAAAAAATAGAAAACGAAATTGAAAAAAAAAAAAACAATGTGGGAAAACCTAAAAAATCATAAAAAAGCAGATAAAACAAAAAATCAGAAAAATGAAAAAAAAACAGAAGAAACAAAAAAATAAATCGCAATAATCACAAAAAAATTATGAATAAGAAAAAATCGAAAAAATCGTAAAAAAAATCATTAAACAAAAATTCAGAAAAATTAGAAAAAAACAGAAGAAACAAAAAAAAATCGCAAAAATCACAAAAAATAATTAATAAGAAAAAATAAGAAAAAAATAGAAAACCAAAGAAATAGAAAAAAAACCCAGAACAATGAGGAAAAAATCAGCAAAATCAAAAAAAAAATCAGATAAAACAAAAAATCGGAAAAATGAGAAATAAAACAGAAAAAACAAAAAAAATAATAATAAATGATACATAAAAAAATTCTATTAAAAAATTATATTGTAGAAAGAGAGAAAAGGTCGCCTGAAGGGGGCATAACGCTATTTCGTTACGTGATAATTTCTGCCAATTAATTACTAACGCAAGCCACGTTAAGTAACTTCGTCGGGATAAAAAAAATACAGAGTGTTACATATGAAAGTTCCGGGTTCGAATCCTGATATATATTTTACGAAATAAATGTTCCCTCTTTTCTCTCAAATGCTGTGTAATTTTTTTGTTAAAATTTTTTCCTCTTTTCACTTTGTCACTTTTCTGAAAATACCCCCTTTTCTAAAATTACACCTTTTTTTCTGAAAATTACACCCCTTATTTTCTTCATAAGGCCTCTTCCTTCAAAATTTCCCCTCTTTTCTCTCAAATACTGTCACTTTTTGTCTCAAATTTCCCCTCTTCTCTCAATTTTTGTCATTTTTTCCTTAAATTACCCCGTTTTTTTTCTAAAATTACCCCATTTTTTTCTTAAAATTACCTCTAATTTTTTCATTTTTGTTATTTTTTCTCAAATTTCCCTTCTTTCTCCAAAATTTCCCCTCTTTTCTTTCAAATTTTGTCACTTTTTTTTTGAAATTACCCCGTTTTCCCCTTTTTTTTTCTAAAACTACCCATTTTTTCTCATTATTGTCAGTTTCTATCAAATTTCCACTTTTTTACGAAAAAAACACTTTTTTGAGTAATTATTTTCTTCTTTCTCCCCTTACCACTCCATTGGTACTGATAGAAAGGGAGAGGGAGAAAATTGGAAATAAAAAATAAAGATTATATATAAAAAAATTGGGGAAACTAAAAAAGTAGCGGAAAAAAGGGCTGGGGCGAAAAGTGGAAAAAAAAGTAGGTGAAAAATTGGTGACAAAATAGGGGAAGAAATGGAAAAAAAGTTTCAAGGGGAAAAAGTGGAACAAAAAACGTTTGACACAAAGAAATTAGTACAAAAAATGGGTGAGAAAGAGTGGAAAACAGTAGAGGAAAGGGTGGAATAAAAAAGCATGGAAAAAAGTAGGGGAAAAGTGAAAAAAAATAGGGAAAGATGTGGAAAATGTTATTGAGGAGAAAAAGTGGAACACAAAGAAATTATTAAAAAAGTAGGGGAAAGAGGGTGGGGGAATAATGGGAAAAAAGTTGGAAACATAAAAAAATTACTGAAAAAGCAGGAGAAAAAATAAGTTTGGAAAAAAGGGGAAAAAAAGTTTGAAACTAAAAAATGTAGGGCAAAAAATGTAAAAAAATATCTAAAATAAAAAAACTGGATGGAAAAAATTTAAAAAAAAATTTGAAATATAAAAAAATTGGTAAAAAAGTAGAGGAAAAAAGGATGGTGGAAAAATTACGGAAAAAATAGAAAAAGAAAGAAATATAAAAAAAACAGAATGAAGAAAAATCGAAAAAATCATAAAAAAAAATCGCAATAATCACAAAAAATCAGGAAAACGAGAAAAAAAAACAGAAGAAACTAACAAAAATATCGCAATAATCACAAAAAATAAGGAATAAGAAAAAATAAGACAACGAAAGAAATAGAAAAAAAAACAGAACAATGAGGAAAAATCTGAAAAAAAAACAGATAAAACAAAAATTCAGAAAAATGATAAAAAAACAGCCAAAAAAATCGCAATAATCACAAAAAAACAAGGAATCAGAAAAAATGAGAAAAAACGAAAGAAATAGAAAAAAAAACCAGAACAATGAAGAAAATCGAAAAAACCATAAAAAAAAAACAGATAAAACAAAAATTCAGAAAAATGAGAAAAAACAGAAGAAACCAAAAAAAAATTGAAATAATCACAAAAAATAAGGAATAAGAAAAAATGAGAAAAAAAGAAGGCAACGAAAGAAAGTGGAATACAAAGAAATTATTAAAAAAGTAGGGAAAAGAGGGTGGAGGAATAATGGAAAAAAATTACTGAAAAAACAGGAAAAAAATAAGTTAGGAAAAAAGTTTGAAACTAAAAAATTAGGGCAAAAAATGTCAAAAAACATCTAAAATAAAAAAAATGGAGGGAAAAAATTGGAAAAAAAATTGAAATATAAAAAAATTAGTAAAAAAGTAGAGGAAAAAAGGATGGTGGAAAAATTGAAATAATAAAAATTGAGGAGAAAAAAATGAGTCTGGGAAAAAAGTTTGAAATATACAAAAATTTGTAAAAAAGTAGGGGAGAAAAGTGAAAAAAATTGGGAAAGAAGTAGAAAAAAAGTTTTAACGCGAAAAAGTGGAACAAAAAAGTATGACACAAAGAAATTAGTAAAAAATGTAGAAAAAAAGAAGTGGAAAGAGTGGAATAAAAAAATTGGGGAAAGTAGAAAACAATAGGGAACGTAGTGGAGAATAAATTTTAAGTGAAAAGAGAAAGCTATATTTTCTATTTTTTAATACACAGGTTAGATTTAGATAGTCAAAGACTTCTTTTAATAAAATAGATTAAAATACACAGGTTAGATTTAGATAGTTAGTAGATTTTTTAGTTTATTATCGAAATTTTGGTAGAATACGGTTTATTGAAAACGGCAACACTGCAAATAATCCTTTCTGTATTTCCACTTTGTGTTAAGTTAGTTCTGATTTTTATTCAATAATTTGCCAAAACCAAAGCATTCTGTTTGGCAATATTTTGACTGTATTTTAACACACCAAAAAAATATACCCAGTGATATTTGTTTATTTTTAATTATTTTTATTTTGAGTTAGAATAAACGGTTTTTGTTAATGTGTTTGTATTAAAATTTAGTTTGTGCAAGAAACAATACTATTTTTTAATTAAATAATTTAATTAAAAAAAAAATGATATATATCATGTGATATGATATTTATATAAATATCATGATATTTTTGAACCCTGGTTGGAATACGTTATTGTAAACAATATATTATTTACAAAACAAAAAAAACTTGATAAGGTTTATAAATAAATTATTTTAGATAATAAAAAAATAATTTCAATGAATATTATATTTATTTATAAATTATCCTAATTAAATCAACATATATACATAGAGAAAAACAAAAAAAAAAACAACATAGTAAAGAAAAGTGATATGGATTATTAAAGAATTACATTTAGAAGAAAAAAAACCGCATTAAATGCTTTTATTTTTATATATATTAGAATAATACAGTGTTTTTCAACATTCCAAACAAGACAATTTTGAAAAAACTGGATAAAAAAAATTACAATAGATTTATAAATACATTTGGTACCAATCACTTACTAAACAAATTCAAATAAGTAAAGAAGAACTATGATTTAGCTTTACTAGCAATCGCCATTCCGACACCTAAGATTGCTCCTACAGCTAGAACTATTCCCCCAGTTACAGCCATACCGACAAGACCCTCTTTTTCCATCTTTTTCTTTATGGTCTGTTCTAAACTCACTACTTGTTGATTACCTGACGAAAAAAATTATTTATTTAACAAGATATAATAAAGCAACCCATACACTACGATTAAAATCTACAAATCCATGTATGGCCTTCATAATAATTTAAATAAGTTAAGAGTGTTATGAAGTGAATTAAAAATGGATTCAAGAACTTTTTCATTACTGACCTGGTTCGATTGTCAAAAACGATCTGACATAATTTAGCGCCTTGGAATATTCCTTTAGCCTAGCACATCCGATAGCTAAATAGTACAAATAGTCCCTTTGTCCTTCTTCGTGTGTTTTATAAAGTTCTTCTAATAACATTATGCCTTTTTGTATATCAGCTGGATATTTACTCCTAACTAAACACCAAGCATATTCGAACTGAGCTTTATGCGTTACATCGTTTTTGTAAAGCTGTTCGTGATAGATTTTCTCGAACCTCTTAAAAATTTCAATTTGTTATGAGTCATAATTATTATCAGTATTGTAATAAAACGAATTAAAATAATATTAATAAAGAAATTTATGCTACTTACTTTTAGATCTTCTGGTATAACTATTTCTGATAAAACGTCTGCCATTTTTTTCCGAAAAAATTACAATATCATTCAATTTCAATTATTTATTATTTGATAAACTTAAAAACTTTAATGTCAAACGTCAATGTCATCGTTCAAGTTATTTCCAGTGTTGTCAACGCAACAAACTCTAATTTCCCAATACAATCACAGTATGATTATAAACAGTAGTTTCACTTCAGTGAACAATCGGCATTTAGAATGTTAAATTTCTATATCACATTTTGGAAAAGTAAGAAATTAATATGCCAAATTAAAGTGTTAGTAAAATTACACTTTCGTGTAAAGTAGCATATCCGCGCGTAGTTCATACCATTCTAATTTTAAAATAAATGATTTTATTAGTCGTTTACGAGTTTAATTTTGATAAACATATAACATGTAGTTGATAGCACTTAATATTTCCTGATTTTACCAAATATCGACATATTCCCAAATAACCAGTAATTTCCTGGCAATTGGCAACACTGCTATTTCAGATGTAATTTTTTTGGAACACAGTACAATGATTTCTATACAGTAGTTGCACTATTCGATTTTCTCCAATTTTAATTTATTAAAGAGGGGTGAATATGCGCCGAAACAGAAAAGCTAAAAAGCTTGTTTGTCCCATTTATGTTTACACGTGCTTGTTTGACGTGATATTAGTAGTATTGCCAACGAAAAATATATTTTAAAACATTTTAGTTTAAGAAAAAAAAATACAATTATTAAATTTTATGTAATTATTCAGAAATTATCCTAAATATCTGCCTGCTAACAAGATTACAAAAGAATCAAAATTATCCGTAAATCGGATATTTATCCCATGCTTGGCAACATTGTTTTTCTGGTGCTGACACCGGAGTGAAGCTACTGTAATAATCATTATACTGTGGTTAACAAAGTGATTAAGCTGCGTTCGAATTGTCTCGTTTAATATTTAATCAGACATATTTTTAAAAGCATCCTCTTAATAAAAAATGAAACATCTACAAGTTATAAATTTGTTTATCTTGAGACGTTGCCTCGTCCAAAAATAATTGCCATTGTAATTATTTTCAAATTTTACTTGTTGGTCGATAAAAGTTTTTTTTGGGCGTAAAAGTGAAAAAAAGCTGTAAAACTGTACCATAAGTAACATTATTTTAATATTTATCAAATTTTTCTTGGTAATTACCCCCAATTATCCCCATATCGATGCCTTTGATAAATACTTCTAATTCAATATATAAAACCTAAACAAATGGGAATATTTTAATTATTGGCAATAATTGTGACGTCATGTTCTTACAGTTTATATTAAAATCGCGAAAATATGCTTAGTAAACATATGCAACACAAATTACATACTAGTGTAAATGGAGTTGCCTGTCAAGTATGTTTATTTTCTATATTTTATTTTTAGTTTAATAAGGGGTTTTCCCCATAAAATCATTAATCAATGTGAGTTTAAAAAATAGAAATTGTGGTGTTAAAAATAAATAATAAGTACATAATGAAAGTAAGTAAACTTTTATTTTTTCTTTTTAAGCTTTCACGAATTTATCGGTGCTTTAGTGACTATTTTTATTCTCGGAACTAATCATTCATCGACATCATTATTTAAAAAAAACGGAACTACATCCGAAATGACTCTAAACTACGTGGGTGGTAAGAAAATTTAAAGGTCTAAAATAAAGATAACATTCTTATATTAACTTACTCAATAGTCCAGTTCAAAACATAAAAAAATACTAAAACAACCCTCAAAGTATGTCATGCGCAGTGTTGCCGAGCTGAGTTTCTGAAATGTACTGAATAGAAGAAGGAATAAAATGTATTAGATTGTAATAAAATTTATGATAAAGTAAAATATTGCCGTTTCTCATGTTTTTTTTTGCACTGATGAAATCAAACAATTATGTTTTACAAAATATTTTTATTTTTTACCATACACGAAACAATAAGTAATACAAATAATACAATATATTTGTAACCTTGATCTTATTTAAAAATGTACTAGAATTATTTATGATAAAATGTACTAAAACGGCAAAACTGATCATGCGTATAAAATCGGATCTTGAGGCACATATGGCGCGAGTGCGAGTATGACTCACTACATCAAATATGGATTGTAAAACTTATAGCCCAGTAAAATTACGCAAAATGTAGAAAAAATTAGATATCTTTTAAACTAAATGAAAAAAAAAAACCAAATTTCACTTGACTAATTAAAGATTGTGAAGGCGCGAGTGCGAGAATCTTATGGCAAGAGACGAAAAGATAAGTCACATTCACATTCACATTCACATTCACATTTTATTCACTTGTTTCAGTGTACGGCTAAGTGTGCTGGTTGAGACATTCATTTGTTTTTCTCGATTTTGCGCGAACTTTCTCCGTCCGGCGTTCACTTGTCTTTGACAATCTTTTGTTTATTCGCAGGTGGATTTTGTTTACGGTGTTTTATTGTTTTTTGTTAATTTCAGGTAGGTTGATGTCGAGTCATTTTTTTATTAACTGATTGAAATTAGATTTTGGGCGAGTAGGCTTATTGTTTTATTGTATTAATTAGTAATTTATTCTAATATACAGTGTGTCACAGTTTTTGGTGATTAAATAAAATATAAATCATATACGAAATTAATCTTTTTATAATGATAACACATTCTTATCTAATTAGATATCAAAGACAAATTTAAATTGTAGGTGCAAATATGGTACAAAAATTATGATTTCATTTATTAAAATTATTATTTAAAATTAAATTTCTATAAAGATAAAAAATTTATCAAATTGGGTTTTTGCTTAGATATTATTACTAATCCGTTTTATTACTAATTTTAATCATTGTTTAAACTTTTATTTGTTCGTGACAGACTTAAGTGACTAAATCTATTTTGATTACAGGCATCTGACTTATCATATCACATATATAACTATTAAAAATTTGCACGTGCTCAGAATCTTTTTTTTTAGTGCTCCCAAACACTCCACGAAAAGACTTTTACGAGGTTATATTTTTTATCTAAATTTAATACGGGGTAGCGCCATATTTTACTGTTTTTATAAACATACAGATTTCTATTTCAATAGTAAACAATCTAAAAGACTCGCAAACTAAAAAAAAAAGACTGTTAAGCATTCAAAAAGACTCATGAACACTAAAAAAGACTCATAAATACTAAAAAAAGACTCTTAGACATTCAGAACGACTCATAAGCACTAAAAAACTCATAAACACTAATAAATACTCATAAACACCAAGAAAGACTCATAAGCACTAACTCAAACACTAAAAAAGACTCATAAATACTAAAAAAAGACTCTTAGACAGTCAGAAAGACTCATAAACACTAAAAAAGACTCATAAGCGCTAAAAAAGACTCATAAATACTAAAAAAAGACTCTTAGACATTCAGAACGACTCATAAACACTAAAAAAAACTCATAAACACTAATAAATACTCATAAACACCAAAAAAGACTCATAAGCACTAAAAAGGACTCAAACACTAAAAAAGACTCACGAACACTAAAAAACAACTCGTAAGCAGGAAAACCTACACTCACATTTTTTTTAGCGCTCTGTAACGGCGAAAATATTTGGAATTCTGAAAAAAGATTAATTCAAAAGTTGTAGGAAATTTAATGCTCTACAACTTTGCACCAATGTGCATTATTTGTCCTCAAAAATACTCGCTCGATTCATAAGCACTAAAAAAACTTATTTACACTCAAAAAGACCCGTAAACACTCAGAAAGAATCACGAACAATAAAAAAGACTCACGACTAATAAAAAGGACTCGTAAGCACTAAAACATACTCACAAACCCTAAAAAAAGTTCGTAAGCATTCAAAAAAAACTAGTAAGTAGTCAAAAAGACTCACAAATACTAAATAAAAAAACTCGTGAAAACTAAAAAATGCTCGCGAACACCAAAAAGACTCATTGGCAAGACTCGTAAACACTAAAAAAGACTCACTAACACTAAAAAAAGACTCGCGAACAGTAAAAAAAGACTCATAAACACTAAAAAAGACTCTTAAGATTTCAAAAGGTCTCATGAACACAAAAAAACTCGTAAGCGGGAAAACCTACACGCACATTTTTTTGCGACGAAAATATTGGGAAGTCTGGAAAAGTTTAGTACAAAAGTTGTAGGAAATTTAATGCTCTACAACTTTGCACCAGAACATTTTGCACCAGCGAACACTTAAATAACTCATAAGCACTCAAAAAGAACCGAAAACACTCAAAAAGACTCACGCACAATAAAAAAGACTCGAAAGCACCAAACAAAGACTCGTAAACACTAAAAAAGAGTCGAAAATACTGAGTAAAAGTTCGTAAGCTACTCAAAAAGATCTGTAACCATTGAAAAAGATTCACGAACAATAAAAAAGACTCACGAGCGATAAACAAGACTGGTAAGCACTAAAAAAAGACTCGCAAACACTAAAAAAGCCTCACAAATACTAAAAAAAATTCGTAAACACTCAAAAAGACTCGTTAGCCACTCAAAAAGACCTGTAACCATTCAAAAAGACCCACGAACAATAAAAAAGACTCACGAACGATAAAATAGACTCACGAACGATAAAAAAGACTCGTAAGCACTAAAAAAGACTCGCAAACCCTAAAAAAAGTTCGTAAGCACTCAAAAAGATTCGTAAGCTACTCAAAAAGACCTGTAACCATTCAAAAAGATTCACGAACAAAAAAAAGACTCACGAGCGATAAACAAGACTGGTAAGCACTAAAAAAAAGACTCGCAAACACTAAAAAAGCCTCACAAATACTAAAAAAAATTCGTAAGCACTCAAAAAGACTCGTAAGCCACTCAAAAAGACCTGTAACCATTCAAAAAGACCCACGAACAATAAAAAAGACTCACGAACGATAAAAAAGACTCGTAAGCACTAAAAAAAGACTCGAAAACCGTAAGAAAAAGTTCGTAAGCACTCAAAGAGACTAGTAAGTAGTCAAAAAGACTCATAAATACTAAATAAAAAGACTCGTAAAAACTAAAAAAGGCTCGCAAACACTAAAAAGTTCGTGAGCACTCAAAAAGACTAGTAAGTAGTCAAAAGGACTCACAAATACTAAATAAAAAGACTCGTAAGTACTAAAAATACTCGCAAACACTAAAATAGACTTGTAAGCACTAAAAAAAGACTCGTAAGCACTAAAAAAGACTCGAAAGCACTAAACAAGACTCACGAACACCAAAAAATACTCATAAGTACTCAAAAAGACCGCGAACACTAAAAATACTCGTAAGCACGAACACTAAAAGAGACTCGTAAGCATTGAAAAATACTCAATAACACTAAGCAATAATTTTTTTCGTGAACATTTTTGGAACTCACATTTAATTAAAATTGTTTGTAAAATTAATTTATTTGTCTATTCTCCTTATTTGGTAGTTTTTTAGTCCTTATACAGTGTGTCCCAAAAATGTGTGTAAGTAGAAATCAAAAATTAAATATTCACTAACTAAACAAAATGATTAATCACTTAACCAACATTTTAAATAAAAATAAGAAAATTGAATGGAAAAGAAGAGAAAAAGAGGAAACTGATGCTAGAGAGAAAAAAAAAAGAAAACCGGTAACTTCAGGTTAAATTTGATGACTATAGTGCTACAGTTTTATTTCTATAAATCAGACGCTATACACGAAAATAGTGCTTTAGTTAAAAAAATATTTTATTTGAAACAAAAAATTCTTATATAAATTTTTCCAAAAGTTAATTGTTATGAAAAATTATATTTAAAAATAAAATGGAATGATAAACTGGCAACATCGCTTTAATCCTAGAAACTGATTATTATTTACATGGTAGTGTTAAAATTTTTATTCATATGTTGATGGTTTATGGTGAAACTCGCGTTAATAATAAAGGGGCTATAAAAATTTATATATAGAAAGCCAAATACACAAAGTTTCGTAAATTTATTTATAGAATTATAAAAAAAAAGTTTAGTTCTTTTTTTGTAAACATTAAATCTTTATTTCAAATGTGCGGTGTTGCCAACTTTGTAAGTAGTTTTAAGGTAATAAAAATTATTTTTGATTTTTTTTGAAAAATTGTTTGATGTACCATTTTTGCGAACACCCTGTACAACTACTTATTAGAATAACAAGGTTATTAAAATGATCTAATTGTTATAATTTGCACTATATACCTACACAATAATAATCCGTATAATTAATAAATGTTTCCTGTGCGTAGTTCTCAACAAAGTTAAACGAACTATTTTTTTTTTACATTTAAATGTAAATTTATAATAATTATCTGGGTACTTAATATTTATTTGATTAAATCAAGTGGGAAGTGTGAGGTCATTAATTCATTGCAAAATTTCTCCCACAGACAAAAATTTCGACACTGGAATGTCTAAAATAATATCTTTTATATATACGTACAGAGAGTGTACTAAAAAGTAGAAAATAATTATAATATGATCCAAAATTTTTATGACCAAAAATAAAAGCGTGGGACGCTAATCATAATTAATTTATCTTTTTAATCATAAATTTTTCTTTTTAAAATAAAAATGCCACGAGTGGTAAAAAGTAGCAGTCATTTTTCGTATTGTGAAAAAAAAACTAATTATACGTTCCATTAAAATCGTGTTTTAAATTACAATGATTTTTTGCCTTACGAAAACGGATACCAGACCAAAACTATAAATTTATTAGTTATTGCGTCTGTTGGCTTATTGCTAAGTCAAGGACCATACAGTCATGCCTTAATAGTTATCTTAAATAACTGTATTGTTTATTATAAATGCTACAAGGTGATCAAAAAAAAAATCATCGAATTTACAGTAAAGTTCAAAATGTAAAAGGAAATATACTCTTTATTATTTATTCTCCGACGCCACTGCAAATTAATTTAATACCTGCTAGATATATGTCATAAATATTTTGAAAGGAAATCATCAACACACTTATTACCAGAGATATTTATAAAAAAAAAAAGATAAATTATATTTTATATTTATTTCCCTACACCACTGTAAATTAATTTGTCACCTGCTCAATATTTATTAATATTTTGTAAAAAAATCATTAACGCAGATTCATTATTAACAGAGATATTATAGATTATATTTTTATTCAATCTCCTACGCCACTGCAATTTAATTTGACACCCTGTATATTTAATAATATTAATCGAAAAAACTACAAAAACGGGGAAAATTGTCGCTATTATCAAAATGACAGATTATATTTTTATTCAATCTCCTACGCCACTGCAAGTTAATTTGACACCCTGTACATTTAATAATATTAATCGAAAAAACTACAAAAACGTGGAAAATTGTCGCTATATTATCAAAATGACAGATTATATTTTTATTCAATCTCCTACGCCACTGCAAATTAATTTGACACCCTGTACATTTAATAATATTAATCTAAAAAACTACAAAAACGTGGAAAATTGTCGCTATATTATCAAAATGACAGATTATATTTTTATTCAATCTCCTACGCCACTGCAAATTAATTTGACACCCTGTACATTTAATAATATTAATCTAAAAAACAACAAAAACGTGGAAAACTGTCGCTATTTTATCAAAATGACAGATTATATTTTTATTCAATCTCCTACGCCACTGCAAATTAATTTGACACCCTGTACATTTAATAATATTAATCTAAAAAACAACAAAAACGTGGAAAACTGTCGCTATTTTATCAAAATGACAGATTATATTTTTATTCAATCTCCTACGCCACTGCAAATTAATTTGACACCCTGTACATTTAATAATATTAATCTAAAAAACTACAAAAACGTGGAAAATTGTCGCTATTTTATCAAAATGACAGATTATATTTTTATTCAATCTCCTACGCCACTGCAAATTAATTTGACACCCTGTACATTTAATAATATTAATCTAAAAAACAACAAAAACGTGGAAAACTGTCGCTATTTTATCAAAATGACAGATTATATTTTTATTCAATCTCCTACGCCACTGCAAGTTAATTTGACACCCTGTATATTTAATAATATTAATCTAAAAAACTACAAAAACGTGGAAAACTGTCACTATTATATATAAAAATACTGAATGTAAATTTTATACCCCCGTTGGCAGAAAATCGTGATTAACGAAGATATGTGTAATTAAATAAAACATAACCTCAAATAATTATAACATACAATTTAGATATTATTCATTTTAAAAGTAATAATGGATTACTTACGTTTCATTGTACATTATACACTTATAACTTTGTAAAAATATTAAGATAATTTTAAACTGAAATTTATACACAATATTATTTATAAAAATATTAATTAAAACAACTATAAACTAAAATAAATACACAATGTTATAAATGTTAAAAGTTGAAATTTGTTATGTCAAATATTATTAATACTCAATGCTGCCAATAGTAAAATGTTTTATCTCACACCACAGTATAATGATTACACAGTAGTGTCACTCCGGTATCGGCACTTTGATCTCCGTTTAGTGTATTTCGTTTTTTTTAGTACCCAACAGAAAAGCGTTGTTATCAAACGTAGGAAAATTATCCGAGTTACGGATAATTTCGAAATAATTACATTTTTTCGGGATAATTCGCATAGTGAAACTACTGTATATAAATCATTGTACTATGATTTTACTCCTAAATACATCTAAGTAATCCAATTTAGGGTAATATTTAGACGATTGGTAGCACTGCTAATGTTGGTCGATTTCTTCAATAACCAAACCAGAGGCGTAACATATAATATTTTTTAATTAATATTTCTCGATTTGAAATTAGTTTTATAGTAAATAAGAATCATTAAAGTAATTGTGAGAATATATAAAAAATTATGTTACTAATAAACATTGAAAGCAAGTTGCAACAACGTTCATTAAAATATAATTTGAATTTAGCTTAACGTAATGCTTTTTTTTATTGAATAATAATAATAATAATAATAATAAAGTAATAAAAGCAATATTAAAAGTGTAATACTTGAATATGTGAATAAATTAGAAGGAAAATTGTATGTTGATTTGCATAGGGAAAAATATGAAAAAAACAATGAAAATAGGAAAAAATTGGGAATAAATAGGACAAAATGGGAGAAAATTAAAAAAAATAGATAAACATAGGGAAAAATAGTGAAAATAGGAAAAAATTGGGAAAAATTGAGAAAGTTATTGAAAAATAGGTCAAAATAGAAAAAAATAAACAAAATTGGGAAAAATAAAAAAAATAAGCAAAAAAATAGGGAAAAATAAAAAAAATGAGCAAAAAAATAGGGAAAAATAGTGAAAATAGGGAAAAATGGGGATAAATGGAAAAAAACAGGGAAAAATGGTTAAAAATAGATAAAATAAGGAAAAGTAGTAAAAAATTGGGAAACATTCAAAAAAATATTGAACAGTAGGGATAGATCGGGAAAACCAAGGAAAAATAGTGAAAATAGAGAAAGTGGGATAAATAGTAAAAAAATAGGAAAAAATGGAGAAATATAGCAAAAAATAAGGAAAATACGAAAAAATTGGACAAATACGCAAAAATTTGACAAATAGGGAAAAACAGGGAAAATAGAAACAAATTGGACAGATTGGGAAAGATTTGAACAAATAGGCAAAATAGTAAAAATGGAGAAAATAGCAAAAAACTGGAAAAAATAGGGAAATATAGAGAAAAACAGGGAAAATAGGACAAATGGGAAAAAACAGGGAAAAATAGAGAAAAATGGGAGAAAATAGTGAAAATAGGGAGAAAGTAGCATAATTAGGAAAAAACAGGGTAAAATAAAAAAAAAGGGGAAGAAACGGAAAAAAATTGGACAAATAGGGAAAAATTGTGAAAAACATAAAAAAACAGGAAACAACAGGGAAATAGAGTTAAAATAGGGCATAAATAAGAAAACATTAAAAATAGGGAAAAATATTGAAAAAGTGAAAAAAAAGTGAGAAATGTGAAAAAAGTGAGAAAAATTGGGGAAAATGGGTCAAAATTAAAAAAAATGGGGAAAAATAGTGAAAATAGGGATAAATTGGAATAGGAAAAAAAAATGAAAATATAGAGAAAAATGGGGAAAAACAGCAAAAAATATTGAAAAAATTGGTTTCCTTAAATTCCAGTGGTGGCGTTATTTTTTATTTTTAGAAAAGAAAAAATATCTGCATTGGAGAAAATCTCATCTATATTTTTTCAGGTTATTTTTTTTTAAATTTTGCTTATTTTTTTAAAAGAAAAATTATAAAAATTAACCACTGGATATTTTAATACTAAAATAAAAAACAATTTTACTATTAGAAAAATAAATATTAAAAAAAAAAATAAATAAATAAATTAAACAAGTGCCTTCAAGCTTCCATTCCAGTCAATAAAACCATTAATTAAGAATTTCTTTTTACCTTTTTAACTACTTTAGTCACTCTCACTTGAAATAATCGCGTGAAAAAAAAAATTCCAAGCACACCTTAATTGCTGGCATCCTCGTGCTCGTGCTGTGGCTTAAATCGCTTCTTACATCAATTAGATGTGTCTAAATTTGGACGATTGATTTACGTCTGGGATATTTAGAAATTCAAAATTACTTTCAATTTTAGACCGATTTATAAATAGAAATTGAAAGAATAAACAAAAAAAAAATTATACAATTTGGATAATTTTCTTAGTAAGTACTAAATTTTTATGTCTTTTCGTATCCTTAATGTATAAAAATAACTCTTTTAATTTTATTACAAACTATTTTAAACCTACAAATGAACTCTTTAGCGGAAGAAATAAAGATAAAAACAAACCATCAGGTCAAACATCTCAATGTTGCAGCATTGCGAAAGAATAAAACATTGATTAAATGTTTATATTTATCTCATTGTTAGTTTTAAGAGTTTAAAGTAACTGAAGAATTTAGATGCAGTGGTTTATCTCAAATAACGGAAGTCAAACATAAAAAATAGACTAAAGGAACTAGAACCGGCAATGATTAGATTATAAAGTAAAATTAGAAGATTTATTCTACTTTTCTACATTTCGTATATTATGCATCATTTAATGCATTTTCGCCTGTTTTTGTCTATGTATATCGTCAGCCATTTTGAATTTATTAATTTTGACAAAAAGTTCATAATCTCCGATCCCAAAAACCCTCACATACCAATTTTGAATAGAATCGGTAAACAATCATAGATATCGTCCGCCATCTTGGCAGTCGCCATCTTGATTTTATTAATTTTGACAAAAAAATTCATAATCACCGATCCCAAAAACCCCTACATAACAATTTAGAATAGAATTGGTCTATAATTATAAATATCGTCCGCCATCTTGGCAGTCGCCATCTTGATTTTATTAATTTTGACAAAAAAAAATCATTATCACCGATCCCAAAAACCCCTACATAACAATTTTGAATAGAATTGGTCCATAATTATAAATATCGTTGGCCATCTTGTAGTCGCCATCTTGATTTTATTAATTTTGACAAAAAAATTCATAATCACCGATCCCAAAAACCCCTACATAACAATTTTGAATAGAATTGGTCCATAATTATAAATATCGTTGGCCATCTTGTAGTCGCCATCTTGATTTTATTAATTTTGACAAAAAAATTCATAATCACCGATCCCAAAAACCCCTACATAACAATTTTGAATAGAATTGGTCCATAATTATAAATATTGTCCGCCATCTTGGCAGTCGCCATCTTGATATTATTAATTTTGACAAAAAATATCATAATCACCGATCCCAAAAACCCCTACATAACAATTTTGAATAGAATCGGTAAATAATTATAAATATCGTCCGCCATCTTAAAGTCGCCATCTTTATTTTATTAATTTTGATAAAAAATTCATAATCACCGATCCCAAAAACCCCTACATAACAATTTTGAATAGAATCGGTAAATAATTGTAAATATCGTCCGCCATCTTGAAGTCGCCATCTTTATTTTATTAATTTTGATAAAAAATTCATAATCACCGATCCCAAAAACCCCTACATAACAATTTTGAATAGAATTGGTCCATAATTATAAATATTGTCCGCCATCTTGGCAGTCGCCATCTTGATATTATTAATTTTGATAAAAAATTCATAATCACCGATCCCAAAAACTCCTACATATCAATTTTGAATAGAATTGGTCCATAATTATAAATATTGTCCGCCATCTTGGCAGTCGCCATCTTGATTTTATTAATTTTGACAAAAAAATTCATAATCACCGATCCCAAAAACCCCTACATATGAATTTTGAATAAAATCTGTAAATAATAATAAATATCGTCCGCCATATTGGAGTCGCCATTTTGATTTTATGAATTTTAACAAAAAATTCATGATCTTCGACCCCAAAAAACCTACATATCAATTTTGAATAGAATCGGTCCATAATTATAAATATCGTCCACCATCTTGTAGTCGCCATCTTGATTTTATTAATTTTGACAAAAAATTCACAATCTCCGTCTCCAAAGACCCCCCACTAAAAATTGCCACAGACGCGCTGTTAAGAATTAAATACAGAATCGATTGGTAAAAACTGTAGCTTCCTATCTGTAATATTAACGGAGCGCTCTTCCGAAAAATATTTCAGGCAAGATAACATATGATATTGGTGCCTCTTAAGAAAATTATTTGACTTAAGAAAATTTCCCGACTTAAAAATTCCTTGATTTAGGAAAATTCCCAGACTTAAAAAAGTTCCCTTACTTAAGAAAATTTCCTAACTTAAAAAAATTTCCTAACATAAGAAAACCCATAGATTAAAATCTTCATTAAATAAAAAAAAATTTTGACTTAAGAGAATTTTCTGACTTAATAAAATTCTTTTAACTTCAGAAAATTTCCCGTTTTAAAAAAATTCCCTTACTTAAAAAAATTCCCAAACTTAGGAAATGACTTATTAAGAAAATTCCCCGACATAAAATAGTTCCCATCCTTAAAAATCTTTTTTTTAATTAAAAAATTCCCTGACTTAAGAAAACCACCCAACTTAAAAAAAATCCATTACACAAGAAAACCGTTAGATCAAAAAGTCCCTTAGATAAAAAATGTCTGGACTTAAGAAAATTTTATGACTTAATAAAATTCCTTGATTTAGGAAAATTCCCAGATTTGAAAAAGTTATCAGATTTAAAAAATCTTCGTTCAGTTACAAAATGCCTTGACTTGGGAAAATTCCCAGACTTAAAAAAAATTCCCTAACATAAGAAAACCTTAGATGTATATGTCTTGACTTAAGAAAATTCCCTGACATAAGAAAATATACTTTAGTTACAAAATTTCCCAACTTAAGAAAATTCTTTGACTTAAAAAAATTTCCCGACTTATTCACAAACTTAAAAAATGACTTAAGAAAATTTCGTTAAAAGAAGTCCGAGATTTAAGAAAATTCCCTGACTTAAAAAAGTTCCCAGACTTAAAAAACTTCGTTTAGTTAAAAAATTCCAGAACTCAAGAAAATTCCCTAACTTAAAAAACTTCCCTAACATAAGAAAACACTTAGATTAAAAAGTTCCTTAAATAAACAAAAATTTTTGACTTAAGAAAATTTCCTGAATTAATAAAATTCCTTGATTCAAGAAAATTCCAGGACTTAAAAAATTCCCTAACATAAGAAAACCCTTAGATCACAAAATCCCTTGTATATGTCTTAACTTAAGAAAATTCCCTGACTTAAGAAAACATAATTTAGTTCAAAAATTTCCTAACTTAAGAAAATTCTTTGACTTAAGAATATTTCCCGATTAAAAAAAAATCCTGCCATAAAAAATTCAAAAACTTATGAAATGACTTAAGAAAATATCGTGATTAAAAGAAGTACTAGATTTAAGAAAATTCCCCAACTTAAAAAGTTACCAGACTTAAAAAACTTTGTTTAGTCAAAAAATTCCCTGACTTAAAGAAAATTCCCCCCGACCTAAAAAAAAATTCCCAACATAAGAAAATCCTTAGATCAAAAAGTCTTGAGTTAAAAAATTTCCTAACTTAAGAAAATTCTTTGATTTCAAAAAATTTCACAATTTAAAAAAAAATCCAGACATAAAAAATTCCCAAACTTAGGAGTTGACTTAAGAAAATTTCGTGGCTAAAAGAAATCCTAGATTTAAGAAAATTCTCAGACTTAAAAAAGTCTCCAGACTTAAAAAACTTTGTTAAGTTAAAAAATTCCGGGACTTAAGAAAATTCCCTAACTTAAAAATTCTTGACTTAAGAAAATTCCCTGACTTAAGAAAACAAACTAGATAAATAATTTCCTAACTTAAGAAAATTCTTTGACATAAAAATTTCCGGATTTAAAAAAAATCCTTACAAAAATTCCCAAACTTAAGAGATGACTTAAGAAAATTTCGTGACTTAAAAAAGTCCCCAGACTTAAGAAAACTACTTGCTCTTGCTACCTACGTTAATTAAAAATTCATAATTTTATGACATAGTCCATTGACATTCATAATAAATGAAATTTAATATTTTTTATTTGATTTTAACACGTCTACTGCCAATTACCTGATATTTTATAATTTGATTACTAAGTATCTGATAATTGGCAGTCGACGTGTGAAAAATTCATAATTTTGTGACATAATCATTTGACATTCATAATAAATAAAATTTACTATTATTATATATTATTTTAACACGTCGACTGCCAATTACTTGATATTTTATAATTTGATTACTAATTATCTGATAATTGGCAGTCGACGTGTGAAAAATTCATAATTTTGTGACATAATCATTTGACATTCATAATAAATAAAATTTACTATTATTATATATTATTTTAACACGTCGACTGCCAATTACTTGATATTTTATAATTTGATTACTAATTATCTGATAATTGGCAGCCGACGTGTTAAAAATTCATAATTTTATGACATAATCATTTGACATTCATAATAAATAAAATTTACTATTATTATATATTATTTTAACACGTCGACTGCCAATTATGTGATATTTTATAATTTGATTACTAAGTATCTGATAATTGGCAGTCGACGTGTTAAAAATTCATAGTTTTATGACTTAATCATTTGACATTCATAATAAATAAAATTTACTATTATTATATATTATTTTAACACGTCGACTGCCAATTATGTGATATTTTATAATTTGATTACTAAGTATCTGATAATTGGCAGTCGACGTGTTAAAAATTCATAATTTTATGACTTAATCATTTGACATTCATAATAAATAAAATTTACTATTATTATATATTATTTTAACACGTCGACTGCCAATTATGTGATATTTTATAATTTGATTACTAAGTATCTGATAATTGGCAGTCGACGTGTTAAAAATTCATAGTTTTATGACTTAATCATTTGACATTCATAATAAATAAAATTTACTATTATTATATATTATTTTAACACGTCGACTGCCAATTATGTGATATTTTATAATTTGATTACTAAGTATCTGATAATTGGCAGTCGACGTGTTAAAAATTCATAATTTTATGACTTAATCATTTGACATTCATAATAAATAAAATTTACTATTATTATATATTATTTTAACACGTCGACTGCCAATTATGTGATATTTTATAATTTGATTACTAAGTATCTGATAATTGGCAGTCGACGTGTTAAAAATTCATAATTTTATGACATAATCATTTGACATTCATAATAAATAAAATTTACTATTATTATATATTATTTTAACACGTCGACTGCCAATTACGAGATATTTTATAATTTGATTACTAATTATCTGATAATTGGCAGTCGACGTGTTAAAAATTCATAATTTTATGACATAATCATTTGACATTCATAATAAATAAAATTTACTATTATTATATATTTTTTTAACACGTCGACTGCCAATTACCTGATATTTTATAATTTAATTACTAATTATCTGATAATTGGCAGCCGACGTGTTAAAAATTCATAATTTTATGACATAATCATTTGACATTCATAATAAATAAAATTTACTATTATTATATATTTTTTAACACGTCGACTGCCAATTACGTGATATTTTATAATTTAATTACTAATTATCAGATAATTGGCAGTCGACGTGTTAAAAATTCATAATTTTATGACATAATCATGTGACATTCATAATAAATAAAAGTTACTATTATTATATATTTTTTTAACACGTCGACTGCCAATTACGTGATATTTTATAATTTGATTACTAATTATCTGATAATTGGCAGCCGACGTGTTAAAAATTCATAATTTTATGACATAATCATTTGACATTCATAATAAATAAAATTTACTATTATTATATATTTTTTAACACGTCGACTGCCAATTACGTGATATTTTATAATTTGATTACTATTTATCTGATAATTGGCAGTCGACGTGTTAAAAATTCATAATTTTATGACATAATCATTTGACATTCATAATAAATAAAATTTACTATTATTATATATTTTTTTAACACGTCGACTGCCAATTACGTGATATTTTATAATTTGATTACTAATTATCTGATAATTGGCAGTCGACGTGTTAAAAATTCATAATTTTATGACATAATCATGTGACATTCATAATAAATAAAATTTACTATTATTATATATTTTTTAACACGTCGACTGCCAATTACGTGATATTTTATAATTTGATTACTAATTATCATATAATTGGCAGTCGACGTGTTAAGAAAAAAAATAACACTAACAAAAACATTTTTTTTTTAAGTTTTAATTTAATTTCTATCCAAGTAATTTTCGATTCCGACACTTACTTTCATCGACCCGTAAAAATATCAATTGAAAGGAGTGGACGACAAGAAAAAAAAAACCGATCGCACGTACCCAAATAACTTTCTTCTCTCAGTGAGAGGGACAGTGACAAGATTAATTATATTTATACGTAATAACAAATTGAACAGTAATTTTTTTATTATCGTAAAAAAATAATAATATAAATAATTAATAAATTATAAATTTAATTTAAAATAATTATTCTCAGATTTATTTTTAAAAAGATAACCGTCCATATGTTTATTATTTGGATGATTAATTATTTTATTTTTTATTTGTTTCAGTCGTACTAATGTGATCCTAGAAAATGTCTGTCAATAACAGATTAAACCCACAGATGGCGTCACCAAAAATCAATGGAAATTCGAATATACCGTTACGAAAACAATTGAGCCGGCAATCGTCAAATCAAAGTATTCAAAATTCAAAAATTCCAGTTAACGACCAAACGCAAAGATGGAAACTCAAATACGAAGAGTCGGAAGAAAGAAGAAAAATTTTATTAACTGAGAAAGAAAAAGGTAAATCTGTCTGTATGTCGAAAAAAGGAACATAATTAATCCGATTGAGCTGAAATTTGGTATATTGATTTCGCTTATCCGTTTGGAAGAGTCGATTATTTGTTTTTGTATGACATCTGTCAAACGGAAGTGTCACTGTCAAAAATTTGATTTGTAATATATCATTTGAAAGCCCTTGAAAAACTTTTCATAAAAGTCAAAATTATTTCTCCTGTCAAAAAAAAAGTCTAACTTATATCTGAAACACTACGTTATGGATTTTAACCAATTTCGGATAGTGGAACAAAATTCAAGTTAAAAAAATTGCCCTCTTGTTTTGTAATTTTTTTCACTGTGAAATTGAACCAAATAAACAATATAGTGGGACAAAATTCAAATTAAAAAAAAATTGTCCCTTTGGCTTTGTAAATTTTTTCAAATGAAATTGGACAAACTAAACGAGATAGTTGGACAAAATCTAAATTAAAAAAAAAATTGTCCCTTTGGCTTTGTAAATTTTTACACTGTGAAATTGGACCAAATAAACAAGGTAGTGGAACAAAATCCAGGTTAAAAAAATTGTCCTTCTGGCTTTGTAATTTTTTCATTGTAAATTTGGACCGATAAACAAAATATTGGGACAAAATTCAAATAAAAAAAAAAATTGTTCCTCTGACGTTATGAATTTTTTCAATGTAAAATTTGACCAGATGAACAAAATAGTGGGACAAAATTCAACAAAATTCAAATGAAAAAAAAAATTGTCCCTTTGGCTTTGTAAATTTTTACACTGTGAAATTGGACCAAATAAACAAGATAGTGGAACAAAATTCAGGTTAAAAAAATTGTCCGTCTGGCTTTGTAATTTTTTCATTGTAAAATTGGACCAAATGAACAAAATAGTGGGACAAAATTCAAATAAAAAAAATTTGTGTTTTTGGCTTTGTAAATTTTTTCATTGTAAAATTTAACCAAATAATCGAGATGGTGGGAAAAATTCATTTAAAAAAATTGTCCCTCTGACTTGTAAATTTTTTCAAACGAAATTGGACCAAATAAACGAGACAGTTGAACAAAATCCAAAGTAAAAAAAATTGTCCCTTTTGCTTTGTAAATTTTTACACCGTGAAATTGGACCAAATATACAAGATAGTGGGACAAAATGCAAATAAAAAAAAAAGTAGTGCCTGTGGCTTTGTAAATTTTTTCATTGTAAAATTTAACCAAATAAACGAGATGGTGGGAAAAAATTCATTTAAAAAAAATGTCCCTCTGACTTTGTAAATTTTTTAAAATGAAATTGGACCAAATAAACGAGATACTTGGACAAAATCTAAATTAAAAAAAAATTGTTCCTTTATCTTTGTGAATTTTTACTCTGTGACATTGGACCAAATAAACGAGATAGTTGGACAAAATCTAAATTAAAAAAAAATTGTCCCTTTGGCTTTGTGAATTTTTACACTGTGACATTGGACCAAATAAACAAGGTAGTAGAACAAAATTCAGGTTAAAAAAATTGTCCCTCTGGATTTGAAATTTTTTTATTGTAAAATTGGACCAATAAACAAAATAGTGGGATAAAATTCAAATAAAAAAAAATTGTCCCTTTGGCTTTGTAAATTTTTACACTGTAAATTGGACCAAATAAACGAGATAGTTGGACAAAATCTAAATTAAAAAAAAATTGTCCCTTTGGCTTTGTGAATTTTTACACTGTGACATTGGACCAAATAAACAAGGTAGTAGAACAAAATTCAGGTTAAAAAAATTGTACCTCTGGATTTGTAATTTTTTCATTGTAAAATTGGACCAAATAAACAAAATAGCGGGACAATATTCAAATGAAAAAAAATTGTCCCTTTGGCTTTGTAAATTTTTACACTGTAAATTGGACCAAATAAACGAGATAGTTGGACAAAATCTAAATTAAAAAAAAAAATTCCCTTTGGCTTTATGAATTTTTACACTGTGACATTGGACCAAATAAACAAGGTAGAGAACAAAATTCAGGTTAAAAAAATTGTCCTTCTGGATTTGTAATTTTTTCATTGTAAAATTGGACCGAATAAACAAAATATTGGAACAAAATTCAAATGAAAAAAAAATTGTCCCTTTGGCTTTATTAATTTTTACACTGTGAAGTTGGACCAAATAAACAAGATAGTGGGACAAAATTCAAATAAAAAAAAAATTGTACCTCTGGCTTTGTAAATTTTTTCATTGTAAAATTGGACCAAATAAACAAATAGTGGGACAAAATTCGTTTTAAAAAATTGCCCCTTTGACTTTATAAATGTCAAAGTTTGAAACGGGAAAAACCGTAAGTGTTTGTCCTACATCTGTCAAACGGAAGTGTCACTGTCAAAAAAATGACAGAACCTTTATGTCACGGAATTTGACTTGCAATATGCCATTAAAAAACCCTTCAAAATTCAATTCAGAATACTCAAGGTCATTTCTCGAACTGTCAGTTGTCAAAAAAATGACAAACTTTAACCATTTATTTTTGGATATTCTTTTTGAAAGTTTTTGGGCAATTTTGTTTTCAGGTATAATTTAAATTTTATTTTTTCTTATTTTTAGCTCTTAGAAATCTAAGTGATATAGAAAAAAAATATTTAAATTTACAAATCAAACACGAATATTTAGAAACAGAATTATTTGAAAAAAATGAAGAATTTACAAAATTATCTACAGCTTCCAAAAATTTGTATAAAGAGTATGAAACATTGAAGAATCAATATGAGACAGAAACTAGGGCTATGACAGGGTAAGTCCATAATATTTTTAGTATCCTTATATTTCTGAATGAACTATATAAAAAGTGTCAAACACTAATGTCAAAAATTAAAAAAAAAAAATGGAATTCCAAATATCAAATCCTTATAAAAAATACGATATTATAGCTTCATCTATTTTATTCGTTGCAATTTGTGCAAAAATCTCATTAGATAAAAAACTATGGAGGTAATTTAAAATAATTAATCATCAATTTACTAAAATGATATTTTCCAGAGCCCTTAAAGACGCCTCGCAATGGTACAGAGAAAACAAAGAACTGAAAAGAAAAACTTTACTTTTAATGGACAAAGATGCCGTCGACGAAGGTGTTGATGCTGGTGATGGAGAATCGAATTCCGAAACGGAGTTGGAAAATTTGAATAAAACCATTAAGCAACTCAGCACTGAAGTTGCGGAACTCCAAACCGAAGTTGATTCGTTAAAACAAACGGAATTTCAGACTGCCGAAGAAAATATTAAATTGGGCGAGGTAAGATTAAATTTTATTTATAAATGTTATTAAATTCAGGTTAAAAAATTTGTCCTTGTGGTTTTGTTAATTTTTTCACTGTGAAATGGACCAAAGAAACGAAATAGTTGAACAAAATCCAAATTAAAAAAAAATGTCCCTTTGTCTTTGTAAATTTTTTCACTGTGAAATGGACAAAAGAAACGAGATAGTGGAACAAAATCCAAATTAAAAAAAAATGTCCCTTTGTCTTTGTAAATTTTTTCACTGTGAAATGGACAAAAGAAACGAGATAGTGGAACAAAATCCAAATTAAAAAAAAAAAATGTCCCTTTGTTTTTGTAAATTTTTTCACTGTGAAATGGACAAAAGAAACGAAATAGTTGAACAAAATCCAAATTAAAAAAAAATTGTCCCTTTGTCTTTGTAAATTTTTTCACTGTGAAATTGAATCAAAACAACAAGATAGTGGGACAAAATTCATTTTAAAAAAATTGTCCCTCTGACTTTTTAACTTTTTTCAAAGGAAATTGTACCACAAATAAATGAGATAGTTGGACAAAATTCAAGTTAAAAAAATTGTCCCTTTGGCTTTATAAATTTTTACAATGTGAAATTGTACTAAATAAACGAAATTGACGGACAAAATTCAAGTTAAAAAAATGTTCCTCGGGCTTTGTAAATTTTTCACAAATATTGGACCAAATAAACGAGACAGTGGGACAAAGTCAAGTTATAAAAATTATTTCTCTGGTTTTTTGAATTTTTTCACCTGAAATTTGACCAAATAAGCGAGATAATTGGACAAAATCTAAATTAAAAAAATTGTCCCTTTATCTTTGTAAATTTTTCCACTTGAAGTTAGACCAATAAACAAGATAGTGGAACAAAATTCAAGTTAGAAAAATTGTCCTTTTGGCTTTGTAAATTTTTTCACTGTGAAATTGGACCAAATAAACAAGATAGTAGGACACAATTTAAATTAAAAATTGTGGCTCTGGCTTTGTAAATTTTATTGTAAAATTGGACCAAATAAACGAGATGGTGGGAAAAAATTAATTTTGTCCCTTTGACTCTGTAATTTTTTTCAACTGAAATTGGACCAAATAAACGAGATATTTGGACAAAATCTAAATTAAAAAAAAATTGTCCCGTTGGCTTTGTAAATTTTCACAATGTGAAATTGGACTAAATAAACGAGATATACGGACAAAATTCAAGTTAAAAAAATTGTTCCTCGGGCTTTGTAAATTTTTCACTTAAAAGTTGGACCAAATAAACGAGACAGTGGGACAAAATTCAAGTTTAAAAATTGTCTCTCTGGCTTTATAAATTTTTACACTGTGATATTGGACCAAATAAACAAATTCGTGGAACTAAATTCGAGTTAAAAAAATTGTCCGTCTGGCGTTGTAATTTTTTCATTTTTGCAAATGGACTAAATAAACAAAATAGTGGGACAAAATTCAAATAAAAAAAAATTGTTCCTCTGGCTTTGTAAATTTTTTCACTTGAAATTGGACCAAATAAAAGAGATTGTTGGACAAAATCCAAATTAAAAAAAATTGTCCCTTTGGCATTGTAAATTTTTTCTTTATAAAATAGGTCAAAATAAACGAGACGGTGGGACAAAATTCATTTAAAAAATTTGTCCCTCTGACTTTGTAAATTTTTTCACTTGAAGTTGGACCAAATAAAAGAGATAGTTGGACAAAATCCAAATTTAAAAAAATGTCCCTTTGGCTTTCTAAATTTTTTCATGTAAAATTGGACCAAATAATCGAGATGGTTGGACAAAATTCAAATTAAAAAAAATGTCCCTTTGGCATTGTAAATTTTTTCATTGTAAACTTGGACCAAATAAACGTGATGGTTGGACAAAATCCAAATTAAAAAAAAATTGTCCCTTTGGCTTTGTAAATTTTTTCATGTAAAATTGGACCAAATGAACGAGATAGTGGGACAAAATTTGAGTTAAAAAAATTGTCCTTCTGCTGTTGTAAATTTTTTCACTTGAAATTGGACCAAATAAACAAGATAGTGGGACAAAATTCAAATAAAAAAAAAAGTGGCTCTCTGACTTTATTAATTTTTTCGCCGTTAAATTTAACTAAAAAATGAGATGGAGGGACAAAATTCACGATTTTTTTATTTAAACAATTTTGTCATTATATTTACGTCAAGAAAAAATTGTCCCTTTGACTTAATTTTTTGACTTGAAATTGGACCAAATAAACGAGATAGTTGGACAAAATCCAAGTTAAGAAAATTGTCCTTCTCGCTTTGTAAATTTTCCACTTGAAACTGGACCAAATAAACTAAATGGTGGGACAAAATTCAAAAAAAAAAATTGTGCCTCTGGCTTTGTAAATTTTTTCATTGTAAAATTGGACCAAATAAACAAATTAGTGGAACTACATTGAGTTAAAAAATTGTCTCTCTGGCGTTGTAATTTTTTAATTGTGGGACAAAATTCAAATAAAAAAAAATTGTGCCTCTGACTTTGTAATTTTTTTCATTGTGAAATTGGACCAAACAAACTAAATAGTGGGACAAAATTCATATAAAAAAAATTGTACCTCCGGTTTTGTAAATTTTTTCATTGTAAATTTGGACCAAATAAACGAGATAGTGGAACAAAATTTGAGTTAAAAAAATTGTCCCTCTGCTGTTGTAAATTTTTTCACTCGAAATTGGACCAAATGAACAAGATAGTGGGACAAAATTCAAATAAAAAAAAAGTGGCTCTCTGGCTTTGTAAATTTTCTCACTGTGAAATGGACCAAATAACGAGACAGTGGAATAAAATTCTAGTTAAAAAATTATCCCTCTGACTTTGTTAATTTTTTCGCCGTTAAATTTAACTAAAAAATGAGATGGAGGGACAAAATTCACGATTTTTTTATTTAAACAATTTGTCATTATATTTACGTCGAAAAAAAAATTGTCCCTTTGACTTAATTTTTTCACTGTAAAATGGAACCAATTAAACGAGAAAGTTGGACAAAATAATATTTATAATTTTACTTCATCTATTTTTATTTGAATTATTTAAATTTAAATAAAAATAAATTTTTTTTTAATAAAATAACTAAATTAATATAAAGAAAAATTTGTCCTTCTGATTTTGTTAATTTTTCACGGTATAATGGAACAAGTAAACGAGATAGTTGGACAAAACAATATTTATTATTTTACTTTATCTATTTTTTATTAATTTTTTTGGAATTATTTGGAAAATAGAAAAAATTAAAAAACGCCAAAAAGATAATAAGATGGAACATAAAAAAAATCACACGAATCTTGAAAAAAAACAGTTTTAAATCTTATTATGTATAAATTATAACAGCATGACAAAAATATAGAAATTATTTTTATTATCAGATAGAAATGGCACCAAATTATCCATTAAATTTGCATTAAACATAATGACCTTCCCATTACTTAATTGCTTTATTGCATTTTAACCAGGATTGGTTTTAGCCCAAAATTAAATAATTAACCTTTATTTTTTTTTATCTAAAATTAAAAATTTTGAGTATTCCTAATTTCAAAAATTATTTTTTGATAAAATTATTAAATTTAATAACCTTGATATCAGATATATTTTATTTTTATGCTTGAGAGAGTATTAAAGCAATTAAACATTGTTGAATTATAATTTATTAATTTCCGGATATTTTTTCTATTTTTTTTTTTTGGCTCCAATAAATAGATCCGAATTTTTTTTAAATGTTTTAAAAATAACCATAACACATTTTGCAAATTAAATTAAAAAACATTAAAAAAATGCAGTCATTATTAAAAAAAATATATGTACTTTAATAATAATAATAATATTGTTTGATGGGGGAGGGTTGGTTTTGTTGAGAACTCGTAAATATATATTTTTTTTTATGTTTAAATTTTATCTTAAACGTCCCTGTCTTTTTCAAAAGATCTAAAACTTCGTAATCACGTTTTCTTTTCATTTAGTTATAGACAAACTTTCGTTTGGGAATATTTGTATTATAAAAATGGTTAGAAAATCAGTGAAATTGTGCGTCACAAGGAATCAATTTAGTCATAATCATAATAATGAGATTTTAAAAACGTTTAAAACTAGTTTTCGAATCCACGTTAACGCTACTGAGGAATATACCCGACAAATTATTAAGGTGACTCATTTTAAATATATTTTTTCTAATAAAAATAAACAATGGAAAAATTTTCTACGAAATTTTGTTTAAAACTAATTTTTAACATTATTTTTAATCAAATATTCATCAATTGGACAATTATTAATGAAACACCCTGTATATACAGGTCAGCTTTTCAGGACGAATCTAAAAATGAAAAAAATATAGGGTGTTCCATTTAAACATATATAACATGCCCAATTTTTTTTGAACCACCCTGTATATTTATTAATAATTTTAAAATGTAGCTCTTATATAAAAAGATTTTTTTTTAAATTGTTATGGTTTAGGCACTGTGCCATATGTCGTGCTCCACCCTGTATATTTTTTTCTGGACAAGGATTAAAAAATCGTATGAATTGAAATTTTGCCTCTAGATTAATTTTTTTCGCAGGATTTGGACGAAGATAAACAAAAAAATACCCGATTAGAATTGTCTCTCTGACGTTGTAAATTTTTTCACTGTGAAATTGGATCTAATAAACAAAATAGTCGGACAAAATTCAAAACAAAAAATTTATGCCTCTGGCTTTGTACATTTTTTCATTGTACATTTTTTCAATGTCAATTTTTTTGAGCCACCCTGTATATTTATTAATAATTTTAAAATTTGGCTCGTACATATGCATATAAAAAGATTCTTTTAAATTGTTATGATTTAGGCACTAAATTCTATATATCGTGCTCCACCCTGTATATATTTTTTTCTAGACAAGTATTGGGGAATTAAAAAATCGTATAATTTGAAATTTTGCCTTTAGATAATTAATTTTTTTCCGCAGGATTTGGACGAAGAAAAAAAATACCCGATTAGAATTGTTCCTCTGGCGTTGTAAATTTTTTCACTGTGAAATTGGACTCAATAAACAAAATAGTGGGACAAAATTCAAATTAAAAAAAAAAATGCTTCTGCCTTTATAAATTTTTCCATTGGGAAAGTGGTCCAAATAAACGAGATAGTGAAACAAAATTTAAAAATATAACTTTAATATGTCAATTTTTTGTGAGCCACCCTGTATATTTATTAAAATTTTAAAATGTATCTCCTACATATACATATAAAAAGATAATTTTTTGAATTGTTATAGTTTGGGCACTAAATTCCGTACCATATGTCGTGTTCCACTCTGTATATTTTTTTCTACACAAGTATTGGAGGAATAAAAAAATGGTATTAATTGAACTTTTGCCTCTAGATAATTAATTTTTTTTCGCAGGATTTGGACGAAGATAAACAAAAAATACCCGATTAGAATTGTCCCTCTGGCGTTGTAAATTTTTTCACTGTGAAATTGGACCAAATAAACAAAATAGTGCGACAAAATTCAAATTTAAAAAAAAATGCCTCTGGCTTTGTAAATTTTTTCATTATAAAATTGGTCCAAATAAACGAGATAGTGGAACAAAATATAAAAATAAAAAAAATTTAACTTTTTAATATGCCAATTTTTTTTGAGCCACCCTGTATATTTATTAATAATTTTAAAATTTGGCTCGTACATATGCATATAAAAAGATTCTTTTAAATTGTTTTGATTTAGGCACTAAATTCCGTGCCATATATCGTGCTCCACCCTGTATATATTTTTTTCTAGACAAGTATTGGAGAATTAAAAAATCGTATGAATTGAAATTTTGCCTTTAGATAATTAATTTTTTTTCGCAGGATTTTCACGAAGATAAACAAAAAAATACCCGATTAGAATTGTCCCTCTGGCGTTGTAAATTTTTTCACTGTGAAATTGGACCAAATAAACAAAATAGTGGGACAAAATTCAAATTTAAAAAAAAATTATGCCTATGGCTTTGTAAATTTAAAAAGGAAAAAAATATAACTTTAATATGCCTATTTTTTGAGCCACCCTGTATATTTATTAATACTTTTAAAAAAGATTTTTTTTATATTTTTTTCTAGACAAGTTTATTGGAAGATTAAAAAAATTTATAAATTGAAATTTTGTCTATAGATAATTAATTTTTTTTTGCAGGATTTGGACGAAGAAAAACAAAAAAACACCCGATTAGAATCGGAATTATCCGAATTAAAAAAAGAACACGACCAAACTTTAAGAATCTTAGAAATGATGAAAAAAGAAATAAAAGATTTGCAATCGTTAGAAGAAGATCAAAGAGCCAATCTCGTCAATTTAAAGTAAGTGTAAATTAAAAAAATTATTAGGTCGGGGGATCCCCCCGTCAGGAAATTCCGTTAATTTTTTCAACTCTAAAAGTGTTTTAATATCTCTCTCCCATTCTCTTTTCCTTTTTATTTTACTGTTTCTTTCTATTTTTCCTGTTTTTCATAATTTTTTCCTATTTTTCCCCCTACTGTTTCCTATTCCCTATTTTTCCTATACTTCCCAATTTTTTTCCTATGTTTCCCTATATTTCTCCAGTTTCTCTATTTTTTCCTATTTTCTTTATTTCTCCTGTTTTTCATTATTTTTTCCTGTTTTCCCCTATTTGTATGTATTTTTTCCTATTTTCTCTATTTTTCCAAATTTTTTCCTATTTTTCAGTTTTTTTTTGGTTTTCATTATTTTTTCCTAATTTTGCCAATTTTCAATATTTCTCTATGTTTTTCACAATTTTTCCCGTTTTTTTCTGATTTTTTCCTATTTGTCCCTATTTGTATGTATTTCTTCATTTTACCAAATTTTTTCCTATTTTTCTTTCTGATTTTTTCTTTATTTATTCCCAGTAGTTCCAATTTTCACTATTTTTTCCGTTTTTTTTCTGATTTTTATTATATTTTCATTATTTTTTCAAATTTTTTTCCTATTTCTCCCTATTTGTATGTATTTTTTCCCGTTTTTTAATTTTTCCAAATTTTTTCCTATTTTTCTCATTTATTTTTTGATTTTTTGTTGATTTTCATTATTTTTTTCCTAGTTTTTACAATTTTCACTATTTCTTTCTTTTATTCACTGTTTTTTCTGATTTTTTCCGTTTTCATTATTTTTTTCCAGTTTTTCTAATTTTTCAATAATTTTCACTATTTTTTCATATTTTCCCATATTTTTTTCTATTTTTCCCAATTTTTTACTGTTTTTTATTATTTTTTTAGTATTTTACTTTATATTCCCAGTTTTTTTTCTCATATTTTTCCCTGATTTTTCCTTATTTATCACTATTTTTTCTTTATTACTCTTCCGGACCCATCAAAGGGAAAGTAAGGTGAACGAGCAAAAGAAAAATCGAGATATCGATGGAAATATCCATTTTGAGTATGGTCTGTCTGTGTGTCTGTGTGTAATCTTCCACGATAACTGCCAAACCGTTTGACCAATCAAGCTGAAATTTTTTATGGAGGGTCGGTGTGGGCCTAAAATGCGATCATTAGATTTTGGTTTAAATTGGTACAGTAGAAGGTCCTCAAGACCGACATTGATTAAATGCACATGTAACAATTTTTTACTTTTTTTAAATTTTAAGGACAAACTATACATTTTAGTGCAATATGTTGTAATACAAAGTTTTATAGCATAAAATTCCCTACAATTTTTGTCTTAAGCTTTTTCCAGAATTTCCAATAGTTGCGCCACTAGAGGGCGCGTAAAAAATGTGCATGTAGGTTTTCTCTAGTTTTTATTGATTTTGAGGACAAACAATGCATTTTAGTGTAAAATTTTCTTGTGCAAAGTTTTTTCGTAATTTTTTCCCCATTTTCTTTATTGCTTTATTTTTCTCCGTTTTTGTCCATTTTGCTTTATTTTCCCTGTTTTACTTTATTTTGCTCAATTTTCACCACTTTTCTTCATTTTTACTTAATTCTTTCTTATTTTTCCATTATAAAACTGCAATAATTTCGTAATTTTTTTCCATTCATAGAAAAGAATCGGATACTCATAAAAGAGAAAGAAACGTTCTAAAACATCAAAGTGCTTTAATACTACAAGGATTAAACGAAAACGACGATAGCACTAACTACATGATGTTAATTCAAGAAATTGAAGATTTAAAACGAACCCTCGAAGACGAAAGAAACAAATACGAAGAAGAATTTAATTTACTACAGGATAGACTTGAAGACCAGGATAACAATCCACAAATAGAAGTCCTTGAAGAACGTCTTAAATTAGTAGAATCAGAATTACAAGCTGCGAACGAACGTGCCGAAAAAGCTGAAGAAAAATTAAAACCACCACCTATTCCACCACCGCCTCCACCGCCACCGATGCTTCCACCGCCTTGTGTAGATCCTCCTGTTGTGCCGTTAAGAAGGAGGAAAAGTAAAGTGGCTTTATCTGATTTGGCTGAATGTATTGGAGTACAAGTAAGAAAATTTTTCATAACAGTAGTGGGATTTGAGGGGTAAAAATATCTAGTTTTTTACCTAAATTTTTGGACATTCAAGAATAAATAATTCGGGAAAATTATTACTTGGTTAAAAAAATTGTTACTGACTAGAAATTTGTAGTTTTTTTTTATAAATATTTGAAAAATTGTTCATTTTGTTTGGAAGTTTTTAGACATTTTCAATTTAATTTTTTCTTCCATAAAAACAGCAATATTGCCTCCTCCTCCTATGAATCCCGCCACTGTTTATAAACATAGCTGTATTTTTTCTTTTTTAGGAAAATCTTTCATCTGAAAAGAAACCGCCCGGCGCTGGAGTAAACGAAGATATCATAAATGCTATAAAAGCTGGACAATTTACTTTACGAAAAGCTAAAAAGGATAAAGAAAAACAAGATAAGGATCAACCTAAAGCCGTTTCTGAATTATTAAATATTCTCGGTAGTTTAAGAAGAGCGCCTAAAAAACGGCAGAGTCAATTTTTTGGTGATGTACAATTATAGATTTATATATATATTATCAGTATTTATACAAAAGTTAACCATTAGTTATTAATATTTTTATTACATATTGTATATGTTTATTAATTTTAATTTTTATATATTTTTGTTACAAATAAAGTCAATTTATTCAATTATACCCTGTACATTATTGATATTGTTTCTCCATTTTAATAAAATATATTGAATTTAGAAACTTTTATTAGGAATAGAATTTTCTGAGAAATTATAAATACAGGGTGTGCAATAAAAAAATTAATTTTTAATAATTAACGCATTTTTGGAATTACCCTGTATATTATTGATATTATTTTCCATTTTAATAAAATATATTGTATTTAGAAAAATTTATCAAGAATAAAATTTTCTGAGAAATTATAAATACAGTGTGTGCAATAAAAAAAAATATTTTTAATAATTATCGCATTTTTGGAATTACCCTGTATATTATTGACATTATTTTTCCATTTTAATAAAATATATTGGATTTAGAAGCTTTTGACAAAAATAGAATTTTCTGAGAAATTATAAATACAGGGTGTGCAAAGAAAAATGTTAATTTGTAATAATTAACGCATTTTTGGAATTACCCTGTACATTATTGACATCATGTTTCCATTTTAATAAAATATATTGTATTTAGAAAAATTTATCAAGAATAAAATTTTCTGAGAAATTATAAATACAGTGTGTGCAATAAAAAAAATTAATTTTAATAATTGTCGCATTTTTGGAATTACCCTGTATATTATTGACATTAGTTTTCCATGTTAATAAAATATATTGAATTTAGAAACTTTTAACAAAAATAAAATTTTCTGAGAAATTATAAATACAGTGTGTGCAATAAAAAAAATTAATTTTAATAATTGTCGCATTTTTGGAATTACCCTGTATATTATTGACATTATTTTTCCATATTATTAAAATATATTGGATTTAGAAGCTTTTGACAAAAATGGAATTTTCTCAGAAATTATAAATACAGTGTGTGTACAATAAAAAAATGATTTTTTATTAATTATCTCATTTTTGGAATTACCCTGTATATTATTGACATTATTTTTCCATTTTAATAAAATATATTGAATTTAGAAACTTTTAACAAAAATAAAATTTTCTGAGAAATTAATAATGCAAAGAAAAAAGTTACAATTTGTAATAATTAACGAATTTTGGAATAACCCTGTACATTATTGATATTGTTTATCTATATTGCAATAAAGTATATTGGATTTAATAACTTTTATCACTTGATAAATTTTTCTGAGAAATTATAAATACAGGGTAAAGAAAAAAATACTTTTTCGATGGTAATTTTCCTTATTTTCAATCATGTATATTTTTGTTGTATGTAAAAAAAATTAATTACATTTTATTTTCAATTATTTTATGTATGCAAGGATGAAGTTTTATTTATATATAAATAATAATAATAGCCGTCACTTCCCTGCACAAACCTTTAGCTTCTGGGGTTTACTCCTAATACGGAGGTGAGAAGGAGAGTATTAATAATAATAAGAAAAAAAAACGTAAAAAAAAATCCAACTAATTGAAATAAAACAAAGTCGTACTGTAAAAATATTTTATCTTTTAGACAACTAGTTTCGGTTTAGCAACCATCATCAGACCGTTAATTAAAAGTTACGAGAACTAAAAATTTAATCACATGGTAAAAACCATGAGAAAACTTATACATTATTTGTAGTTTTATTTATTTATTTTTAATAAACTAATTGTGCCATTTAACCCCTTTTTATTAATTTTTCTGACCCTCCCAACGGTTTTTTATGATTAAATTTTTAGCCCCCCTAACTTTTGATAATGGCCTAATGATGGTTTTGCTAAATCGAAACTAGTTACTTAAAAGATGACAATTTTTTACAATACAAAACTTTGTGTTTTATTTCAATAGTTAAAAATTTGGACCTTTTGGATTTATAAAAAAATTAAATTATGAGGAAATTAGAAATCTCTATAAATCCCATCTTAGACTATGAAATGGAACTTAATTAATTGCAGGTAATTAATTATAATTATTACACGATAAACAAACAAAATATCTATAAACACGAATAGAGTCTGCTTAACAACGAAGAAATACTTGAACAACTTTAATATCGATAATTATATTAAATAATGATGAAAATATTGTTAAAAATTACTTTTAGATCTTTAATAGAATCATGCAGCTTACCTGAAAAGAAGCTTTATTTTAGATTCCAGTTATTTGTTTATATTCCAATTTAATAGTATAAAACAATATCTATACATAAACATTTTTCAATTTTATACCTTTTTATATAATTTGTATTTAATTATTCATTTCCCATCACTATTTACCACTAAAAATCACACTAAACTTGAATCGAACAAAAAATGCTTAACCATAAAACATATAACCACAGTACAATGCATGGAACATATAAAATAAGACTAAAAGCTTAATTCGATGCGTTCGGCATTGCTACTCGCAGATGATGATGTTGATCATATAATTTAAGAGTAAACAGTTTTTATTAGTATCCATCCCAAACGTATTTGTATAAAATGAAATATCTTGTTTCATTAAGTAGGAAGGAACATATCACTTTCGTTCGGTGGAACGGGATGGGTCTTGCAAATGACAGATGCCCTTATAGCGTAGCACACACAACACAAAATTTCAATATTGACAAATGACTAAAACCAAAACGTCAAAAATCAAATACCAACTCAAATTTTACGGTTACCGTAACATATTTTACTTCAACATAAGTTTTACGAGATTTGTTACGTGCGTTACCACAAATAACGTACGTACGTTAGCTCCTACGGATAAAGATCACTTCAACTCCCTAATGTAAACAAAGCGATATAGAAATATTTAACGTTTTAACTATTAATCATGCATGGGTCTTAGTAATGGCCGACTGTTCGCACATATTTGATGGTAAATGCTCCTTCCAACTTATATTCTAAATTATTTACACCACAGTATAATGATTATAAGCAGTAGTTTCACTCCGATGTCGACATCTTGGTTTGTATTTCCGATTTCGTGTTTTTCTTAGCATCTACGAGAAAAGCATTGTTGCCAAACGTGGGATAATAACCGAGTTACGGATAATTTGAGAATAGTTGTGATTCTTTTATAAACCTGTTAAAAAGCCGATATTTAAGACAACCATGCTTTTCAGCGAGTAGTTTTTATTTTTTTAATTACCAAAATAACGACTTAGATTTCAATAAAATCGATATGGTAACGCACCGTGGAGTATTAGGTTATCTAATTTGTAGCTGAAAAAGAGCGTCAAGCAACTGTATCATCAGGCCGTACTTGTACTTTTAGTTAATTTAGCTCCTAACATAGCACAACCTAGTATAGCGGCTCTCTTTGCGCCAAGGTTCACGTTTTTTATTCACGCAGGCACCGTCGCCATCTTCTCAGTAGTTTAATAATTTTCTGGCTTATATTCCGGTCAAGAAATATATTTAATAATAAAACAAAACGTTATAGAACTAACCAGTGCTCGTTTTTGTCTATTTTGCAATAGTGTGTGCTCTGGTGCTACTTTAATCACAAATGTGCTACATTTGGCAACACTGTAAAGTAGTATTCGCTAAATTGCATCAAGGTTAAATTTCGGTACCTAAAAAGATCACAGGTGTCGTGAGTGTGGTCATACTGATAGAACATATGTACTGTGGTCTTAGTTTGACAGTGACAATAGTAAAGTTAGGTTAGAGTTTGTTTTTGCTCGTATTTGAAATTAAATTAATTTTCTTTTAAATATGACCGAATCTAAATCTAATGTAGGTCATTTAGAAGACGAGGCTTTAAAAAGACGTGAACGATTAAAAAATTTGAAGAGAAGACGAGAAGAAGAAAAACAAAGTGACAAATCAAACGAAGGAAGTAAAGTTGTTCTACCTAAACCCCAATTCAGGAGTTACAAACCATTAAATGAAAAACTAGACGAGTTTGTGTTAGATCCTGCTGAACCAGAAGATGTCGCATCACAAGTAAGACATGATAAAATATTGTAAATCCCATAAATATTTTACCATTAAAAGTTAAATACTGAAAAATGTAAGCTTGATAATATTTAATTACATAAAAAGTTGAATTTAACACGTTGACTGCTTACTACGAGATAACTTGTCGTTTGATTAAGTGGTATCTTGTAGTTGGCAGTTAATGTGTTAATTTTTTTAATTACTTTCCAATATACATCAAAAATTAGAAAAATGGGACAACCCTAATTTTATACAAATTATTTTTTGTTATTTTAGCTAATAATAATCGGGTCGCATTTGTCCCGTCTTTATTCCTAGATATTTGGTCTTTAGTTCTATAATTTTGTTTTTTTGATCTACTTTTCTGGTTATCATGAATTTCTCTTTTCTATTAGGTAAAAGATCAATTGGAGTCGGCAAAATCGGCTGTAGTTATCGATGAATTAGACGTAACTGCTTTGGCTCCTAGAAAACCAGATTGGGATTTGAAAAGGGACGTATCAAAAAAATTAGCCAAATTAGAGAAACAGACTCAAAAAGCTATAGCAGAGCTTATTCGTGACAGACTCAAAGAATCTAAAGAAACTGAAGATTTAGCAGCAATGGTGAATGCTGCTGTATCAAATGATAGATAAATTTTCGTTTAGTATAAGATTAAAACAAGTAAATATTTTTAATATATTTATTTAACATTTACAAAAAATAAAATAACTTATTTACCAACTAAAATATTAAGTACATTTTGCGATTAAAAATAAACAAAAACGTAATCCTTTAACCCTTCTTGAATTTCAGTATTAAAATACTGATTGTTAAAAATATAAAAATCCAAGTAGTTAGTGAAATAAATCCACCGTATACTACTGAATTTGTAATACCCCAACCCCTAGCTAAAACACATCTCAAACTTTCAGTAGCTTGCGTAAGAGGTAAAATAAATGATATTATTTTTAAATAATCATTCATGGCTTCAATAGGCCAAATAATACCACAAAGCATTACAATTGGTAAGAAACTACCAAGTGCCATATAAGTAGCAGATCTTTCATTATCACAAACACAAGATACAACAAATCCTAAAACAAAACAAAAATAAACAAAAAAAAATTATAATTTTTTTATTATTACATACCAAAACACATTCCGCATAATCCTGCTAATATTGTAAGAATCGTTACTGTTGCCCAATTGCCGTTTTGAGTTAAATTAAATACTGCAAAAGCAACTAAAAGTACCATAAGAGTTTGACCAACCATGACTACGAATTGCGTAATAATTTGGGAAAAAAGCAACTCTGTACCACTGATACCGTTAACCAAAGATCTTTCCAAGATTCCTTCATTTCTTTCCATTATCATAGAGCCAGAAGTCAGAGCCACAGCCATGAAAAAGATTATACTAAAAATAAAAATAAATTACAGAAAATAATTTAGAATAGGAAATATTTTACTTACGTTAATATTATTCCTGGTGCAGCGAAATCGGTAAAATCTGGATTTTCATATCCATAAATAGGTGTTTTAAACTAAAAATAAAAAAAACAAAATTAAAGTGGTACAAAAAAGACCAAAGTTGATTGAGTTTTTTGAGATGCGGTTTTTTGTATTCGAATCATAACTTCGTTTAGAAAGTTTGTGACCACTTTTAGTCAAATACTTTATTGAAATTGCATCGAAAAGTGGATATATTTAGGAAAAATTTATATCTTCGACGAATTTCACTAACCAGAAATTTTTTGAGTTACTTTATGTTCAGATTATCCTTCCGTGCACCTGGAGGTCAGGACAGTACCAGGAAAGTCATCATAATGGGAATTCATAAGAAATCGACACAAATTCATTTTTTTAAAGCTGACATTGGAAGCCTCCCCCCAAGTACCTGGTGTTACGGAGATCCGGGAGTTTTACTGAAATTGCTTACCAAATCATCTCAAAACTCATTATCAGGCAGTTTTTTGACGTCATCTCCAAGTTTTACATGTAATTGTGTCGGCAAACTATTTTACATTATTTCACTATAAAGTATATCATTGGTCAAGTTAGTTGATTTACATGTGTCACACGCTGCTCATATAAAGAGGTTCACAACGTCATATAGACGTCGAAAAAAGACGTTTTAAAAACATTTCTAAACGGACTAAATAAATGGTTCGACAAAAGACGTTTTTTAGACATGTTTTAGAACGTCCACTTATACTTTCGCGTCTTTTGAACGTTTTTTTAGTGGCTATATAAACTACTTACAAAAAACGTTTAAAGAACGTAACTTTTTGACTTTTCTGAAAACATTCCTTTTGAAAGTATTTAAAAACGACAAAACGTTTTAAAAACGTCCCTATTGTGACGTATAAAAATCATTCATGGACGTTCAGTTTAGTAGTCGTTTTTTTATCGTATATCTTGCAGAAACGTTTATAAAACGTTTTATTAGGGATCAGCAACTATGAAAGGGGTAAATCAGCGTGGAAGACGATACATTTTATCCATATGATAGCACAGATTAATGTTGAAACTTTGGACGGTATAGGACGTCTATGTAGCTGGAATACCCCCTACGGCAGAATTTAATGGGACATGCGCAGGATTTATGTGCTATTTATGTGCTAATTTCGGACGCCAATAAAAAATTTTGTGCTCTTCTTTTTTAAAAAATACAAGTGGTTCTGCTGGCTTCAGACCAAGCTGGAATACCCCAGGTCAAATTTATTTGAAAACGAAAATTGAAAAACATTTTTGGTATCTCCTATTTATGTGCTAATTTACATTTATGTCCCTAATTTAAGTTATTTGTAATTTAAAATTCATTTTCAGTTATAAATTTTCAGTTTACTTTTTACAGGTACTTTCATTATATTTGACGTGGTCACAATGACCACGAATATTCAATTCCTTTAGATGAAATTCCTGAACATATTAGCTAGAGCACAAAATTTTTTATTGGCGTCCGAAATTAGCACGTAAATAGCACATAAATCCTGCGCATGTCCCATTAAATTCTGCCGTAGGGGGTATTCCAGCTACATAGACGTCGGTATAGGAACGTTTCAAGGCACGTGTGGATGTGAAATAACACCTGTGTCATACGTTCTCTCTAAAAAAAACCTTTTATTCGATTGAAATCGGCTTCTAAAGAAAAAATATCTTCTTACAGTAAAGTTCAATTGAAAATGTATCCTGGGCTAACGTTTTTCTATTTTCCAAAACCAAACAGCTGGTTGGATTTGAAATTAACAGATTCAACAAAAATCGACTGTTTTTTAGTGTTTTGGAAATATGTTCGACTCACTTTTGAAAAGTGATGGAACGGGTTTATATAGAGGACTTGACAGTATCTAATGGAAGTTATGAAATGTCAGGAAACAATTTTTTGCCTTTTATTCACGTTTAAACGAGCGAATACAGCACATTATTCACAGCTAAAAAATAGTCAGTCTCAGAGGGTCGGCGTTTATATGCAAACATGCGTAATTATCGACATATATTACAGGTGCATTGAAAGGAATTAGCGGATGATATTGTTGTTACTATTAGACTCTGCGGATTTCATAGTATTAGATTTATTATGAAACACAGCGGTTTCATGGAAGCATTGTCATCTGTAAATGGGGAAAAATGGGGAAAATATCATAAAAAAGATTATACGCCTGTACTGTTGACTGTTGGCAAAGAAAATATATGCTAAACTCCAAATAAATTTAAAAAACCTACAATCTGCGATGACTAATGAAATTTTTACATAAGTTACTGCTGATTTTGTCCTGAGATGACGCCATTGGAAAATGACGAGGTAATGAAATTTGCGTGATTTTTGTCGAAGATATGAATTTTTCACTCGTGTGAAGTTAGCTCCCGGAGCTGGCTCCCATAAGTAGCTCCTTTCCCCCTCCAGGGAGCCAAGTTCACACAGCTTAAATTAAATATTCATTAGTAAGGGAACTTACTTCTCTTAAATAAGGCTGAACAGTAAAAAAATCAATTCAAATCAAATAAAATTCTTACCTAGTATCTATTACTTTTATTATTTTTCTCCTTGGACAACAATTCCTGATTAAAAAAATGATTTTTTATTATGACGCCAGGGTTTTAGGATGTTGAGTTTTGGCTGAAAGTAGAAAATTGAGGACTTTTCAGTCCTTGTAATGGAAATCTAATATGAAGCTTACTTTGTCGTAAACTGTAATGTTTTTTTCATTTTCGGTGAGATTTTAGAAAGTTTATTTTTTCGTTAAAACATTTTAGTCCCCCTAACAGCTATATATTTTATTTTTTCTACACGAAATTACTTTTTTTATAAAAAATATGTTTGCTGAAGTTAAAGACATTTTTTTAATCAGGAATTGTTGTCCAAGGAGAAAAATAATAAAAGTAATAGATACTATATAGGTAAGAATTTGATTTGATTTGATTTTTTTATTGTTCAGCCTTATTTAAGAGAAGTAAGCTCCCTTACTAATGAATATTTATTAGCTGTGTGAACTTGGCTCTCTGGAGGGGGAAAGGAGCTAATTTTGGGAGCCAGCTCCGGGAGCTAACTTCACACAAGTGAATTTTTCCTTGATTAAAATGATGCACTTTTAAGAGAGCCCTTTTCGATGCAGCAATGCATTTTCAAAAAAGTAATTGACCAAAAGTGGTTGTAAATATTCGCATTTCAATTCGTTTTACTGCAAAAAAAATTCAACTCCAGTGCTATATTTCTTTGACTAATATTAAAAATGACAGGAATTAAACTATATTAAAACTAGTAAAATGAAGCAAATCGCGCCTCATGGTCATATTCACCACGTGTACAAGTTTTTTTTCTACTGAAAAATGAAAGAATTTATTTTTTTTTCTCGTTAATTAACTAAACAAATATATCACAAAATCTAACCTGTTCTTCTTTGACCTGATAGAAACTATAAATACAAAAAACCCACATCTTTACTCAATTTAATTTTTGAGTTATCGTGCGGACTAACTTGCTTGCTTAACGGAAAGTGTTTTTTTAGGAATTTCTCAAAATGAAACAACTTATTTTGCATGTCGTTTTTTGCATAATTACTGGTTGAAACTTAACATGTATTAGGGAAAAGTAGTTGTCTCGGAATATGTAAAAATGTGGGTTTTCTACAAAACAAATCTGTTTTATTAAAATAAAAAATAAAACCGACACAAATTTAACTTAATAAAAAAATTAGCAGCGGTGTTCGCAAACCTGACGGTTCCTACAAACTGACTGAGGGTATGCCAGGTATATGTTCGCAAATCCCACAGTTCGTAAAGTCTACGCCATCGAATAATCTTAAGGATACTCAAACGTGTTAAAATGAATCCTAAATATCTAAGAAAAGAGAAATGAGATAGATACTGTATAACGACGCCCTGTCTGATGAAGTGTACACAGGATCTTGATGACTCATCGCCGATTAGCATGAGAAACAACAATTAAACGCAACGAGATGGGTATAAATAGGACGGAAAGGACCGGCAAGAGATAAATTAATATATTTTGTTAATCGTGTTTCATATAAATTAGAAAAATTGGTTATAATTGTTTAAATTCGAACGTACAAAAATATTACTTACCGATATAGGTATTTGAACAGATTTTGGGTCCCATCCGCAACTTTGAAATAACGAACCAACGAAACTTTCAAATCCAAATAATAAATCTCTACTTAAAAATGTCGCTATATTCTCATCTAAAATTTAGAATTATATAATATTTTAATAACATTTATTTTTTGTACTTACTTGATTTATCTTGATAAACGCTTATAGTAGAAGCTAATAAATCTGCTATGGGTGCATCTCTGTTTTCTTCGACTCGTACCCATAAAGCGTCAGTAAAATTATGAGGTACTACAATTACTGCCCATGATTTTCCACTTTCTACCATTTTTCGCGCTGCCATTTCAGTTTGAACGTATTCCTAATTTATTATCATAATTCAAACAATAATATTATAATTATGTACCAAGGGACTAAAGTAGCACTTTAATCACATGGTATAGATACGTTATTTTTGCACCTCAGGGACTAAAACTTTGAAATTCATACGATAATTATTTCATAACAATAATGATCCCTGCCGAATTTTGAACAACTTAATTTTTTTCTGTGGTCTGTATGTCTGTCTGTCTGTTTGGTTGACGTCCGCAAATCTTACAAATACCATAACTTTTGATTGTTTCAAGGTATCGATGTGAAATTTTTACCATTTTTTAAAACCCACAAGTATTACATTTTAAATCAAAGGGGGTTTTCCGGGTTTTTCTCATTTTTTTTTCTAGTTTCACAGGAAACACGCTACAGGTCGTAATTTTTGAGTAAAGCGCTTCAAATTTGGGAAAAAGATACCTTGAAGTACTGTTACGAAGCCTATTGAAAATCGGAATAATCGGAAAATTACTTGTAGGTTTTTTCGAGTTGTTTTTCCGAAAATGTCATCATTTTAAAAAATCGATATCTCTGAAACCGTCAAAGATATTCAAAAAATAAAAATACGTAAATGTTAGACTGAAATAGCGCAACAAATATTATTTGAAGTATTTTTCCGAAATTTGTTGAGAAAGTTCGAAAAAAAAATAAAAAAAAAAGAAATTTTTTTAAATTAAATTCTGAAAATTTCCGAAACGAGGGGGAATATCGAAAAATGTCAGAGGTACTTTTTCTGTACTTGAAAAGATCCTTTGAAATGAAAAAAATGATGAAAATTTGGAAAAAAAAATCATGACAATTGGGAACAAAAATAATGAAAAATAGTGAAAAAATAATGACAAATAGGGATAAATTTAATGAAAAATAGGGAAAAAACTAATCAAAATTAGGGAAAAAATAATGAAATAAATAGGGAAAAAAATGAAGAAAAATAAGGGTTGAAAATAATAAAAATATGGAAAAAAATGAAAAATAGGGAAAAAAAGTATTGAAAAATAGGGAAAAATATAATAAAAAATAATGAAAAATAGGGGAAAAATAATGAAAAAAAGGAGAATAAATATAATAAAAAATAGGGAAAAAACTAATTAAAAATACTGGAAAAACTAATAAAATAAATAGGGAAAAAAGTAAAGAAAAATAAGGGTTCAACATAATAAAAAACAGTGAAAAAAATAATGAAAAATTGTGATAAAAATACTGAAAAATGAGGAAAAAAATTATGAAAAATGGTAAAAAAACTAATTAAAAATATTGGAAAAATGCATTTTTGCTTTGTTTTTCAATTTTCCTTGTGAAAAAATGCAAACTTGCTTTGAATTTCAAATTTTTATGTAAAAAAATGCATTTTTGCTTCGTTTTTCAATTTTCCTTGTGGAAATTTTTATGTGAAAAATATTTTTTTTTTGTTTCTAGACTTTTATAATGTAAATCGTTCGTTTTTTGGATACCAGTGTTTTTGTGTAAATTTGTATTTTTGCTAATTTTTTCAAAGCATGGAAAAATGCATTTTTTGCTTTTGTTTTAAATTCTTGTGAAAAAATACATTTTTGCTTTTGTTTTTCAAATTTGAGTGTGAAAATGCATATTTTTTTTACTGCATTGCTTTTTCTTTAATTAGTATGCGAAAAATTGTATTTTTGCCTTTCGAGGTATTTTTATTGGAATTTTCTGACTTTTCCCATGAATTTTCCTTCATTTTCTTGATTATTTAATTATTGATCGCGATCGAAAAAATTATCGTGAAAAAATCCATTTTTGCATTTTTTTTCCAAATCATAGAAAGTTCATTCTTACTTTTTTCCAAATTCGAGCGTGGAAAAATGCATTCTAGTTTCTTTTTTTCTAAATTTCTAGTGTAGAAAAATGCATCTTTGGTAGTAAATGTGGCACTTTAGTCCTTATTATCAGAATATCAGAAAAAAAAATGAAAAAATCGAAAAAAAATGAGGGAAAATATTGGAAAAAAATTCAAAATCCGTCAGAAAAAATAGCAAAAAAAAAATTTTTGAAAAAATCGAGAAAAATCGAAAAAAAAAATAAAAAATCGAAAAGAAACTCAAAAAAAAATCACAAAAAAAATTTAAAAAATCAAATAAATACCAGAAGAAAATAAGCAAAAATTTGAAAAAATCGGGAAAAATCGAAAAAAAAATCATAAAAATCAGAAAAAAAATCAGGGAAAATATCAAAAAAATATCAGAAAAAAATCCAAAACATGTTAGAAAAAAAATAAAAAAAAAAAAGAAAAGTATAAAAAAATACCAGAAAAAATTGGAAAAAAACTTGGAAAAAAATCACAAAAAAAGAAATAAAATACAGAAATCAAAAAAACATCAGAAAAAAAATTCAAAATCCGTCAGAAAAAATTGCAAAAAAAAATATTTTGAAAAAATCTTGAAAAAAATCGAGAAAAATCGAAAAAAAAATAAAAAATCGAAAAGAAACTCAAAAAAAAATTATTTTTTTTGAAAAATTTCGATTAAACACATATATCTTCACCTTTTATTTGTTTTTATATAAAACTGCAATATATTTTTTTGTAAGTGTTAAAAAATTTCGATTACGAGGGGAGTACTATATATATTTTATTTTATTTTTCCAGCTTTGACCGTCAGATATTTAACAAGAAGATTCATTGGTTATTATTTTTTTATCCATTATAGAATAGAACAAAAAATGAGGTAGTAAAATGCATGTTTTAATTCCTGAGATGCAAAAATTTATTTATTACTTACCCATTCTACGGAATAATTTTTAGCCACCACGTCTAAATAATTACAACTAAGTTTCGTATTATTACAACCCATTATATTATTATGACAATGTTCGCTAGGATAATTAATTTCGTTGTTTACTACTGATATTTTTATTCCATTAGGATCGTGACCAATTGATAGACAAAATAATACTGCCTGTCCTGAAAGATTTATACATTTAAAGAATTAAATCGATTCAATAATAAAAAAATATATACTTACCGACAGGTAAACCTATAACAAACATCATCATTGAAATGTTTCTCCACATCCAAAGGAAATTTTTCCAAATTAACGCCTTCATGTGATGCGCTTTAACAATTTTTAAATAATCTTTATATGTTACTTCCGGTGATTCATCATCGGGAGGCAATTCTGCTGGTATTTCTGCCGTTGGTTCAGGAGCAATAGACACTCTTCCTAGAAAAAGAAAAACACCATAAAAACACAATTCCCATTTAAATTAATGTTTGTAGAAAATTTTTATAGGAAAAAAATAAAGGGAAAATAGGCAACTTGTTTCGGCTGAAAAGCCACCATCAGGGCAATAACCCATATAGCACAAGTATGTCCCCAAAACGTACGGAGAACATCCACTAAGATGTACTGTATGTACTGGGGATATCCAGATTAGGTACGTATTGGGGACGTCCAATTGCCGCGGATTCGTATATATCCCCAGTACGTCCGTTTTGCGTCCTCAAGTACCTAAAGAGGACTTTTAGAGTATGTAACCAAAACGTCCAGTCTTTGTTACGTTTTCTTGTGCCACCTAGTGGCGGCTCGTGAACTTTTTAAGACAGGAGGCTGGACATAAAATGTTTTTGTAAAAATATACTCTTTTCAGCCAATTAATTTAACCTTTGCTCAGCGACCGTACCAGCTACTTCAGTGACAAAATAATTGTTGCCTAGCAATTTTTTTGGTTGTTTTTGTTTTGGACTTTTAATATTATTTCTTTTTTCGGAATTTTTCATATTTTTTTTTTTTTTTTATTAATTTTATTAAGTTTTAATTCGTTTGAGAGTAGAAAATGATCTCTCCACCGAAGCCGATGTGACAGGAATGGTGACTCACAAAGTGCCACACCGTCCGTACTGAACTGAAAAAAGGCAGGCGACAGACTAGGAGAGGCTAGCCTACTGGGAGTGTTGCCATTTTAGCTATTTTTTACTCTATTTAGCAATGGGGACGTATTATGTAAAATTTTTAAATAGGCACTTAAAAGTCTGTTATCAAATATGCCTAGAAAAAATATTTATAAATTTTTTAAACCTATATTTTATTAAAAAAAAAAAATTAAAAATATCTACATTATTTGATAATACTGTTCAGAGGTGGCAGTATATACGAACCGAATTCCTTATTAAATAGAGGCCAGATGTAAACATGAGAAAAGAAGAAAATTGTATTGTTTTTATTTTCGCCGTGACTAGCAGTACATCGGATGTACTCGTTTATATCGTAGATCGGAAAATAAAATAAACCATCTAATTTTTACATCTCGAACTTTGAAGAAAAAATGAAGAAAAAAGACACTTACCTGTATAAATGAAAATGATTACCGGTCAATATTTTTATGTAGTCTTAAAGAAGTTAAAAAAGCGAAATCTAATAAACATTAATTTTGGAGAAAAAAAATAGAAAATATCGGAAAAAATTTAAAGAAAAATCAGAAAATTTGGAAAAAACGATAAAATCAGACGCTTAAAATAGCAAAAACAAAAACGACGCAAAAAAACGTAATAAATCGAAAAATATAGCAAAAAAAACACGAAAAATTTTAACAACCAAAAAAAAAGAACAACCAAAACACCAGAATATTTGTAACGATAAAAAAAATGAAAAAATCAAATGAATTAAAAAATATCGCAACAAAATTCCAAGAAAATGGCAAAAATCGCAAATAAACAGAGGAATAAGAAAAAATTAGAAAACAAAAATAAGGAAAAATTAGAAAAACTCGAAAAAAAAACCAAAAAAAAAAACAAAAAATCACAAAAATGAGAAAAAAAACGAAAAACTTTTCTCTCTTCCAAAAATAAGAGAAGAAAATCGCAAATTATCGCAAAAAATAAAGAATAAGAAAAAATTAGAAAAAAACAACAATGATGCAAAAATGAGGAACGATGAGAAAAAATCGAAAACAAAATCAGAAAAATGTGAAAAAGACTAGAAAAAATATTAACAACCTAAAAAATCACAAAAAAATCGGAGTAATAAGAAAAACAGAAATCAAATTTAAACAAAAATGAAAAATAAAATTGTAAAATACAGAAAAAGACCAAGCGCTCTAAAAATCGCAAAAAAAACGATGTAAAATAACGAAAAAAAAAAACACAAAGAACAACAAAAAACCAGAAAAAATTGTAACGAAAAAAAAAATTAAAAAAATCGAATGAAGTAAAGAAAATCGAAACAAAATTCGAAGAAAATAGCAGAAAAATCGCAGATAATCACAAAAAGTCAGAGAAATAAGAAAAAATAAGAATACAAAAGAAAAAAAAAACAGAACAATAGGAAAAAATGAGGAAAAATTAGAAAAATAAACCAAACAAAAATAAAAATATTAGAAGCAGTGGTGTATTGGTAAAATAAAAAGTACCGGAACGTATGGTTATAGCTGAGGGGGGGGGGGGGAAAGCTGATTATCTTAAAAATGTACTACTTTTTTCTTATTCGTCCATTTAAAATATAATTTTCATTTGAAATGAAATACAAAATTTTCTACAAGCGTGCGGAACTTTCCGCAGGCACTTGCGTGCGGAAAATTGTACTTTTCGGCACTGATTTTATAAATGATAAAATGATTAAAAATTAATTCTTGCTTGGTTACTATGATTACTTTCAGCCTAATGTTTTATTTATTAAGAAGCACTAAGAAATTTTTTGTTTAATGACCAAAAAATATTTTTGCTAATTTTTTTTTTAATTCTAGGCGCTTGTAGAAAAAATATTGTTCCTAACACTTGCGTAAACGCGTCGTTCGAGCAATTGCAATTGCGTGCGGAAAAGTATAACTTTCCGCACTTGTTAGGAAAATAACTATAACACCAATTGAAAAATTCAGAAGAATAAGAATAGATGAGAAAAACCTGAAAGAACTTGAAAAAATCAAATAACAATTGAAAAAATTAGAAAAATGAGAGAAAAAAATAACCGAAAAATCGAAAAAATCAGAGGAATATGAAAAAATTAGAAAACAGAAGAAAGAATTAGAAAGAAAAAACAGAACAATGAGGAAAGTTTAGAAAAAATGGAAAAAATCAGAAAAAAACTGAAAAAATAAAAGAATAAACAGAAAACATTGAAAAATCAAGTAAAAACAGAAAACATTGAAAAAAATCAGAAAATATTGGAAAAAACTGAAAAATAAAATTGTAAAATTCGGGAAAAACGAAAAAAAAAGATGGTAAAAAACCGAAAAAAAAACCAGCTAAAAATCGTAAAAAAAAACGAAAATAATCGCAAGAAATCGAATATCCCAAAAAATCGCGAAAAATTGCAAAAAATCGCGAAAAATTGCAAAAAATCACGAAAAAATAAAGAAAACCGGAAACAATTGTAACCATAAAACAAATGAAAAAATTGAAATAAATCACAATAAATCTGAGGAATAAGAAAAAAATTAAAAAAACAAAAGAAAAAAAAAGAAATTAAAAAAAAAACAACAACTGGAAAAAAATGACTAAAAATCGAAAAATGAGAAAAACGAGAATAGATCAAAAAGCACCTCTCTCTTTCTTTATAACATAATAATAATTGATAAAAAAATTCTAAATAAGAAACAATTGTAGAAAAACACAGAGAGTAAGATAAAGTGAGGGAAGGTCACCCGGGGTGGGCATAACGCTTTTTCCTTACGTTACGCTTTCTGCTAATTAACTCCCACCAAAAAATATCTGTTCTGAAAAAAAGTACCGGAACGTGCTCCGGTTTTGGAAAAATGTACCGGAACGCCGTTCCGGCACGTTCCGACCCCAATAAGTACACCACTGATTAGAAGGGACAATAACGGGAGGAGAGTTTATTTACCAGTGTTGCCGATTGGCGGATAATTATCCGATTTGCGGATAATTTAATACTATTGTGGATAATTTTCCCACCCAACCAAAAAACCTGATAAAAAACGGATAATTTAAATATGACATGATACCGTAAAATTAACATCAATATTTTCAGTTGAAAATGGTAAATATGGGACCAAGGCAAAGTATTATTTTGAATTTGGCAACAATGTTGTAGATTCTTGAAGGCAAAAATGACAAGGTTTTGACATTCATTTGTTTGGATTAGACAACATTTCGCTTTCCAGTTCTCAGCCTTAAATTTAGACCATTTCGTCGCTTATTATCGTCAGTACAAAAACATGCAAAATGGTTTTCTATAATACCTCGAGCGTTATTGCTGTGTTGCCGATCAATCAATATTGAATAATCAAAATACCTGTAATAATTTAATATATGTGTGTGTTACCTTTTTTAATAAGAAACAAACGTTTAACCTTTGCTTTTATTCATCACCATAAAATACTCAAGGAAGTAGATAATTTTTTTTCCTGGTGGGGGGGAGGGGGTATTCTTTTTCCTGTGAGAGGTAATGAAACTTTTAGACAAATATGTTTGCCCGTTTCTACATTTCATATATTTTATTTCTTCTTTTCGTGCTATTTTTTGGTATCATGGGGTGGGTAATTACCCCCTTCACCTATTTCCAGATAGAATTGGTTGCGGGTGAAAATTCCATTCTTGCTTTGAATTTCAAATTTCTTTATAAATAAATGTATTTTTGTTTTGTTTTTCGATTTTCTTTGTGGAAAAATGCACTTTTGCTTTGAATTTCAAATTTTTATGTGAAAAAATATTTTTTGTTTTGTTTGTTAGTTTCCTGTGGGGAAAAATGCATTGTTGCTGTGTTTTATAACTTTCTGTGGGAAAAAATGCATTGTTGCTTTTGTTTTTTCAAATTTGTGTGTGAAAAATGCATTTTTTGCTCTTTTTTCCAAGGGAAAAATGAATTCTTGTTTTTTCTTCAATTCATATTTTAAAACTGCATTTTTGCTGTTTTTCTGTGAAGTGAACTACAGCAACTCAACAATTTACCGAAAAATTAGTAATTCTAAATTTTAACCTGTTTTTTTTTTCAAAATTAACAGTGGAAAATTGCATTCCTGTTTCTTCTTTTCAAATTCGAGTGTGGGAAAATACATTCTTGCTCATTTTTTTCAAATTCAAGTGTCGAAAAATGCGTTCTGTCTTCTTTTTTTCAAATTTCAGTGTACAAAAATGTATTCTTGCTCCTTTTTTCCAAACTAACAGTGGAAAAATGCATTCTTGCTCTTTTTTTCAAATTTAACTGTGGAAAAATGCATTTTTTTCTTCTTTTTATTCAAATTGATCTGTGGAAAAATGTATTCATGTTTTTTTTTCATTTCATGTGTGATTTTTTCTAGGCATTTTTAGATTTTTCTTCTAACCGGTGAAAAAATTTATTTTTGTAAAACTGCACTTTATATATGTTTTTTCCTTATTTTCGTTTTCATTGGAAAAATTTTAGGAAAAACTTTCACCATTGGAAACTGTGGGCATTTTTATATCATTTTTCCTTCATTTCCTGCGGAAAAATACTTTTTGGCGTTTATTTCTTTAATTTTCTGGAGTTTTCCGTGAATTTTTTTCACCTCCGGATCAACAGTGATCCTATAATTATATCTAAACTTTCATTTGTCAGAGTGATTATCTGATTGATTATTTTCTCTCAACCCTCGCGATGAAACGCTATTGTGAAACACGCTGTATACAAGAGCGTAGATATAACTTTTTTTCCTGGGGGGGAGGGTAATTTTTTCCTGGGGGCGGGATAATCAAACTTTTAGACAAATATATTTGTCCGTTTCTACATTTCAAATATTGTATTTATTCTTTTCGTGGTATTTTTTTGGTATTCTGGGGGTAAGCACCCCCTTTACCCTCCCCATATCTACGCTCTTGGACCAACTAATAATAAGATGTATAAACAAGTAATTTTATAAAGTTAAAAATCGGATAATTTCAGGCAAAATCGGATAATTTTAAGATAAAAGGAGGATCTTTTCATTTCATCCGTTGGCAACACTGTTGTTTACAGTACGTCCTGAAATGGTCAGACCTAAAATGGACGTCCCCAGGATGTCTCGTGCTATATGGGAAAAGAAGTAGATGGTGTTTTATTTCTTATAAAATATTTCGACCACATGTTATAATCTTTTAATTAATCACTTACTTCCTGTTCTACTAGTAATAGATACGCTATCACCGAATTCTCCGGATATTTCACCGAGATCGTCTTCTAAAACTGCAGCTGGATTGACATTACCGCCTGGTGGTTCCGGTACGACTATATTTTCGGTAACAGATTGAGCTATACTGGATCTCCGTCTTTTGCCCATATTTTGCATGACGCTCAATTTTAAGAAGACATCTTCTAAATTATCGACGCCGAATTGAGTCATAAGTCTCGAAGGGGATTCTTCGGCTAGGAAATAGCCGCCTCTCATTAGACCAATCTAAAAGAAATTTATTAATAAGTACAAATTTAAATTATTAATGAAGATCAAATAAAATATATAAAAGAAAAATATTACGGCCCGAAAGATTCACTTTAACAATAAACATAAGAACTATACGCAACACGAAATTTATAGACATAAAGCTGTGAATTAATCAAAATGACATTTTTTATTAGCTACTGAATAAATATTGTAAAGTATAATAAAAATGACCTTTAAAAAAAATAAAAAAAAGAAATATAACATATCATCTAATTGTTTATGACAAAAAGTTTCGCTTCTGTCTGTCGAGATTCAAATTTTAATAAAAAATTGATTTTTTTATACATTTTTATTAAAATTAAATTTTTAACGGTTTTTCTTCCATTTTTTTTTAACTTTTACTATCTTTACCCATTTTTTTTTTCGTCTTTTATTTATTGTTCTTCCGATTTTTTATGTTTTTTTTGTTTTTTTTTTTTAATTTTTTTTGATTTTTTTCTAATTTACTCGCGTTTTTCGATTTAATCCGATATTACCCCTTTTTTCCCATTTCGTTCAGAATTTTTGCAGTTTTTTTTCAGTTTTTTACAATTTTTTATATTTTACGATTATTTTGCATTATTTACTAAATGTTACGACTTTTTACTATTTTTTATGATTTTTTACGATTTATTTACGATTTTTCCTGATTTTTTACAATTTTTTATGATGTTTTACGATTATTTTGCATTATTTACGAAATTTTACGATTTTTTACCAATTTTTTAGGATTATTTACCAGTTTTCACGATTTTTTACGATTTTTTTACGATTTTTTACGAATTCTCACCAATTTTTACGATTTTTTCCTATCTTTCTTGAGTTTTTTAAAAATACGTAAAAAAAATCGTAAAAAATTGTAAAAAGTAGAAAATTAATTTTATAATAATTAGAACATAAAAACAAAAGTTGTAGAAAGTTTAATTATCAAAAATCTCCCTATGTTACTTTTTTCTCGGAAATATATAATTTTACCGGAAAATTGTAAAAACGGCAATAAACCCCAAAATGTTATATACAGGGTGGCGCAAATTTATAATTCTTTACGATTTTTTACGATTTCTTAAGATTTTTTCCGTTTTTTATTTTTTCCATCTCTCTTTTTCTCTTACTCTCTTGTCTTTTTCTATAGTATGAATTTTTTTATATATCATTTTATATTGAAGTTTTTTTTAATTTGTTCCAGTTTTTCTCATTTTTCTGATTTTTTGTTTTTTTTTCTGTTTTTTTTGTGGTTTTTTTTTGATTTTTTCTCATTCTGATTTTTTGCAATTACATGTGATTTTTTTGGCATTCCTTGCAATTTATTTAATTTTTTTTATGGTTACAGAGGTTCTGTTTTTTTGGTTGTTCTTTGGTTTTTTGATGTTTTTCTCGTTTTTTTTCTCATTTTTCTGATTTTTTTTAATTTTTTCTCATTTTTCGTCATTTTCTCATTCTCTTTTTTTTTCGTTTTCTAATTTTTTATTATTTCTTTGATTTTTTATGATAATTTTCGTTTTTTTTTTAATTTTGTTGCGATTTTGTCGGATTTTTCTGATTTTTTTTCAGATTTTTCGATTCTTTTAATTTGTTCTCGTTTTTTTTTTCATTTTTATGATTTTTTGTTTGTATTTTTATTTTTTTCAATTTTAATTTATCTTTTTTCATTTTTTCTCATTGTTCTGTTTTCTATTCTTTTTTTTTGTGATAATTTGCGATTTTTTTGGTCATTTTTTGTGATTGTTTTGCGGTTTTTTTGATATTTTTCAATTTCTTACTCTTTTTCAAGGCTTTTTTTTGTTTTTAGCGTTTTATTTTCGGTTTTTTGGTTTCTTCATTTTTTCCGTATTTTACAATTCTATGTTTCATTTTTTTCCCAATATTTTCTAATTTCTTTCTCAATTTTTTCTGAAGTTTTTTAATTTTTTTCCGAATTTTGAAAATGTTTGTGTCACCTTTTTTAATAGTAAAAGTGTTAAATTTTTGTTTAATGTATTTACCATTTTTTTGTTTTTTGTATGTGTTTAATAAAGTGCAGTATTGCAAAAAATACCATTTTCAAAAAAAAATCAAGTTTCACATTTTTTGATTAATTTCATACAATATGATTTTTTTCTTATTTATAATTATTTTATAGAGAAAGAGAGATTTTTTGATTTTCTTTCTATTCTGATTTTTGGTTTTTAGATTTTTCTAGTTTTTTTGTCTTTTTCTATTTTTTCTCATTATTTTCCCATTGTTCTGTTATTTTTTTTCTATTTAATTCTTTCTTTTAGTTTCTAATTTTTTCTGATTTGTCTGATTTTTTGTCATTTTTTTAGGTTTTTCTTGCGATTTATTTCAATTCTATCGAATTTCTACTTTTTTTTTCATTCTTTTCTTATAGTTACAATTTCTATCAGATTAAAAATTGAATCGATTTTCATGAGATCGATTTTTTGTCCATCCAATTTTTCCTAGATTCGAATCGATATTAAGAATCGATCTTTTTAATAAATATCGGAGACCCTAGTATTTTTATAGAAAAAAATAATTCAAACATCTTTTATGACGATTAAAATAATTACTATCAATAAGGTAAGTAATTTTCAATGTACCTACAATGTTTTATTACTAATTATTAATGCCGTGTATTTTCCTTGAAAAGTTTACAGTAATTATAAATAATATTTTGATTAACACTCAGCTATTTATTTATTTTTTTAAATGCATTTAAGTAAACAAATTTTATAAATAATAATTTTTTTTTTACCAAATGTGCTTGTCTAGTTTCATCGATATAATGCGTTGTAATGATCACAGTAGTTCTTCCATGTTTCGTAATTTCCACTAAATGATTCCAAATGTTTGTTCTTAATAATGGATCAACACCTGCTGTGGGTTCGTCCAAAATCAACAATTCCGGTTCGTGTAAAAGAGTCGCCGCCAACGAGACCCGCCTCTGTTGACCACCTGAAAAAAAAAAATATAACAGGCAGATTAGACATTTTTGTTATTTAAAAACGATCAAAAAAAAATTTGAGTCCAAAATATTAATATTTACGTCTGCTGTAAGCATTTTAAAATCAACGATCGGCGACGTCAGTAGCCATTAATGGTTCACCCCTGGCCCGCTGCTGCGCTGTATTCATACACATTTTACAGGGTTACCGTTTTTAGTAAATTAGTAGATTCTTAAGAAAAATAAGGGTGTTTGGTAGAATTTTAGTAGAATTGCTAATCCACGAATACTTTTTTAGATATTTAATGTTTCAACTTTTGACATTTTTTTATTTTTGACAGGTGACAGTTGGAGAAATTATTTTGACTGTTCTGAATAGAGTTTTTCAAGGGCTTTTAAACGACATATTGCGTGTCCAATTCCGTGACATATTACATCTGTCATTTTTTGATAGTGATACTTCCGTTTGACAGATCTTGTACAAAAACTAATGGGTTCTTCCGACAGATAACCCAAACTCATATACCAAATTTCAGCTCAATCGGATTAATACTTCTTCAGATATTTAATGCTGAATTTCCAAATTTTGACATTTCTGTATTTGTGACAGGTGACAGTTGGAGAAATAATTTTGACTGTTCTGAATATAGTTTTTCAAGGGCTTTCAAACGACATATCGCATATCCAATTCCGTGACATATTGCATCTGTCATTTTTTGATAATGCTACTTCCGTTTGACAGATGTCGTACAAAAACTAATGGGTTCTTCCGACGAGTAACCCAAACCTCAGTACCAAATTTCAGCTCAATCGGATTAAACGTGTGGCCTCTATCGTAAAAAGAACACATACAGACAGACTTCCATCTGGAAATAGTCTTAATCGTCTCAGGGCACCTGAAAATGGATATTTCCGTTTTTGTCTCGAAATTTTTTTTTAGCTCGTTCACAATACTTTCCCTTCTAGGAGGTGGGTCGGGAAAGTAAAAAAGTATTTAATAACTTTTAAAAGTAAAATATAACGATAAAATCCAAAAAAAAATATACTGTGTGCGGGATTCCATGGAAAAAAAAGTAAGATGGAAAAAAAAATTGGGAACAATTGGAAAAAGTTGGGAAAAATTTTGTACAAAATAGAAATGAGAAAAATGGGAAAAAAATTGAAAAACTAAATAAAATTGAAAACAATTCGAAACAATTTTTAACAATTGGAAAAATTTGATAAATATTTAAAAAAAATATATTGGGAGCAATTGGAAAAAATTGAAAAATATTTTGCAAAATGAGAAAAAATGAGGAAAAATTAGAAAAAAAATTGGAAAATATTGTACAAAATTGGGAAAAATTGTAAAATTGAAAAAAATAGGTAAAATTGCCAAAAATTGGAACGAGATTGGAAAAAATGGAATGAATTGATAAAAATTCTAAAAATTTCAAAAAAATTGGGAAGAAATGGAAAAAATTTGTACAAAATAGAAATGAGAAAAAAATGGGAAAAAAATTGAAAAAACTTAATAAAATTGAAATCAATTCGAAACAATTTTCAACAACTAGAAAAAATGGAAAATATTGCAAATAATTGATAAAAATTAAAAATAAAGAAAATATTGGCAACAATTGGAAAAAATTGAAAAATATTGGGCAAAATGAGAAAAAAATGGGGAAAATTGGAAAAAAACTAGAAGAAATTCGAAAATATTGTTAGCAATCGAATAAAAAATGAAAAAGTGGAAAAAATTCGAAAAAAGAGAAAAAATTGTAAAAAATTTAGCACCAATTGGAAAAAAAATACTAAAATAATGAAATAAATTGGGAACAATTAAAAACACTGCAATTGGAAAAAAAACTGGAAAAAATAAAAAAAAACTATGAACAATTGGAAAATATTGTAAAAAATAGGAAAAAATTATAAAATTGGAAAAAATTGGTAAAATTACCAAAACTTGGAACGAGATTGGAAAAATCGGAAAAAATGGAATAAATTGATAAAAATTCTAAAAAATTCAAATAAATTGGAAACAATTGGAAAAAAAATTAACTAAATAGGAAAAAATAAATTGGGAACAATTAAAAAACTGGAAGAAATTGGAAAAAATAAAAAAAAATTGTGAACAATTGGAAAATATTGTAAGAAATAGGAAAAAATTATAAAATTGGAAAAAATGGGAAAGAATTGATAAAAATTCAAATAAATTGGAAACAATTGGAAAAAAATTAAATAAAAAGGAAGAAATAAATTGGGAACAATTAAAAAACTGGAAGAAATTGGAAAAAATTGGAAAAAATAAAAAAAAATTGTGAACAATTGGAAAATATTGTAAGAAATAGGAAAAAATTATAAAATTGGAAAAAATGGGAAAGAATTAATAAAGATTCAAATAAATTGGAAACAATTGGAAAAAAATTAAATAAAAAGGAAGAAATAAATTGGGAACAATTAAAAAACTGGAAGAAATTTGAAAAAATAAAAAAAATGGGAACAATTGGAAAATTGGAAAAATTTGGTAAAATTATTAGTAAAATTGCAAAAAATTGGAACGAGATTGGAAAAAATTGGAATAAAATATAGAAATTCTAAAAAATTCAAAAAAATTGGGAGCAATTGGTAAAAACTTTGTACAAAATAAGAGAAAATGAAAAAACTAAATAAAATTAAAAACAATTCGAAACAATTTTTAATTATTTAATCTGAAAAATCTACTGAATTTTACAGCGGACGTAAATATTAATATTTTGCACTGATCGTTTTTTAATGAAAAAATATATCGATTTCAGTTAAAAAAAAATGTTGTACCTGCCTATTAGCAATTCTACTAAAATTCTACTAAACACCCTCATTTTTCTTAAAAATCTACTAATTTAGTAGAAAATTTACTAAAAACGGTAACCCTGTAAAATGTGTGTGTATCGTGAATACAGCGCAGCAGCGAACAAGGGGCGAAGCGTTCATGGCTACTGACGTCACATAGTCTATAGCAGACATAAGTATTAATATTTTGGGCTTAAATTTTTTTTGATCGTTTTCAAACAACAAAACCTCTCGATTTAAGTTAAAATAAAAAAAAAATAAGAAAAATGTCGAACCTGCCTATTATAAAAAAAAATTTTTTATATTTTTTTTGTTTTTTACGTACCACTAAGCATTTTCACTTGTTTATCGGCGTCTGGTAACATCAAAAAATTAATGAAAAAATCTACTTTGCCTTCTACTTCTTCGGTGGTCATATTCGAAATCCATCCGAAATATATCAACGTTTCCTTAATTGTAAATTCCCCATAAAGAGCTATTTCCTGGAAAAAAATTTTTTTTTAAATAAATCGAGAAAAATACCAATTTTAATTAGTAATAATTTAAAAAAAAAATTATATTAAAATAATAAAAAAAGAAAGCCCCACGTTGGGCGCCAATTTTTACCGAAATGAAAGTTTTTTTTATATATTAAAAATAAATAAAAAGGGAGAACCAACATTGGCCGCCAATTTGTAATAATATTAAAAAAAAATTATATTAAAATTATGAAAAAAAGCCCCACGTTGGGCACCAATTTTTAACGACATGAAAGTTTTTTTCGTATAAAAATAATTAAAAAAAAAGAAACCCCACGTTTGGCGCCAATTAACGTTATTTGGGCAACAATTTTGTCACGATAATAAAGGTCCTGCCAAAAAACCAAGTAGAACGCTGAAATTTTAAATTAAAAAAAACCTCGACAATTTTTCTTGGTTTCTTGACAATAAAATAATTTTGATAGAAAACTAAACAGAAAATATGAGTAGCCCGACGTTGGGCGCCACTTTTTTAACGATATTAAAAATTATTTGGGTGCCAATTCCAAAATTTCTGTTAGTTTCTTGATAATCAAAGGGAGAGCCCAATGTTGGGCGCCAATTTTTAACTATATTAAAAAAAAATTTTATATATAAAAATAAATAGAAAAAAAAATAACTCACGTCTGGCGCCAAATTCTATTATTATTTTTTTTTTACAAAACTAATTAAGAAAAAAAATGCCCCACGTTGAGCGACAATTTTTAACGAGATTAAAGTTTTTTTTTATATAAAATAAGTAGAAAAAAATGCCCAAGTTGGGCGCCAATTTGTAACGATATTAAAATTTTGTCTATATAAAAATTTTCAAAAATTAGTCCCCATGTTGGGTGCCAATTTTTAACAATAATGAAGTACGTTGAGCGCCAATTTGTAACGTTATTAAAGTATTTCTTATATAAAATAAATAGAAAAAAAACCCCACGTTGGGCGCTAATTTGTAAAGACATTAAAATTTTTGTATATAAAAATTTGGGAAAAGAAGGCTCCACGTTGGGCGCCAATTCGTAACATTATTAAAGTATTTTTTATACAAAATAAATAGGAAAAATTTCCACATTGGGTGCCAATTTGTAACGACATTAAAATGTTTTGTACATAAAAATTTGGACAAAGAATGCCCCACGTTGGGCGCCAATTTGTAACATTAATAAAATATTTTTTATATAAAATAAATGGAAAAAAATCATCATGTTGGGCGCCAATTTGTTACATTAATAAAATATTTTTTATATAAAATAAATAGAAAAAAATCCCCACGTTGGGCGCTAATTTGCAACATTAATAAAATATTTTTTATATAAAATAAATGGAAAAAAATCCCCATGTTGGGCGCCAATTTGTTACATTATTAAAATATTTTTTATATAAAATAAATAGAAAAAAATCCCCACGTTGGGCGCCAATTTGTAACGACATTAAAATGTTTTCTGCATAAAAATGTGGACAAAGAAGGCCCCACGTTGGGCGCCATTTTATAACATTATTAAAGTAAAATAAATAGAAAAAAATCCCCTCGTTGGGCGCCAATTTGTTACATTATTGAAGTATTTTTTACACAAAATAAATAGAAAAAAAGCCCCACGTTGGGCGCCAATTTGTAACGACATTAAAATGTTTTTTACATAAAAATTTAGACGAAGGAGGCCCCACGTTGGGCGCCAATTTGTAACATTTTTAAAATATTTTTTAGTAAAATAAATAGAAAAAAAATCCCACGTTGGGCGCCAATTTGTAACGACATTAAAATTTTTTGTACATAAAAATTTGGACAAAGAAACGTTGGGCGCCAATTTGTAACATTATTATAAAGTTTTTTTTATATAAAACTAATTAAGAAAAAAATGTCTACGACTACTTCTTCGTTTAAATATTTCGTTTTGTATTAAAATATAGTTTTCAATATTTTCTTTCGTTTTCTTTAATTTTTCATTTTTGAAACAATTTTTAAAAAAATAATCGATCATTAACCAGATATTTTTTTTATATTATCCTCGATTAAAATTGATTCATTCAAGTTTTAATCATTGACTGAAACGAGTCGCGAACAGATTAACCGGTACTATAAATTGCATCACGCATATTGCTTTGACGTCATACGTGTTAAATAAATAAAAAAAAAAAATAAAAAAAACTGGTTGTCCTAGCGAAGATACGATAAATATCGAAAACAGCAAAATATATAATATAATTTAGCAGGATAGAAATATTTTTTTTTAATATAATGCTTACCTGAGGCATGTATCCTACTCTAGGTCCAGGTACGCCACTTCCTCGTGATCCTGGAGTACCTCCAAGTACCCAAAGTTCACCTGAATTAAGTCTTTTTCTTCCTACTATACAATTGAGCAAAGTCGTTTTACCACAGCCACTAGCACCTAATAGACCGTATCTAAAAGAAAATTGAAAATAAAAAAAAGTGACAAAAAAAGACAAAATGGTGGAATGAAAATTGTAAGATAAAAACTGGAGTGAAAAATAATAAAATTTAAAGCAATAGAAAAAAATAAAAGATAAGACAAAGATGGATGGTAAAAAAACAAAGACTGAAAACAAAAGAAAAGAACATAAAGAGGGCAAAAAAATGAAAATTAAAAAAAAAAACGAGATGAGAAGCTTTTACCACATTTTTTAAAAAAAGTAAAATGCATTGTTGCTTTTTTAAATTCAATAGAAAAAATGCATAGTTGTCATAGTTGTCGTTTTTCCAAATTCAAGTGAAAATGCATTTTTTTCCTATTTAATAATTCGAGTGGAAAAACTGCATGGTTACATTTTCCAAATTGATGTAAAGGAAAATGCTCATCCAAATTTAGAAAAAATGCATTGTTAACTTTTTTTATAAATTTGAGTGAAAATGCACTTTTGATTTCTTCAAAATTCGAGTGGAAAAAATGCATTTTTGTCTTTTTCCTAATTTGAGTGAAAATAAATTTTTCTCTAAATTCGAGTGGGAAAAATGCATTGTTACATTTTCCAAATTCAATAGAAAAAATGCACTGTTGCTTTTTTCCAAATTGATGTAAAGTAAAATGCATTGTTGCTTATCCAAATTTAGAAAAAATGTATTGTTGATTTTTTTTTCTTAAATTTTAGTGAAAATGCACTTTTGATTTCTTCAAAATTCGAGTGGAAAAAATGCATTTTTGTCTTTTTCCAAATTTGACTGAAAATGTATTTTTCTCTAAAATCGAGTGGAAAAAATGCATTGTTACATTTTCCAATTTCAATAGAAAAAATGCACTGTTGCTTTTTTTCCAAATTGATGTAAAGTAAAATGCATTGTTGCTTATCCAAATTTAGAAAAAATGCGTTGTTGATTTTTTTTCTAAAATTTTAGTGAAAATGCACTTTTGTTTTCTTCCAAATTCGAGTAGAAAAAATGCATTTTTGTCTTTTTCCAATTTCGAGTGAAAATGAATTTTTCTCTAAATTCGAGTGGGAAAAATGCATGGTTACATTTTCCAAATTCAATAGAAAAAATGCACTGTTGCTTTTTTCCAAATTGATGTAAAGTAAAATGCATTGTTGCTTATCCAAATTTAGAAAAAATGCATTGTTGACTTTTTTTTCTAAATTTGAGTGAAAATGCACTTTTGATTTCTTCAAAATTCGTGTGGAAAAAATGCATTTTTGTTTTTTTCCAAATTTGAGTGAAAATGCATTTTTCTCTAAATTCGAGTGGGAAAAATGCATTGTTACATTTTCCAAAGTCAATAGAAAAAATGCACTGTTGCTTTTTTTCCAAATTGATGTAAAGTAAAATGCATTGTTGCTTATCCAAATTTAGACAAAATGCATTGTTGATTTTATTTCTAAAATTTTAGTGAAAATGCACTTTTGATTTCTTCAAAATTCGAGTGGAAAAAATGCATTTTTGTCTTTTTCCAATTTCGAGTGAAAATGCACTTTTGATTTCTTCAAAATTCGAGTGGAAAAAATGCATTTTTGTCTTTTTCCAAATTTGACTGAAAATGTATTTTTCTCTAAAATCGAGTGGAAAAAATGCATTGTTACATTTTCCAATTTCAATAGAAAAAATGCACTGTTGCTTTTTTTCCAAATTGATGTAAAGTAAAATGCATTGTTGCTTATCCAAATTTAGAAAAAATGCGTTGTTGATTTTTTTTCTAAAATTTTAGTGAAAATGCACTTTTGTTTTCTTCCAAATTCGAGTAGAAAAAATGCATTTTTGTCTTTTTCCAATTTCGAGTGAAAATGAATTTTTCTCTAAATTCGAGTGGGAAAAATGCATGGTTACATTTTCCAAATTCAATAGAAAAAATGCACTGTTGCTTTTTTCCAAATTGATGTAAAGTAAAATGCATTGTTGCTTATCCAAATTTAGAAAAAATGCATTGTTGACTTTTTTTTCTAAATTTGAGTGAAAATGCACTTTTGATTTCTTCAAAATTCGTGTGGAAAAAATGCATTTTTGTTTTTTTCCAAATTTGAGTGAAAATGCATTTTTCTCTAAATTCGAGTGGGAAAAATGCATTGTTACATTTTCCAAAGTCAATAGAAAAAATGCACTGTTGCTTTTTTTCCAAATTGATGTAAAGTAAAATGCATTGTTGCTTATCCAAATTTAGACAAAATGCATTGTTGATTTTATTTCTAAAATTTTAGTGAAAATGCACTTTTGATTTCTTCAAAATTCGAGTGGAAAAAATGCATTTTTGTCTTTTTCCAATTTCGAGTGAAAATGCACTTTTGATTTCTTCAAAATTCGAGTGGAAAAAATGCATTTTTGTCTTTTTCCAATTTCGAGTGAAAATGCACTTTTGATTTCTTCAAAATTCGAGTGGAAAAAATGCATATTTGTCTTTTTAGAATTTCGAGTGAAAATGCACTTTTGATTTCTTCAAAATTCGGGTGGAAAAAATGCATTTTTGTCTTTTTCCAAATTTGAGTGAAAATGCATTTTTCTCTAATTTCGAGTGGGAAAAATGCATTGTTACATTTTCCAAAGTCAATAGAAAAAATGCACTGTTGCTTTTTTTTCCAAATTGATGTAAAGTAAAATGCATTGTTGCTTATCCAAATTTAGAAAAAATGCATTGTTGACTTTTTTTTCTAAATTTGAGTGAAAATGCACTTTTGATTTCTTCAAAATTCGAGTGGAAAAATGCATTTTTGTCTTTTTCCAATTTCGAGTGAAAATGCACTTTTGATTTCTTCAAAATTCGAGTGGAAAAATGCATTTTTGTCTTTTTCCAATTTCGAGTGAAAATGCACTTTTGATTTCTTCAAAATTCGAGTGGAAAAATGCATTTTTGTCTTTTTCCAATTTCGAGTGAAAATGCACTTTTGATTTCTTCAAAATTCGAGTGGAAAAATGCATTTTTGTCTTTTTCCAATTTCGAGTGAAAATGCACTTTTGATTTCTTCAAAATTCGAGTGGAAAAATGCATTTTTGTCTTTTTCCAATTTCGAGTGAAAATGCACTTTTGATTTCTTCAAAATTCGAGTGGAAAAATGCATTTTTGTCTTTTTCCAAATTTGAGTGAAAATGTATTTTTCTCTAAAATCGAGTGGAAAAAATGCATTGTTACATTTTCCAATTTCAATAGAAAAAATGCACTGTTGCTTTTTTCCAAATTGATGTACAGTAAAATGCATTGTTGCTTTTCCAAAATCAATAGAAAAAATGCATTATTGTCTTTTTCCAATTTCGAGTGAAAATGCATTTTTTTCCAAATTACAGTGAAAATGCATGTTTGTTTTTTTCTAAATTCGAGTAGAAAAAATGCATTGTTACTTTATGCATTGTTACATTTCCAAATTCAATTATTGCTTTTTTTCAAAATCGATGTAAAGTAAAATTCATTGTTATTTTCCAAATCATGCGCAGAACCAACGACAAAAGGGCATTAACTTCTATCACCGTTATTAATGACCCAATTTTAATGAAAAAAATATTGTTATATTATAAATGTGACGTAGAATAAATACGTAAATAAAAATCATGGGTAGAACCATAGACAAAAGGGCATTATGGTCTAATTTCGTTATTAGTGATCAGATTTAAACGAGGAAAACGGCGCTATATTTAGAATGTGACGTAGAAGCTAAAAATGAACTAATTTTAACCAAATTTGGAATTGACAGAATCCTAGCAGTATTTTCGTTTTGAATGAGACATAAGGATTTTTTAGGTTATTTTTTCTACTTACATACATCCTTTCGGTACAGTCATATTAAGATTGTCCAATATAACATATGGATTGCTTTTAGTACCATATTTTTTGCTAGCTCTTCGGACGCATACAGCCTGTTGTCTTCTTGAATGTACAGTCGACGGTTGCGTTTTAAACTGGCGTCTGCGCATTTCGATGTCACTTACACGTTCCGTCATTTTTGATAAATATGTGCTGAAAAAGAAAAAAATTATAAAAATAATTATAAATAACAAAATCCAAGCTTCCCCCAAAGATACTTCACTGGGTAACAGATAATATTTTTAATTAGCCAACTACCGACCATGCAAAAAATTAGAATAGAATAGAAGAAAATTCCCCAGATTTAAGGAAATTTTCGAAAATATGGCACGTGCTTTAAAAATATCAGAATTGTCATAATTTGTTATAAATTCTTGATTTTTATAAATTGCTAAACAAAAATTAAAAAAAATTGAATAACTTGAATTAAGTCCTGATGATGCAAACATAGTTAACGAAACGTACGTAAAGTGTTATAAAAGTAGTGTACGATCTAAATCTAAAGTAGTCCATACAATACAACATTTAAAAATTAAAATTAATTTATATGCATATAGGAAAAAAATTACAACAATAACAAAAAATGTGAAAATTTTATTTAATTCACCCTGTATAAAAAGTAATTAAATTAAAAAAATTGAATTATGTAATTTTCTTAAATATTGTATTTTTTTTCTAACCTAACATAACTAAAAATAGATAATTGTAAACATAGTGTATGATCCACTTTAGTTAAAAATTTAAAGCAGTTCATAAACTATAATCCATAAAATTATTGGCCTCAATAATTCCTTTAAAAAAAATATTATTTTTACATTTTAAACTACTAACTTAACAATATTTTTATGCGATGATGTCAAATTTCCGACATTTTATTATATCTGATCTTTTACAAAAAAAAATCTAAAAAATCCCCAGATTTAGGTAAATTTTCACAACTTGACAACGTGGCTTTAAAAATATTAGTGCTGTTATAAAAGATTTTATTTAAATTTTTTTTTTGCATTTTAACATAATAACGTATATTTATGCGATGATGTCAAATTTCCAACATTTTATTTAATTTGAGAAATATTTTACAAAAAAAAATAAATTAATGATTCAATTTTTTTTCTAAATCCCCAGATTTAAGGAAGTTTTAGGAACTTGACAACGCCGCTTTAGAAATATTAATGTTGTTATAATTTGTTATAAAATATTTTATTTAACCATTTTCTTGCATTTTAACATAATAATGCAAGGATATATTTATGCGGTGATGCCAAATTTCCAATATTTTATTTAGTTTGAGAAATATTTTACAAAAAAAAAATAAATTAATGATTCAATTTTTTTTCTAAATCCCCAGATTTAAGGAAGTTTTAGGAACTTGACAACGCCGCTTTAGAAATATTAATGTTGTTATAATTTGTTATAAAATATTTTTTTGCATTTTAACATAATAACGTAAGGATATATTTATGCGATGATGTCAAATTTCCAATATTTTATTTAATCTGAGAAATATTTTACAAAAAAAATAAATTAAAGACTCAATTTTTTTTAATCCCCAGATTTAGGGAAATTTTAGGAACTTGACAACGCCGCTTGAAAAATACAAGTGCTGTTATAATTTGTTATAAAATATTTTATTGAAACATTTTTTTTGCATTTTAACATAATGACGCAAGGATATATTTATGCGATGATGTCAAATTTCCAACATTTTATTTAATCTGAGAAATATTATACAAAAATTATAAATTAAAAATTGAATTTTATTTTTAAATCCCCAGATTTAGGGAACTTTGAGGAACTTGACAACGCTGCTATAAAAATATTAGTTTTATTAAAAATTAATATAAATTCTTAATTTTTAAAAATAATATACAAAAAGTAAATACAAAGAAATTTTTAACAATCTTAATTGTTTTAAACAAAATTATAAAATTTTTGAAAATTTCTTTCAATTTGACAATTTTTTGAAGACATTTAAATGGCAATTTTTTCCATGTCTCAAATTTCCATAAATTGTCGGAAATTTGGCAACGTCAGTTAAAAATATTAGAATTTTATCAAGTCAGAGAATAATTAATATTATTTGTTCACTTATCGACAATCTTCATAAATGTAGAATTTTTCTGTGAAACTTTTCCCCAGATTTGGGAAAATATTCGAAAATTCGTCAACATCGCTTTAAAATTTTTATAAATTGGTATCGCCAAGAAAGTTAATTAAAATTTCAAACAATGACATTTTTTTATTTTTGACAGGTGACAGTTGGAGAAATAATTAGAAGCCGCTGGTCTGCAGGGACGAATTCCGATGTTGCCAGTTTGTTGTGACGTTTAAGTATAACGGTTAACCTTATTTTTTGTTTTAATTAATTTGAATTTATGTACAAAATTTGAAACCTGGAAGTTTACTTATTAACTGTGACTATGCACACGTTAACCTGTCAATAATTTTAGAAATTACCCACACGTGAAACATGATTCGCTTAATTAATAAATTCTAGTAGCAGCGTGACCTAGTGCCCGCTAATGGTGCAGTGGGCCCGGAGATCGAATCCCACATGGCCTTTTAATTTTTTTTTAAACACAGGCTAGATTTAGATAGTCAAGAATTCTTTTAATAAAATAAATATCTTTTTTTAAATACACAGACTAGATTTAGATGATCAAGACTTCTTTTAATAAAATTAATATTTTTTAAATACACAGGCTAGATTTAGATGGTCAAGACTTCTTTTAATAAAATTAATATTTTTTAAATACACAGGCTATATTTAGATAGTCAAGACTTCTTTGAATAAAATAAATATTGTTTTAAATACATAGGCTATATTTAGATAGTCAAGAATTCTTTTAATAAAATAAATATCTTTTTTTAAATACACAGACTAGATTTAGATGATCAAGACTTCTTTGAATAAAATTAATATTTTTTAAATACACAGGCTAGATTTAGATGGTCAAGACTTCTTTGAATAAAATAAATATTGTTTTAAATACAATAGGCTAGATTTAGATGGTCAAGACTTCTTTTAATAAAATTAATATTTTTTAAATACACAGGCTAGATTTGGATAGTCAAGACTTCTTTGAATAAAATAAATATTGTTTTAAATACATAGGCTATATTTAGATAGTCAAGAATTCTTTTAATAAAATAAATATCTTTTTTTAAATACACAGACTAGATTTAGATGATCAAGACTTCTTTGAATAAAATTAATATTTTTTAAATACACAGGCTAGATTTAGATGGTCAAGACTTCTTTGAATAAAATAAATATTGTTTTAAATACAATAGGCTAGATTTAGATGGTCAAGACTTCTTTTAATAAAATTAATATTTTTTAAATACACAGGCTAGATTTGGATAGTCAAGACTTCTTTGAATAAAATAAATATTGTTTTAAATACATAGGCTATATTTAGATAGTCAAGAATTCTGTTAATAAAATAAATATCTTTTTTTTAAATACACAGACTAGATTTAGATGATCAAGACTTCTTTGAATAAAATTAATATTTTTTAAATACACAGGCTAGATTTGGATAGTCAAGACTTCTTTGAATAAAATAAATATTGTTTTAAATACATAGGCTATATTTAGATAGTCAAGAATTCTGTTAATAAAATAAATATCTTTTTTTTAAATACACAGACTAGATTTAGATGATCAAGACTTCTTTTAATAAAATTAATATTTTTTAAATACACAGGCTAGATTTAGATGATCAAGACTTCTTTGAATAAAATTAATATTTTTTAAATACACAGGCTAGATTTAGATGGTCAAGACTTCTTTTAATAAAATTAATATTTTTTAAATACACAGGCTAGATTTGGATAGTCAAGACTTCTTTTAATAAAATTAATATTTTTTTAAATACATAGGCTATATTTAGATAGTCAAGAATTCTTTTAATAAAATAAATATCTTTTTTTTAAATACACAGACTAGATTTAGATGGTCAAGACTTCTTTTAATAAAATTAATATTTTTTTAAATACACAGGCTGGATTTGGATAGTCAAGACTTCTATGAATAAAATAAATATTTTTTTAAATACATAGGCTATATTTAGATAGGCAAGACTTCTTTTAATAAAAAAAAATTCTGTTACAAAAATTAAAACATACTATTAGCATACTAATAACTTATAATTAATTATCCAATATTTTTTTTTTTATTTCAACCTTCAACTATTTTTACGAAATATATATATTTTCTTAATCATATAATTAACGATCAAAAAAAAATTATAATAGTTGGACGTTTACTAAAGATATAATTACATAATTGTAGTTAGTTAATAATTTTTTTTTATGACAAATATTTATATTCATTCAATCAGTATCAGGAAATATTATTTAATTATTATTAATTTATTTTGTGAAGGTAAAAAAATTCTAGAGATGCTCATACACTTCGGCCCATCGAGCGAACACTAACATGAAGTTCTAAAAATTTGAATTGGAGAAAGTTTTGTCATGCAAACCACTTTAATTTGTATGATGAGTACCAGAAGAGCCGGTCCGATCCTGCTCAAATTAAATAGGATTCTTCCTTGGACAAATTTAACTAATAGGTAAAGTGAAAACCGGAATTCGATCCGAGCTTTCGTTCAAAAATGACGGTGTTTATATCCAGACAGGACTTTTTTGCATTTTCGGACTCGGGGTGGGGGTAAGAAATTTTTTCGTCATCACGAAACTAATGTCCTATCCATTTTGTGGTGATAGGAGCGTCAATACCGAGTGTGATTTCTTGTCGGCCCATAATGAAATATTGATAACGTCAAGACAGAGTTGGACTTTCCCTTTCGTTTGCTTTTTTTGTTTGTTTGTTACGGTTGTAGAAAAAATTTGAAAACTTGCAATAGTTTGTTCGTTATGGTGTCTAGATGTGTAAGGAAAACAATTTTAAATACAAGATGGCTAACAAGATTTATGATTAGTATTTGGGGAATTTTTTGGGATTGCAGATTTTGAATTTTTTGTCAAAATTAATAAATTCAAGATGGCTACTCCAAGATGGCGGACGAGATTTATAATTACTGACCGATTCAATTCAAAATTGGTATGTGGGGGTTTTTGGAATCGGAGATTTTGTTGTTTTTTCAAAGATTATAAATTCAAGATGGCTACTCCAAAATGGCGGACGAGATTTATGATTATTAACAGATTCTATTCAAAATTAATATGTGAGGGTTTTTTGTGATCGAAGATTATGAATTTTTTGTCAACATTTATAAATTCAAGATGGCGATTCCAAAATGGCAGACGATATTTATGAATATTTACCGATTCTATTTAAAATTTTTATGTAGGATTTTTTGGTGTCTGAGATTATGAATTTCTTTCTCAAAATTAATAAAATCAAGATGGCAACTCCAAGATGGCAACTTCAAGATGGCGGACGAGATTTATGATTATTAACAGATTCTATTTAAAATTGGTATTGGGGGGTTTTTGGAATCGTAGATTTTGAATTTTTTCCAAAAATTAATAAATTTTAAGTGGTGACTTCAAGATGGCGGACGATATTTATTATTATTCACAGATTCTATTCAAAATTGATATGTGGGGGTTTTTGGGATCGGAGATTATGAATTTTTTATCAAAATTAATAAATTAAAGATGGCGAACAAGATTTATTATTATGGATTTTTTTTTTGTTTGTTTGTTACGGTTGAAGCGATTTGTTTGTTTTTGAAAAAAATTGAAAACTTGAATTATTATTAATCACAGTATATAACACATATAGCCGAAAACCCCATCGGGTCGCCATTCGAGCTAGTTTCTTAAATTATAATTTTTTTCTATAAATTTCACTAATTAGGTATAACTAATCATATCTATTTATAGATTTATTTTTATAAAAAAAATATGCACATAAAAATTTTTACGTTGAAGAAACCCATTTTTTCCAATAATTACTAATGAATAAAATAAATTTTAATTTCATATATCTTCATTATCGAAACATGTGTAGAATATATTAAAAATTTTGGAAATTTAATTATAGGATTGAACTAAAAAATAAGAAAATATAAATAAAATGACCGACCGTGATCCAAATAAGCGTTATATCATATTATAAATGTGTTTGTGTGATGCAAAAAAACAACAAGAATCAACTAACGAGTTGTGCAAGAAGTCGACCTTTCTTGAATTTCGTTTTTTAAGAAACCACCAATGCATCGCGCTTCTTTTTCACTATAGGAGGATATTACAAAAATAATTACCAATTATTTATATATTTTTCGTAATATTATAAGAAATTTCCTAACACCTTATTAATATTAGGTTTCAGTAAAAAAATTTATTAATGTTAAATGTAATGGACGATTTTAGTAAGATTTTTTTGATTTTTAATATACCAACACTGATATCGATTCACCTCAAGTACACTTTCTTTTTTTTTTATATACATTTCAATATATGGAATCTACCTATTGTAATCGATTCAATGACTGGACCCAGAACCGGGAATAGGGGCGCTACGCCGTTTATGACCTGGAGAATAAGAATCAGTAAAAAAAAAATTTATCGGTATATACCAAATTCGTTGGGGCAATAATTCGTTGCGTATTGAACATGGGCATTCTACCTATAAGGGGGTGAGAATTGGAGGGGGTTAAACTATCAAAAAATTCAAATCTCCGCCATTTTTGAAAATATTAAAAAAGGTCATTGGAATTTTGTTATGATCTGATTATTATAAAATTAATTTATCTGAAACTTTTTTTCATCCGAATAACGATGGCGGAACTGGATGGGGTTGAACTTTAAAAAAATTTAAATCTACGCCATTTTCAAAAATATTGAAACAGGTCATAAGACTTTTTTTATGTTCAAATTATTATAAAATTTTAATTTGTCTAAAACATTTTTTCATCCAACTTATGGGAATGAAACTGGAGGGAGTTAAAATTTCAAAAAAATTATATCTCCGCTATTTTCAAAAATATTGAAACAGTTCATAAAACTTTTTTTATGCTCTAATTATTATAAAATTAATTTGTCTGAAACTTTTTTTAATCGGACCTAAGGGGATGGACCTGGAGGGGGTTGAAATTTCAAAAAATTTGTATCTCCGTTATTTTCAAAAATATTGAAACAAGTCATAAGGATTTTTTTATGTTCTAATTATTCAAAAACTAATTTTTCTGAAACATTTTTCCATCCGATCCACAGGGGTGGAATTGGAGGGGGTTGAAATGTCAAAAAATTTATATCTCCGCCATTTTCAAAAATTTTGAAACAGATGATAAGACTTTTTTTATGTTCTATTTATTAGAAAATTAATTTGTCTGAAACTTTTTTTAATCGGTCTTAACGGGATGGACCTGGAGGGGGTTGAAATTTCAAAAAATTTATATCTCCGCTATTTTCAAAAATATTCAAACAGTTCATGAAACTATTTTTATGCTCTAATTATTATAAAATTAATTTGTCTGAAACTTTTTTTAATCGGACCTAAGGGGATGGACCTGGAGGGGGTTGAAATTTCAAAAAATTTATATCTCCGCTATTTTCAAAAATATTGAAACAAGTCATAAGGATTTTTTTATGTTCTAATTATTCAAAAACTAATTTGTCTGAAACATTTTTCCATCCGATCCACAGGGGTGGAATTGGAGGGGGTTGAAATGTCAAAAAATTTATATCTCCGCCATTTTCAAAAATTTTGAAACAGATGATAAGACTTTTTTTATGTTCTATTTATTAGAAAATTAATTTGTCTGAAACTTTTTTTAATCGGTCTTAACGGGATGGACCTGGAGGGGGTTGAAATTTCAAAAAATTTATATCTCCGCTATTTTCAAAAATATTCAAACAGTTCATGAAACTATTTTTATGCTCTAATTATTATAAAATTAATTTGTCTGAAACTTTTTTTAATCGGACCTAAGGGGATGGACCTGGAGGGGGTTGAAATTTCAAAAAATTTATATCTCCGCCATTTTCAAAAATTTTGAAACAGATGATAAGACTTTTTTTATGTTCTATTTATTAGAAAATTAATTTGTCTGAAACTTTTTTTAATCGGTCTTAACGGGATGGACCTGGAGGGGGTTGAAATTTCAAAAAATTTATATCTCCGCTATTTTCAAAAATATTCAAACAGTTCATGAAACTATTTTTATGCTCTAATTATTATAAAATTAATTTGTCTGAAACTTTTTTTAATCGGACCTAAGGGGATGGACCTGGAGGGGGTTGAAATTTCAAAAAATTTATATCTCCGCTATTTTCAAAAATATTGAAACAAGTCATAAGGATTTTTTTATGTTCTAATTATTCTAAAACTAATTTGTCTGAAACATTTTTCCATCCAATCCACAGGGGTGGAACTGTAGGGGTTTGAAATGTCAAAAAATTTATATTTCCGCCATTTTCAAAAATTTTGAAACAGATGATAAGACTTTTTTTATGTTCTATTTATTAGAAAATTAATTTGTCTGAAACTTTTTTTAATCGGTCTTAACGGGATGGAACAGGAGGGGGTTGAAATTTCAAAAAAAAAATTCATATCAAAGCTATTTTTTAAAATATTGAAACAGGTCATTAGACTTTTTTCATGTCCTAATTATTATAAAATTTATTCGTTTGAAACTTTTTTCGATCTGACCATTTCGTGGAGTGGGGAAGGATGAAAGTGTCAAATTTAGACAATAGAAATCTACCTCCCCTGTCGACCCTACCGACATGAATTTTTAATGATGATTTTTTAAAAAATACGTGACGTATTTACTGATCTGGGGATTTTATTTGGTGATTTAACTTATGTTGGTACATATGACATTTCGGTAACTAGAAAAAATCGATTAAAATCGAATAGAATAAATTTTTTTCAGATCAATATCGTTCTATCTCTAATTTGAGACATTTAAATTATTATCAATTTAAAAACAAAATACTCAAATGTGGTAAAATATTCAATAAAGAATGAACGGTCTAAAAGACGACATGTTTCGGTCTACACGACCATCATCAATTTGTTATTAGTAAGTTTTAACTTTAAAATTTTTTTAATTTCTTTTCACAATGTCCTTTTTATTATAAGCCTGATGATGGTCTAGCAGGCCGAAACATGTCGCCTTTCAGACTGTTTGTCTTGTATTAAAAATTTTAGTGGTATGACTTCGAGTTGTTTCATTGTTTATTATTATAAATTTTCTTTATTAGGTATTATTAATAATTTTTGCACATAATTTAACAACTCGATTATCGATTATCAATAACGAATAATCGAGTAGACACTTCTTATTGTGACGTAGTTTCTGATATGACGTCATCAAGCCCACGTAATTTAAATTAAAGAATGTTTTTAGCTTAAAGGGTTGTCTTAAAAAAAATAAAAAAATGGTATAAAAGCTACATTTAGACATTCTATATTCAAATAACAATAAAAAAAAATTGCTAAAATTGTCCATTAAAATTCAACAACTTTATTTTGTTGTTGAAAAATTACCTTGAGCTATCAGAAAATTCATAAATTATATTTTTTTAGCCGATATTTATTTTGTAAAGTTTAAAAATTTTTACAGTTAATAATAATTAATATATGTTAAATAATTGATGATTGACGTCGAAAAAAATTATTGAAAAATAATTAATTTTATAAACCAGTTTGAGCAATTAGTGGAATGTTACGTGCATAATATTTTATGCAAATTAACGGACAAAATTTTTAATATTAAATTTTTACACTAGGTTAAATGTTTTTTTTATGGGTCAAAAATCATTAGAAATCTAAAATCTCACCATATATTTTTCTGTTCTTAATTCAAAAACTTCTTTAATTTAGACATAATTAAACTTGAAGAATAATATGTGTCTAGCATTGTTATCATTTTTTCTATTTTTTTAATTTTTTTCCTACATTTACTATTTTTCCCTAATTTTTCCTATTTTTTCACATTTTTACCTACTTTTTTATATTTTTCCTATTTTTATATATTTTACCCCTACTTTTTCCGATTTTTTTCTATTGTCCCCTACTTTTTCCTGCTTTTCCATATTTTTCCTGTTTTTCCCATGTTTCCTTATTTTCCCCTAATTTTTCGTGCTTTTCCAATTTTCCCCCCATTTCCCTACTTTTTCTATTTTACTCTAGTTTTTCTATTTTTCCTGATTTTCCATATTTTTCCTGCTTTTCCATATTTTTCCTGTTTTTCCAATTTTTTCCTGATTTTCCATACTTTTTCCCATGTTTCCTTATTTTCCCCTAATTTTTCGTGTTTTTCCAATTTTCCCCCCATTTCCCTACTTTTTCTATTTTAGTCTGGTTTTTCTATTTGTCCTGCTTTTCCATATTTTTCCTGTTTTTTTCCCATTTTTTCCTGTTTTTACTTACTTGTTCCCATGTTTCCTTATTTTCCCCTAATTTTTCGCGTTTTTCCAATTTTCCCTCCATTTCTATTTTACTCTAGTTTTTCTATTTTTCCTATCTTTCCATATTTTTCCCCAATTCTTCCTATTCTATCTATTTTCTTCCTACTTTTTCCTCTTTTCTGGATTTTCCCATGACTTTTCTAAATTTCCCCAGTTTTTCTTTTTTTCCTATTTTCCCTGTTTTTCGTTACTTCTTCCTATTTTTTCCTACTTTTTCCGGTTTTTCTCTATTTTTCCTATGTTTCCATATTTTCCCTGTTTTTCCCTATATTTTTGTATTCATCCTTACTTTTTCCTATTTTCCATATTTTCCCCTACTTTTTGGTATTTTCCCATTTTTCCCTATTTTTTTCTAATTTTAACCACTTTTTCTGTTTTTTCCTCTATCCATATTTCTCCCTGATTTTTTCCTATTTTATATATTCCTCCCTATTTCTCCCTACTTTTTCCTATTTTTTCCATTTTCACCTATTTTCCCTACTTTTTCTAATTTTCATCAGTTTTTCTTTTTTCCCTATTTGTCCCAACTTTTTTTAGATTTTCTCTTCTTTTCCCTACTTTTTCATGTGTTCCCATAATTCCCTATTTTTCCTTACTTTTCTTATTTTTTCTTATTTTTTCGCGCTTTGTAAACATTTTTCTCTATTTTTAATTAATACATTAATAATATAATAATGAAATTTTTTTTCAAAATTTTGTATTTTGAAATTTTAATTTTTTTAAATTTTATCTATTTTTCTACCCACTTTTTCCCATTTTCTGGATTTTACCTATTTTTCCCCTGATTTTTCTAATTTTCCCCAGTTTTTCTATTTTTCCTTATTTTCCCTGTTTTTCGTTACTTTCCTATTTTTTCTGCTTTTTCCAATTTTTCTCAAATTTTTTTCTACTTTTTTCAATTTGTCTCTATTTTCCCCTACTTTTTCCTATTTTTCCAAATTTCCCTGTTTTCCTTACTTTTCCTATTTTTCATATTTTTCCCGACTTTTTTGTATATTTCCAATTTTCCCCTATTTTTCCGTATTTTTTCTAACTTTTCCCAATTTTTCTAGTCTTTCCATATTTCTCCCTAATTTTTTCATATTTTATCTATTCTTCCCTATTTCTCCTTACTTTATCCTATTTTTTCCAGTTTCCCTACTTTTTCTATTTTTCCCTATTTGTCAATACTTTTTTAGATTCTTCTCTATTTTTTTATACCTTTTCATGTTTCTCCATATTTTTCCTGTTTTTCCCTATTTTTTCCTATTTTCCTTACTTTTTCATATTATTTCTTATTTTCCCTATTTGTCCCCATTTTTCCCTATTTTTAGTTAATAAATTAATAATATAATAATGAAATTTATTTTTCAAAATTTTTTATTTTGGAATTTTAATATTTTTAAATTTTGAAGTTTTTAGAATTTTGAAAAATTAGAAGTGTAATTTTTTTTGAATTAGAACATTAAATTTTGTTTTAAACTTTCAATTTTGTTTTTTTTTTTGAAATTTTCACATTTTTAAAATTTTTAACACATAAAATTTGGAATTTTTTAACATGAAGAAATTTTTTTAACTATGAATTTCTTGCTTTTTTATATTTTGGATTTTCTTGATATTTCGTACCTAATATGTAATTTTTGAATTTATTTTGATTTTTTTGAAACTGGAAATTTAAATAAATAAATAAAAGAAAAGATTTTTAATATTTAAAGTTTTTATTATAAATTATAAAATAATTGAAATTTATTTGGAAATTATCAAATTTTTGATTTTTTAAATTTTGAAATTTTTTCAATTTGTAAATTATGAAAATATTGTTTTTTTTTGTTAAAATTTGCCAAATTTTGTTATTTTTTTATATTTCGAAAATTTTTAAATTCCATACTTTAATTAATTAAAATTATAATTTTTAAAATTTGTAATTTTAATTTTTTACTGTATTTTTTTTTTGTAATTTAAATTTTATTTAGGTTTTAAGCTTTCTAAATGAATCAAACTTTTCGGGCCACACTATATGTAGTAAAATTTAATTTTGAATCACCTTGTATACAAATTTAACTTTTACGTAATTCTCTAATTAGTGTTTATAGTAATTTTCTAGAAAGTATTATTCCTACAAAAATCCATTATTTTCCAATTATTTCGAAAATGCTAATAAGGTATTTTTATAAAAATATTTCAATTGTTTAATATTAAATGTGAGGTCATAAATACTATTAAGTAAAGTAAATTTGCTGCTATAGCAAAAACAAATTATTGTTATAATGACGACATTAACATAATCATGTTTGGCTAAAAAAAAATAATTATAATTTACTTTATTGTTTTTATTCTATTTTTTTTTGTGCTTTAAAAAATCCCCAGTTTTAGGGAAATTTTCAGAAATTTAAATTTCTAAAATGATAATGGTCAAATTTTTTTATATGAACAATTTTTAAGAATAATTTTGGCGATATATATAAAAAAAATTAAACGGTTTAGAGAAATTTATCAATTCTAATATTTTTAAAGCGGCGTTGCTAAATTTCCTCAAATCTAAATATTTTTACTAATTTTATTTTTTATTTTTATTAATTTTTTTCTTTTTTTACGATAGTGATTTATAAAAATCCGAAATTAATAACGAATTTTTACAATTCAGTATTTTTTAAGCGACGTTGACAAATTTTTCTACGACTTAAACGACGTTGCCAAATTTACGATGATTTCCTTAAATAAATATATTTTTTTTATCCCTGATTTATAGAAATTTAAGGAACCGAAAAAATTGTCAATAAAAATTTTTCAAATTTAAGGAAATTTTCACAAATTTGACAACCCTGTATTTTTAAAACGACGTTGACAAATTTTCAAATATTTTCCTAAATCTGGGAAAAAAAGTTACAGAAAGTTTCAACAAAATATTTTTTTTTAAATCGAAATTTAAAAAAACCGAAAAATTTTGTCAATTAATCACTTAAATGTCTTTCAAAAATCCTCAAATTTAATAAAATTTTCCGAAATTTAACAACCCTGTATTTTTAAAGCGGCGTTGTCAAATTTCCGACAATTTCCCTAAATAATTATTTTTTTTAATCCCTGATTTATAGAAATTTAAGAAACCGAAAAATTTTCAAAAATCCTCAAATTTAATAAAATTTTCCGAAATTTAATAACAATGTATTTTTAAAGCGACGTTGTCAAATTTCCGATAATTTCCCTAAATAATTATTTTTTTTTAATCCCTGATTTATAAAAATTTAAGGAACCGAAAAAAATGTCAATAAATCACTTAAATGTCTTTAAAAATTTATCAAATTTAGGCAAATTTTCAGAAATTTGACAACCCTGTATTTTTAAAGCGACGTTGCCAAATTCTTGACAAATTTTCAAATATTTTCCTAAATCTGGGAAAAAAGTTACAGAAAGTTTCAACATTTATTATGCTTATCGAAAAGCGAGCAAATATTTAATAAATATTCTCCGACTTCGACGTTGCCAAATTTACAATAATTTCCATAAATAATTTTTTTTTAAATCGAAATTTAAAAAAACCGAAAAATTTTGTCAATTAATCACTTAAATGTCTTTCAAAAATCCTCAAATTTAATAAAATTTTCCGAAATTTAACAACCCTGTATTTTTAAAGCGGCGTTGTCAAATTTCCGACAATTTCCCTAAATAATTATTTTTTTTAATCCCTGATTTATAGAAATTTAAGAAACCGAAAAATTTTCAAAAATCCTCAAATTTAATAAAATTTTCCGAAATTTAATAACAATGTATTTTTAAAGCGACGTTGTCAAATTTCCGATAATTTCCCTAAATAATTATTTTTTTTTAATCCCTGATTTATAAAAATTTAAGGAACCGAAAAAAATGTCAATAAATCACTTAAATGTCTTTAAAAATTTATCAAATTTAGGCAAATTTTCAGAAATTTGACAACCCTGTATTTTTAAAGCGACGTTGCCAAATTCTTGACAAATTTTCAAATATTTTCCTAAATCTGGGAAAAAAGTTACAGAAAGTTTCAACATTTATTATGCTTATCGAAAAGCGAGCAAATATTTAATAAATATTCTCCGACTTCGACGTTGCCAAATTTACAATAATTTCCATAAATAATTTTTTTTTAAATCGAAATTTAAAAAAACCGAAAAATTTTGTCAATTAATCACTTAAATGTCTTTCAAAAATCCTCAAATTTAATAAAATTTTCCGAAATTTAACAACCCTGTATTTTTAAAGCGGCGTTGCCAAATTTTCGACAATTTCCTTAAATAATAATTTTTTCAAATCCCAGATTTACAGAAATTTAAAAAATGGAAAAAAAAACGAATTTTAACAGTACTAATATTTTTAAAGTGACGTTGTCAAGTTACGAAAATTTCCCTAAGTGTGGGAATTACATCAATATTATTTTTTTTTAGTTTTAAATAATTTTTACTCATCTCTTTTCCCCATAATTATTTATCCAAATTCTCAACTAAAAAATATATATTATAAATTATTATTATTTTTCCTCGTGCATTAAAAACCTGTTAAATTATAATTATACTAAAATTTATTTTTTGTGTCGTTTTTTAACTTGACAGTGTTACAACATTAATTAGTTTTTTTTTTCTTTTTCTATTTTCGACAAATAAAATAAATACTATTTACTAAGGTACAAGGCTATAAAAAGGTTAATCGCAATATATGTATGTACGTAGATGGTTCTTAATGGTATTTTACATATATATATATCTAAATCATTAGGAAATTTATTTTAAAACAAAGATGACATTAATGGACATTGTTGAATAATTGTTTATATAGTCAAGGACAACTTTGAAGTATTTTAGTATTTTTAATAGAAAAATTATCTTGTTTATTGCCTTTTACAAACAGATTTGTATAAAGTTGTATTTAGACAGAAAATCAATTTTTTTACTTGACTAAATTATTTTTAGGATTTACCATTTTTCTCTTCATTAAATTTTATATCTTGCCATTTTTTCACGACTAAATATTTTTTAGGACTTGGCATTTTTATCTTAATTAAAGTTTTAGGTCTTGTTATTTTTTCTTAACTAAATAATTTTTAGATCTTGCCATTTTTTTCTTGACTAAATTATTTTTAGGACTTGTCATTTTTCTCTTAATTAAATTTTTAGGACTTGCCATTTTACTCTTAATTAAATTTTTAGGACTTGCCATTTTTCTCTTAATTAAATTTTTAGATCTTGCCATTTTTTCATGACTAAATTATTTTCAGGACTTATCATTTTTCTCTTAATTAAATTTTTAGGACTTGCCATTTTTTCTTAACTAAATAATTTTTAGATCTTGCCATTTTTTCATGACTAAATAATTTTCAGGACTTGTCATTTTTCTCTTAATTAAATTTTTAGGTCTTGTCATTTATCTCAACTAAATAATTTTTAGATCTTGCCATTTTTTCATGACTAAATAATTTTTAGGACTTGCCATTTTTCTCTTAATTAAATTTTTAGGTCTTGCCATTTTTTCTTAACTAAATAATTTTTAGATCTTGCCATTTTTTCATGGCTAAATAATTTTCAGGACTTGTCATTTTTCTCTTAATTAAATTTTTAGGACTTGTCATTTATCTCAACTAAATAATTTTTAAATCTTGCCATTTTTTCATGACTAAATAATTTTCAGGACTTGTCATTTTTCTCTTAATTAAATTTTTAGGACTTGCCATTTTTTCTTAACTAAATAATTTTTAAATCTTGCCATTTTTTCATGACTAAATAATTTTCAGGACTTGTCATTTTTCTCTTAATTAAATTTTTAGGACTTGCCATTTTTTCTTAACTAAATAATTTTTAGATCTTGCCATTTTTTCATGGCTAAATAATTTTCAGGACTTGTCATTTTTCTCTTAATTAAATTTTTAGGGCTTGTCATTTATCTCAACTAAATAATTTTTAAATCTTGCCATTTTTTCATGGCTAAATAATTTTCAGGACTTGTCATTTTTCTCTTAATTAAATTTTTAGGTCTTGTCATTTATCTCAACTAAATAATTTTTAGATCTTGCCATTTTTTCATGACTAAATAATTTTTAGGACTTGCCATTTTTCTCTTAATTAAATTTTTAGGTCTTGCCATTTTTTCTTAACTAAATAATTTTTAGATCTTGCCATTTTTTCATGGCTAAATAATTTTCAGGACTTGTCATTTTTCTCTTAATTAAATTTTTAGGACTTGTCATTTATCTCAACTAAATAATTTTTAAATCTTGCCATTTTTTCATGACTAAATAATTTTCAGGACTTGTCATTTTTCTCTTAATTAAATTTTTAGGACTTGCCATTTTTTCTTAACTAAATAATTTTTAAATCTTGCCATTTTTTCATGACTAAATAATTTTCGGGACTTGTCATTTTTCTCTTAATTAAATTTTTAGGACTTGCCATTTTTTCTTAACTAAATAATTTTTAGATCTTGCCATTTTTTCATGGCTAAATAATTTTCAGGACTTGTCATTTTTCTCTTAATTAAATTTTTAGGGCTTGTCATTTATCTCAACTAAATAATTTTTAGATCTTGCCATTTTTCATGACTAAATTATTTTTAGGACTTGTCATTTTTCTCTTAATTAAATTTTTAGGACTTGCCATTTTTTCTTAACTAAATAATTTTTAGATCTTGCCATTTTTTCATGACTAAATAATTTTCAGGACTTGTCATTTTTCTCTTAATTAAATTTTTAGGACTTGCCATTTTTTCTTAACTAAATAATTTTTAGATCTTGCCATTTTTTCATGGCTAAATAATTTTCAGGACTTGTCATTTTTCTCTTAATTAAATTTTTAGGTCTTGCCATTTTTTTTTTAACTAAATAATTTTTAGATCTTGCCATTTTTTCATGACTAAATTATTTTTAGGACTTGTCATTTTTCTCTTAATTAAATTTTTAGGTCTTGCCATTTTTTTTTAACTAAATAATTTTTAGATCTTGCCTTTTTTTCATGACTAAATTATTTTTAGGACTTGTCATTTTTCTCTTAATTAAATTTTTAGGTCTTGCCATTTTTTCTTAAATAAATTTTTAGGCCTTATCATTTTTTCTTAACTAAATAATTTTTAGATCTTGTCATTTTTTCATGACTAAATAATTTTCAGGACTTGCCATTTTTCCCTTAATTAAATTTTTAGGTCTTGCCATTTTTTTTTTAACTAAATAATTTTTAGATCTTGCCATTTTTTCATGACTAAATTATTTTTAGGACTTGTCATTTATCTCTTAATTAAATTTTTAGGGCTTGCCATTTTTTCATGACTAAATAATTTTTAGATCTTGCCATTTTTTCATGACTAAATAATTTTCAGGACTTGTCATTTTTCTCTTAATTAAATTTTTAGGTCTTGCCATTTTTTTTTTAACTAAATAATTTTTAGATCTTGCCATTTTTTCATGACTAAATAATTTTCAGGACTTGTCATTTTTCTCTTAATTAAATTTTTAGGTCTTGCCATTTTTTTTTTAACTAAATAATTTTTAGATCTTGCCATTTTTTCATGACTAAATAATTTTCAGGACTTGTCATTTTTCTCTTAATTAAATTTTTAGGTCTTGCCATTTTTTTTTTAACTAAATAATTTTTAGATCTTGCCATTTTTTCATGACTAAATAATTTTCAGGACTTGTCATTTTTCTCTTAATTAAATTTTTAGGTCTTGCCATTTTTTTTTTAACTAAATAATTTTTAGATCTTGCCATTTTTTCATGACTAAATAATTTTCAGGACTTGTCATTTTTCTCTTAATTAAATTTTTAGGTCTTGCCATTTTTTTTTTAACTAAATAATTTTTAGATCTTGCCTTTTTTTCATGACTAAATTATTTTTAGGACTTGTCATTTTTCTCTTAATTAAATTTTTAGGTCTTGCCATTTTTTCTTAACTAAATAATTTTTAGATCTTGCCTTTTTTTCATGACTAAATTATTTTTAGGACTTGTCATTTTTCTCTTAATTAAATTTTTAGGTCTTGCCATTTTTTTTTAACTAAATAATTTTTAGATCTTGCCTTTTTTTCATGACTAAATTATTTTTAGGACTTGTCATTTTTCTCTTAATTAAATTTTTAGGTCTTGGCATTTTTTCTTAACTAAATAATTTTTAGATCTTGCCATTTTTCATGATTAAATTATTTTTAGGACTTGTCATTTTTCTCTTAATTAAATTTTTAGGTCTTGGCATTTTTTCTTAACTAAATAATTTTTAGATCTCGCCATTGTTTCATGACTAAATAATTTTTAGGACTTGTCATTTTTCTCTTAATTAAATTTTTAGGTCTTGCCATTTTTTTTTAACTAAATAATTTTTAGATCTTGCCTTTTTTTCATGACTAAATTATTTTAGGACTTGTCATTTTTCTCTTAATTAAATTTTTAGGTCTTGCCATTTATCTCAACTAAATAATTTTTAGATCTCGCCATTTTTTCATGACTAAATAATTTTTAGGACTTGCCATTTTTCTCTTAATTAAATTTTTAGGTCTTGCCATTTTTTCTTAACTAAATAATTTTTAGATCTTGCCATTTTTTCATGGCTAAATAATTTTCAGGACTTGTCATTTTTCTCTTAATTAAATTTTTAGGGCTTGTCATTTATCTCAACTAAATAATTTTTAAATCTTGCCATTTTTTCATGGCTAAATAATTTTCAGGACTTGTCATTTTTCTCTTAATTAAATTTTTAGGTCTTGTCATTTATCTCAACTAAATAATTTTTAGATCTTGCCATTTTTTCATGACTAAATAATTTTTAGGACTTGCCATTTTTCTCTTAATTAAATTTTTAGGTCTTGCCATTTTTTCTTAACTAAATAATTTTTAGATCTTGCCATTTTTTCATGGCTAAATAATTTTCAGGACTTGTCATTTTTCTCTTAATTAAATTTTTAGGACTTGTCATTTATCTCAACTAAATAATTTTTAAATCTTGCCATTTTTTCATGACTAAATAATTTTCAGGACTTGTCATTTTTCTCTTAATTAAATTTTTAGGACTTGCCATTTTTTCTTAACTAAATAATTTTTAAATCTTGCCATTTTTTCATGACTAAATAATTTTCAGGACTTGTCATTTTTCTCTTAATTAAATTTTTAGGACTTGCCATTTTTTCTTAACTAAATAATTTTTAGATCTTGCCATTTTTTCATGGCTAAATAATTTTCAGGACTTGTCATTTTTCTCTTAATTAAATTTTTAGGTCTTGTCATTTATCTCAACTAAATAATTTTTAGATCTTGCCATTTTTTCATGACTAAATAATTTTTAGGACTTGCCATTTTTCTCTTAATTAAATTTTTAGGTCTTGCCATTTTTTCTTAACTAAATAATTTTTAGATCTTGCCATTTTTTCATGGCTAAATAATTTTCAGGACTTGTCATTTTTCTCTTAATTAAATTTTTAGGACTTGTCATTTATCTCAACTAAATAATTTTTAAATCTTGCCATTTTTTCATGACTAAATAATTTTCAGGACTTGTCATTTTTCTCTTAATTAAATTTTTAGGACTTGCCATTTTTTCTTAACTAAATAATTTTTAAATCTTGCCATTTTTTCATGACTAAATAATTTTCAGGACTTGTCATTTTTCTCTTAATTAAATTTTTAGGACTTGCCATTTTTTCTTAACTAAATAATTTTTAGATCTTGCCATTTTTTCATGGCTAAATAATTTTCAGGACTTGTCATTTTTCTCTTAATTAAATTTTTAGGGCTTGTCATTTATCTCAACTAAATAATTTTTAGATCTTGCCATTTTTCATGACTAAATTATTTTTAGGACTTGTCATTTTTCTCTTAATTAAATTTTTAGGACTTGCCATTTTTTCTTAACTAAATAATTTTTAGATCTTGCCATTTTTTCATGACTAAATAATTTTCAGGACTTGTCATTTTTCTCTTAATTAAATTTTTAGGACTTGCCATTTTTTCTTAACTAAATAATTTTTAGATCTTGCCATTTTTTCATGGCTAAATAATTTTCAGGACTTGTCATTTTTCTCTTAATTAAATTTTTAGGTCTTGCCATTTTTTTTTAACTAAATAATTTTTAGATCTTGCCTTTTTTTCATGACTAAATTATTTTTAGGACTTGTCATTTTTCTCTTAATTAAATTTTTAGGTCTTGCCATTTTTTCTTAAATAAATTTTTAGGCCTTATCATTTTTTCTTAACTAAATAATTTTTAGATCTTGTCATTTTTTCATGACTAAATAATTTTCAGGACTTGCCATTTTTCCCTTAATTAAATTTTTAGGACTTGCCATTTATCTCTTAATTAAATTTTTAGGGCTTGCCATTTTTTCATGACTAAATAATTTTTAGATCTTGCCATTTTTTCATGACTAAATAATTTTCAGGACTTGTCATTTTTCTCTTAATTAAATTTTTAGGTCTTGCCATTTTTTTTTTAACTAAATAATTTTTAGATCTTGCCATTTTTTCATGACTAAATAATTTTCAGGACTTGTCATTTTTCTCTTAATTAAATTTTTAGGTCTTGCCATTTTTTTTTTAACTAAATAATTTTTAGATCTTGCCATTTTTTCATGACTAAATAATTTTCAGGACTTGTCATTTTTCTCTTAATTAAATTTTTAGGTCTTGCCATTTTTTTTTTAACTAAATAATTTTTAGATCTTGCCATTTTTTCATGACTAAATAATTTTCAGGACTTGTCATTTTTCTCTTAATTAAATTTTTAGGTCTTGCCATTTTTTTTTTAACTAAATAATTTTTAGATCTTGCCATTTTTTCATGACTAAATTATTTTTAGGACTTGTCATTTTTCTCTTAATTAAATTTTTAGGTCTTGCCATTTTTTTTTAACTAAATAATTTTTAGATCTTGCCTTTTTTTCATGACTAAATTATTTTTAGGACTTGTCATTTTTCTCTTAATTAAATTTTTAGGTCTTGCCATTTTTTCTTAACTAAATAATTTTTAGATCTTGCCTTTTTTTCATGACTAAATTATTTTTAGGACTTGTCATTTTTCTCTTAATTAAATTTTTAGGTCTTGCCATTTTTTTTTAACTAAATAATTTTTAGATCTTGCCTTTTTTTCATGACTAAATTATTTTTAGGACTTGTCATTTTTCTCTTAATTAAATTTTTAGGTCTTGCCATTTTTTCTTAACTAAATAATTTTTAGATCTTGCCTTTTTTTCATGACTAAATTATTTTTAGGACTTGTCATTTTTCTCTTAATTAAATTTTTAGGACTTGCCATTTTTTTAACTAAATAATTTTTAGATCTTGCCATTTTTTCATGACTAAATTATTTTTAGGACTTGCCATTTTTCTCTTGATTAAATTTTTAGGTCTTGCCATTTTTTTAATTAAATATTTTTTAGATCTTGCCATTTTTTCATGACTAAATTATTTTTAGGACTTGTCATTTTTCTCTTAATTAAATTTTTAGGACTTGCCATTTTTTTAACTAAATAATTTTTAGATCTTGCCATTTTTTCATGACTAAATTATTTTTAGGACTTGTCATTTTTCTCTTAATTAAATTTTTAGGTCTTGCCATTTTTTTTTTAACTAAATAATTTTTAGATCTTGCCATTTTTTCATGACTAAATAATTTTCAGGACTTGTCATTTTTCTCTTAATTAAATTTTTAGGTCTTGCCATTTTTTTTTTAACTAAATAATTTTTAGATCTTGCCATTTTTTCATGACTAAATTATTTTTAGGACTTGTCATTTTTCTCTTAATTAAATTTTTAGGTCTTGCCATTTTTTTTTAACTAAATAATTTTTAGATCTTGCCTTTTTTTCATGACTAAATTATTTTTAGGACTTGTCATTTTTCTCTTAATTAAATTTTTAGGTCTTGCCATTTTTTCTTAACTAAATAATTTTTAGATCTTGCCTTTTTTTCATGACTAAATTATTTTTAGGACTTGTCATTTTTCTCTTAATTAAATTTTTAGGTCTTGCCATTTTTTTTTAACTAAATAATTTTTAGATCTTGCCTTTTTTTCATGACTAAATTATTTTTAGGACTTGTCATTTTTCTCTTAATTAAATTTTTAGGTCTTGCCATTTTTTCTTAACTAAATAATTTTTAGATCTTGCCTTTTTTTCATGACTAAATTATTTTTAGGACTTGTCATTTTTCTCTTAATTAAATTTTTAGGACTTGCCATTTTTTTAACTAAATAATTTTTAGATCTTGCCATTTTTTCATGACTAAATTATTTTTAGGACTTGCCATTTTTCTCTTGATTAAATTTTTAGGTCTTGCCATTTTTTTAATTAAATATTTTTTAGATCTTGCCATTTTTTCATGACTAAATTATTTTTAGGACTTGTCATTTTTCTCTTAATTAAATTTTTAGGACTTGCCATTTTTTTAACTAAATAATTTTTAGATCTTGCCATTTTTTCATGACTAAATTATTTTTAGGACTTACCATTTTTCTCTTGATTAAATTTTTAGGTCTTGCCATTTTTTTAACTAAATAATTTTTAGATCTTGCCATTTTTTCATGACTAAATTATTTTTAGGTCTTGTCATTTTTCTCTTAATTAAATTTTTAGGTCTTGCCATTTTTTTAACTAAATAATTTTTAGATCTTGCCATTTTTTCATGACTAAATAATTTTCAGGACTTGCCATTTTTGTCTTAATTAAATTTTTAGGACTTGCCATTTATCTCGACTAAATTAATTTTAGGACTTGTCATTTTCCTTTCGATTAAATTTTTAGGTCTTGTCATAATTTTCTTGACTAAATTTTTAGGTCTTGCCACATTTTTTTAACTAAATTTTTTTTAGTGACTAAAATATTTTATCCTGATATTTTTTTTGTCTTGTCCTGTTTATTGACTGAAAAATTTTTAGATATTAACTAAACTGGTAAAAATTTATTGTTCAAAAAAAATAAATCTAGTATTTATTTTATTATTAACGATTATTATTACAGTATTTTTATTTTCACCAAACAATATAGGATATTTTTTTTGTTTTAGCAAACAACAACATTTCGTTTAATTTAAATAACTTTCAAATAAAAATAGTCCCATTAGCAAAATCGAAAATTTACCATTGTTTATAATCCATTAACGGAATATTTTAATTAAATTCAAAAAAATAACCATCAATAATTTTTTTTTTAAATTAATGACACAATAACATTATGACTTAAATTGCACATTTGCATTTTTTATTAAATTAATTATAAAGAAATAAATTTCTTTACCGTTAAATAAAACTTGGGGTCATGTACCATAAATATATTAATAAAATATAGTTTCTGCTTAAAAGCCATCTTCAGGCTTAAAACCGGGTTCTTATTTATAGATCTGAAGATGGTTTATAAATAGAAACTATGTTTTATTAATATATTGTGTTATTTGATTCGTATTTTTATTTCTATTGAATAATTTGGTATTTTTGTATTTTTTTAACCTTGGAAATTTGTTTATTTATTAATTTTTTTTTTTATAAAAATGATTTGGAAAAATTTATTGAATAAACAACAATATTTGATTAATAAAGAGATAAAATCTAACCATCTGTTTTTAAGTTTGCTACCAGAGAATCGATAATCAATATCGTAAAATAAATTTTTCATGTATTCTTAAATAAAAAATTAGTTTTAAATGTCGTAAACGTATAATTTCCAATGAATAATTTAATTTTTCCTTTAAAAAAATTTGTTGAAGTTTAAGATTCATTAAAAAAAAATTGTGACTAATTTAATCTCTCTCTCTCTCTCTCTTTCTGTTTCCATTTTTTCCAATTTTCTCTAATTTCCTCCATTTTTTTTCATTTTTTTCCAATTTTTCCAACTTTATTCAATTTTTTCCATTTTTTTTCCAATTTTTTCTAGTTTTTTTCATTTTTTTCAATTCGTTCGTATTTTCATTTTTTTTTCAATCACACATTCATTCAAAAAAGTTAGTGGCTTATTTAATCTCTCTCTCTCTCTCTCTCTGTTTCCATTTTTTCCAATTTTCTCCAATTTCTTCCAATTTTTTCCATTTTTTTCCAGTTTTCCGGTTTTCTCCAATTTTTTCCGTTTTTTCATTTTTTTTTCATTCATTCTTTCAAAAAAAATTGTGACTAATTTAATCTCTCTCTCTTTCCGTTTTTTCCAATTTTCTCTAATTTCCTCCAATTTTTTCCACTTTTTTCCAGTTTTTCTGTTTTTCTCTATTTTTTTCCGTTTTTTCCGACTTTCTTCAATTGTTTCCATTTTTTCCAATTTTTTCCAATATTTTCCAATTTTTTCAAGTTTTTTTCCAATTCATTCGTATTTTCATTTTTTTTTTAAATTTTTTTCATTCATTCTTTTAAAAAAATTTGTGACTAATTTAATCTCTCTCTCTTTCCATTTTTCCAATTTTTTCCACTTTTCCGATTTTCTCCAATTTTGTCAAGTTTCTTTCACTTTTTTCCAATTTTTTCATGTTTTTTTCATTTTTCCAATTCATTCGTTTTTTCATTTTTTTCCAGTTTTCTTTTTTTTTGTTTCCAATCTTTTTCATTTTTTTTTTCAATTTTTCCCAATTTCTTCCGATCTATTTAACTTTTGCGAGTTTCTCAATTTTTTTTTTCAATTTTTCCGATTTATGCGATTTTTTTTTTAAATGTCTCGATTTTTATGATTTTTTCAATTTTTTCAGTTTTTCTAATTTTTTATATTTCATATTTCTGATTTTTTCTAACTTTTCTAATTTTTTCTAACTTATTCTAATTATTTTAATATTTTTCTAATTGTTTCTAATTTTTTATAGTTTTCTGATTTTTTCAAATTTTTTTTGATTATTTCTTAATTTTCTTGAATTTTTTTTATTTTCCAGCCTTTTCTGATTTCCAATTTATCCCTATTTTTTCCCATTTTTCCAAATTTCCCGGTTTCCAATTTTTCCAAATTGTTTTTTTTAAGGGTGTTTCTGGATTTTTCAATTTTTTTTCTATTTGTGAATTTTTTCGATTTTACTTCAATTTTTCCAATTTTTTACATTCCTTCCGCTTTTTTCAAATTTTTTCGATATTTTCGAATTTTTTCCCACTTTTTTCTGATTTTCCGATTTTTCCTGGATTTATTCGATTTTTTTTAAATGTGTGTATTTTTTTGATTTCTTGATTTTTCCAATTTTTTCCAATTCTTTCTGTTTTCAATTTTTTTCCAATTTTTTTCAATTTTTTTTAATTTTTTTAATTTTTCATTTCTGATTTTTACACCTGTTTCTAACTTGTTCTTCTTTTTTCTAATTATTGTAATTTTTTTCTAATTGTTTCTAATTTTTTATAATTATTTTTAATTTTTATAGTTTTAGTATTTTTTTTCTAATTTTTTCTCAATTTTTTTGATTTTTTTTTTCATTTTTCGGCTTTTTCTGATTTATTATTATTATTTATGGTTTTTAGAGTTTTTTTATAATTTTTCCAGCTTTCTCCAATTTTTTTCAATTTTTCCCAATTTTCCCCTGTTACCCATTTTTCCCTATTTTTTTTTAATTTCACTGTTTTCAATTTTTTATACCAGTTTTTTTTTCGATTTTTTCCTGGATTTTTCAGATTTTTTTTAAATTTGTGGATTTTTTCGATTTTACTAGATTTCTTCGATTTTTTTAGATTTTTCCCATTTTTTTCGATTTTCCCTGGATTTATTCGATTTTTTTTAATATCTAAATTTTTTCGATTTTTTCAATTTTTGCAATTTTTTTCTAATTCTTTCTAATTCTTTCTAATTTTTTCTAATTCCTTTTAATTGTTTTTAAGTCTTTCTAATTTTTTCTAATTTTGTCTAGTTTTTTCTAATTTTTTCTGATTATTTTAATTTTTTCTAATTGTTCCTTATTTTTTCATAGTTTTAGTTATTTTTATTTTATGCCAGATACTCCCTACTAAGTTCCAAAAAAATTACTGCTCTATGCAAACCGACACTAAAAAATTCTGAATTAATCAAATAAAACAATTAAAATTAGCCAATTAGATTATTATTTTTTTAAAAACAAACAGAATATATTACCCATATTATTTTAATTAACATAAACAATTTTACGCAATGTTTATTGTTTATTATATAATTTGTTCTACTTTTTATATATATATTTTTTAGAAACCTAATACAAGAATAAATTAGCAGTGGCGGACAAAAAAAAAATTATTAATTAAATCCATTTTTTTTATTAAAAAATTATTATTTTAGTATCCAATTAACACTAAAATTAAAGTTTATTTACTTTTAGACATAATTTTATGCGAAATTATTTTTTCTAAAAATATTTATTACATGGTCACAGCTAACGATGATCCTTATCTATTTCTAAGAATTTTAAAGTGGATTTATTTAATTTATATACACTAAAAAAAATGTTTTTTTTTAAATAATTATAATTATATTAATATAAAATATATTTTGATGATATTAAAAAAATCCACTAAATGTGTTTTTTTATTTATTTAAAAATATTAACAATTACAGGGACGGAGGGGATAAATATTTTAACGGGTTTTTAAAAATTCTAGTTTAAAAAAATTTATTAGGTAGGAAACCGATTGGACCCGAAATTCTACGAATCTTAGCAAACGACCAGATAATTATAGGTGAATTAGGAGGAATAATATTTGTTTTGTTTATAATTTTTTTTAATACTAAATTTTACAATTTTTTTACATTTTTTCTAAAAAATATAAAGATTTACTTGGCTCAAATTTTTATTTAATTTTCATGTTTGAAAAACCAACAATTTTGATTATTATTTTTATAAAAATGGATAAAAATAAATAAATAAAAAAAAAACAATTTATACACTAAGAAAATAGTTAATTAACGTTAAATAATTAAAATTAAACTTACATTTACCCTAAAAATAATTTTTAGTAATCCACCGGTTTTTTTTCTTGGAAAAACCCGCCACTAACACAAATTTCCAAATACTAAAAAAAAAATCACGTCGGCATTGAAACAATCGAAAGTGAGATCGATCGCGACGCCGCTTCACGATTGTCTTCTTACTTACACTTTTCGGGTAAATTTGAATCGACGATGGTCTGTGTCCAGTCCAAAGCCAAGTGCGATCGTTAGGTAAGAGGAGAGGGAAAAGCTCGAAACCTTGGTCAATCTTGTAACGCGACTATAAAACGATTTTATATATATATTTTAGAAAAACTAAAATTTTTAGAAAATTCTCTACTGAATTAGTTACATGAAAATAAATCATTTTTTTTTAATAGTACACAATGAATGTAATGAAAAACGCAACGCTCAGAAGAATGGCGCTTGTTGGCTATACTGAGAGCACTCAGGTAGTTGGAAAAAAATCGAAAAAATAGAAAAAAAAATTTAACATATAAAATATAATATATTTATAACGATTATGATACTGTTAATTATCTAATAATGTACTGGATAAAGTTCATCTTCAAGGTAAAATATTTCTGTATGTATAAAAAAAAATTAATTACCCATCATGTAGTTGGTACACCATTTTTTTTTACATCATTTATAATTGTTTATAGAAAATTACAATAATGATATTTTTTTGTGGTAAATCACTAGTATAAATTATTTATATTTTTTTTTATACTTTATTTTATTAAATAATTTGACATCTTTGGATTTGATCAAAATGAAGAATCCTACCCTGGATCAGAAAACAAATGACTAATTTAATATTTTTTACTAGTTATCATTAATGTTTTTTACATTCGTACTTATCTCAATAATTTAGATAAAATTAAATGCATAAAATAATTGAACTTTTTTCTTCTCACGAAAAGCTTATTATAAATTAGTTACCGATCAAAAATTGAACGATCAAAATGAAACGATTTTTATTCTTTGTCGCGAGTATTTTTGCAGCCAGCGGTTTTTATGCTGAAGATAAATGGCTTAATTTTAAGGTAAATATTAGATTTTTTATTATAAATAAATATAGAAATAGTAAATCACAAGTTTCGACTTATCAAATCCATCTTCAAGTTTATGTAAACTATTTAAACATTCAACAAGTGCTTTTACAATAGATACAATTTTATTCTTTCTTATAGACTTGAAGATGGAGGTTTAATAAGCCGAAACTTATTTACATTACAGCAACTAGTTTCAACTTCCCAAAATCCTCTTCAAGTTTGTGAAAAATTCAACAAAAGCTTTTACACGGATAAAATTTTACTCTTTCTTATAGACTTGAAGATGGAGGTTTAATAAGCCGAAACTAGTTTCCCTAACTGTATTAAATTTGATTTAGAGTTTGATTCTTCTACAGAAATAAGTTTCGACTTCCCTAAACCATCTTCAAGTTTGTAAAAACTATTTAAACATTCAACAATAGAAAAATTTTACTCTTTCTTATAGACTTGAAGATGGAGGTTTAATAAGCCGAAACTAGATTCCCTACTGTATTAAATTTGATTTAGAGTTTGATTCTATTACAGAAATAAGTTTCGACTTCCTTAAACCATCTTCAAGTTTGTAAAAACTATATTAAACATTCAACAATAAAAAAAATTTACTCTTTCTTATATACTTGAAGATGGAGGTTTAATAAGACGAAACTAGTTTCCCTATACTGTATTAAATTTGATTTAGAGTTTGATTCTATTACAGAAATAAGTTTCGACTTCCTTAAACCATCTTCAAGTTTGTAAAAACTATTTAAACATTCAACAATAGAAAAATTTTACTCTTTCTTATAGACTTGAAGATGGAGGTTTAATAAGCCGAAACTAGTTTCCCTACTGTATTAAATTTAATTTAGAGTTTGATTCTATTACAGAAATAAGTTTCGACTTCCCTAAACCATCTTCAAGTTTGTAAAAACTATTTAAACATTCAATAATAGAAAAATTTTACTCTTTCTTATAGACTTGAAGATGGAGGTTTAATAAAACGAAACTAGTTTCCCTACTGTATTAAATTTGATTTAGAGTTTGATTCTATTACAGAAATAAGTTTCGACTTCCTTAAACCATCTTCAAGTTTGTAAAAACTATTTAAACATTCAACAATAAAAAAATTTTACTCTTTCTTATAGACTTGAAGATGGAAGTTTAATAAGCCGAAACTAGTTTCCCTACTGTATTAAATTTAATTTAGAGTTTGATTCTATTACAGAAATAAGTTTCGACTTCCATAAACCATCTTCAAGTTTGTTAAAACTATATTAAACATTCAACAAATAAAATTTTACTCTTTCTTATATACTTGAAGATGGGGTTTTAATTAGTCGAAATTTTACCTTTTCTTCGGGAAACTGCAGCTTAGAGGCACCACTTTTATTGTTTTCATTACACACACTCACACAGCGAATTAATATTATTTTTATATTTCGATAATGGAGAAACATTATTATCGAATGCTTTTTGATGCTAGAATGAAGGTAATTTTTGAATGATTTTTGCTGGAATTTTGTTTTCATGAATTGGAAAACTTGCAACATTAAATCTATGTTTATTTAATTTCACTAATAATAATTTAAACACTATTCAAATATTGAATTTATGAATACAAATTAGAAACTATAAACGACACAGTTATAACTGAAATGTCAAACTGACAAACGTCAAATTTTTTAAACTTTCAATGTTACCAACCTAACTTATTCTACCCTAAATGTAGTAACAATAAAATAAATAATTAAACGCTATAGCGTGCAGTATATAGCTTTGTATTGCTTTTTTTACATTCTCCTTACATAAGTAAAAAACTCAATTATTTTACATAGATAGACCAAGGGGGTAAATTAAAATTAAATAAATGAGAAAAATCGAAAACGAATCGAAAAAAATCGGAAAAAAATCGAACCTAATCTACTCTGTTTTAGGAAACTTATAACAAAACTTACAACAACGTGGTCGAAGAAAAAGTTCGATACGGAATTTTTCTCAACAATCTGAAACTAATCGAAGAGCACAATGCGAGGTACGACGTCAGCCTTGAAATGTACTGGATGGGCATCAACAAATTTGGTGATTTAACGTCAGAAGAATTCGAAAAGCAGTTAGGTCTTCAAAACAAACTACCTGAGATCCAAAGATCTGTACATCACAGCACTCTCGCGACTCCTGACGTCATCGATTGGAGGAAAACCGGTGCTGTTTTGGAGGTAAAAGATCAAGGATTATGTCGATCTTCTTGGGCGTTTAGTGCTGTAAGTAGAATCAGGTTTTCTACATATTGTAAAATATATAACTTTAATTTTTTAGACCGGAGCAATGGAAGGACAAAACGCCATCTTGTATAATAGAAGAGAGAGTCTTAGTGAACAACAATTATTGGATTGCTCTGGACGATATGGAAATGGTAACTGCGAAGAAACCGGTGATACATTTCTAGCCTACAAATATGTCATAGATGATGGTATTCAAGGCGATTCCATATATCCTTACACAGCTAAACAAGGACTTTGTCACGCCGTACCTGGACAATCATTATTAAAAATCAAAAGCTATAACATTATTCCTGCCAATGAAAGCGCTTTAAAAAATGCAGTTGGTAAGTTTTCTCCCACATCAATAAATATTCAAATCTCCGTCGTACTTTTTAATACTTTGTACACACTAGTACACAGAACATCTTAACTACACAGAAGCGAAAGTACAAGGCGGCACTATGATCTTTAAGTGGCGACTTTTCGTGACCTTCATCCTCTACTAAGTATTACATCTGTCATTTTTGAGGGGCAAATTTGAATTAAGTTATGAAGATTGAATACTTATCCACAGAACATAAAACTTTGACCGAAAGGCGGACTTTCGCTTCTTTGTAGTTAAGTTGTTCTGTGATTTGTACCTGTCAAGCCCTCTAACGGGATACTTAGAAATGTGTACTAAGACGCAAACAAATAAGCATGCGCCATTTGCAAGACCCAACGCGATCCACCGAGCGAAAGTGATATGGGTCTTTTATGTTCTAATCTTCTCACGAATAATTTTTTTTAGGTACTGTTGGTCCGATCTCTGTCGCCATCTTTGCGTCGCTTCTTCAATTTTACGAAGGAGGAATCTTCAACAGCGCTGATTGTCAGAACAACGTCAGTTATTTGAATCATGCAGCACTTGTTGTGGGATACGGTACTACACCTACTGATTACTGGATAATTAAAAACTCCTGGGGTCGATTATGGGGCGAAAAGGGGTATTTTAAATTAGCTAGAAACGTTAACAGATGCGGTATTGCTCTCGATGCTATGTATCCCGTGTGGTAAACTGTAATATTTATTTTATTATACTAATGTAGCTGATAATTTAGTATTAGTACTTTAATAAAGTTTTTTTTAATTTATAGATGTCTACCTTTTATTTAAAAAAATCAACATTTAATACTGTAAACATGATGACCACTTTACCTGTCAGTCCTTTGAATTTTTAAAACTTACAATATAAATAGCGCCATCTAGGTCTTGATAGTAAAACTGATAGAACAAAAATAAAAGAGAGCATAACATTTCACACGTTAATATTAGTTTGAGTACCTACTAAGAGATGGCAGATAGATAAAAACTATTTATTTTAATGAAATATTTATGTTTTATTACTTTAAGTTCACAATCTGTGTTAAATTTAAGAATATTAATAGATAATAATATCCATACTAAATTCGACACCTTTATATTAAAAGAGTCTAGAACCAGTGATCAATTATGGATGAAAATTTAATCCGTACTGTTACTGAAACTGGCTAAACTCCATTTGACGATTACTTTTATTAAATAAAACTGAAATATAATTGTCGGTTTGCAATATGTATTCAATCTTATTATTTTTTACATTTTATTTTCGTAAAATGATATCAATGACATGACGGATCAATCTTTCTCCGTGTTCAGTATTAGACACTTGTCTTAATATTTAGGTCTCGACATTATTCCTAGGTGGCTATTGTACTTTTAATTAATTACCGACTTGTTGTGATTGGCCAAAGGTTAATTGTAAATTCTTTAATGATGTACGCATGCGCAGAGCAATAATGTGTGAAGAGGTAGTTGACTCACGTGTGATTATTCTTAGTTTTATTGACAAATATTGGGTTTAAAGGACTTTAAATTAAGTGAACGATTAGGAAAATACGCCTTTATACCTCAAACTGTAGTGTTAAGTTCGAATCGTTAACCGGTACTTTGTAAATTGTGAATTAGTCGGAAAAATATGCACGCTCTTATTTCATAACCTAAAAATTGTGTTTGCCTCTAAAAAAGTTGGATTATTACGTAAAATTTGTGTTTTTCAAGTAATACATTGTGATTGTGACTAAGTTTAGCGTGATATATATGTATGCCGATATGTTAGTATGGTGAACAATTAAAAACTCGTGGCGTTGTTAACATATTGATTTTGAGGTTATGGATATAGACTTGCTTCAAAATGGGGAGCATTTTTCCACATTTGACTCGGTCAATTTTTTGGTACGTATTTGAAATAATTCATTGTAGTTTTAACTAACTTATTCGTTTTAGGATCAATATCCAGATGATATGACACATCTGGACGATAGTCAAAATTTAAATCAAAATGAGTATGAGTGGGGTCTAGAAAGAGAGTAAGTACATCTCTTTACTAACACCCTGTGATATTAAATTAAATATGTTTGTTTTATTTGTAGAATAAATGGAGATATAGCCTTTATTCCAGTTTGTGATGTAAACTTAACAAAATTTAATGATTCCTCACCTAATATTGATGATTTTCAAAAAATTATGCACGATTGGCAACAATTTATAAATGTAGATGTGAGTACATAAGCGTGTTAATTATTTAAATATAAAATTTTTGTAAATATTTTAGCCAAGTACTGAATTAACAATAGATGAACAAATATTACAACCAGTAATCGATTCATCTGATACAAAAATCGACCTGCTAGATCCAATTACAACAAATTTCGATTTAACACAATATATTAACGAATCTGAAACTTTCTCTTCATTGTTATCCCCAAGAAAACCCAAAGCTGGTTTCAAAAAAATCGATTTAAGAGCTCAAAAATACATAATAGACGAAGAAGATGATGTAGATATAGAAACGATATCGGAATGTGAAGAAAATTCTCCTGTTCTAGAAGCTCGAGATTTGAACAGTCTTTTAGAACAGTTCGAAGCCACGCAAATTCCTGAATTACCCGTTAATTTTATTGAAAACGAACCTGCTATATTAGAAAAAGACAATGAGAAAGATATTAAAAATATTGCACCTGTTAGTATAAAAATAGAACAAGAAGATATTGAAATTGTTGAAAATATATTAATCAAGAAAGAAATTGAGAATGATTACGAATATGGAATTGGTAGAAGGAAAGAACAGAAGGATAAAACAAATAGAAAAATTGATAAAAGTTCAAAAATAAAAAGCGCAAAATGTGCTGTTTCTGTAGAATCTAAAAAACCAGGTAATAATTTCGTTTTTGTTATCAAGGTTAATTTTATCCTGATTTCTTAATGCCATGAAATTGCTTAAGATTATCCCTTATTTTAAGGGATACTGAGCAGGTAATAAGTAAGGGATTAAGTCATTTTTAGTATAATTATTAATGTTTTCTTGGTATTTTAAATTTTAAAAATAATCACACTTAAATCTGATCATTAGTTAGATACAGAGTGTTAAAAATAAAAAAGCTCTTAATTTTTAGAATCATATTTTAGTTATTTAACTTTTTAGATAATAATTTTCAATGTTTAATTTCTTTGTGATAATGCATAAAAATATTATTTTTAGCTACTCCTCAAAGCAAAAAAGACGATAAACCCCTCTTAACGACACCGAAATCAAAATTACCATCAATAAAAAACCCCATCCCTAAACCCATTTCGACTCAAAAAAATTCCAATTCAAAATCACTTCCACCACCTCCTGAAACAACTATCTCTCTCACACCTAATAAGCAAATACTAGATTCGTTGCCTAAAGAACTGATCGAACGTATCAAAGAATCTGGCAAAAGGAAACCCATATCTGTGATAGATCCGATCCCGGCTAAAAAACGCGGGGCTCCCCGAATGCAAGAAGTCCAACAAAATAGAAGTAAAACGATTAAGTTGATCGGCGCAGAAACGGTACAATTGGATCACGATTATTGTAGTCCTGTTGAACCGTATCCTAAAAATCCCCAAAAGGATTCTGGTTTTGAATCAGCCGAGGAAGATGATAGGACGATTATCGGCAAGCAACCGACGGTTAAGAATGCTGATGGGAAACTTATGGTGTCGCTACTCAAGGTTTGTCTTTTGAAATTATATAATCTTTATTTAACCAAATTTACTTAGGTCAATACAATCCACGCGGCTAATGCTATCCAACAGAAGAAAAAATTGAACTTGGAAGAGTACAAAAAACGCCGTGAAGGCTTCCTCATATCTTCTCAGAATTCCTCGCCGATTAGTAGTACTTGTAGTTCCCCATTACCGGAAGATGAAAATACAAGATTATTAAAACATAAAGAAAAATTAATGCGAATGGCCAAGGAAGTATTAAACACGCCTCCAAAAGGAGAAAAAAAACCGGAACCAACTCTAGTTATAACACCACCCATTCCACTACAAGTTCCATCCGATATGGAAATGAAAACGTTGGTTAGCATAGGAGTTAATACTGATTTCAAAGTACGTCGTAAAAATATAGACCCACTAGCACCGGTCGAAAGATTAGATGAGCTAAAGCCTCTACTTCAAAAAGCCAGTGCCAAAATCAACGGTAACTCTTTGATAACATCAGTCATAGAAAATATCCCCAAGCTCATAGATAGCTGTGAACAAGAACAACCAGCTAAAGATAAAGTTTGTTCTAACGAACATGGAGAAGATAAAACTATAGTTTATCTACCTAAAAATAGAGCACCGTTAAAAACTAATACAGTAGAGTGCCAGACAAATATTTCTTTAATCCAACAAACCAAGGCAAGTAGATATAGAAGAAGGAGGCAGTCTTCAAACTCATCTAGCTCTTCAATGTCTTCCAGAAGTAGCAGATCAAGGTACATAAAATAATCGAGTTAATATTTACATTAATTATTAATTTTTATAGGGATAGAAGCGCTAATAACTCCAGGTGCAGTTCTAGAAGCTCGAAATCAACTTCATCTTACTCCTCAAGGTTTGTTAATACCTTTAAAATGATATTATTTATTATAATGTTATTATTAGGTCATCTTCTAGATCTAGGTCTAGATCACCTAAATACTCCCGCAAGGATAAAGAAAGATTAAGAGAAGTTGAAGAGCGTAGAGTGATTTACGTCGGTAGAATCCCACCGGGTACCACTAGGGATGATTTAAAGAAGAGATTCCAGAAATTCGGTACTATAACTAATGTCAGTTTGCATTCCAGAGATCACAGTTATCTGTAAGTATAAATTTTGTCTGAACTAAATAATTGCTTCAATTTGATGTTATTTTTAAGGGATAATTACGGGTTTGTAACTTTTGCTAACAAATTGGACGCCTATGAAGCTATTGAACACGGAAACGATGATCCTTGGTTACCGAAATTCGATTTGAGCTTTGGAGGACGTAGAATATTCTGTCAAACAACTTATTCCGATCTTGGTAAGTAATAAATTTTGTTTTTAATATATATTTGTCTGTATTTATATTTTAAGATAATATGAGAGATGAAAGTGGTTTTTCATCATCACGTGGCAGATCAGACGATTCGTTTGATAAATTATTGAGAGAAGTTCAGGAAAAAATACGTAAACGCAAAGCTTGACAATTATTGATCAGCTTTACAGGATTTTGTATCCAATTTTGTTTATTAGGAAGATAACTTAATTTTCTTTTATTTAAAATGCATGGAGAGAACATGTCTTCCATTGCTTTTTCGAACAGATTGTTTTAGAAATATTTTAGGGAGAAGCCAAAATTGTTCATAGTAAAATTTAATAAAATAACTTATCATGACAATTATGCTAATAATTATTTTTTTCTCTTTTTTACCATTGAATGCTAACAAGTTTTACTTTTTGTTTTAATTCTATTCTGATTTCCCTACATTGGGCTGTGTATTTTGTATTCGAGATATTTTTGTTATAGCTGAGTAAAATTATTGAAAAATATACTGTAAGTTTTATTATAATTTATATCCTTATTAACAGTGCTGGATTTATTAGTACATAATTATAATTTCATATTCACAAAACAGAAAACTTAGCCTAGGACCTTTAATTTTGTTAATCCGGCACTGACTATAAATATCCTATACCTGATTGCATTATTCAACTTAATTTCTAATCTTGTTTGTTGTCCATCTGACTTGTTAAAAAAGACATTGCAATACCTTATAAAAAGGAAATTGGCTCATTAAATATATCCACAAGAATGGATGGTTTTTGAGATAATGTAAATAAAAGGTGATTACGATTATAAAAATTTGTTTGATTTACAAACAACACGTTAACAATGAAACAATAAGTTTTCTCCAGAGTTTTCGAGTGATAACCGATCCTGAAAATCCCCTGGGTTGAGTTTTGGGAATATTGAATCGTTAATGGCGTAATATTTTTTTCTTAAAATGACAGACGTCAAGCTGACTAGTAATTTTGTGTTAAAATATATAGTGTGGCTAACCTGTTTGGATGTGTCTACTCGGCCATTACCAAGTTAAAATAATTAAAAATACAGATTTTTACCGGTTTCTATGGATTTTTAGAATAACTTCATATTCATATGATTAATATTAATATTTTATTCGTTTTTCGATTAAAATTTCTATGTTAGTATTTCTCTTTTTCTATGATATGAAACAGAAAAAAGCAATTTTTTATGTACTGTATTTAGTAAGAATTGAAACTAACGAAAATTCATAAAAAATAATATATGCACAATGGACAATTTTAGCATTTTTTTTAAATTTAATATTTGATTATAGAAGATCCATATGCCATATTTATACCACTTTGTTATTTTTTTAAGACAACTCTTTAAGCTAAAAATAGCCTTTTATTTAAATTACGCGGGTTTGATGACGTCATACCAGAAGCTTTACCTACGTCACATACTGTATCGATATTATAAGAAGTGTCTACTCAATAATTCGTTGAAATCATTCGATACGTCATTGATAATCGAATTGTTAAATTATAAATAGGTTATTTGCAATAATTATTAATAATACCTAATAAAGTTCAGAAATCAGAAAATTGATTAGTTTAAAGGTCCAAAATCAGATATGGAGCGGTATTCATCTGAAAAAAACTGAAATCATAACAGATACGGACATTCTATTCGATTTTAATCGATTTTTCTGGTGACCGAAATTTTATATGTACCAACATAAGTTAAATCACCGAATAAACTCCCCAGGTCAGTAAATACGTCACGTATTTTAAAAAATCATCATTTTTAAAAATAGGAAGTTTATTTGGGGTGGGTTTTGTTTTGTAACCGAATACATATGATTAAGATTAAGTGTCGGTGTATTAAAAATCTCAAAAATCTTTCTTATTAAAATCGTCCATTCTACTATTAAAAATGATTTACTAATGCTAATAAAATCAAAAAATACATACAAGAGTTAGGTAATTATTTTTGGCTGAGATTATGAGGCAACGTTGCCCAGAGTAGACACCATACTAACATAAAATATTACTAGTTCATCAATATTGAGTGCATTTAACATTGGGAAATACAATTTTGTAATATTGGTAATAAAAAAATTACTAGAAATTATGTCATTATTTTTTTAACGTAAACAATATCGGTATACTCTTTTCAATATTTCTTTCTTCTTGGTAATTTGGTGTTAAAATATATAGTGTGGCTGCACTGTTTGGATGTGTCTCCTCGTCCATTACCAAGTTTAAAAAATAGTGAATTATTTGAACATAATATGCATAACAAATATAATTACAGCGAGTATAATTTAGCATATTTTAATCTATTACTAAATATTTATTAGTCTGAAAAAAGCAGGAACACTGTTGAAAATTTAGAATATCTATATCGTTTATTCTAACTTAAAATAGTATCAGTAGACACTACCATTTTTGACGTATTGTTGACAGAATTTGTGCACATTTAGTGATTCAGCTGGGAGTTGTCAAAAAGTTAAAAGAAATATTGGATGGACTATAATCTCAGATAAAGGAACTACTAGATATGCCCTGTATATCTAATATCATTTACAAAATTTAAGCCAACATCTAGCCCTCTCTCTCGGCAAAGTTTGTGGGCGAGTGACGTGAGACGCGCAGAAAAATCTCGTGCAGAGGACGAAATCAACAATAAAAATTGACGTGATGTATTAGACAGTGGCGACGCGAAGAATTATAACTTTTTATTTATTTTAGCAAAAAAAAGAAAATTAAAATTGGGTATTTTACATGTTATTAATATATCACATTTGAATTAAATATGTCGTGAGAAGTTATATAATTTCGATAAAGTTGTAATTTCTGTAATACTGATAAATATTAACATTAAAACATAGCAAATGCTTGTAAATTTATATTAAATGTACGTATTTAATAATGGAATCAAATAAATAATATTGTTTATTGCTCCTAAAACCTTGTTACAGTAAGGAGTACCTAAATGCGAATAACATAAAAAATGTGAATGGTAGGTATATAACATAAAAAAGAAAGGAAGCAAAATAAAAAATTATCAAATCTTATCAACTTATATTATATTTTAAATTATTCAAAAACTACTTTCCTAACTTACTTGTGAAGTGTAAGATTGATTATCTAATGGCTTATTGAGAAAAGAACCACATATTTTTCACATTTCTTTCTCATGGTTAACAATCTCTCAAGAAAATCACTTAAAATAGTTCAAAATGTTTACAAAAATATTTAGTACAACCTATAACACTAAAAAATAACACAAATCAATTCACTATTTAATGTATGATTTTAAATTATCCTGCTTGAAAGTACGCTTATGGAATCTCTAGAGGACGATGTCAACAAAAGTTAACTAGATGTTGGCTTAATAAAAAAGGATAGAATGCCCTCTCTATATATATTTACTCTGAGACTATAATCGATCTCTTCATTGCGTCAAAGACTACATAGACGTTTCACGTAAATAGCTCAAGGTCAACTTGCTTTTGTGTTTTGGAACCAGAGCCATAGATGTCTCTGTTAGTATGAATAATTAAATTTAGGTTGGTTGCAATGATAAAATTTCAAATTTTATTACATAAAGTTTGCTGTACTGGTACTTATTACTGGACGTTTAGTTTATGTGATTATGACAGTGATTTTGTTATAAAACTTTTGTGAGTGTCTTTTCGATTCAACGTTTATTGCTCTTTCAATTTCCGAACAGTGCCTTATAAAGAAAAATGTTGTGCTTAACGATTTAACAAATAGCTACTTGCATTAAACAATAATGAACTAAATGAAATGGATCCTCTGTTAGTTTTTTTCTAAAAAGCGGGTGTGTTACAAGCATTTCGAACCAAAATATGTGTCAACACGATCTAAATAGATTTGGTAAGTAAAAAAAATTTCTGTTTAAATACATATAAGAATTTGGTTTCGGAGATACAGCCCTATTTTGTTCACTATTTTGGAACTCAAATTTCTGTTATTGAAAACACGCAAATTTCTTCCTAATTATTATCAAAACACTACAAATGCTTGTATTTATTTGTTTTCAGCACTTTGTAGCGAAAAAAATTACTATTTTTCAAAAAATTCCCTCTAATTTGAATTTTTGACAGATCACTAAAGTTGGGTTAATCATCTGACAATTATGTCTGTTATTTTTTATTTATAGAATGTTGGCAAACGTGACTACGTGATTGTTCGTTTGACTCCAGGGACCCAATTCTTGAAATCGTAGGAATCGATTCTCGTGAGAAATTTACGTCATTTTCTCTAGATTTTGTAATATGTCTATTCTTGAAATATTTCGTAGGAAAAAATTCTCCAAAAATTATGAGAATTAATTCCTAATGTCATTGTCTGGAGAAACTTCAAATTCTCATGAGAATTTAAGAAATTAGAGTGTGAATTGTACGTATTTGACGTATTTTGTGGGAATTGAAATTGAACATTATTGTTTTTTTGTTGTTACCGCCATAAATATTGTTAAAATGAATAATTTTTTACTTCAAGCTATCGTTTTAGATAATTTAGAAAGTTGTTTAGACAGCATTTTCGTCTATCCAAACAAGCCTTTGACGATCTAATGGAGTATATTGAGCTTTTTCTGCTACCAACAATCAGAGTTGGAGATTAACCAAGAGAAAAAGTTTTAGTAGGTGAACGAAGAGTAGGAAGCCCTAGTTCCTAGTCTGCGTCGTTGTGTCGTTTAATTAACACAAATTTTATTTGGTTTTGAGATTTAATTAATGCTTGAATACATATATTTTTCTTTTTAAAATACAATATCAAAAAAAACGACATATAAAAATTTCGTATCTATCATCTCGACATATAACAAAACTTCAACTCTTTATTTTTTCGCTATCTTAATTTTTATTAAAAGGTTTTTGGCTAGCCACAATAGCTAGCCAAGTAAGCTAGTAACAAGTATAATAAGTATAATTTCAACAAGTAAAATTATAAAATATATTATAAGGAAGAGAATTCTTTCCTCTAAGAAGTTCCTTATCATTTTCTAAGAATTCTGCAAGGATTTTTTTTGCGCTTCACTCACGAAATTTCGTTTGGCCATCGCAAATAAAAAATGAACAAAAATAACAAATAACCCATAGTCAATAATAAACGATAATGCACAATAATAGGATAATAACTATGTAAATTGTTTCAATTTGTTTCCTCAAAAATGTAAAATGTCAAACATATGGTATCAATGGCAACTGATATTCATTTCTGCGAACGTATTAAAATAATATTTGAGCACAGAACTAATAGTTCTGAGTATTTGATTGGTTGAGTTCATGAAATACTTGGATTTAGTAGACATACGTCACTTTTTTTAATTCACTAGAATTTCAATTCAGACTTATTCAAGAATAGGACTGGCGATTCTCAAGAGAATTTTTTTTGGGGAATCAATTCTCTGGAGAATTAATTCCTACGATTTCAAGAATTGGGTCCCTGTCGGTTCTTGCTGGATTTTTGATTTCCATTATCAAATGAAATAACTACGATTCTCTTGGTAACTTTTTTAATTGTATTTCTGAACCAAATCACAAAAGAATGGAAATTAAGGACGGCAAATTTTATTCCTTTTTTTAACGAAAAACTGTTTGTAGATAATACTTCGTGGGTAATGCAAGATATAGTTGGATATTTTGAGCTGTGACCTAAATATATAATAAATATAAGGTCAAAATTTGGCTTAGCGGAAATCATTTATGGGAAACTGTTGTTTTGCGAAAATGCGCTGTTGCCAAGTTATAGATGATAGTTATTATTGAGACATTTATGGAAATTTTAGTAAGAAAATATTAATATAAATTTGCATTTTCATTAACTGGTATGGTTTTCAATATTTGTAAATGCGCTGTTGAGTAGTTGATCACTTCGGATTACTGGAATTCTGATATGAGGATGGTTCAAAGACGATTCTGTACTATTCAATGCAAGTCTCGTTATAATATTGAAACTTTGCGGAAATGCGCTATTGCCAAGTTTTGGGCGCTAGACAACATCGGAAATCGCCCCAAAGGATATGGCTGATTGTGGAGAAATGGAAGGATTTCGATTGAAGCACTTAATTTAAACCATTTTTCTATAAAATAAACCATACTTAAATTTCTCTCTTTACAAATTAAACGCTGTGAACTGAAACTTATTTCAATAAGTGTTAACTTTAAGCGTTGTCTGAATAAAGACAACGATAATGGCAATCAAAAATCCCAGCAAGAACCGACAGGAATTAAACGAACAATTACGTAGTCACGTTTGCCAACATTCTATAAAAAAAAAATAATAGACATAATTGTCAGCTGATTAACCCAACTTTAGTGATCTGTCTAAAATTCAAATTAGAGTGATTTTTTTGAAAAATGTTAGTTTTTTCCGCTACAGAGTGCCGAAAACAAGTAAATAAAAGCATTTGTAGTGTTTTGATAATAATTAGGAAGAAATTTGTGTTTTTCTAATAACAGAAATTTGAGTTGCCAAATAGTGAACAAAATAGGGCTGTAACTCCGAAACTACTTGAGAGCGCCACGTTTTGATTTCGGATTCGTGTTCAGAAGACCAAAATACGTAAGATCCACTTTTTTTTTTCTAAAATCGCATGATCCTTAAGACCGAAGTATTAAAAAAATCTAATACACAACTCTATATTTTAAAATTAACGTAATTTAATTTATTTTACTATTATTTTATTGTAACGAATTTAAGTATTAGATTATAACCTAACCTAACCTAACCTAACCATTAAAATAAATAAAAGTTTCATCGTAGTTTGTTCTGCTGATTGACAATATTTTAAATTTTCCGGTATTTTGGACAGATGAATAATTTGGAAACAGAACACCAGATGGAGCCAAACTTTATTACCAATCTAATAACATTTTAAATGTTATAATTTCTAGCCAACCTAAATTAAATTTTTCTTACTGACAGAGCCATCTAGGGCTCTGGTCCCAAAATATAAAAGCAAGTTTATTTTAAGTCCTTTAAGTGGAACGTCTGTAGTAGATGGTCTTTGCATTGCGTACAACTATAACTGCAAAACGTCAATTTGACAACCTTTTATCTTGATTATATCAAAAACTGGATATCGATATTACGACCAATTTCACAGAGAATCACTTACCATAAAGTTTACTGTAGGGTCCTTATTGTTTTACAAAATTTTCTAATAAATTTTACTTATTTTATAAATTTTAAATAAATCTGTCCAATTTATAGTAAATTTGACCTGCGCTAGACTAAATTTCATTTATATTATTGATCAAACAATTGCAGATATTGAAAATGTGTTTTGTGTCGATTCCTTTTTTAAATTAAAATTTCTAATGTCGTGGAATGCTCAGATAATCCAAAAATGGTTGCCTAACGAAATTTTAGATCAAAAAGATTTATTCGATATGTGCAAAAATTTGGATTTTACATGCGGATTACTTAGAAAACGATTAGAAGTGCTCATTAATAATTTAAAAAGTAATCCTTGTTCGAAATTTAATCCGTTAATTAATGATAACGACCTACAACTTACTGTAAGTACAATTATTTATAAACTATAAAATTTATATCAATAATAATTGATTTTAGTAATAATTCATGTTTGAGAAGCCTTTTATCCCCTATCCCTGTGCATATTAATATATTTGGGCCCTTTAAGAGTATAAAGTACGTCTTTTTGTACTCCCCTGATAGCACAGAGACGTATAAAAAACGTTTTATAAACGTACACGATTGACCTTTGGGGCGTTTTAAAAACGTTCGTTAAAATACCTGAGAACGTTTTTCTCCAGTGTAAATGTCACAACTTCTATATAGACGTCGAAAAAAGACGTTTTAAAAACGTTTCAAAAACGGACCAAATAGTTGGTTCGACAAAAAACGTTTTTCGGATGTATTTTAGAACGTCCACTGGACTAAAGTTTTTATCAATGGTTTTGAAAATGACTCTATAATAAAACGTTTAAACTTTCTTTTTCAAAATATACTTTTGCGAACACAAAAACACAACGTTTTTTACAGTGGTTACAAAAACGTAACTTTTTGGCCTTAAAACTACTTTTAAGGACCTAAACAAAACATTTTTATGGATGTATTTAAAAAAGACTCAAATCAAACGTTTTAAAAACGTCTTGAGTACTGTAACGTAAAAAACGTTTTGTTTTTAATTTATGAGTTCGAACGTTTTGTCGACATATTTTGGAATTTTCTTATGTCCCTTTTAAAAACGTTTTATTTTGGTCCTCGGACGTTAAAATGAACCATAAAAAACCGTCAATCGGAGGTTTTGTGCTATTAGGGCCTTAAACCTGCCAATTTAAAAATATTTGTCCATTTTGTAATTTTCAGGATATAGAAGATATAACTCTTACACTAGAATCAATAGAAAAAAGTTATAAAAAGATTTTACCAAATTTAATGAAATCATCAAAAAAATCTAATGGCTTAGAAGAACGGAAATATAAAATGTGGCGAGCTATATTATGGAAATCTCAACAAAAACTCGCTTATTTTATTCAAGAAATAATCAACGAAATTACACATTTATTTATTTATTACGGAGAATGTTTATTAATTCAAACGTTAAGGTATTTGCTAATATATTTATCTATTTATGGATCACATACTATTTTTAGTGCGATAATAGGTTATTACCACACTAGAGAAGTATCGCGAGAAAGGATTATCCTGTGAAAAATTTCAAATATTCGAGCAAATTTTTGTCTTGCCAGTGGCGCAGCCAGAAGTACCTATTAGGGGCTTTAAAAAAAATAGGAAAATTATTTAGAGAAAGTATTATAGAAAATAAATCGTAATCAACAGGGCCACCGACAGGAATGGGCAACGGGGTGATTCCCCCCAGGACCGTAGTCTTTTTAAGGCCCACCATATTACATAAAAACATTTTTTTAATGATAAATGAATTTACCTAAATTTTATTTCAATTTTTTGATTATTAAACATGATTTCCAATTTTTCGAATCGCGTGAAGTTTAGATTTTACTATTCACCGAAAAAATTGAAACTTTAAATATCTGAAAAAAATTAAATGTTTAACAAATCGCATCATATCCAAAAATGAGATTTTTATAATATACAGGGTGAGTCACGAAGAAATATACATATTTCTACCATAAGCAAAGGCAACTTTAAGGGATTATAAAATGACTATTAAAAAATGTCTTCTTTTCTTTATGAATACACAGGGTGAATTATGGATCTTGACCAAAACAATGTTTGGTCATATCTTTTCAATGATTAAATCGATTTGTTTTTATTTTTTGGTAAAAATATGTATTAGTGGAAAAATGATATTATTATATATATATTTATATTAAAAGATTTATTTATAATTACTCAACATTATCATACAGGGTGTTGAAAATTTACTATTTGGGATTTATACATAGATACAAAGTTGGTTAAATGGGAAAAGAGTTGCATATTATCGAGACAAATTTACCAGATTTTGAAAAATTTTAATATCAGGTCCGGTTTCAGAGATATTTGCTTAAAACCAAAATTGACGATGTTCGTTTTATTTAATAATTAATCACCTTTATTTTTAAAAATAGAATACAACTTTTTTAATATTTTTTGTTGAAGACCAAATACTGTTTAACATAACGTAGTCAATTTTTCGATACGACGTTTCGTCTTTAAAAGAATATTCCTCAATTTTATTTTTTTAAATACGGACCTATACTTTTTATTTTATTTTTAAAATCTTCATTTTGTTCCCTATCCAATCATATGTATCACACTTAATTTTTTTTTATTAAATTTCGACAATAAGCTGTACTTTAGTAAATTTTGTAAGTACTGCCCTGTTTATTTTATTCCAGAATATTTTTAAACAACTTGAATAACTTGGATTTTGAACATGTTTTGGAAAAAATTTTTTAAACAGTTGGGAAAAAGCACAATTTAATCACAAAAATTCATATACAAATCTACAATTACAATAAATAAATACGAGGTCGTTTAAATGTGATAATAGTATATTATATACCAAGGGACTAAATCACCCAAATTTCCCTATTTTATCCTATTTTTTTTCCAAATTTTTCGCTGCTTTCCCCATTTTCCTCTTTCTTTTTATTTTGTTCCTATTTTCTTTATTTCTGCTTAATTTTTTTCTACATGTTTCTATTTGGACTTTTTTCCTTATTTTTCACAAATTTTACCAATTTTTCATATTTATTCATATTTTTCCGGTGCTTCATTATTTTTTTATTTCCTATTTTTGCCTGCTTTTTCCCATTTTTCGTCATTTTCTTTATTTTTTCCTATTTTTTACAATTTCTTCTTTTTTTCCTATTTTTTCCAATTTTTCGCTTTTAATCGCTATTTTATCTAATTTTTCGCCATCTTTCCATATTTTATCCTATTTTACCATGTTTTTTTCTAATTTCTCTGTTCTTCCCATTTCCCCAATTTTTGTAGTTTTTCATTATTTTTTACTGTTTTGTCCCTATTTTGATCATTTTTTCTGATTTTTTCCCATTTTTCACTATTTCTTCATATATTTCCTTATTTTTATCGATTTTTCCCTATTTTATGCATCTTTTCCTAGTTTTTGCTATTTTTCCAATTTTGTCCCATCAGTTATTCAAAAATTTTACAATTTTTCCCCTATTTTCTCTAGTTTTCACTGTTCTTCCATATTTTTTCTATTTTTCTTTTCTTTTCATTTTATCCTATTTCTACTTGTTTTCTCCATTTTCTATATTTTTCCCTATTTTTCCCCATTTTTCGCTATTTTTCGGTATTTTTTCTATTTCTTCATACTCTGTTTTTCATTATTGTTCCCTGTTTTTCTGTATTTATCTCTATTATTTTATATTATTTAAAACACTCCATTTTTATTTATTTTCCTCAATATTTCCCTATTTTTCACTGTTTTAACACATGTTTTCATATTTATTATCGAATTTCCCTATTTTGCTCTAATTTTCCCGTTTTTTCCTCATTTTTAATTTTTTCCCAAATTTCCCTATTTTGCTCAATTTTTCACAGTTTTGCCCTATTTGTTTCTACTTTTTCCTGTTTTCTCCAATTTTTCACTATTTTGCACTTTTTCTCTTTATATTTTCCCTTATTTTCTTCTATTTTTTTACTATTTTCTCTATTTTTCTATTTTTCTTGTTTACCATTAGTTTTTTCCATTTTATTTATTTTTGCTTATTTTTCCTTAGTTTGTCCTATTTTTACCATTTTTCACTATTTTTCCCAATTTTTCTTGTTTTTTACAATTTTGTCCTGTTTTTTTTTCTATTTTTTCCCTATTTCACAATTTTTTCTATTTTTGACTATTTTGCCCCATTTGTTAGTATTTTTCCGTGTTTATTCGAATTTTTCGATATTGTTTTCTTTTTTTCCCTACTTTCAGACTTCTAAAAAAAGTATTATCATAAGGCTCTGTCTGTCTGTCTGTCTGTTTGTCTGCGCTATATAACTCAGGAACCACAACAGATAGAGAGAAACGGACAACAGAAATGGACTTGGCATACCTTGAATAAGTGCTCACAATTTTTTTCTATTTTTCCTTATTTTTTCCCTAATTTTCCTAAATACTCTATACTATATAGATTGCGTTTATTCAACATCAATATAATAATCATAACTTTCTTTTAGAATTTCGATATGTTACAACTATCTTCTAGATTTAGATAAAAAATACGCCGCTTCAAACGACAACAGCATTTGCAAAAATACTTGTCCGTATTTAATGTTTCCAATGCGTCGAATTTCGATAACGAGATTATTGCAAATTATAGCACATAAAAGAGCGGAACTTTGTTGTCATAAACTTATCGATTGTTTATTAGAAACTTATAAAATGTACGAAAATTCCGAAGATGATGACGGATCAGATAATTCAAGTTTAGAAATATACATGTAAAAAAATTAAAAAAATATCTCTATTATTATTATATATAAATGTTTTAGGACTTTAACTAAACATATGTCACCTCCTGATGTTTCAGGACATGTTCTTCTTAATGATCCTTCAGTACATATTAATGATTCCAGTAGTTTTGCTAGTATTGAAGAATTAATATATTACGAAGAAAAAAATATTATAGATTTACTTAATGTTACACTAAAGGCTGCACCAGATATGTTGGGAATTGAAGGTGTAACAAAATCGAAAAAATTAGGTACAAAAATTAGCCAGAAAGCGCGGGAAAAAGTTTTAGAATATTACGAACAAATTTTATGGGGCGAAGTTGGTAATTTTTTAGAACATATCGTTTTATGGTGGTCATCTTCACCTTTATCAGCTAGACCACCTCATTCTAGTCAACATTTAAGAGAATGGATAGTACAATTTATCCCAACAGGTTAGTCTGCTTTATACCCTAAAAAATATTAATGGATTTTTAATACAAATCCCGATGTACGTCACAAGTGATGTCATTCTTTTATTATAGTACTACCAACTAAATAAAATTTCCCTAAATATATAAAATAATCGGAAACTAACGAATATTCACGAGTATCCATGAACGTAGTTACTTAAGGTGCGTTCGGCTTGAAGGCTCTGAGTTAGGGTAAACAGAGTTTGAAGTTCTAAGAGCTGAAAGTGGGGTTATGATTAAGTATTACAAAATCCAAGAAATCGTCGTAATGTGGATATAGAATAGGGAAATAATAATGCAACAATAAAAAGAAACAATATCTGTAATTCTTAGACAATAAATGGATGTGGAACAAATTTGATGCAGCATTGAGAAGAATTGTTTATATATACTTATGAATTAAATTAAAAAAATAAATATATTTACTAAAAAACATTTTATGTTCTTTGTTACAATCAAAAAAAAATGAGCAATAACAAAAATACAACTTATAAAATAACAAACAAACAAAAGGAACTCAGAAATTTTGGTAACAAAATACGTATCAGTAATATTTAAGTTGGAATTTGTCTACCAAATTTTCAAAAATATCATTGAACCTATCCAGTCTTCTCATTGTGTCTCAGTTCAACTGCTGCAGTTCTTGCGCTTCTTTTTTTAGAAAATGAACTCTCAAATTTATTGGCTATATTTTCTTGTTCACCTTGAGTTTCATTTCAACCTGATGCATGTTTTAGTTCACTTGATATTTTTTCTGCAACTTCTAAGCCATTAATATTGCTACATGTTGTTATATATATATTCCATGAAATAATATAGGATCAAAGTTAATACGTTTATTACTGGAATTACAAGGCTCATACAATAACCGGTGTCTTGGCCCAGGCCCCCGAACATGTCATCTGTCAATGCAGTGGCCTGTACCATACACAACACATGTAGCTGCTGGTACTATCTCTGGTTTCTTATACAAAAAATTATTTATGGCGTCAAAATATTCCCCAGATTGTCCGTGTGAATATTTTGTTAAATTTTTTTGAGCAGTCTGATCTTCTTGTTCGCTTGAACTGCTATTCGAGTCATTATTGTTATCAATTTTAAACTCTTTTCTGATATTTTCATCTGCAGAGGAATGTACATTATTTCCTTTGCTGTGAGTAGAATTGCATTAAATAAATTGAACCTCAATTTTTTTTATTATATACTTTATCGTTGTTTTGAATTAACAAATTATGATCATTAACAACAAAATTGGTTCCGGCTTTGACAGGAGTATCTATTTATATTTTCCATTTTTTTATAAATTACAGAATTTCAACCTCACTTTTATTTTTTCTTTAATGACTAACAACGAACTCCTTATAAAAGTCAGTGTTTGTTGAGCTAACTCTGCTTGTGTCACTGCCCCCCACCCGAACGATCTAAAGTTAACGCTACTTACTCAAAACGTGCTTACCCGAACGATAATGATACGTTTAGAGTCATTGGAGTCAAAAGAGTTCGCAAGACGAACGCACCTAGTATCGAAAAATGCAATTATTATTAGTTTGACAATTTTAGAATGATCTCAATTATATATTAGCTTATTCACGTCTTATTCTTGATAATATAAAATTTATAAAATATTATCATATGTGTAGTACTCAAAAAACCATATTTTTTTGACATTTTGTACGCCAATGAAACTCGTATTTATAGAGAAGAAATGACATTTTAGTAATTGGTAAGCCTTGATGCGCTGTTGTCAATGAGGGAGTTCCTTCAATGTTGCCAACCTAGAAAAAGGTCTACCAACGGGGAAGGATTATTTTTGGTCAAAATCTACTTCATTATTTTCACAATGATAAAATATGTATACAAAATTCTATTGAGCTTTCCAGAATATATCGTTAGCGAAATATAATGATTTTAATAAAATCTTACTTCTGATTGGTTGAAATTTCGTTGTCAAATGTCATTCCTCATAGAGTAAGTATAACAGAGCGACATATTTCATTTTCAGATTATTATATATTCAAACTACTCGCCTAATTCTGGTCAGTCGCTGAAAATGAAACACGTCGCTCTGCTATACTTACTCTATGACGAATGACATTTGACAACGGAATTTCAACCAATCAGAAGTAAGATTTTATTAAAATCATTATATTTCGCTAACGATATATTCTGGAAAGCTCGCAATAGAATTTTGTACACATATTTTATCATTGCGCAAATAATAAAGTAGATTTTGACCAAAAATAATCCTTCTCCGTTGGTAGACCTTTTTCTAGGTTGGCAACATTGAAGGAACTCCCCCATTAACGGACAATTCAAGAATTCAAGTTAAGGTTTAAAAGTAATAATAGTAGATTCTGTAACAAGGTTAGAATGAAAAATTCGACACGAGTGGAAAATTCCGAACGCGAGCGAAAGCGAGTGTAAGGAACCACGAGTGTCGAATTTTTTCATTCTGACCGAGTAACAGACTATATTTTCTCCACGATCAAAAAGTATAAATCAAAATTAAATTAAATCTGAACACAAGTTATTTGTTGACATATTTGTATTCCATTGTATTAATATTTATAGTGCTGTGGTACACTTACCGATATTAAAATCTGGTGCATTGGTGTTTTTTCATAATTTGCAATTTCAGATATTATTAAATTATATATCTACTTCACTTGATTTTTCACTCATTATTTTGTTTAAATTAAAACTTGTTTGAAAATAATTATTACCGTCGCCATTTTATATCTGACAGTGACACTTTTGAAATCCAGGGCAATCCATATTGTTTATTTCGATTACAGAAAATCCATTCTTTACCTTGATAAAGAATGAAAATACATGCAAAATGCATAAGAGGCAAGTATTATAGAATAAATATTCAGACTCTAGAGTGTGAATGTTTACATTCTATTATTAAAAATGATTTCAGAATTCATACATTCAGTAATGGTCGTGGAGAAAAGTATTTTTCTAATAACTGGCTCTATTTTTACAATCTTTCAACACATATAGGTTTATCATTTTTTGATTATATAAAAATTCTTAAGAAAAAGTGTTTATTAAAAAAAAATATTAATTTATCTAATTATTTGTGACTATATAAAAACCTTGGAAAAAGTTTTCTGTATTAGAAAAAAAATTGTAATATTTTATCTTATTTTTGACTAGGTAAGTATATAAAAATTCTTGGAAAAAACTACAAATACATAAATTTATTAGTGTAATAATATAATTAAGTTCAGTATAAAGAACAAAAACAGTCTGGCAACGTCGCTTGTAAATCTGTCATTTTGGTGCGTCAATGTCAACCGGGTGGCGCAAATCTCGTGCCCGTAAAGTGCAGGATAACCTCGATACATATTTATATTTACCTACCTTTTTTATTTATAATAAAATATAATATATACATTTAAAATAATAACAAATCCAAACAACATAACCTTACATTTTCGAAAATCCTACATTCATCGACTATTATGACAAGCAGGCAACACTGCAGCGTTCTGACATAAATAATCTATGACGTGCATCGGGATTTGTATTAAAAATCCCATACAAATATATTTTTTATTTAGCTGATGTTTCCCCAGTGGTTCTTGCATCTTTAGCAAATCTAGCTGATGCTTTAGGAGTCCACGTGGCTTCTACATCATGGGATCAACATTTCAGATTAGCTCTAGTAGCGTCAAAAACCACGTGTAATAGAGAAACAGGGGAATTATTTGCTGCTACTTTACAAGAATTAGTAATGCTTTGTAACCAATGCGAAACTACTCCTGATTGGTTTATAGGTGCACCATTAGATGAATTACCATTGGTCGAACAAATTCCTGTTTTACATAGATTAGGTAAAAAATTCCACTATATACTCCTTTTCCTTAAAATCTGACAGTAATGGAATATTATGAATGTATAACAGAGTTGTCACATTATCCAATGTTTTGAAGAAGAATTCCTTTCATCAAATAAAATTATGCAAATCAAATCTTTAAAATACATAATTATTGGTTAATATTATAATATATCATATTTAAGATCATTTGTCTCATAATAATAATTTACAATACTTAAATTTTAGGGATCTTATTTAAATGTTTTTTATAAAGACTTCTACATGAAACTGTTATATATACGTAATTTACTTCACATCGACAACACTGTTATGTCGTTCATTAGATTGCTAAAGCGTTGCCATGTGTTTTAAAATTTATTTTCTCTCTTTCTTGTCATGCAATAAAAAGTGAACATCTAATATGTTCTTCGTATGGAGAAAAGGCAACGTCGCTTATATGTTAAACGATCAGTGCTTAGTTAAGGAGTGTCTTTGAGATCATGTGCGGTACATATTGGCGTAAACGGGAATACATGATAAATTATTTTATTTATTGTTTTTCTTTGCGGACCTCTGTAAAAGTGAATCAGCAGCATTCTAGCTGTAATAACATTTCTGCTAAAAGACATAATTATTCTGAAGCGGAATTTAACTCAATTTGAGAAAAATTTTCAGGTTATTCAGTGGATCAGGCGGTAAAATTTTGTGGGAAATTAACGAAAGCTTCAGAACGCTCAATTTACTGACCTAACTTTAATTAAAAAAAAAATTGGATTAAATTAAAATGTCGTATACCTATGTAAAGCGATAAAATTACCCGCCACTGGAAAACTCGCAATGACAGATGTCAACATTCCTTAAGACATTTCATTATACTGTCAGTTTTTAAGGAAAAGAAGTATAGTATTATTTTCTATATAATATAATTTTTTTTTAGATCACTCTATACATACAACTCGACTTTGGGCGATCAACGAATGCAAAAAAATAGTGAATAATTGGAACGTGAAGGCATTTTTTGTTGTAATTCACGATGATATAGTGAATTGTGTGAATCAATTAAACAATTTACGATTGGCTAATCAAGCTAGCGAAATAGAAAAGAAAAATTTGGGAGTTCATGTCGAAGTTTGTGCTTTAATGAGAGCTAAATTGGTATCTGAAGTTAAAGTTAATTTTGATAAATTAAAGGTTAGTTTATATGTTTGGGAGCGAGCGAAGCGAGCTACTCTTATATAAGATTGTAGTTATCGCGATATCTTGCAAATTGGTTGACCGATTTCTTTTTTTATGTGTCCAAAATATTTTGTTAATCATTATTTCAATAAAAAAAAAATCAGTTAGGTTCCAAAAAAAAAGATTTTTGAATGCCAAAAGGGCGAAAAATTTGATTGCTAAAAAAAGTACAACAAAAAGGCCACAAATGGAGTTGTGTTTGCATAATCACCAATAAAGGAGTTTATATAAACAAAAAAATAATAATAAAAAAGTTTAATTTAGAAAAAAGGTTCGAAAAAAGTTTTTGGGTTTCACAAAGGGCCAAAAATATGATTGGTTAGACTAGGAAAAAATAGAAGAACATAGGAAAAAACAGGAAAAAATAAAAAAAAGAAGAAATAGGAAAAAATGATAAAAAATGGGAAAAAAATATTAAGAAATAGAAGAAAATAGGAAGAAATGGGAGAAAACAGGAAAAAATAAAAAAAAGGAAGAAATAGGAAAAAATGATAAAAACAGGAAAAAATGGGAAAAAAACAGGAAGAAATAGGAGAAAACAGGAAAAATAGGAAAAAAATGATAAACAAGGAAAAAAATCAGGAAAATGGCAAAAAACAGGAAGAAATAGGAGAAATGGGAAAAAATTGGAAAAATTGTGAAAATTGGGAAAGAATAGAAAAAAAATTAGGAAAAAAATTGTGCAAAACAGGAAAAAATTATTGGGAAATTTTTTAAAAATAGTGAAAAATGAAAAAATTTTGAAACATTGGAATAAATAGGAAAAAAATAAGTAAAATAGAAAAAAATAAGGAAAATAGGTAAAAATAGAAAATAATAACGATAAACAGAGGAAAATAATAAGAATAAACAGGAAAAATAGGAAAAATTGGAGAAAATAGGGAAACAGAGGAAAATAGTTAAAAGTATGGAAAAAGTAGAGGAAATAGGAAAAAATAGAGAAAATAGGGCGATAGAGAAAAATAAGTACAAATAGGAAAAAATATTAAAATTATAGAAAAATAGCGAAACATGAAAAAAGGGGGAAAATAGGAAAAAAGGGAAAATGCGGGAAATAACACAAAATAATAGAGATAAATAGGAGGAAACAGGAAAAAAATTATAAAAAAAGGGGAAAAAACGGAAAAAAATAGGAAGAAATAGAAAACAGGAAAAAATGGGAAATGGGAAAAAATGATAAAAAAATTGGAAAAACAGGAAGAAATAGGGGAAAATAGAAAACAAAAAAAAAATTGGAAAAAAATAGAAGGAAATAGGAAAAAATGATACAAAAATGGAAAAAACAGGAAATAGGAAAAAATAGAAGAAAACAAGAAAACATTAAAAAAATATAGTAAGGAATAGGAGAAAATAGGAATGAATAAGAGAAACTTGGTAGCAAATCAGAGAAAGTAGTAAAATGACGAGAAAATGTGACGTAATAGAAAAAAAGAAGGACAACCTGAAAAAATGCGGAAAATAGGAAAAAATAGGGAAAATATGGAAAAATAAGAAAATATATTTATTTTCATATTTTTTCTTCGGCTCGCTCTTTTTTTAGATACTGACGTACTCATGCTCGTTAAAAAGTTTCAATGTGTTAATGGAAATAGGAAAAAATGGATACAAAATAGGAAAAAATGGGAAGAAATAAGAGAAAATATCAAAAAATAGGAAGAAATAGAAACCAGGAAAAATAGGAAAAAACAATAGAAAAAAATAGGAAGAAATACAAAAAAATGATAAAAAACAGGAAGAAATAGGAGAAAATGGTAAAAAATAGGAGAAAACAAAAAAAATAGGAAATACTAAGAATAAATAGGAGAAAACAAGAAAAAATTTAAAAAAATAGAAAAAAAAAGGATGAATAGGAGTAACTAGAAAAAAATCGGAGAAAGTAATAAAAAGACGAGAAAATATATAGGACATAATAGAAAAAGAGGAAAAACCTGAAAAAATTAAGAAAAATGCGGGAAAGAGAAAAATAAATTGATTTTTCTATTTTTTCTTCGGCTCGCTTCCTTTTTAAGTACTCACGTACCCCGTTAAAAACTTTCAATGATAATATTAAAAATATATTTGAAAGAAGCTCCAAAGGAATGTATCGATGGAAATAGAGGAGAAAACAAATAAATGGGAAAAAAATAGTAAAATAACATGAAAAAAATAAGAAGAATAGGAGAAAATGTCAAAAAATAGGAAGAAATAGAAAACAGGAAAAAATGATAAAAAATAGGAAGAAATACTGAAAAAAAGAAAAAATGATAAAAAATAGGAAAAAACAGAAAGAAATAGGAGAAAATAGGAAAAAATAAGGAGAAAACAGAAAAAAAATAGCGAGAAATAGAAGAAAACGAGAAAAATTAAAAAATAGGAGAAAATAGGGAAAAATAGAAAAAAAAACGGTTTTGTCGTCCCAAAACTTTCCCGACCAATATCCAGAGACGAATGTTAAAGTTTCAAATTTCGATATTTTTTTTATTTTTGACAGGTGACAGTTGAAGAAATAATATTGACTGTTCTAAATAGAACTTTTCAAGGGCTTTCAAATGATATATTGCAAGTTAAATTACATGCCATACTGCTTCTGTCATTTTTTGACAGTCACACTTCACCGTTTGACAGATATCGTACAAAAACTAATGGGTTCTTTTGATGGATAAACGAAACCCATATACCAAATTTCAGCTCAATCGGATTAAACGTGTGGCCTCATCGTGGAAGAATACACACACACACAGACTTCAATCTGGAAATGGTCTTAATCGTCTCAGGGGACCTGAAAATGGATATTTCCATTTTTATCTCGAATTTTTTTTTTAGCTCGTTCACAATACTTTCCCTTCTAGGAGGTGGGTCGGGAAAGCAAAGAGGAAAACCCCAAAAAAAATGGGAAAAATGCGGAAAATATTGAAAAATATATTTATTTTCATATTTTTTTCTTTGACTCGCTCCCTTTTTAGGTACTCACGTACCCATACTGGTTAAAAAGTTTCAATGATAACATTAAAAATATATTTTTAAGGAAGCCCCAAAGGAATGTGTCGATGGATTAGCAATTGTTTGTAGAACAATATGTCTTGCCAATCTCCAAATGATATTTCCACCGAATTTCCACTGGAAGAAAGTTATATCAACTGATTTAATATCGGATAAACCAAATTCATTCGTAGACAAATATTTAGGTAAATCAAATCATTTTCCTTTTCTTTAATAACTGACAGTAATGGAATGTTGACATCTGTCATTGCTCCAAAGCTCAGAGTAAATATATATATAGAGAGGGCATTCTATCCTTTTTTATTAAGCCAACATCTAGTTAACTTTTGTTGACATCGTCCTCTAGAGATTCCATAAGCGTACTTTCAAGCAGGATAATTTAAAATCATACATTAAATAGTTTACAGTTTGTGAATTGATTTGTTTTATTTTTTAGTGTTATAGGTTGTACTAAATATTTTTGTAAACATTTTGAACTATTTTAAGTGATTTTCTTGAGAGGTTGTTAACCATGAGAAAGAAATGTGAAAAATGTGGTGCTTTTCTCAATATATTTATCAGTATTACAGAAAATACAACTTTATCGAAATTATATAACTTCTCACGACATATTTAATTCAAATGTGATATATTAATAACATGTAAAATACCCAATTTTAATTTTCTATTTTTTTGCTAAAATAAATAAAAAGTTATAATTCTTCGCGTCGCCAATGTCTAATACATCACGTCAATTTTTATTGTTGATTTCGTCCTCTGCACGAGATTTTTCTGCGCGTCTCACGTCCCTCGCCCACAAACATTGCCGAGAGAGAGGGCTAGATGTTGGCTTAAATTTTGTAAATGACATTAGATATACAGGGCATATCTAGTAGTTCCTTTATCTGTCTAAATACGAACCTTTGATCCAATTGTAAAAAAATTAAAATCAACTAAAAACTAATTTTATGTTTCTTGACTTCCTTATCAAATACGACCTCATGAAAACTATATTTTTACAAGAGATCAAATGACGGAATATTTGTTGTTCACACCTCAATTCGACATTTTGTCACTTTATAGTGCCATCTTGCGGTACGTGTTTTTCCCAATAGAGATTTTCGGTGGTTAAGGGGAAAGAAGAAATTTTTCCAGTGGCGGGCCAATTTTATAGCTTTACATAGATATACGACATTTTAATTTAATGTAATTTTTTTTTTAATTAAAGTTAGGTCAGTAAATTGTGCTTTCGTTAATTTCCCATAAAGTTTTACCGCCTGATCCACTGAATAACCTGAAATTTTTTCTCAAATTGCGTTAAATTCCGCTTCAGAATAATGATGTCTTTTAGCAGAAATGTTATTACAGCTAGAATGCTGCTGATTCACTTTTACATAGGTCCGCAAAAAAAAACAATAAATAAAATAATTTATCATGTATTCCCGTATCCCGCCAATACGTACCGCACATGATCTCAAAGCCACTCCCTTACTAAGTAGTGATCGTTTAACATATAAGCGACGTTGCCTTTTCCATACGAAGAACATATCAGATGTTCACTTTTTATTGCATGACAAAAAATGAGAAAGAAAATAAATTTTAAAACACATGGCAACGCTTTAGCAATCTAATGAACGACATAACAGTGTTGTCGATGTGAAATAAATTACGTATATATAACAGTTTAATGTAGAAGTTTTTATAAAAAACATTTAAATAAGGTCCCTAAAATTTAAGTATTGTAAATTATTATTATGACACAAATTATCTTAAATATGATATATTTTAATATTAACCAATAATTATGTATTTTAAAGATTTGATTTGCATAATTTTATTTAATGAACTGAATTTTTCAAAATATTGGATAATGTGGCAACTCTGTTATTATACATTCCATTACTGTCAGATTTTAACTAAAGTTAGTATAAAATTAGTAATTGTATTTTAATTTTTTTAGATCAAATCCTAGTACCGGTATTAGAAGCGACAGATGATCACCTTATAGCCAACATGATACTTACTTTAATATGCGAATCCTGGTTAGATCATATTTACGTGAATAAAATAAAATTTAGTCATTCGGGAGCTTATCAGTTATTATGCGATTTCGGTTACATATTGACATGGTTAACAGAATTCGATATTAAAGAACCGATGAGAAAAAAATTATTAAAAAACGAAGTATTAAAAAGATGTGAAGGGGTGGGGAGATTATTGTTAAGGAAACCAGGAGAGAGGATTAAAATGACGAATAAGAGCAAAAAACCACCACCTACTAAAAGTAAGCTATTTTTAATATACGAATATAAGTAACTGACTAAATACCCGTACGGAGTCTCTTTAGTATCTGGACTACCTTGTTTTTTTCTATTTTATCCCATGTTTCATTATTTTTTCTCGTTTTTTTCCTGTTTTTATGTATTTTGTTCTATTTTTCCCAAACTTTCCAATTTTTCTCTATTTTATCCTATTTTTTACATGTTTTCTCTATTTTTCCCTACGTTTCCCATTTTTCCTATTTCTTTCTATTTGTTGGGGTGTTTTATCTCATTTTCTTTATGTTCTTATTTGGAATTCTTTTTCCCTATTTTTCCAGAATTTTTAATATTTATTCATATTTTTCTTGTTTTTTTATTATTTTTTCTCAATTTATTCATTCTATTATTTCCTGTTTTTGCCTGCTTTTTCCCGTTTTTTTTTCTAATTTTCCACTATTTTATTTATTTTTTCCTATTTTTTCCATTTTTTCGCTATTCTACCTTATTTTTACTATCTTTCCCTGTTTTTCAATATTTTTTCCTTATTTTCCCCCATTTGTCACTATTTCCTCATAGATTTCCTTGTTTTTATCAATTTTTTTGTATTTATCTTTAATTTTCTAATTTTGTTCCATTTTCCCAAATTTGTCTAGTTCTTTTTATCTAATTTTCGCTATTTTTCCACATTTTTTCCGTTTTTCATATTTCTTTCTATATTATATATAGAAAAAATAGTGGAAAGTAAATAAAATGGGAAAAATAGAGAAAACTACAAAAAAATAGTATATAAATTGGAAAAATAAGGCAAAATAGTGAAAAATACGAAAACTTGGGAAAAATAGTGAGAAATATTAAAAAAAAATAGGGAAAAAATAGAGAAAATCAAGAAAATAGTGAAAAATAGGAGAATTTGGGGAAAATAGTGAAGAGAGAAAAAATGTGTAAACATAGAAAATTTGGGAAAAATAAAAAAATTGGGAAAAAATATGGCAAAACAGAAAAATTTGGTAAAAATTAGAAAAAATAGAGAAAAATCTGGAAAATACTGACAAATCGGAAACTTTGGGAAATATATTAAAAAATAGAGGAATATAGGGAGAAATAGCAGAAAATAGAGAAAATTGGGAAACAGTGAAAATAGAAAAATGGAGGAAAATATGGAAAAACTAGAGAATAAGGGGGAAAATATGAAACTTTGGGAAAAATTGGGAAAATAGTGAAAATTTAGGAATGGGAAAAATTGGGAAAAAAATTGTGCAAAACAGGAAAAAATGGGGAAATTTGGTAAAAATATAGTAAAAGATTTGAAAAAATTATAAAAAACTGGAATAAAGAGGAAAAAAACAGGGAAAATGGGTAAAAATAGAAAATGGGCAAAATGGAGAAAAATAAGTACAAATAGGAAAATTATAGAAAAATAGCGAAACATAGAAAAATTGTGAAAAATAGGGGAAAATAGAAAAATAGGGAAAATAGGAAAAAACAGAAAATCATAGAGATAAATGTTAAAAAACAGGAAAAAATAATGAAAACCAGGAAAAATATAAAAAAATGTGAAAAATGATAAGAAATTAGGAAAATTTGGAATAATACGTTAACATAGGAAAAATAATTAAAATAGATAAAAATAGAGAAGTGTATAGGAACATTAATACGGAAAACAACAAAAAATAATGAAAAACAGGAAAAATATGAAAAATTGGAAAAAATATTGCAAAATTGACAAAAAACGGCAAAAAATGAAAAAATCAGAAAAATATAGAGAAAACATATGTACTATATTATACTTTTCATAACTCCTGAAGAAATTTTGTATAATGGAAGCGAAACGTGGATTATCCATCATTGAATTGACGATTTGGCACCCAATAATTTTTTTTATATGTGATTTTTTTGTAGGTATTGAAGATTCGCCTGAAGATGAAGAAACAGGGGAACTCATGCCTGCTGAAATGTACGTTCCAAATCAAGAACAATGGTTAGAGTTAAGGGCTGTTAAGAAAAAAACTTCTTTTCCTATTCCAGTATGTTGTGGACAACCTTAAAAATTTATTTTCGATAATTCATCATAACTATTTTTAATAAATAACTTCCTTTTTCAGCTTAAATAAACAAATTTATTTCCTTTTACATATCTATATATTCTGAATAAATAATTCCTAATTTTTGATAATTTATTTTTGTGCAACCCCCTAATTTACTTGACAAAAATTAAGCAATTTTCAAAAGAAATAGGCTTAAAAATAAAACTACAATGATCAAAATCACTGATTTATTATTTATTTAAAAGTCATACTTTTAAATGAAACCTGCAAAATCCAAAATCCGGTCCAAGAGACCGTGTCATACGCATCGATTTTTCCTTATAATGACTAAAAATTAATCACTTTTGACCACCTACATCATTATTACCTAACCGTTGTAAAAATCTTCTTGGTAGTCCCAAATCGATCAAATCACCGCTATCGACTTTCTTCAAATTCGGACTATAATACAAAATGGCTTCCCAACATATTTCGCTCAATTTCGGGATACATAACCATGTCGAATATACAGCGTTACTTCGTATAACGTCATCGTCGATGCTGTAATTACCACCGAAAACGTATAATTTTCCTTCGGGAGTTACAGCGGTGGCGTGGAAATATGTTGGTTGAGGTAATCGGCATAGATTAAAACATGTCCATTTGTAAGTTTGTAAGTCTAATCGCCAGAGGTCGTTGAATATGTTTTCGCCGTCGTGTCCTCCGGTTATGAAAATTTGGACGCCAGTGTTGGAGGTTATTTGGACGGCACCGTGGCAACGTCTTGGTTCTGGATAGCCTAAAAAATGACCTGAAACAGTACTGTAATAAAATAATTGACCTGAAAAGTTTCAAATTTATTAAAAAAAAAAAACCGTTACACGATAATCCTTGACGGGAATTTTTTCCACGACAAAAAGTATTTTGAAAAATTCAAATTTTTTTTAAATTATTTAAAAACGAAAACAAAAAAAGTAAAGAATCAAAATTCTAAACAAAAAAAAAATTGTTATAAAAACCGAAATTTATTTTTTGGAAAAAAAAATGGAAATTAGCTGATTGATATTGAATTCAGTTTTGAAAAAAAAATTTGAACAAAAATAAGTCTTAAAAACTAAAATTTACATTTTTGAAAAAAAATGTATATAAAAAAGTATTTCTGGAACACTAGGAAAAAAATTAAAATTCTGACTAAAAAAAAAATAGTTCTAAAAAAGCCAAAATAACCTTTATAAATGGAAATGCCCTGATTTTTTATAAAAAAAAAACAAATTCTGATGTCTTTGAAACCGAAATTTGGTTTTTTGAAAAAAAAATATATATAAAAAAGTAATTCTGCAAAAAATTCTGACCAAAAAAAAATTGTTCTACAAATTCGAATTCGATTTTTTGAAAAAACAAAAATGGTAATTCGCTGAATTTTAAAAAAAAACATTGGTCCAAAAAACCGAAATTTACTTTTCTGAAAAAAATGGAAATTCGCAAATTAAAAAAAAAAAAACTGATCAAAAAAATAATTCCAAAAAAACGATATTTGCTTCTTTGAAAAAAAAAATATATAAGTACCTAATACTTGGAAAAAAATCAAAATTCTGACCAAAAAAAAATAGTTCTAAAAAACCGAAATTGGCTTTTTTGAATGAAAAAAATGGAAATGCGCTGATTTTTTGCAAAAAAAAAATTCTGAAAAAAAAATAAGTTTAAAAAATCATCAAAGTTTTCTTTAAAAAAATATATATAAAAAAGTATTTCTCGAACACTTGGAAAACAAATTCTGAACAAAAAAAATAGTTCTAAAAAAACGAAATTTGCTTTTTTGGAAATACATATTATTTTGAAAATCATTAAAAAAAAACCAAAAAAAGAAAAGAAAAACAAAATTCTGAACAAAAAAATTGTTCTAAAAAACCGAAATTTGATTTTTGGAAAAAAAAATAGAAATTCGCTGATTTATTGGATACATTTTTGGAAAAAAAATTCGCTGATTAAAAAAAAAATTCTGAACAAAAAAATAAGTCTTAAAAAACCGAAATTTGCTTTTTTGAAAATAAATATAAAAAAGCATTAGGGAACATTTGGAAAAAAAATCAAAATTCTCCACAAAAAAAATAGTTCTAAAAAAACTGAAATTAGCTTTTTTGAAAAAAAAAATAGAAATTCGCTGATTTTTAAAACAAAAAAAAAATTGAACAAAAAAATTAGTGTAAAAAACCGAAATTTGTTATGCAAAAATAAAATATAAAGAAGTATTTCTGGATTCCTTGAAAAAAATCCATATTTTGAAAATCATTAAAAATAAACCAAAAAAAAATAAAATATTGAACAAAAAAATAATTCCAAAAAAAACCGAAATTACCTTTTTTGAAGAAAAAAGGAAATTAGCGAATTTTTTAGATCCATTCTTGAAAAAAAAAATTCTGAACAAAAAAATTAGCTTAAAAAACCGAAATTTGCTTTTTTGAAAAAAAAAATGGATATTGGCTGATTTTTTGAATACATTTTTGAAAAAAAAATCTGAACAAAAAAAAAACTTTAAAAACCGACATTTGTTTTCAAAAAAAAAATATATATAAAAAAGTATACTTAAAAAAAAAATCCAAATTTTGGAAATTATTAAAAGAAAAACGAAAAAAGTAAAAAAATAATAATTCTGAACAAAAACAAAATAGTTCTAAAAAACCAAAATTAGGAAAAAATGGAAATTAGATGATTTTTTGAATACACTAAAAAAAAAATTTTTGAACAAAAAAAAAATAAGCCTAAAAAACGGAAATTTGCTTTTTGAAAAAAAAAAAAATTAAAAAAGTATTTTTGGAACACTGATTTTCTGGATACATTTAAAAAGAAATTCTGAACAAAAAAATTATTCTAAAAAACCGAAATTAACTTTTTTGGAAAAAAAAACAGGAATTAAATCCTTTCTTGGATACATTTTTGATAAAAAAAATAAAAAAGTATTTCTAGAACATTTGTAGTACTTGACAAAATTGAAAGAGAAATTTTTGATATTGAAATTAATAAAAAAAAAACAAATTGGCTTTTGATAATGAATTTACAATGTGAGGAAATAATTTAAGAGATCGTTAACAAAACCAAGAATGAGACAGGGCCCGAATTTAAGCTTTGTGGTATACCCAAAAAACCTATAACGTTTCACCTTATATATTTTTTTAATAACTTTAAAGTAATTAAACTATATAAAAAGTTATTCTTAACAAAAAATTATCTTTTTTTTAATAAAAATTTTGCATTTTTTTACATTTAAACTTAAAATTTTCTAAATCTAAAAGTCCAAAAAAGGATTTATTGAGAAAAAATTATAAAGCACGATTTTTTTTAAAATTTTGGAGCATGTAAAAGTTTTAATATATGATTAATAGTAATGGTATTTAATAATGAATAATAAAAATATTTCCGATATAAGTGATAATTTTTAAGGGTTGAAAATTTGGTCTAACCAAATTTTAATTTTTCGATATTATCGATAACTCTAATAAAAAATTTAACGAACCTCTATTAGTATCTCGTATTGTTTTCTGCCTTAACCATACATTTTTTTCTGTATCAAATGTAGGTATGAACTGGAAACCGTATGCTTCTTCTGTAGTTCCCCCACCTAAGATATAGATATTTCTACCATCAAAACCCACTTCGTGCCTATATCTACCAGTTGGTTCATAATCTCCTAATCCATTACATAAATATACAATTTCCCAGTTCATAGTTTTAAGATTTAATCTAAAACATATAAAATATTAAATTTGATTTATTATTTCACCTCTGTCCAATTGGTCCAAAGCCATAAACTTAATTATTAAAAAAAAAAGAAAGAAAAAAATGATTACATACCTGTGAATATCACAATTATAAGATAAACCAGTGGTACCACCGATTGTGTAAAGATAATCATTGTGGAAAATCAGAGCTTGACCATATAATGGTAATGGTAATTGTCCAGTTGTATGGACTTCTACCATTGAACTATTTTCATCGTTAACTTTACAAACGTATAATTGATTGCTGCATCTGATTCCGAAAGGTGATCCCGTTCCTCCGTATACCTGTAAAAATATTACAAATTTAATATTTAAAAAACATTTTTAATACTGGATTTAAAGTTTAAATATATTATTTCTTGGTAAGTTTGATATCATTTACTTGCTTTTCTCTTTTAACTGGAAACAAAAATTTTCCCCTTCTTGCAGACATAAAAAATCAATTTCAAATTGATATCTAAGCATATATATGTATTTTAATACTTTTTAAATATAAAGAAGTATTTGTATTTAAATACATTGTCAATTGAAGTATTTAAAATATAAAGTAAATACATGTTCGAAACAAGTGAAAAACAGCAAGATTTTTACCGTAATTTCGAGTTTTTGAAAACTCAAAGTTACAAAAATAAATTTCTTTATAGGAATACACCTTATATACTACAGTAGTGAGAAAGTAAAAATAGGTCAAAGATTAATATCATTTGGGATTTTTATAACGATGCTGAAAAAATTAAAAGAATCGAAAAATCAGAATGAATCTAATAAAATTAGAAAAAAATAGAAAACTCTGGAAAAAGTTTAAATAAAAATCAGAAAATGTTGGAAAAAAAAATAAAATTGTAAGATACGAAAAAACCAGAACATCAATAAAATTGTAAAAAAAAACGGAGTAAATGCAAACACTTTGAAAATCGTAAAATAAACGAAAGATTGCGATTGCAAAAAATCGCGAAAAAATACTAACAACCAATGAAAAAAATCGAATAAATTTAATTAAATTGAAATAAATGGCAAAAATCGATATGATTCTAAAAAAGACAAAAAAATCACAAAAATAGCATAAAATTTCCAATGCAAATAATTGCAAAAAAATTACGAATAAAAATGCAAACAAAATCAAAAAAAAATTGCAAAAAAAAACAAATAACAACCGAAAAACCGGAAACAACTGTAGACCAAAAAACCAAAAAACGAAACATCACGGAAATAAACAATGAGAAAAAAATAAAAGAAAGAATTAGTTAAAAAAACAATGGAAAAAATTAGAAAAACCCGAAAAAACAAACAAAAATGAGAAAGAAATGAAAAATAGCAAAATTTTTGCCGGAATTTCATAATTGAATAAAGGAAAATTTCAAGAGATTTAAAGAAGAATTTTTATTGGATATTTTGAAGTATTAAAAACAGTATAATTGCAAAGAAAGAAAATTCCTATTGTTCAGTTTCATTTTTTATTTTCCGAATAATTTTTTGCAGCATATTTTATGAATCCATTAAAATTTGGTTTTGAATACCTTAAGAATTTATTTTTTAAATATAACTTTTCATTTTAATTAAAAAGAAATATTTAAACACATTGTAAGACTACAAAAACATGCTTTTCATATCTCATAATAAGAAAATTAAATAATATATTAAAATTAACTTAATAATATTGATAAGAGAATTTTTTTAAAAATTTTAAGCATAAATTGTGAATCTGAGAAAAGATAAAGACCAACATTAGGAAAATTAAAAAAATCTTTATTATTCTGGTCTCTCCCTATTCTCTTAATCACAATTTTTTATCAAAAATTTTGAAAATATTTCCATATATAAAATATTTTTTTCTCTTTCTATCTACAGTCAGTAATTTTTAATAACGTCGATAGTCTTTTTTGATACAGGGGTTAAACAATATGTAAACTAGAAATTATAATTTAATTATTGTTTCTAAAGCTAGAAAAAACAAATTATCCATAAAATTATAATATTAACTTGATACCATTGAAAAGATAATGAAATATACTAAAAGTAGGAATTTTTTCAAAATTTTTAATAAAGAATTGTGAATATTAGAAGAGGGAGAGACCAAAATGAAGAAAATTAAAAAATCCTTATTATTCTGGTCTCTCCCTATTCTCATAATCACAATTTTTTGTCTAAAATTTTGAAAATATTTCCATGCATAAAATATTTTTCTCTCTTTCTATCTACAGTCAATACTTTCTAATAATGTTGACAGTTTTTTTGTTACAGGGGTTAAACAATATGTAAACTAGAAATTATAATTTAATTATTGTTTCGAAAGCTAGAAAAAACAAATTATCCATAAAATTATAATATTAACTTGATACCATTGAAAAGATAATGAAATATACTAAAAGTAGGATTTTTTTCAAAATTTTTAATCAAGAATTGTGAATATTAGAAGAGGGAGAGACCAAAATGAGGAAAATTAAAAAATCATTATTTTGGTCTCTCCCTATTCTCATAATCACAATTTTTTATCAAAAATTTTGAAAATATTCCCATGTATAAAATATTTTTTTCTCTTTCTATCTACAGTCAATACTCTCTAATAACGTTGACAGTTTTTTTGTTACAGGGGTTAAACAATATGTAAACTAGAAATTATAATTCAAATTTTATTTCTAAAGCTAGAAAAAATATAAATTATTAGAGTTATTGATTACTGTTTTGTATTAAGAATTTTTTTTTCTTCTCCTTTTTTCAATCTCTCTGTATTTTTCCACATTTTGGGTCATAAGTTTTATTTGGGTATACCCGAAAAAGAAATTTTAACTTCCGCTAAGAAAGAAAAACAAAATGGCGCCATTTCAAAGTTCATAAACTAATTTTCTTTAAATGTTACATCCTATATATTAATATTTTTGAAAAACCTTATCCTTTATCTACATAACGGTGTGTACTTAAATAGAGATGATAACATTACAATATACAAATCAAAATGTTAAAAAATACAGTATAAAAAATCGACTTGGCAAATCTTAATCAATTTGATTATTTATTTTTGCTATCCTGTTTTTTTTTTTGGTGATGCTAATTAAGAAATTTTAAAATATGTAAAATTTATATATTAAAAGTTCGTCTCTGTAATACTAGATTATTTTTTTTATATATTATTTTATTATATTAACTATGTAATGAAATTTAATCAGGATAAGCTCATAAATACATAAATAAATAAAAGGCGATTTTATTTATTTCCTTATAGTTTGTCCTTCATTACTAAAATTACCAAAATCATCAAATTAGTATCTAGGAAAATTTTTAATCATTTCACTATTTATTTGTTTGTGAAATGGAATCATAAATGAATACAAAAATTAATTTTCCACTTCTATACATCGTTAAAAATCGATTTTATTCAAATAAATAAAAGGAATTTTCTCATCGAAAATTGTAATTGCATAATTCATCCTTGGACTTCTTAGTAAATATTTCTCAACTCTTTTAAACCAAGATCGCATTTAATTAAAGTAATAGTAATGACCTCTACATTGACAAACATCTTTTAGTTTCAATGAATCATTGTGAACCTTTACCATTATTATATAATAAAAATGAATGTATAAATTTAAATCGATTTAAATAGAAAAATTCATTGTTAAATTTAGTTATATAATACTAATAGGGAAAGTTTGAATAGCTCAAATAAGATCTGGTCCTAATCTGTGAAATTTGTGGTTTAGTTTGCAAAAAAAAACCAGCGCAAGGTTCTATTTAAATAATTACTTTCTACAGCGGATATTTAGTTTAGGTAATTAATTTGGTGAATTTTTCGCCAACGAAGATGTGTAATTATTAATATTGCTTAATTTTATTATTATTTTTAATATATTCAAGGTTGATAAAAAAGAATGAAACAACTCAAAAAATTATACAACCCACATACATATAATTTATAATATCTATAATCATTAATTAACATATAATAAAATTTGTTTATCTTTTAATAAATTTATAATCATATAAAATTCACTATAAAAAATACTAATCAATAACTCTAATAATTTTTTTTTTTTTAGCTATAGAAATCAAATTTGAATTATAATTTCTAGTTTAGATATTGTTTAACCCCGGTATCAAAAAAAAAACTATCAACGTTATTAAAATGTGTTGATTGTAGATAGAAAGAGAGAAAAATATTTTATACATGGAAATATTTTCAAAATTTTTGATAAAAAATTGTGATTATGAGAATAGGGAGAGACCAAAATAATGATTTTTTAATTTTCCTCATTTTGGTCTCTTCCTTTCCTAATATTCACAATTCTTGATTAAAAATTTTGAAAAAAAATCCTACTTCTAGTATATTTCATTCTCTTTTCAATGGTATTAAGTTAATATTATAATTTTATGGATAATTTGTTTTTTCTAGCTTTAGAAACAATAATTAAATTATAATTTCTAGTTTACATATTGTTTAACCCCTGTAACAAAAAAAATGTCAACATTATTAGAAAGTATTGACTGTAGATAAAAAGAGAGAAAAATATTTTATGCATGGAAATATTTTCAAAATTTTAGACAAAAAATTGTGATTATGAGAATATGGAGAGACCAAAATAATGATTTTTTAATTTTCCTCATTTTGGTCTCTCCCTTTTCTAATATTCACAATTCTTGATTAATAATTTTGAAAAAAATCCTACTTTTAGTATATTTCATTATCTTTTCAATGGTATCAAGTTAATATTATAATTGTATGGATAATTTGTTTTTTTAGCTGTAGAAAAAATATTTGAATTATAATTTCTAGTTTACATATTGTTTAACCCCTGTAACAAAAAAACTATCGACGTTATTAAAAATTACTGACTGCAGATAGAAAGAGAAAAAAATATTTTATATATGGGAATATTTTCAAAATTTTAAACAAAAAATTGTAATTATGAGAATAGGGAGAGACCAGAATAATAAGTATTTTTTAATTTTCCTCATTTTGGTCTCTCCCTTTTCTAATATTCACAATTCTTGATTAAAAATTTTGAAAAAAATCCTGCTTTTAGTATATTTCATTGTCTTTTCAATGGTATTAAGTTAATATTATAATTTTATGGATAATTTGTTTTTTCTAGCTTTAGAAACAATAATTAAATTATAATTTCTAGTTTACATATTGTTTAACCCCTGTAACAAAAAAACTGTCAACGTTATTAGAGAGTATTGACTGTAGATAGAAAGAGAAAAAAATATTTTATACATGGAAATATTTTCAAAATTTTAGACAAAAAATTGTGATTAAGAGAATAGGGAGAGACCAGAATAATAAGGATTTTTTACTTTTCCTCATTTTGGTCTCTCCCTTTTCTAATATTCACAATTCTTTATTAAAAATTTTGAAAAAATTCCTACTTTTAGTATATTTCATTGTCTTTTCAATGGTATTAAGTTAATATTATAATTTTATGGATAATTTGTTTTTACTAGCTTTAGAAACAATAATTAAATTATAATTTCTAGTTTACATATTGTTTAACCCCTGTAACAAAAAAACTGTCAACGTTATTAGAGAGTATTGACTGTAGATAGAAAGAGAGAAAAATATTTTATACATGGAAATATTTTCAAAATTTTAGACAAAAAATTGTGATTAAGAGAATAGGGAGAGACCAGAATAATAAGGATTTTTTACTTTTCCTCATTTTGGTCTCTCCCTTTTCTAATATTCACAATTCTTTATTAAAAATTTTGAAAAAATTCCTACTTTTAGTATATTTCATTGTCTTTTCAATGGTATCAAGTTAATATTATAATTTTATGGATAATTTGTTTTTTCTAGCTTTCGAAACAATAATTAAATTATAATTTCTAGTTTACATATTGTTTAACCCCTGTAACAAAAAAACTGTCAACGTTATTAGAGAGTATTGACTGTAGATATAAAGAGAGAAAAATATTTTATACATGGGAATATTTTCAAAATTTTTGATAAAAAATTGTGATTATGAGAATAGGGAGAGACCAAAATAATAAGTATTTTTTAATTTTCCTCATTTTGGTCTCTCCCTTTTCTAATATTCACAATTCTTGATTAAAAATTTTGAAAAAATTCCCACTTATAGTATGTTCTATTCTCTTTTGAATGGTATTACGTTCATTTTAATATATTATTTAGTTTTCTTATTATAGGACATAAAAAGCATTATGTGTTTCAATATTTCTTTAAATTGGTATAATAAATAACCCAAAAGAAGCAAATTTTAATAGATTTAAAAAAATATATACTAGAAAGAATTATTCTGAAAATAAAACTGCGCAGTTAAGGTATTAAATTGTTTTTAAAAAATCAACCAAAAACGCTATTTTATAACTTTTTGTTAATACTGTTTTTTTTTACTATTTGCTTAATTGATAACAAAAAGAATAATTAAGTGAAAACAAACAAAAAGCTTACACTGAGCAACATAATGCTGAATTTTCAAACATTTTTAAAAAAAAACCCTAATAGAATTTGAACAAAAAATGATTAAAGACAACTCTGGATTTTTTAAATACTTATAACTAAAAAATTTTTTGTTAAAAACAATAACAGTTTAAAGAAATTTAAAAAGAAGAATAACAAAAACAGTTTTATATAATAAATAAATCAATTTTGGCAAAAAATAAATAACCCCCATGTTTGCAATTTTAATTGAATGGGAATACTACTAAAAATAAACACCTTATAAAAACACTTTCTCTGAAAATAAAATTAAATCATCGTGTGTAAGTCGTAAAACTTTTAATATGCATACAATGAGCTGCAAATGAACATTATGAAACTATCAATTGTGGTTAATTTCTCTGCTCACAAAATAGAATTAATGAATACCTACAAGGTGTCAAACAAAAGCTATTCCTCGATCTAATTACTATTAAGATTTATAAAATAAATTTACTAAAAAAAACAATTCAAAAGCAAGATCATTTTACTGATGGTGAAAAAAATATCACCAAATCCTTAGTAAAAAAGTCCAACGGTCTTAGTTAGGTTTTAAATTAAAAATCATTAATGATAAGACACATCTTATTAATGATAAAATGTGTCTATTAATTTGGTCAGATGAATCATATTTGTTTTTGTTTACGCAATTCCAGTAGTATTGTAAAAGTTGGTTAAAAAAAATAGTAGTATCTCTAATTTAATACTACATTAAACATTAATAAAAGTATTTTGAATGTCTTTTTTTTGATTGCAATGATTGAAAAGTACTTGTGAGTCCTCATAAATAAAAAATAATATTAAGCCAAAATAAATTAAAAACGCTTCAAAACTTTTACAATCAACTTTTCTTTAATTACAAATTTGGCAAACCTAGTTTTTTATACGATTCCGACATAACAAACTGTAATTGAGCCCAGTTTCTTTCAAAAGCAATTCCAGATGATAAGTCATAATTTTACTAAATATGGCAATTTTTTTTTTTCAAAAATGTATTTTATTTGATAAAAAAAAGATCAATTTAGGTTTCATTTATCTCCTTAAGCTGTAATTATCTCAAAAATAGCTAAAACAGTAAAATTCCCTTTTGTGGCAGTAATTAAAATTTAAATATGAAATTTAGTAAAGCTGGAATGTTACAATTATCTCAGAAATAGACGGAGCAGTAAAATTTATTTTTGTACGGTTAATTAGCAATAATTGAGCTTTAAATAAATTTGTTAAAACCCAAAATATGATTTTAATCTGATATAATTAAATAATTGATTATGTGGATCCCAGCATCCATCAATAAACAATAAATTTGTTTTAAAATCTTACACAAACATATACCATCAAAATATTTCCATGCAAAATAAGTGCATTCGAAGCCAGCTCCATAGGTAGAGTCTCACTATTCCTAAACTTAGTCCATTCCCTGGAAGCATAATTAAACTTCCACAATTCCTGGAACAAAGGATACGATTGTATCCAAAAATCATCATCTTCATTTTGCTCGACTTCGTCTCTCACTAAAGGATTATAACCCCCGAACGAATAAAAACTCGAAGAGTCCGCCCCTATTCGATGCCCGCTTCGAGGAAACGGTAACTTCGAATCCTTATTAGCTGATATTTTTTTATAACGAAACGCACGAAAAACGTAAGGGGTAACTTTGACACTATCATCTTTAATATTACTGCACATATTGGTGATAACCATGAAAAAATGTTCTAATATTTGCAAAAGTGTGTGGATGCATTTGGAAAACATTCATGATCGTTTGCACGCGTACGAATTATAAATTCGAATAACATTTTGCTCCAAGTAATCTACTGTTTATATTACACTTAAATTTAGCGTAAGGTTAGCTAGTTTCCACCACAGCAGCATTCATTTGCAGAAAAAAAGTCAAAATCTAACCTAAATCTCCGTATAACGAATGTCAATGTAAATGCATCCTTTTCGCACATATATAAATTAAAAAGACAGAACATATCTTTGACAGCTGTCATTAGTAAAGGAAGGAGCGGATATTGGGAGAGAAATATTCCATAAAAATAAATTCTGTTTTACGAAATAAATTCAAAAGTAAGTGCAATTTTATTACCAATTAAACTTTATCCAACTACTAAACCGACCGCTTGGTTAAAAATTAGAGAAATGGGGAACGAAAAAACTTAATCTTACATTAACGACGTATGCGAGTAAAATGGAATATTTATCTCCCTTTATCCCGTTAAAATGGTATAGCAGATATGCAACACAAAATACAAAAGTGATATAAAAGTTGCCTATATTTTGCTACAGAGTAAAAATATTTATAGGGTGATTCAAAATTTAAATGCCGTGATATACAGGTGCAGGAAATCTTGCAACAAAAAATTTCTTTTCTGTCTTTATTTTTTTTAAACATGACCATGAACAAAATACAAAAATCTATCATTTTATACATCATTTTTATAATTTTTATAACATAACTGAACTGAAAATCTTGATATAGAAAAGAAAAAAATTCAAAAAGTCCAAAAAACAGTTTTTTATTAAAACCGCTACAATGGGGAGTTCAAATGAAATATTAGTCCATCTTTTTTTGCATTATTTGAGAAAAAAATGAATTTCTTTTTGTGAAAAAAATCATTTTTTCTGTTTTTTTCTTTAATTTAACATGAAAAAATTGATATTTACAAATTACTGCATCTATGCAACTTGTAGTGCACCTACGTCACTTATGTGCATAGCTGCAGCATAATATTAACGTGGGCCAGTTTCTCGAAATAAAATTGACGCTTTCAAGTATAGATGACGTTTACTTATAAAGTGTTGTTTGGTCAATATGTTTTTAATTGTATTTACTTTTACCTTTGTTTACGTATCTTTACAAATACAAATAAATTCGAAAAATTATCAACATCAACCAGCTCTACAGAGTACAAACTACAACAGTGACAGTGATATATGCAGTAAGCAGATGCGGACGCGACCTTTCACTTAATCAGGAACGAGTGTGCCCAGCACTTATGTACCAAACAGCAATTTATTACCTGATCTCGTTAAAATAGTCGTTTTCTTTATCTAACAGCGGAATCTAATATTTATTTATCTCTCTCGATTTTGAATGCGAATTCACAGTGGATAGATCCAAGTTTTCATCTTTATCCAATTATCATATAATGGTTATCTCTATCTTTGTCTGTATAAGTGAGATTTAACATCTGTGGTTCATTTGTATTCTCTTCTTTACACATTTACAGTTAATGGCTTGACGGTAACTTCATTGCACATAAGTGACGTCACGATCGTAATGGCGGCATATTAAAATAATTAGAAATTTTTTTAATTAATTTATTCAAAAATCTAGCTCAAATTACGGTAGATAATTAAACTCAGTGGGTTTTATTTGATTAAGTCTAACTGTTAATAAAGAAAAAACGTGAGGTTATATTTTTGTTGAACTCCCCATGTGACATAATTCTAGAGAAGGTGAATCCGACATGAACCCTAAATTGGCCTAAATGTTTACATTAGAACTCATACCGAACCTCTGAAAGCGGTGTTGACAGATTTAATTTACGTAATATATTTTTTTAAGTACATATTAACGAACTGTTATAAAAATTCATTGTCAAAATTGGATAATTAAGTAAAAATGAACCAAAATTAAAAAATGGTTTTTATAATTCAATATATTACTACGTCCCTGAACCAACGACGCTAATACATTTTTATGAGTCCTAATCAAAACAAACTGTGCTTTTCGAGTAGAGGTGTTGAGAACATCAATTTTACATTGAATACACCTCATCTCTATGGCTTGGACAATGGACATTTGTGACACTTCCCTCGTGTATTACGTGAATTTTTTTTGAAATTAATACACAATTTTTTTTTAAATGACAACTCATTTTTTAATATTTATTAATAAAAAAAACTCGAAACAAGTTATTAAATATTAATTTTATTAAAAATATTTTAACACTTAAGATGTTTCAACAGCCGAGGCAGCTGATTCTTCAGTATATTTTCCTTTATCTTTACCCAAAGCAGCCAAACGTCCCTTAGCTCTTCGGTCTATGATCTTCTTCCTATCTTTGTCCATTTTCAATTTAACAATAACGACCTATCACAAGAAATATTAATCGTTAATTAAATATAAAAGTATTTTTAAAGTTATAATTTATATTATAGTGAATTTTCAGTGCCAAAGTTTTCACCAAGGTGCAGCTGAATCTTAACGATGTTTAAGTTATTTGAAAAAACTTCAAAAAACCGCCACACTGTTAAGTTCAAAACTGCAGTCTACGAATGGTTTGATTCATCATTAAATAACCAATTATTGAAATTTGTCAGAAAAAAAAAATCTAACTTACTTTTGAAGGGTGGATTCCTACATATACACTAGCTCCATTAGCCTTTTCTCTTTGAATTCGTTCAATATATATAACGAACTTTTTCCTGTATACTTGTACAACTTTACCTACTTGTTGTCCTTTATAATGTCCTCGTACAACCTAAAAAACACAAAACTTAATAAAATATATTAATTTGTACTAGTAACAAACTTACTTGTACTTCATCGTCTTTACGTATAGGCATAGTGCTCACATTATACTTTTGCCTAAGTTCTTTTGAAAGAGGTGCGGACATCAAAGTCCTCCTAATATGAGAAGGAGCAGTGAAATGCCGTTTCCTATTTTTGCTCCTTGAAGCGGTTACTAGTTTGTTGAACTTCATTTTGTATACCCTGAAACATGTTTCATAGGTTATGTTTCAAAATTTACCAAAAATTTATAAAAACAGTAGAAATGATGGAAAATATACTGAGATGGAACTTTATATTGTTTTTGTAAAATCATGGTAAAAATTACTAATGTTAAATTTAACTAAATTGGCCGATGCAAACAGATTTTGATCAAAGCACTAAACTTACGTCAACAGCAGCAAACTTATTTGACAGAAAAGAAAACATTAGAGAGAGATAAATGTCAATTTAATAACATCTTCTTTTTTTTAATTTTAAGTACGTTCACAAATCAAACCACAAACTAGTCAGAACCAACATGAGAACTAAAAATAAATAGTTTTAAGACGTCTGATTGGCTTTGCAGAATTGTAAAATTTATTTAAAAAAAATATTCACCGTGAATTTTTTAAATATGAACCTTCGACCATTAACGTAGACGCGCCTTGTTTATATATGAGTAGTGCCCCCAGCATTATTTATCGGATAGGACGTTTCAATGTTGCCAATTGTCCAGAATTTTTTGATTGTTTTTAAATATTTTAAATGCGAATTCCGCTTACATCACTTGAAATTTAGACCATTTGGCAGCAACGTGATTTATGTTCGTTATTGTCAGATTGTAAATTGTAAATAATATTAATTTATGTTATTGGATACTTTTTACGCTTTATTTGTTTTTATAGACTTAAAAACGGTTAGGAAGTGTGTAGCTTATAAAAATCATAGAATAAAGCGCTAGATCGATCATTTCAGAGGTTATGTCGACATAGGCGTAGAACTTTGTAATAAGTTTGATATTTTCATTTGTTGTATTTGCATATTTGCATACAAAATATTTTTCAAGTTTATACAAAAACTTGGCTTTTTAATAAAAATGTATAAATTGTTCAATAGATGTTTTATTACAACATTTAAAATATCTTCGTGACCCCGTAAGAACTGTACTTCTATATGACATTGGCGTCCCTTCACTCTTCCTTGCCCAATTAATGTCTAGCACAAACTATAATATACACAAGGGCCACAAGGCGCGTCCACGTAGTATATATTGGGTCGAAGCTAGAGATAATTGTTATGATTAACTTTACAATCTGTATACACATTAAATATTCTTTAAAATAAATTTTCCAAATCGTAGTTCTGGCCTGATTAAAGTAGCAACGACACAAAGTCCTTATCCATCCCCCTATCGGGATAATTTTGAACGTGTGTAACAGTGCAAACAAATGTGCTGTTGCCATTGATTTTGATTTGGTTGTCATGGAGATTAAAAATTTGTTTGCCCTGTTACACAGATGATAATATCAACGCCATAGGATGTATCACTTCTCACGAATCGCCAAATAACATTTAAATTCTTTTTTTGGTTTTATTTTCATATCGCCTCACTGGTTTAGATTGCGAATAGACCTTATATGTATTCCTAACTTCGGAGTGATGTCAAAGTTGGTTAATTGACATTGACATTGACATTGACATTGACATTACAGTTATGTCAGTTTTGACATGAGTGATTTTGATTTTCAAAAAATAAGTTATAAACGAAAAAATAAAAAGTTGCACGCAAATACGCTGTTAGAAAATCATCATAGTTCTTTATCTAGTACCGATTTTGATTTCGATATTGCTTTAAGGTAAGTTAATTAGCTACAATTATTCAATTTATTTAAACATAACCTTACTTTTAGGAGAATTAAAGATGCAAAAATAGAAATTTCTGTAACAGATTTGTACGCTTCTCTAGCAGCATCTTTAAAAGAAGGTTTGATTGGTTTAGAACATTCTGTTATATCAGAAATAATTTGTTTGGGATTAGGCAAAATTGGTGAGTGTTTAATAGCACGTTACCAATTTGTCGTTGTTTTATGTTTAAGCGAGTTGTTTAACGTTAAAGTATTAGCCTATGATCCTATTTTTACTGAAAATGATAAAAAGATATTATCTTATTTTAAAGTAACTGTTATAACTGAAAATTTAGAGGGTAAATATAAGATAAAAGAAAAACGAGGAGTACTTTTCTATATGCCACATTGTTCTAAACAGTTGACTAATAATTTATTATGGGCTAATTGGGGATTAGATCTAAGTTATTGTATTATTATTGCTAATAGTTTTAGAAAAATTATCGAATCTAATTCTAATAAAGAAATCGAAGCAAAAGCTGGATACATTTCAAAAATATATCCGTATGTTTTAGAACTAGCTATTATAAATAGTTTCAAATATTACGAGATTTTTAATGACACAGCTATTCATGTTTTTCCTAAACTAAATTTAGTTTGTCAGGATTTATGGAAAGATTGTATTGAACCGAAATATACTGAAATTGATATAGAGTTTATTAAATTTGTTAATTGATAACAGTTTCAGAAACATGGCTACAAAATTAAGTGTACTTAGGCAATTAATATCAGAATTAAGGTATGGTTTACCCGACGGAACTTTAAAAAACAATCTGATGTTTCAATATATCTTGAATCAGTATAAAAAATACAAAACTACCGATCAACAAGTATGTAAAGCTAAAGCAGAAATGGAATTTATGGCAAATACTTATTTATGCTATTTAAAAAGTAGCAGATTAGAACAAGAGATACATCAAGAGTTTCACGGTAAAGGTGAACGAAGTGTGGAAGATACAGCGAAAATGGTTGGGTTTAAATTGCCACATGATCCTAAATAAGAATTGTTATAGAATATTATTATTAGTAAAATAAAAGTAAAGTAGTAATGATGCAAATGTATGATTTTTATTTATACAAAATGACAAGTTGTCTAGTAATTTTGTGTTAAAATTTATAGTGTGGCTAATCTGTTTGGATGTGGCTACTCGGCCAGTACCAACTTAAAAAAAAATAAATACAAATTTTTACCGATTTCTATGGATTTTTAGAATAACTTCATATTCATATGATTAATATTTTATTTTGTATGTTAGTATTTCAAAAAATACGAACAAAAGTTAGATGATTATTTTTGGTTGAGATTATGAGGCAACGTTGCCCAGAGTAGACAACATACTAACATAAAATATTACTAGTTCATCATCAATATTAAGTACATTTAACATTGGGAAATACAATTTTGTAATATTGGTAATAAAAAAATTACTAGAAATTATGTCATTATTTTTTTAACGTAAACAATATCAGTATACTCCGTCCAATATTTCATTTTTCTTAAAATGACAATTAAGGTCGACTAGTACTTTGGTGTTAAAATATATAGTGTGGCTGCACTGTTTGGATGTGCCTACTCGGCCATTACTAAGTTTAATAAGTAGTGAATTATTTGAATATAATAGGTTTAAGTACTACAACGACTTGTCGTGTTTTAAATAATACAATGAGCTCTGCTCACTTGACATTATTTGGATAAACTAAGATGTCTAAAAATCCTGGTGTATCTACTGATTCGATTTTGTTTAGAACTTTATGTGAGTACCACCTGTTGAGTTGAATAGAACTTAAAAACACCAAACTTTGCGTTATAATTTATTCTTCTCGTTTAAAATTTCTTTGCCTTTATTTAAAATTTCTTCTGTGTCATTAGGTATTTAAATTAAACTTAAATCCGCGTGAAATTCAAGATAAATTAATTTGTTTTGTTATTTAATTTATGTCATAGATAAATTCCAATTTCTGCGTTCGCGGTACATAAAAATCCTGAATTCATTGCGAACAGGACTTGCGCAAATAACTTGTCCCTTTGTAATCCTGAATGTGTTCTGAACTAGTTCGGGATTAGCTCCGCGAAAATACCTAATATGCATAACAAATATAATTTAGCATATTTTAACATTATTAAATATTTACTAGTCTGAAAAAAAAACAGGAAAATTTAGAATATCTATAACGTTTATTCTAACTTAAAATAGTATCAGTAGACACTACCATTTTTGACAGATTAAAGACAGAATTTGTGCACATTTGGTGAGTTTTTTTCTGAAATGGACAATTTTGGACTTAAGTATTGAAAATTTAAGTGGTTATAATTTAGTTATAGAAAAAAAATTATATATTTTATTTAATCTTATATATATTCAATACAAAAAAATAGTAAATTACAAAACAAATAAGAGAAAAATAGTATGAAAGGTACTAAAAAATTACAAGTATGATTTTTAATATTTGTGAATTGTACAATTAAGTGAATTAAAAATAAAAAAGCTTCATGACATTTTTTCTACTGTTTAAATTCTTTTTCAATACATTTTGCAATGGTACTGAGTTGCATATTAGCAGTACCTTCATAAATGCTACCGATTTTAACATCCCTATAATATTTTTCCTGGATAAAATCTTTAGTAAATCCAACACCACCCATCCAATCTATACACTTAATAGTAGCAGTTTGAGCAATATCAGCTGCATAATATTTAGCCATTGCAGCTTCTTTCATAAATGGAATTTTAGCTTCAACCATACGAGCTGCGTTATAAGTAAGAAGTCTTGCACATTCGATTTGTGTCGCTACTTCCGCTATTTGATATTGCATACCCTGAAAACTAAAAATCGGTTTTCCAAATTGTTGTCTTTCTAGAGTATAAGGAATAGTAGCGTCGAAACAACCTTGAGCTAGACCAATCATTTGCGAAGCAATTCCTATTCTTCCTTCATTTAAAATACTAGCTGCTATTTTATATCCTTGTCCTAATTCCCCAAGAATAGCAGATTCATGTACTTTTACATTATCGAAATTTAACATACACGTTCCTGATGCAATAATCCCTAATTTATTTTCTGGTTTAGCAACACTAAATCCAGGTGTGTCTCTATCTACTATAAAACACGTTATTCCTTTATAACCCTAAAATAAAATTATTAATTATAAAAAATTCAATTATTTTTATACTCACTGATGATGGATTAGCGTTAGCGAAAATTAGAAATATTCCAGCTAAATCAGAATTGGAAATCCACATTTTCGAACCATTTAAAACGAAGTATTCGCCTTCTTTTTTCGCTGTAGTTTTTAACGCGAATGCATCTGAGCCTGATGATGGTTCTGATAGAGCGAAACTTGCCACCTGGAAAATAAAAGATCAAAAATAATTTAGTTTTAATGATAGGACAATTCTAAAAATAAATTAGTATGGATTAAGTAAAAAATGATTCAAAGAAGAGTAAATGAGAGATTTTTGATTTCTTAATGAGAAAATTTCTTACATTGTGGCATTTTAGTGTAGAAAAACTATTGTGATTTTATTTATATATTTAATTAGACATTTAGAAGTAAATTGATATTAAAATAATATCGTTTATTATTCGCGCTCAAAAGTAACCAATAGAATAATTATAAATAATTCCAACGTTGCCAAATAAATATTGGTTAATTTTTTATTTCCATCTCGTAATGCGTAGTGATTAGTGATTGTATTTTTATTCTAGTTATAATTGATTATTTCAGTTTTTGATGAATTTTTAATTCTTTTCAAAACAGGATTCATTTTCAAAATAAGATTTGAATATGACAAAAACGAAAGAAAAAATATATATAACATTTAATGTTAGGTTATAAACTGAAACTGACAGATAACAAGTCCCGCCCACACGGTTTATTTTGAAAGGCACCTAATAATTTTCCAAAACTTTTAAACACGCAGGGTACCGCCTAAATGAAATATAAAAGATTAAAATCATAAATTTTTATCTTATTTTTAATTATATTCATTAGGGCATATTATTAAAGTATATATTTCAATTTGTATTTTAAGTTATTAAGTTATAATCAAGTAAAAAAAATTATAAATTATTAATTTGTAATCAGATTAAAAAATATTTTTATATGACATTCATGTAGGGTAAAAGGGCAAAATAAATTTGGTTTATTAACCAATTTATTTACTAAATGTTAACCTTAGTAACAAGCCTCCAGATATTTATAAAATAATGATAAGATTATTTTATATGCGTCACAATTTGCTTCATACCAATTTATCACGACATATTTTTGTTTATTATAATATTTTGTAATTAGAGACAATTCAGATAACGTCATATCGTAATAAAGGTCAGAATCGTATCGTGATGATTTAAAACGACACTTTCAGTTCTCACTACATAAAAAAAATCGTAATTAATTTAAAAATTAGCAAAATAAAAAAACCTATTCAGAGAATTTAAATAAGTTGATGTAATTAGCGATATGAATTTAGAAATCCACTTTATATATATATTTTTTACTTGAATAGGTGATTAATTTTTATTTAAACGTTATATATTCCCTATTGAAAATAATTAAAGATGAGATTAAAATTTCAGATTTTAATCATTTACTTCTTATGTTACATTTAGGCGGTACCTTGCGTGTTTAAAAATTTTGGAAAATTATTAGGTGCTTTTCAAAATAAGCCGTATGGGCGGGGACTTCTTATCTGTCAGTTTAATTTTATAACCTAACATTAAAGTTTATATTTTTTCTCTCATTTTTGTGTCATATTAAAATGTATTTGTGAAAATAAATTCTCTGTTTTCGTAAAATTTAAACATTTGACAAAACTCAGATAATAATCAATTACAACTATACTCATTTTCCTTAAAAACTGACAGTAATGGAATGTCTTAAGGAATGTTGACATCTGTCATTGCACCAAAGTAGTAGAGATTTTCGGTGGTTAAGGGGAAAGAGGAAATTTTTCCAGTGGCGGACTAATTTTATCGCTTTACATAGGTATACGACATTTCACCGAATAACCTAAATTTTTTTCTCAAATTGAGTTAAATTTCGCTTCAGAATAATGATGTCTTTTAGCAGAAGTGTTGTTACAGCTGGATAACTGCCGATTTATTTTTACATAGGTCCGCAAAAAAAACAATAAATAAAATAATTTATCATGTATTCCCGTATCCCGCCAATACGTACCGCACATGATCTCAAAGCCACTCCCTAACTATGCACTAATCGTTTAACATATAAGCGACGTTGCTTTTTCCATACGAAGTACATATCAGATATTCTCTTTTTATTGCATGACAAAAAATGAGAGAGAAAATAAATTTTAAAACACATGGCAACGCTTTATAAATCTGATGAACGACATAACAGTGTTGTCGATGTGAAATAAATTACGTATATATAACAGTTTAATGTAGAAGCCTCTATAAAAACATTTAAATAAGGTCCCTAAAATTTAAGTATTGTAAATTATTATTATGAGACAAATGATCTTAAATATGATATATTATAATATTAACCAATAATTATGTATTTTAAAGATTTGATTTGCATAATTTTGTTTGATGAAAGGAATTCTTCTTTCAAATATTGGATAATGTGGCAACTCTGTTATACATTCTATCACTGTCAGATATTAAGGAAAAGGAGTATAGAACAAAAATACAATAACTAACCACTGAAATTATCTACGCATTACGAGAATGAATAAAACTATATTGAAAATTACCGTTAATAAGTATAAATACAATTTTTTTGTTGGCAACGTTGGAATCATTTATAAATTATTCTATTGGTTACTTTTAAGCGGGAATAATAAACGATAATATTATTTTAATATCAATTTACGCCCAATTAAATAGATAAATGAAGGAAAAAAACAAAAGTAAATCTGTTAAAAATTTACCAAAATGATTATTTTGAGAAAAAAATTGATGTTCAAAGAATTTTTTGGGTCGCCCTCTGTATTTATTTAAATGTTTAACGTATTTTTATATGCACTTGTGTAAGTTTAAATTTTTATTTAATATTTGTAAATGATATAAAATCGCTGTTATTTGACCTTGATTGTGAAATTTTTTTATTACCGAGCACGCAATATATATTTTTTAATTTACAATTCAGATTAATATACCTATAAAATCAATATAATAGAAAAATGTTTATAATAGAAGGGGAATTTTTTTATTTTAATTTTTTTTATAATATTGACTTACCGTATCTGTGGCTAAACGAGGTAAATATTTTTCTTTTTGTTCCTTATTTCCATATTTATTTATCACAGTATTTACAAGAGTATTGTGGATATCTACTAGAGCTCCTATAGCGGGATCTACTTTAGATATTTCTTCTACTGTTAAAATAGCTGTTAAAAAATTACACCCCGCCCCACCATAATCAGTATCTATTTCTATTCCCATTAGCTAAAATTTGTTTATTAGTTAAAATAAAAAATTAAATTAATTAACTTACCCCATTATCAAATAACGTTTTTAAAACTGAATCTGTTACTTTCCCATCTTTCTCCATTTGTCTTACAAAAGGGCCTATTTGTTCTTTAGCTAATTTTGCCACTGAGAAAAAAATCATAAGTATAATAATTACAAAAAATATTTAATTACCTATACCTGTTTCTTTCATTATTTTTTCATCTTCAGTTAATAAGGTTAAAGGTAACCTGGTGTGTCCCTCGTGGAGTTCTGCATGGTGCGGTTGTTGTCTGTTAGCTGAAGTTACTGAAATATTTCTGGCACCCAACTTTTTTAAACTCCTGAAACCCTGAAAAAAAAATTATAAATTATAAATTTTTTTTAAATATTCTATGTATTATTTAATTATTACTTGTCTTGTTAAAGGATTCATATTTAAATCAGTTTTGTTTTACGTGTATGCCTTACGATGGTTTGTTTTTGTATGTGGTCAAAAACTGGTTTTCATGATATTTATTTGTTCATTTATTACAGTCTTGACCTTCTCGCAAGTGCTGATAGATACACAGGGTGATACAAATATTTTATTTAAAAAAAAAGAGGGGGTAATCCTACCCAACTTTCCGAACACTCATAGTAAATTAATTGTTTAATGGATTGTAATAAAATTTTGAAAAAAATTATAATTATAAAATTAATTATTAAAAAAGATATTTTTTAAAGATTTTTATTAAAATTTAATTAAATAATAATAATTTAATAAAGATAAAAATTACTTAAAAATTAAAATAAAAACTAGCGGCGAAAATATGCGGAACTCGAAAAAAAAGTTAAGACAAAATTTGTAGAAAAGTTTATGTTCTACAATTTTGATTTTATGTAATTTTTCATAAAAATCCATAATTTGTCTCAAAATCTAAAAAAAAGACGCAAATGTCTATATAAAATTTTTTCACGCCCTCTAGCGGCGAAATAATGACGAATTTAAAAAAACGGTAATAACAAAATGTGTAGAAAATTTTATGTTCCACAACTTTTATATCCTGTAATTTTTCATAAAAATGCATTATTTTTTTTATTTAAGAAAAATATGAAAACTAAATACTTTTTGATAAATCTGGCAACAATGGCAAAAGTATTTGAAAATTTTAATCATCCGAAATTAAATTATAACGTATAAATAAAATATATGTGTAAAACTGTATTGCCATCTTGTTTAATAATGACGTCATCACTTATAGCAACTGTCACTTCTAGTTGTCCGATTAACTTCAAAATATATACAGGTCGTCTCCTTGCTACCCTAAATATGTATATAAAATTTCATCTAAATCGGTTACACACAAAAGTATTTCGTTACAATATATATATATATAGATATATAAATATAATTATTAACATTTTGATTAAAATTAATTAAACATTCTGACATTAATCAATAAATTTTATAGTTTCGAACCACACCTCGTATATGAAATGTATTTATTTCTTCTATTAAAATGATTCATTTCGTTTATATAATATTTTAGAATAAAAATGTAAGTAAGATTTAGTCATTTATAATTCGTCAAAGAGAGACTGTGTGTCCACTATATTTTTAAAAAGAAAAAAGTGAAAATGTTTATTTGTAGTATCTGATTTTCTCTGGTAAGTTAAAACTTTATAATTAACTTCTATTATTATTTTTTTGGTTATAAAAAAAGTGGATGAAATATTTGTATTTAATTATTAAAATTATTACGAAAAAGCCCCATAATGAGTTAATTAAAGCAATACAGTGGTAGAGGTTAAGGGGCAATTATTGTAATATACTATTATTGTTTTAAAAAATTTAAATATTGAAATTATTAATATTTAAAAAAATACTAAAAAAATATTTTGTAGGATACAAAAAATATATATATATTGTAAGGATTTACTAAGAACAAAATTTCTTATTTGGGTTAAGATTCTTTAAAAATTTAAAAAAATAATAAACATTACAAAAAAAAATTTAAACAATATTAAATTTAATTAAACTAGACTGTTTTAATGCTTTTTATTTATGGTTAAAATTTTTTATAAACATTCAATGACATTCTTTTTGTTTATTTTTTTTTTAAATAAAAATTTTTCTTACTAGATTATTTAAAAAAAAATATTCTCTTTTGTCTATCTCTTATAATTTTTTTTTAAATTTCCAAAATTATATTAGAATTTCAAAAAAAAAACTCATACAGAGTATTTCATTACAATATATAGATTTGTCCTACAACATATACAAAGTGTTTCATTAATAATGGGCTATAAGATAATTTCAAAATACTTATATTTGATTTTATAGTAAAATTTGGCAAAAAAAAACATAATATTTTTTTCATAAAAAATAAAAGAAAATTACCATATTTTCCGACGCAAATATCCTGTAAAATACTTTTACTTTGTGATTATGAAAAATAAAAAACGATATCAGAGAAAAACATTTAATTTTTAAATAAAATATTCTATATTTTAGGCACAGAATTATTCTATGATCTATTATTATTGAAATACCATTTTTGTATATACAGTATGACCCAAATTTTTATTCTTAATTTTTGTAAGCATATATAACATCAATTAATTGGTAACATAAAAGGATAATACATAATTAAATTAGTATTAATAAAGTACCGTAATTTTTTTGCAAACACCCTATATATAACCATTAAAAATAATGCAAATACAAAAAAGAAGCTATAGTTTCGAACCATCCCTCGTATATGAAATCGGTTTATTCCATTACAATAATTCATTTTTCTTATTGTTAAAAATATAACGACAAATCTACAAGTTTCTATAAACAGTTAATGCTCTATTTTTTTTTTGATTTCATCAGTGCAAAAAATTGGTATATTTTATGAGAAAAAATAATATATTTCACTTTATCGTAAATTTTTGTACAATCTAGTACATTTTATTGCTGATGTTCAGTACATTTTAGAAACTCAGCGCGGCAACACTGAATATCCATCTTAATATCAAATTTCCAGTAATTCAAAGTGACCAATTTGGCAACAGGGCATTTCCGTAAAACAAAAATAACCATTTGCATCGACCGAGGGCTCTAAATCAGGATGTTTTTTTTCCGTAACAGATTTCCAGTAAACCGAAGTGTAACGAAAAAATGAATAATTAGAAGTGGGGATAATTTTTGATTGAAAAGAGAAAAAAATTTAGTTAAAAAGTGAGAACATTAAGAAAGAAACGAGAGGTAACAATAAGAAATTAAGTTCAAGGTCACCCATTTACGTTTCCACTATATTTTAGTTTCTGCACTGTAATAGTGTATATTCTGTGGTTTCTGTATGTTTAAATGGGGGAGTTCCTTCAATGTTGCCAACCTAGAAAAAGGTCTACCAACGGGGAAGGATTATTTTTGGTCAAAATCTACGTCATTATTTTCGCAATGATAAAATATATGTACAAAATTCTATTGAGCTTTCCAGAATATATCGTTAGCGAAATATAATGATTTTAATAAAATCTTACTTCTGATTGGTTGAAATTTCGTTGTCACATGTCATTCCTCATAGAGTAAGTATAACAGAGCGACATGTTTCATTTACAGATTATAGAATATTCAAACTACTTGCCAAATTCAGTTTAGTTCCACCAATCCTCCAAGGCTGTAGGTCAGTCGCTGAAAATGAAACACGTCGCTCTGTTATACTTACTCTATGACGAATGACATTTGACAACGAAATTTCAACCAATCACAAGTAAGATTTTATTAAAATCATTATATTTCGCTAACGATATATTCTGGAAAGCTCAATAGAATTTTGTACACATATTTTATCATTGCGAAAATAATAAAGTAGCTTTGACCAAAAATAATCCTTCCCCGGTGGTAGACGTTTTTCTAGGTTGGCAACATTGAGGGAACTCCCCCATTAGTGAAATGTCATCTTGGTCACGTGGGAGACAATCATTTATGAAGGCACTGTATATTTTAAATATTATGGAACCGTTATCGAAATTTTTCAAAATTTGATAATTACCGTTAATTTTATTAATTTTTGACTTAATAAGGATCAGTCAGATGTGTCGTGCAGTCTTTATGTCTGTAGGCGCTCGGTACATAGCGACATTCGACGCCAAAAAGTTTTTGTTTACAAAAACCTATGAACACTGAAGGACGATCGATCCTTTTAAATTTCGGTATGAAAAAATCTCTCTTTCTTGGTGAATTCTTGTAGTGCCTAACGGCATAAAATTATATTGTTATTTATCGGTTATTAAATGGTCCATAATATTTAATCTGTTTAAAAAGAACAACAAAATATATTGAGATATACAGTTTGTCTTATAAATTCGCGAAAATAGTGCACTTATTCAAGTAAATCGGTTAATGATAAAATTGATTATTTCTTGAATAACCCTGTAAATGATTGTTGCCTTATAAAATTTTAACAAATACAAAGTTAAAAACTTATTTACTGATAAGACTTATCAGTCGTAGCGATGATATAATTAAAGGCTTGTTTATGTACCTAACGAGCTATTAATATTATTTATCTTTTATTATTATTAATTACCTGTCGTTTTAAAAGATAAACTGGTACTTATATTTTATTTTAGGATAAATGTGTAAAGTGTTGTTTTATTTTATTGGATAACATAACACGAGCGTAACGAATTGATAGCTACTTTTGTATAACGAAATTTCAAATTTACTTTTTATTTAAAGAAATAACAGATTAAAAGAACAATGACGTAGGATCAGTTGACGCAATTTTGAAGTGAAGTTATTGGGAGACAAATATTCCATATATCAGATTATGTTTTTTCTGATTATTTATAATGTAGAAGATATAGTAATAGCAAGAAGCATTTACCATCAAATATACGTGATAATGTGCGAATATTCAGCCATTACCAAAACTAACAATTAGAACGTAATATTTCTACATATATCGGTTTGTTTACATTTGTATTGTGCGCCATTTGCAGGGCCCATCGCGTTCCACCCTCAGAGTAAATATATATAGAGAGGGCATTCTATCCTTTTTTATTAAGCCAACATCTAGTTAACTTTTGTTGACATCGTCCTCTAGAGATTCCATAAGCGTACTTTCAAGCAGGATAATTTAAAATCCTACATTAAATAGTTTATTTTTTAAATATTTTTGTAAACATTTTGAACTATTTTAAGCGATTTTCTTGAGAGGTTGTTAACCATGAGAAAGAAATGTGAAAAATGTGGTGCTTTTCTCAAGCCATTAGATAATTAATCTTACACTTCACAAGTAAGTTAAGAAAGTAGTTTTTGAATAATTTAAAATATAATACAAGTTGATAAGATTTGATAATTTTTTATTTTGCTTCCTTTCTTTTTTATGTTATATACCTATACCATTCACATTTTTTTTATGTTATTCGCATTTAGGTACTCCTTAAAACACGGTTTTAGGAGCAATAAAAAATATTATTTATTTGATTCGATTATTAAATACGTACATTTAATATAAAATTACAAGCATTTGCTATGTTTTAATGTTAAAATTTATCAGTATTACAGAAAATACAACTTTATCGAAATTATATAACTTCTCACGACATATTTAATTCAAATGTGATATAATAATAACATGTAAAATAACCAATTTCAATTTTCTGTTTTTTTGCTAAAATAAATAAAAAGTTATAATTCTTCGCGTCGCCACTGTCTAATACATCACGTCAATTTTTATTGTTGATTTCGTCCTCTGCACGAGATTTTTCTGCGCGTCTCACGTCCCTCGCCCACAAACTTTGTCGAGAGAGAGGGCTAGATGTTGGCTTAAATTTTGTAAATGAAATTAGATATACAGGGCATATCTAGTAGTTCCTTTATCTGAGGTTCCACCTAGTGAAAGTGAGGTTAATTATTAATAAAAAGTTGCATTTATTTCGTAAAACAAAATACTTTTCATTGGAATATTTGTAACGAGACAGGCGCATAATATGGAATATTTCTTCAGATAGCCGCTCTTTCACAGCCATGGGAGTGACATCGTTGGCAGAATAGCCCTGGTAGCAGAGACTATATATAAAAAGAAGAAAGAAAAAATTTAATTTCGTTTTTTTTTTTTTAAATAAATGAAAACGTACTTGGATTTTATTAGTATAACGATAAACCAAAGGGGTATTAAATAATATTGTTATCACCTTATGAAAAGTAGTTTATAACATAATACTAATTATTATAAACCCTGCCAGTGAGCTATAACAATCATTTTTTTAATAATAAGAAATTTTATCACTTAATTAATTAATTAGGTAAGTACTTTAACAAAATTTGATCATCAGATTTAACCGGGAGCCGAGGAAATAAGATTAAAATTTCAGATTTTATTCATTTACTAACTCCTTATATTGCATTTAGGCGGTACCCTGCATATTTAAAACTTTTGGAAAATTATTAGGTGTCTTTAAAAATAAACCGTGGGCGGAGTCTTGTTATCTGTCAGTGTCAGTTTATAACCTAACATTAAAGTTTCTTCTTTAGTTTTTGTGTCTTGTTTTGAAAATAAATCCTGTATTTTCGAGATTCTTAAAAATTTGACAAAACTGAGCTAATAATCAATCACAACTATAACAAAAATACAATAACTAACCACTGTAATTATCTACGCATTACGAGGAGCAAATAAAACTGTTGTAAAAATTAACCTTGACAGATACAAATACAATATTTATTTGGCAACATTGGAATCATTTATAATTATTCTATTGGTTACTTTTGAGCGCGAATAATAAACGATATTATTTTAATATAAATTTACTTCTAAATACCTAATTAAATGGATATTTTCTTAGAAAACTAAAGATCTTTATTGATTGTTTAACGTAAATAATATTAAAAGTTCCGTTATACCGGATTTCTAATTTTACTGTTACAAAAAATTATATAAGTTTAAAATTGATTTCTAATCAGAATTAAAAATGTTCACAAAGTTTTTTTATATTATATAAATTTATACCTTTATTGTTAAAAACTCTGCTTTGATTCTTAAGGTTCAGAAATTGTTTTTTAGTTATAAGCCCCAAGATTCCACCTTTAGCATCTTGTAAATAAATAAAACAATTTAATTTATAACACATATATTTATTCTAAGATCACATCAATAACAAAACATAAAAATATAAAAACTAAACAAATAAATACACATAAGAAACAGTTACTACTTTAATTATTTTAATATAATTAAAAAACAGAACTTTGTCTGTTAGAAATATTTTTAAAAACGTATTTACTATTTTCCCCCTTATGCGTGGTAATATGCCGTTCCATATTAGCTTTTTGAACAAATCTTTTTGAACAATAAGGACATACGTGCTTTTTATCTCCTGTATGGATAGCAAGATGTCGGTTAAGTTTAGAAACTAAAGCAAAAGCTTTTGAGCAATACTGACAAATAAAATTTTTCTGACCGCTATGCAGAATCAAATGTTGAGACAAATTAGAGTTACAGGCAAATCCTTTAAAGCAAATATGACATTTAAATTTTTTATTCCCGGTATGTACTGGTAAATGTGCTTCTAAGTAACTGGGTCTTGCGAATGCCTTGGAGCAATAAATACAAATATATTCCTTATTGTGTACTTTCATATGAAACCTTAAAGTAGTTCTGTTGGCAAACGTTTTAGTACATAATGAACAAATAAACATCCTGTCACCAGTATGTTGAGTTAGATGTTGTTTTAAATTCGTATTGTTAGCAAATTCTTTAGCGCATACTTCGCAAACACACTTTTTCTCTTTAGTGTGTATTTTTAAATGAATTTTTAACATTGATTTATAAACAAATTTTTTATCGCAGTGTGAGCACTGAAAATTTCGTTCCTTGGTATGTAGCTTGGCGTGATTTTTTAAATAAGCATTAGTTAAGAATCCCTTAGAACATACCTCGCATTTAAATTTCCGTTCTCCAGTATGTATTATTAAATGATCTCTAAGAGTTTCTTTTCGAGCAAATGGTTTTAAACAAATCGGACATTTGAATTTTTTCTCACCTGTATGTACAGGTAGATGTCGTTGTAGTTTGGAGTTTATTCTAAATGCTTTTGAACAAAACGGGCATTTAAATTTCAACTCATCGTCTTCGTTAGTTGTATCTTCGACATTTTGTAAATCATTTTCTATTTTAATAAATGTTTCTATGGGTTGATATTGCGTTTTTGATTCATCATCTTCTGGTTCTTGCTTTATCTTTGTTTCGTTTATGTAGATTTGCTCAAACATGCCTTAATTTTATTTAAATGATATTTTTTTTTGGCAACAACAAATAGGAAATAGGTTAAAGTTGTCAAACTTCAAAATGTGGACTTGGGTCTAGGGAAACCCTAGTCACAAAAAGTCCTGACCAATCAAAAACAGGTGGAAGTTAGAAAGCGCTGGCGGAAGGTTTAAAAATAGTTCATTGTTTATCAGAAGTAAAAATATCCAAACTGAATGCAATAAATGTAAAATGCAGACGAAAAGTATCAAACACGATAACGACAGTGGACACAAGAAAATTGCACAACAAAACAAACTTGACAAAACCACAGTATAATGATCATATACAGTAGTCTCACTCTGGTATAGACACTTTGATCTAAGTGTATATTTCGTTTTTTTTAGTACCCACCAGAAAAGCAGTGGTGAAAACGTGGGATATTTCAAGACAGTTGTCATACTTTTATAATCTTGTTAGCAGGATATTTAGGAATAATTACATAAAATTTAATAATATATGTGTGATTTCCTCATTTCTTTTACTTAAACCATAGAACCTGTTTTCAAATATACATCTAAAATTTTTCTGTCCTGATTAAATATTTTGTATACCAATTAGGATGTTTATATTTTTCAGCCAATAAAAAAATAAGTAACAAACGCGAACAATTTATTTGGTAATCTGAACTAGTTTAAAAAAGTTCACAACACAACGAGAACGATATATTAGCAAACTCCGGACTGTTTTGTATCAGTTCCAGGGTTGCCGAAGCTACTCCATCTGGACTAGATCTACTCCCTTTAATCATTTTTACTCCGTTACTCCAATAGATTAATTTCTACTCCGGTTGAATGTCTGATGAAAACTTAGTTCGAAAGGGACAGTTGCCGAATCTGCAATTATTTTTTGAACGTTGTTTCCCTAATGGCTGAATGTCTTAAGAAAAAATCACACGAAAACTAATTTTCTTCTATTTTCCTAGAAATCTCTTTGGACATTTGACATTGGGTTAATAGTTGTGCATGTCAAACATTTGTAGTTTTCCCTATTTTATTTTAATTAAATATTTGATAGTTTTCCAATTTTAACACCTTATTTTATAAATTCATTTCCTCAAAAATAATCTAAATAGAAAATTAAAATGAGAGTTTTAAATCTAGTTGCGTACATAATTTTGACAGGTAAAAAGTGAGACGAAAGATCTGTGACCAATGAAAACAACTCTTACGCCCTTTAATGATGATAAAAAAATCAAAGTGTTCGAATCTGACTGTGAGAATATCATGGTTATTTTGAAGAAAGAGATATGGTGGAGTAAATATGCTCTCTGGACGAGTTTGTACACTAAATACTACTCAACTTTTGTATGAATCTACTCCACTTTTAATCTCCAAACTACTACTATTTTCTGGTGTTATGCGGCAACACTGGTCAGTTCTGCTCAATCGAACAAACCTTATGGTTATACTTGTCACTTGTCAAGTTTATTTCACTGTTTATAGATTTGTAATATTTTGAGATGGAGACTGAAAATGAGCGTCCAAATATTAGGATAGAAATCCAAAATGAAAAAATGGAAGTTGATGTATCCGAAAACGAGGACGGTGAAATAGTAGAGGAGGAACCGATACAAGTGAGATATTTTATATACATATGATACTATACAATACATTGGTGGTTTGTGAAATGATTACAAATAAACTTATTATTAGGTACTGCAAAACCCAAGAACAGTTTTTACTACAGGAATAAATATTTTTGATCACGAAGAGCAAAAAAAATTACAAGAAAGGGCGAAGAGGTTTGCTTTAAAACCTGACGAAATCCATAGTTTTACAGATGCAGATCTTGATGAACTCCGAGAGAGTTTGGGAATAACCGAAGAAAATGAAAATATAGTTCGTTTTGATACAGTACATCTACTGGGAACAAAAGATTTATTAATCGAAGATATTTTGAATTATTTTGCCAAATATGCACCAACCGAAGTGGAATTTGTCGACGAACAAAGTGTCAATATCAAATGGTTGGAAAATATAACAGCGGCTAGAGCTATATTTTATTCTTCTAAAGCCGTTAGAGGCATGCCTGTTAGGGAACAAATTTTAGTTAAAGATTTTTTAGATACAGACCAAACTGATGAAAAAGAAGGTCAAAGTATATTATTGAAAAATAGGCAAGTTGAGTTACAGGTTAGTGTCAAAATATCCTTAAAACCTTCTCTATATTCTATATTATTTTAGGTAAACGATGTAGTGGGTCCAACAAAAAAATTATTTAAAAATGCTGTGGATATTGAAGAAATAACTATTCCTATACCGCCAGGATATTGGAGAATGGGAGATAAGCACCCGAAAGCCAAATGTCTTTTACTTAGATTTGCTTTTAAGACAGATAAAAAACCGTACAAAATTGATAGTCTTGCTAGGTATTACAAAAAATTAGGCAAGGTACAAGCAGAGAAGCGAAAAGAAGGGGGAATATTCGAAAGAAACAAAGATTTACCCAGAGGTAAGCATAAGAATTCATTTAATTTTTTCCTGTTGTTTCCAATATTCTATATATCCCATATAGAGTTGGGAAGTTCCAAGAACTATGTCAAAGACAGTTGCGTTCTTTACGCAAAAATAATCCTACAATGTTCTTAGTTCTAATCAGGTTTTATTTACCATAACTCTGAATTTATTTCTATATAATTTTAACTTATATTTCCCTGAAAGGAGGTTCTATGTTAATTGTGCTTGGGACAAGAAGTGGGTAAATGATCGTGTTAAAAGATCAAGCAATAATCTTCAAGATTTTTATTTTTTAATTCAAAGTTATCCAATTTTAGGACCTTTTTATAAGGAGCTTAAAAAACAGCTCGTAAATTTGATCGATAATGTAAAAAAAGAATATTACCAAAACAAAATATTTACATCTAAAAATCCATCCAAATCGGCATGGAATGTGATAAAAGAAATAACAAATAAACATATTCTAAAATCGGGTAAAATCAGCCCTATTTTTAAAAAACATGATCAATTTGTACCTGAAAACTATAGATCTGTCACAGTTTCTTTCAAAAATATTTGAATATGCTTTTCTATTTCGATTTGAGCAATTTCTAGAAAAATAACAGATAAGCAACATGGGTTTCGGGCTGTCAAGTCCATTTCTACAGCGGCTCATTCTTTTTATAGTGAAATTATTAAGTTTATGGGCCCTGTCGGGATCTTCTGCGATTTCAGCAAGGCCTTCGACTGCGTCGATCATGATATTCTTATTGCAAAATTGTATGACTTTAGACTGTATATCGTCATATGTAAGGTACAAGAAACAATTTGTTCAAATTCATTATACAGATGCGATTAGTATAAATAAATATAACTAAGAATACTCATAGTGGAGATTGGTGTTCCACAGGGATCAGTGTTGGGTGAAAGGCGTAAATAATGTAAAAATAAATTTTTCACACCACCTGTCAATACAGAGCAACCATTCTAATGTTTTATTTACAATATAGAGATGGCACTATAGAATTAAAATATTATTATTTTCGAGATACATTTCTCTGGAGACCATAAAATTAGAATTGTATAAGAACCTCCAAATTGTATGTTATGTTTCTTGAAAGTAACATGAGGCCATAGACAAGGGCGTAGATAACTTTTTTCCTGGGTAATCAAACTTTTAGATAAATTTGTTTGTCCGTTTCTACATTTCATATATTTTATTGTTCTTTTTGTGCTATTTTTTGGTATCCTGCGGTGGGTAATTACCACCCTTTACCGCCCATATATGCGCCCTTGCATGTAAGCGAGTCAGATGGAATTGGTTGCGGATGATCCTTCAGAAGCAGATTATCCGGGTAGTGATTTATTTTCTCTTTTTGTTCAAGATGTAGAAAAATGCATTGTTGCTTTGTTTTTCAATTTTTTGTATGAAAAAATTCATTGTTGCTTTGTTTTTCAATTTCCTGTATGGAAAAATGCATTCTTACTATGTATTTCAAATTCTTGTGTAAAAAATATCTATTCTTGCTTTGTTTTTTTAATGTCCTGTGTGGAAAAATGGATTCTCGCTTTGAATTTCAAATTTTTATGCATTGTTGCCTTTTTTTTAATTTTTTTTGTGGAAAAATGCGCTTTTGCGTTGAATTTCAAATTTTTATGTGAAAAAATGTTTTTTGTTTTGTTTTTCAGTTTCCTGTGGGACAAAATACATTGTTAGTTTGTTTTATAAATGTCTGTGTGAAAAAATATATTGTTGCTTCCGTTTTGTTTTCAAATTTCTATGTAAAATGCATTTGTGCTGTTTATGCATTTTTGCTGTTTTCTTTAGTTTTTTGTAGGAAAAAATGCATTTTTCCTATTTTTTCCAATTTTTTGTAGGGTAAAATGCTCTTGTTTTTTCCCCAATTCATATTTAAAAACTGCATTTTTGCTGTTTTTCTGTGAAATGGTTTATGGCAACGAAAAATTAGTAATTCGAAATTTTAATTTGTAAATTTTACTGTGAAAAATGTATTCTTGCTTATTTTTTTAATTTAACTATGGAAAAATGTATTCTTCCTTTTTTTCAAATTCGAGTGCAGAAAAATGCGTTCTTGTTCCATTTTTTTCAAATTAACAGTGGAAATATGCATTCTTGCTTCTTTTTTAAAATTTAACTGTGGAATAATGCATTCTTGCTCATTTTTTATTCAAATTGAACTATGGAAAAATGTATTTATGCTTTTTTTTTAATTCATGTGATTTTTTCTAGGCCTTTTTAGAGTTTTCTCCTAACTTTCGTGAAAAAATTATTTATTTTGTAAAAATTTACACTTCATATGTGTTTTTCCATACTTTCGTTTTCGTTGGAAGAATTTTATAAACTTCCCTATTGGAAACTGCGGCCATTTCTATATAATTTTTCCCAGATTTTCTGCGGAAAAATACATTTCGGCGTTTATTTCTTTGATTTTCTGGAGTTTTCCGTAAATTTTCTTTCATTCTTTTCCGGATCTGTTCCAACAGTGATTCTATAATTGTATCTAAACTTTCATTTGCGAGATCGATTATTTTCTCCTAACCCTCGCAATGAAACCCCCTTGTGATACACAAGGGCGTAGATAACTTTTTGTCCTATGGGCGAATCTAATTTTTTCCTGGGGAGGGGTAATCAATCTTTTTAACAAATATATGTTTGTCCGTTTCTACATTTCATATATTTTATTTATTTTCGTGCCATTTTTTGGTATAATGGGATGGGGTAATTACACCTTTACCCTCCCCATATCTACGCTATTGTGATATATGAAATTATGAAAGTGCGCAGTAAAAACCATATTAAATACAGAATTATCAGCAAGTACATCTGCGGCTCCGATGACGACTGTATTTGAGGCTGAGACAAATAACATAGAGTTTCTTTGGAACGACTTTAACATGGAAATTGCCAGTTTAGTGCCAGAAAATATCATGGCAGCTAGAATAAAATGAGACAAGAAAGTTATAAAAAGTTCTGAAGACCCTCTACTCTGGTGGTACACTAGAAGATGCATGTATTAAAAAAACTTAATTTAGTAGCAACTTGAGTTCCTTGTGAAAAAAAATACTTTAAAAATACTTGTAGTTATGAGAATTTGATTCCTATGGATCCAGGCCCTAGACCGGACAGCTGTTTCGTCCCTTAAGGACTCATCAGCGGCAATTTGCCCAGACGCATAGAAATCAAACTCTCAACTCGAAATACACCTGTACAAGGCAGAGTTACAAGGATGTTGTTCTCAGGTAGACAGCTAACGCCATCTACTAATGGGCCACGGTATCACTTATTGCTTGGGGAAAAGATTAAACGCCAGTACAAACTGGAACCGACAGAGGGGCGTTAGCTGTCATCCTGAGAACAACATCCTTCTAACTCAGCCTTGTACAGGTGTATTTCGAGTTCAGAATTTGATTTCTATTCTGGGCAGATTGCCGCTGATGAGTCCTTAAGGGACGAAACAGCTGTCCGGTACACGGCTTGGATGCATATAGGAATTAAATCCTCATAACTAAAAGTATTTTTAAAACTTATTAATGGTTTCATTACCATTTAGAAATATGGGCCCCTCTGTCGGTTCCAGTTTGTACTGGCGTTATTACATAGGTGAAATCTTTTCCCCAAGTAATAAGTGATACTGTGGCCCATTGGTAGATGGCGTTAGCTGTCTACCTGAGAACAACATCCTTCTAACTTAAAATTTTGTTTATTATTTTACTAAAAAGTGTTAATTTATGTTTTGGAATTAGATAGTTCCAGCTACAGTCCAAAACTACCCAATCATGCCTCCATTTTCATCGTTCCTAATTCTCACTGTAAAATCTCCATTTGCGTAAAAACACTTTACCAATATTAATATTTTCTTTAAGGTAAAAACCCATGGGGTAATTTAGCAAGAAATTGGGACCAAGATGCCAAATTCAGGGAAGCTTCTCCAACTTCAGGTGAAACCGTAGAAGTTAAAAATCCAAACCTAGCAACTAGATTGGGAATTAAAGCCCCACCGGAATCTGAAAATGAAATCGAAGTAGTGGAAGAACGAACAACAGTTAAAAAACCCAAAGGTAAGATTAATTTTATAAAATATAAGCAAAGCGTGGAGAATTTTTAATTAAAGGTCGATCGATGCGTATGAGAATGTACGCAGACGAGGAAGAAGAGCGTATAAAAATGAAAAAAGCAATACAAAAACTAAAAAAATCGACGGAAAAGTTAACCGAAGAACCGAAAGATTTACGAGCAATTTTATCTTTAAATAACAATATGACTGAACAAGTTGAAGTAATCGATTTGGTTCAAGAAGATCTAGGTAAGAGACTAAAAAATAGATCCAGACAAATGATATTTTCTCTAGAAAGAGAACCCAGCGAGATAGATAATTTAGGCAGGAAAGAAAATATTAAGTCGGATATTAGGACAATTTTAAATAGAAAAAGAGCAAGATCGCCTCATACAGATAGACGATTAGAAGAAAGATCATATAGGTAATTATTACAAAAAAATTAATCCAATATATAAAAAAATTTATATTGTAGAGATAGAAGTCCTATAAAAGGATACGAATCACCAGTACGTCGAAGATCTCCTATTCGGCGACATCGTTCACCTGAAAGAACAGTCCGTTATCGAACATTCCCAAGATACGGAAATCGACCCAAACATTCAGACGATGATGGTACAAAACCCAAAAGTAAAGTAGCTGTGGTTATAAAAACCCATAAAAAACCAGCAGTAGCGTCGACAATTTGGTCTAAAGTTCAAGAAGACAGTTCGAGTGAATCGGAATCTGAAAGTAGTAGTTCCAGCGAAAGTTCGGGATCTGAATCTGAATCGTCGGAATCTTCCGAAGAAGAACCTAAGAAGGTGCATAGACCGGGTTTTGAGCATTATAATTCTAGAATGAATCAGAGAAATCATCTAAAGATTACTATGATGAATGATCGGTTTAGTAGGCGTTAAATGAATTTTGTACAGTTGTAAATTGTAATTTTTTGATAATAAGTTATTTTAAAGATAAAGTTAATGGGTATATAATAAAGTATATTGAATATCCGTTATTTATAGATTCTATTTTGCAACATATTATTTGAAGAAATTGATGTAATATTGAGTAAATAAAACTGATTAGATTTCATTAAAAAAGAAAATATTTACTTTTAGTTTTTATCTATTTAAGTTTAATTATTTACGCTTCCACAAATTGAAATGGTTCAGATATTTCTTTTTAAATTGGTATTTCTTTTTTCTTTTAATTAATATGAAATTTTAATTTGGCAATTCAGATTTCACCAGGTGACGAAGTAATGATTATTGAAATTTAAATATTTATCTCTTGTGACATATACCAATAAATTCAGAAGATTCAAATTGTGTTGCCAAATGTTTACTTTTATTTTTCTATTAATCCCATCTCTGTTTGAATTGTAGGAAGAGTGAAATAAACATAATTTTATATGTCTTTTCTCTATTTTAATATGCATTATGTTATGTAGTAACTAAATAAAAAGGGTAGCGCAGAGTAAAATTTATGTATGAAGGATTTTTATAAATTAAAATACAAAAAAATGTTTGTGCGGTCGGGGCCATGAGAAACCAAGTCTCCTACGCTGTTTTGTCAATTCTAAAAGTATTTTAATATAATTCTCATTTTTTTCTTCCTTCTTTACTTTTTCATTTTGTTTTTCCTATTTTTCATTTTTTCCAATTTTTTACAATTTGTCTATATTATTCCCGACTTTTCGATATTTTTCCTAGATTTCCCCATTTTTCCTATTTTTGACTCTTCTCTATTTTTCCCATTATTCCCTATTTTTTCCATTTGTTTTCCTCAGGTTTCTCTATTTTTACCCATTTTCTCGATTTCTCCCATTTTTTACTATTTTTCATAATTTTTTACTATTTTTTTTAATTTTTTACTAATTTCCCCCATTTTTTTCCCAATTTTTTTCCGATTTTATCCCATTTTTCATTATATTTTCCAATTTTTCACAGTTTATCTTTCTTTTTCCCATTTTTTTTGAAGTTTCCCATGTTTTTTTTATTTCTCCCATTTTATCCATTTTTCATAATTTTTAATTTTTCCCCGTTTTTTCTAAATTTGTCCGTTTTTCATATTTTTTTCCCCATTTTTTTCAATTTTGTCCCATTAGTCCCTATTTTGCTTTATTTTCCCCATGTCATTTTTTTTTCTATTTTACTTAATTTTTCCCTATTTTACTTAATTATTTCCTACTTTCCTTTTTTAACGAACTTGGTAAATGTTTATTTAATCGTTATGTGCCCTATTGAATATAATTAAAAATAAATCAAAATTTCAGTTTTTAATCCTTTACTTAAAACTTTTAATGCGGTACCCTGCGCGTTTAAAAGTTTTGGAAAATTATTAGGTGCATTTCAAAATAAACCGTGAGTAGGCGAAATCTTGTCATATCTGTCAGTTTTAGTTTGTAACCTATAATTAAAATTATATTTTCTATTTCGTTATTGTATCATACTCAAATCTTGTTTTAAAAATGAATCCTGTGTTTTCGAAAAAAATTAAAAATTCGTCAAAATTGAGATAATAATCACAACTAGAACAAAAATACAATAATAAACCTCTGAAACTATCTACGCGTGAAGACGGATTTCCACTAGCGGATTTTCTGTATTCAATTCTATTGGTCGATTTCGAATTAATTTTCAAAATCGACCAATAGAAAATTCTACTGCAGATTTTTTGACTAGTGGGAATCCATCTTTACGAGAAGGAAATAAAATTGTTTTGAAAATTACCATTGACAGATATGAATATAACCTTTATTTGGCAACATTGTAATTATTGGTTACTTTTGAGCGCGAAAAATAATTATATTATTTTAATATTAATTTATTTCTAAATGCATAATTAAGATATTTCCCATTTGTTTTTAACCCCACAGCGTTAGTTGTATACTTTTTCTTCATGTTGATTGGTAATATTTTTTGATCAACATCACAGAACAAATAATGAGATAAAAGTTTGTTTATGACAAATCGCCAGAAGTGATGCGCCCTCTGGTGTTGATATTTGAATCAGCGTTAACAATTTTTTAATCCAATGTTGCCAATGGCTTTCAAAGTTATTACCTGTTACACTAGATGATTCCTCACATTAAATTTTTAATACTTTTAAAATAAAACGAAAAATATATTTAGATATTTTTTAATTTAAAATACAAATGAAGTGCATATTATTTTTTAAGACTATTTACAAAATCTAATTTATTTGTAAAAAGGTATGGAATAAAAACTGTGAAAGTGTAGATGGTCAATGAAATTCCCACAGATTGGCAACGCTGTAACATCCAAACCACTGTAAAGAATAATTTAATTATTTTTAATAATAGTGTTAACGCCAACTCGATTTACACATTGGCCGAGCGTTGTTGGTGTCAACATTATCCCAATGTTTTTTGTGTTTTATATTTTGTCCCCTTCTGACCTGTTCTAAATGTGTTGTACTAAACAAAGACAAATCAACAATCATTTAGCTAGAAAATATGATTGTAAATATTTGTTTACAGCGTTACCCATGTTCAAAATTCTTCCATTAGGGGGGTGCATGACAGGTACTTGACGTTGTTGCCTTATTTATTAGATACGCCAAATCACCAAACGATAAAAAATTCTTGAATTCGGATTTATATAGGGGGACGATGGTATATTAAAAAAACAGATATTTACTATATACATTTTTTTTTATTATTTTTAATCATAAATTATACTTTTACATTCAATTAATTATAAACTTGGCAACATTGCTAAAGTAGGCAAAATATGTCCTATTCGCTGTTCTGTGAATTTAAAAAACAAACGAATAATTGAAGTTGGGTAAAAAAATTGTACCAAAAAATGGCGTCTGATATGATCAAGGATTTAAAAACGAATTCGAACGTAAGTTAATCAAATATTTTAATTAATATAAAACAATAGAAATTTTTAGGACGGTCAAATGGATTTAGTAAACTGGGAATTTGAGCTTAAATCAAAAGTTCTTAAAAATGATTACGAGGGTATTACACGTGTTCAAAGGTTTATTGAATTTATGGTAATTTACGTTAACAACATAGATTTAAAACAACAACTTTCAGTTTCAAGGCGAAGTTTTAAACTAATTAAGGTAAGTTTAATGTAGGTAATTTTTTTCATTTCAAATTATAAAATTTGTTAGGATATAATACAAGATAATTGGAGAAATTTATTCATAAAGGACATTATAAAGATTATTTTTGACATAATTATTGAAGAAAGTGGTGATTGTTGGTGTTTAAAAAAAGAACTACTAAAAATATTTAATTATTGGCTCATAAAAACTAAGAAATATGTTATACATGACGCAGCTAAATCAATATCCAAAATGTATCTGTAAGTATTTATTTTAAATACTAAATCGAATAATTTTGTAACTAATTTTATTAATTTAAGTTTCAAATTGGTGGATAGCATAAATTCTTATGGAGATTACGATTTACAAGTAAACATTATCGAAACTATTTTTCGCACATACGGAAGAACAGAAATCAATACGAGATTAGAAGATTTAATACCAGAATCGGCACAATTAAGTCAAACTTTCTCCGAAATTACTCCAGAAAAGTTCGACGAAGATTGCAGGATATTTTTAAATGCAGTTAACGAAAAATCCGAAAAAATATTCTCAATAATATGTGCATCCGTAATTATCGATGGAACTTTTTGTCGAAAACCCATGGTAAATAGATAAATTGATTTTTATATCCATATATAATTAAATATTTATCACTAATTGAAAAATAGAAGTTTCAGCTCTGAAGATGGTTTATTAGTCGAAATTAGTTAATTTTTTTATTAAATTTGTCGTATTTCCCGATTTTTATATGTTGACTAATTTTTTTGTTCGGGAAACAATGAATATTATATATTTTTTTATAAAATTTATATGCCCTATTAATTTTATTAAATACGAATGGTTTTAATAGATATTTGCTCTTCAGTAGTTCTAATAATTTTCTATTACTCGTTTCTAGAATTTTTCAAATTGTGTCTATAGATTCTCTTCGATTATTTTAGAAATTTTGTAACTATCTAAAAACTTTTTCAAATTTACTCCAACTTTTCTAGACTATCTTTTACTTTTTTAAATTAATTTAAGACTTTGTTAAACTCATTCTGATTTAAAAATTGTCGTAGTTTATCACAGATTGTCTTAAATTATTATTTTAAACTCTGCAAGGTTTCTCTAAAACGATTTTCTTAAATCTTTTTCAATCTTACTCTAACTTTTCCAAACTATCTTTTACTTTTTTAAATTCATTTAAAACTTTGTTAGGCCCATTTTGATATAAAAATTGTCGCAGTTTATCACAGATTCTTTTAAAGTCTCGTGTAGTGTTTTTAGCTTTGTTAAATTGTCTTAAAAGATGATCTTAAATTATTTTAAACTTTACACACTTGACCTTATACTCTTTTGATTGATTTGCTCTTTTTCTTTTGACTCACTTTTACTTTCCCGGACCTATCAAAGGGAAAGTAAGGTGAACGAGCAAAAAAAAAAAAATTGAGATTTCGATGGAATTATCCATTTTGAAGTCCCCCAAGACGATTGAAACCATTTCCAGCGTATGGTCTGTCTGTGTGTAATCTTCCACGATAACTGCCGAACCGTTTGACCAATCAAGCTTAAATTTGGTATGGAGGGTCGGTGTGTGCCTAGAATGCGACCATTAGATTTTGGTTTAAATTGGTACAGTAGAAGGTCCTCAAGACCGACATTGATTAATTGCACATGTAACAATTTTTTGCTTTTTTTAAATTTTATGGACAAACTATACACTTTGGTGCAAAATATTGTAGTACAAAGTTTTATAGCATAAAATTCCCTATAATTTTTGTTTCAAACTTTTTCTAGAATTTCCAATAGTTGCGCCACTAGAGGGCGCGTAAAAAATTTGCATGTAGGTTTTCTCTAGTTTTTCTTGATTTTGATGACAAACAATACACTTTAGTGCAAAGTGTTGTAGTACAAAGTTTTATAGCATAAAATTCCCTATAATTTTTGTTTCAAACTTTTTCTAGAATTTCCAATAGTTGCGCCACTAGAGGGCGCGTAAAAAATTTGCATGTAGGTTTTCTCTAGTTTTTCTTGATTTTAAGAGCAACACTTTAGTGCAAACTTTTCTGGTGCAAAGTTGTAAAGCATCAAATCTTCTTTAACTTTTATGTTTAACTTTTTATCGAAATCCTCATAGTTTCGCCGCTAGATGGCGAGAAAAATACACATTTAGGATTTTCCATTTATTTTAAATTATGCTCTTTAGTCCAAAATGTTTCAGTGCAAAAGTTGTAAAGCATAAAATTCCCTATACAACTATTGTATGAAAATTTTTCCCGAATTCCCAATAGTGTTCACACATGATTTTAGGAAATCCTAATTGTAGCAGTGTGATATACAACGTGCGCATGCGCAGCTTATGCCATTATCAACATTGAAATATCAATTCGGCTCGCTATTTTTAATGTGTTCAATAAATTAATGTAATGTTTAGTATTTTGTAATTAAAATAATAATAATAAATAACATATTCTCTGCGGTCGAGCCGGGAAAGTTCTGGGGTGACACAGCCGATTTTTTTTGTTTATTATTGCAACTTTACTGATTTTTTTTAAAAATATTTTAGGCCGGCATAAACGGTTTATGGTTAGATTTTAACTTATGTGATAATATTATATCTTGGTATCGTGCTGATACGTCTTCAGATGATATTTGGGAATTAATCACTTTATTTTCAACCGAATTGGAAGAAGTATCTATTGAAAGGTAATAAGAATTATTTTATTTAATCTTAAAAATAATAATTTTATTATAAGTTGAGTCTTTTGCATAAATGTTGAAATTCGTGAAAATCTATGTAACCGTCACAATCTCTATCGGCTTCTTCCATCATTTCTTCGATTTCCTCATCCGTATATTCTTCTCCTATATTAGCCATTGCAATTTTTAAATCCTCATGCGAAATAAGACCTGCAAATAAATATTTTATTTTATGCAAAATATTTTTTACATTTCTTTTCTCATTTTCCTTTATTTTATTGCGATCAACCTTTGTGTCTGATATCGAGCACACTAAACATCTCACGAATTTCCAGCTCCCTATTTCTGTATTGTTCGTATTTCTTGATCATTATCAAAAATTCTCCGAAATCTATGGTTCCGCTCGCATCCAAGTCTACTTTATCCATCATTACGTGCAGTTCTGCTTCTTTGATCGGAAAATTCAACCGTTTCATTATTTTACCTATTTCCTCCATTGTTATGTGTCCGTCGCGGTTTTCATCGAAGATATCGAAAGCCTCTTTATATTCCGCTAATTCGGATCTCTCAAATTTTAGTTTTATTATTTTGTTTTTCGAATTCTTTCCCCCCATGTTATTATACTTTTTAAGATTTTAATAATGTCATCTTTGACAAAGAACCATAGATAATAAAGAAAGTGAGAATGATTGTCATTTTTGATGGTCCTAATACATTTGTTATTATTTATATGATTCTATCTGTTTATTTATTTCATTATTTCCCGCTGTTTTTGATGATGATTTCTTTGTCCTATTTAAGAATTTTTTTCCTAAATTATTTCTAGTACTCTTGCTTCTCCATTTTGATGATTTCTTGAATTTTTGTTCTTTCTATCTCAATTTGTTTCTTTGTTTTATTATCTATGTTTTCTCCTACTTCTATTACTCACTCTCTAGACTATTGTTTATTTTTTGTTAACTTTCTAATTGAAACATTTTTTTATAAGCAAACCGGAAAGCTTTATCTGCATATCATTCAAATTGAGCGGTCAACTAATAAGTTCCGAAGAGGATTATCAAGAATCGTTAAATCAAGCTAAAACCGTAACGATAATGGTAGAACATAGCGATAAAGCCGAAGAATTAGTTAAAGATGTGTTACCTAAAGTACTGGGAAATCTTGTTTATAAAACGACGCCGAAATCATCGCAAAAGTGTTCTACGGAAAAAAAATATTACAAGGCTTTAAATATTAAAATTAGTAAAGTTGCTAATAAGTCGTTACTATCACCAACTAAATCAGATATATCTTCTGCGGTAAGTATTTATTTATGTTAGATTTTTGAGATTTATAAAAATTATATTTTTTAGTATAATGTTGTTCATCCTTTGAAGTTGATAAGTAAATCCAGCAGTACTAGCAATGGTCAGTCTACTAACAATGTTGATTTGATTATATCTGAAGATCAAAATAATAGTATTCAACTTATGGCGGCTAAATCCACCGATTCTTCCGATAAATATAGTAAAATTAATAACTCTCAAAAAGACAGCTATAAATATGAATCCGCTCAACCCTATTCTAAAGTTAGCACAACTCAAGATATAAGTTCGTCTTCTGATGTATGGGAAACTGCCAAACAAAATTTATCGACCCAAGAAAATTCCAAAAATGGACATAATAGTTCAGAAATTAGCAGTTTGGGGAATAAAATGGTCACTACTAATGAAAAATTTGATTTTCCAAAACAGAATAAACTAACCGAGAAAAAAACTGTAATTGAGAAAAAAACTGAAATAGACAATGTATATAATAAAATCAGCAAGATGAAAACTCAAGAATTAAAATTCAATACCGGAATTAAGATTTCACAAGAATGTGAAGAAAATATTGAAGAAATCATACCCAAAAACAGCTTGCAAGATAATAAAGTTAGTAAAATACAAACTAAAGACGAACTGAAATCTACTGCTTCTAAATGTGCTTTAGAAGTCAATATAGAAAAAATACAAGAAAGAAATGATGAAAAAAATAAATCTATAACCGTTTTACAAGAACCTAAAATTGGGAAAAATATTGAAGAAATCGTACCTGAAAACAGTTCACAATACAATAAAGTATCCAAGAATTCCGACAATAAAGTCAGCAAGATGATAATTAAATCGAGTAAAAATATTCCCAAATTGGAAACTGGTATATTAAAGATAGAATTTGATCAAAAAATAAGTTCACCGTCAGATGAAATTGAAAAGACTAAATCTAAATACTTATTGAGTAAAGTATCTAAAATTAGTGAAGTGATAATTATATCAGACGATGAAAAAGAAAATATAGAAAATACTATAAAACCAGTAAAAAACAAAGATATAATTCCAAAAAAATTCCAATTAAATAAAACGAAAGAAGTGTTGAAATTTTCCCAGGAGGAAGAAATTAAAATAGAAAAACAATTAGACCATTCAAACATTGCAATGGCAATAAAAGAAAACGATGAAACAAACGCGATGCAAAAAAACGTTAAAAACAAATCAGAAGCAGTTATCTTGTCAGACCAATTAAATGTAATGAAAAAAGGGCCAAAATCAAAAATTTCCCAGGAGGTAGAAATGATAACAGAAAAACAATTAGATGAAGAAATTACATCAGAAAAACAATCAAGAGAAAAATTAATTCATTCAAGTATTGCAATTGGAATAAAAGAAAATGATAAATCAAACGTGATGAAAAAAAGTGTTAAAAACAAATCTAAAGAAGAAATGTCAGATGAATTAAATCTAACTAAAAAAGTGTCAAGATATTCGCAAGAGAAAGAAATTTCATCAGAAAAAGAATCAGAAGAACAATTAAATTATTCAAGTACTGCAATTGGAATAAAAGAAAATGATAAATCAAACGTGATGAAAAAAAGTGTTAAAAACAAATCTAAAGAAGAAAGTTTGTCAAATGAATTTAATCTAATGAAAAAAGTGTCAACATTTTCCCAAGATAAAGAAATTGATGTATCAAATGCGATGATAAAAAGTCTTAAAAACAAATCTAAAGAAGTAATTTTATCAGATCCATCAAATTTAACTAAAAAAGCGTCAACATTTTCGCAAGAGGAAGAAATTTTATCAGAAAAAGAATCAGAAGAACAATTAGATCAGTCAAACGATGAACTTGAAGAAAAAAATCAAAACGATAGAATTATGATAGAAGTAATTTTGTCAGATCAATTAAATCTAACTAAAAAAGCGTCAAAATTTTCCCAAGATGAAGAAATTTCATCAGAAAAAGAATCAGAAGAACAATTAGATCATTCAAATAATGAAGTTGAAGAAAATAATCAAAACGATAGAATTATGATAGAAGAAAGCAAATCTAAAGAAGTAAAACAATTAAATGTTACAAAAAATATGTCAAAGTTTTCTCAAGATAAAGAACTTACAGCTAAAATTGCAATAAAAGAAATTGATGAACCAAAACCAATGGAAAAAACCTCTAAAATAAAATCTAAAGAAAACCAATTAAATGTAACGAAAAGTGTATCAAAATTTTCCAAAGTTAAAAAAATAACAAAAAAACAATGGGATCATTTAAAAACTGAAGAAAAAAATCCAAATCAGGCAACAAAAGAAAATGATGAACCAGAAACGATGGAAAAATCTATTAAAAGCAAATCTAAAGAAATACCATTAAAAATAACGCAAAAAGTCTCAAAATTTTCCCAAAATAAAAAAATTACAACGGAAAATCAATTAGAAGAACAATTAGATCATTTAAATACTGAAGTTAAAGAAGATCAAAACCAGGCAGATTTAATTGTAACAAAAGAAAAAGATGAACCTAAAAAAATCGTTAAAAGCAAATCTAAAGTGTCAAAATTTTCTCAAGAGATAGAAATTACAACAGAAAAACAATTAGAAGAACAATTGAATCATTCAAACATTGAAGAAAACGATGAACCAAAATCAATGGAAAAAACTTGTGAAGTAGCTAAAAAAAGCAAATCTGCAAGTTTAATTATAGTACAAGAAAAATTGGATCATTCGACCACTGAAATTAACAAAAATGATCAAAACGAGACACATTTGATTTCAACAGAAGAAAACGATGAACCAAAATCGATGGAAAAAACTGGCGAAGTAGCTAAAAAAAGTAAATCTGCAAGTTTAATTATAGTACAAGAAAAATTGGATCATTCGACCACTGAAATTAACAAAAATGATCAAAACGAGACACATTTGATTTCAACAGAAGAAAACGATGAACCAAAATCAATGGAAAAAACTTGTGAAGTAGCTAAAAAAAGCAAATCTGCAAGTTTAATTATAGTACAAGAAAAATTGGATCATTCGACCACTGAAATTAACAAAAATGATCAAAACGAGACACATTTGATTTCAACAGAAGAAAACGATGAACCAAAATCGATGGAAAAAACTGGCGAAGTAGCTAAAAAAAGTAAATCTGCAAGTTTAATTATAGTACAAGAAAAATTGGATCATTCGACCACTGAAATTAACGAAAATGATCAAAACGAGACACATTTGATTTCAACAGAAGAAAACGATGAACCAAAATCGATGGAAAAAACTGGTGAAGTAGCTAAAAAAAGCAAATCTGCAAGTTTAATTGACGTACAAGAAGAATTGGATCATTCGACCACTGAAATTAACGAAAATGATCAAAACGAGATACACTTGATTACAACAAAAGAAAAATTTAATTCTTTTAAAAAAATATCTAAAACAAATAAAGATCAAGTAATCGATGTTGATGAAGAGCAACAACAAAGATATCCTAAACGAAGAAGGTGTTTGACAAATAAAATGGTTAAATTTACCTCAGAAAATGCACACAAACAAAAAGATATTAACAAAAACGAACAACAACGAAAATATCTTACACGTAGTGCATCTAAAATAACCAAAGAAGTTAAATTATCTAAATCTGATTCAAAAATAACAGATCTCAAACTTCAAAATAACGATAACGATTTTATTACTGACTTATCAAAATCTCCAGAAATAACCTTAAACGAACAAAATGAGGAACCTGAAAATTATGAAAAAGATCTACTTATCCCAATTAAAGAACCAAAGATAAATGAGGAACCTGAAAAAGATGTACTTATAACAATTGAAAAACTAGAGATAAATGAGGAACCTCAAAAAGATGTACTTATAACAATTGAAGAACCAGAGATAAATAAGGAACCTGAGAATTATGAAATAACAGAGATAAATAAACAAGCAACAATTGAAGAACCTAAAGAATTAGAAATTGAAGTTTTAATTATTCAACCCAACGAATTAGAATTAAGTACTAGTTCGGAAGAAGAAGAAATACAATGTAAATTAAAAAATACAAAAATGATAATACAAGATACCCCAGAAAATGATGTGGTCGTTTATGATATGTTGACACAAGAAAATACTCCAAAAGAATCCAAAATTATATCTGAAGAAAATAGTTTTGATATCTCAGTAGATAAAATGTTTAAAAGTGAATCTGTAGTATTTTCATCTCCTATTGATCCCGATAAGGCTTTTGATGTACTATTTAAAGAAACTATGGGAAATTTAAATAAAGTAAAAGAAATGAATAATGAACATCAAGAAAAACAATTAGTAATTCAAGAAATACAAAAAAACGTTCAATTTGATTTAAAATCAACAACTACATCAAACAAAACGAAAGATTTCAACCAAACAATGTCAAGTGGAAAAAAACGTAGAAGTAGAAAATTATTCAAACCAGATGATCTATCTACAATAATAAGAGATGAAATAGAAATAGAAACAGAAATAAAAATAAAAAAAAACGAATTAAAATCGATAAATAATAAAAATACAACAATTGAAAGTTCAAACAAAAATATCTCTGATATGAAAAAACCTAAAACAAAAAAAACTAAACGTAAAAATTTAAACGAAATAGATCTTTTAGAAGAACAAAAATTAATCGATAAAAAACAAAAAATTTGTATAAAAAACAATATAATCACAAGCAGTAACAATTCTAAAAACCGAGGTTTGTCGAATTTAAATTTTTTGCAAAATTCGTGGCGTAAATCGAAAATTTCTATAAACTTCAATTCTACAAGTGATTCTAAAGTAAAAACACGTACTTCAAAGAAACGAAAAATTTGTAATAGTACTCCTAAAAAAAATAATCACATTAATAATGTGACAGTAGATATATCTGTAATAGAAAAATCAAAATTATCTCGAAAAAGAAACAACGAGGAACTAGTTGATAATTTTATTCCGAGAAAACGAGCAAAATATAACGACAATATAAATAAAATCCATGAAGTGACTCAAAATGAAGAAATTAATGCAGAAGAAACTTCAAATAGACAAAATTCTAATACAAATGAAATTGTACAAGTAGGAAATAATAAGATTCTAATACATTCCAATATTAGATTGAATTCTTTCGATCCAGATCCTTCGTCGAAAAGTAGAAAAATTCAAGAAAATGAGGTAAAAATTTATTAATCAAAAAAATATTATTTCATTGCAATCTTAATTTTTAGCAAATATTATGTACACGATTGGTTGATGAAGAAAGCCGTGAGTGTATGACTTTCAACTCGAATTATGGAGGTAAAAATTTTATTTTAGTTTTTATATTTATAGATAAAATTGTTGATGTTTTAGGTTTTATGGGTACAATGGCTCCTTATTGGACAGTTAAGGCGTTATTTGAAGATAAAATAGTGACATTAAATTCCAATGATTATATTGGAAAATATTTAGTAATTGTTTTTTATCCTCTTGATTTGTAAGTAACAATTTTATCCATTAATTAGATCTTTTCCAAAGCTTTCTTTCTGCTTTATAGAACATTTTTTTTCCAACAATTTTCCAAACTTTTGCATTCCTGGCACTATTTATAGTTTTATTATTTTTCTCTTGTAGAAATATTTTCCAAAAGTTTTCTTTGTCCTTTATAGAATATTCTTTGATTCTCTGTATTTTTTTTCCAACAATTTTCCAAACATTTGCTTTCTCTGATTTTGTTTTTGACCTTTTCCTTGTACTTTTTTTTACAGTTTTATCATTTTTCTCTTGTTAATAATGCGAAAGTTTGGGGAAATATATGGAAAATTGTTGGAAAAAATTAGAGAAAGAACCAAAAAATTTTTTATAAAGGAAAATGAAAGTTTGGGAAAAGATTTGTATCAGAAAAAAATAATAAAACTATAAAAAGTGACAGGAAAAAGGTCAGACAGAAAATCAGAGAAGTAAAGCAAAAATTTGGGGAAAAGTTTGGAAAATCGTTGGAAAAAAATTACAGAGAGAACCAAAAAATTTTCTATAAAGGGAAAACAAAGTTTGGGAAAAGGTCAGACAGAAAATCAGAGAAGTAAAGCAAGAGTTTGGAAAAATTGTTGAAAAAATCCGTTATAGAACATTTTTGTTTCTCTCTGTAATTTTTTTCCAACAATTTTCCAAACTTTTCCAAATCTTTTGCTTTACTTCTCTGATTTTCTGTCTTTCCTTTTTCCTGTCACTTTTTATAGTTTTATTATTTTTCTCTTGTCGAAATTCTTTCCCAAACTTTCATTTTCCTTTATAAAAAAATTTTTGTTTCTCTCTTTAATTTTTTCCAACAATTTTTAAAACTTTTCCCCAAACTTTTACTTTACTTCTCTGATTTTCTGTCTGAATTTTTTCCTGTCACTTTTTATAGTTTTATTATTTTTCTCTTGTCGAAATCCTTTCCCAAACTTTCATTTTCCTTTATAAAAAAATTTTTGTTTTTCTCTTTAATTTTTTCCAACAATTTTTAAAACTTTTCCCCAAACTTCTGCTTTACTTCTCTGATTTTCTGTCTGATCTTTTTCCTGTCACCTTTTATAGTTAATATTTTTCTCTGGTAGAAATCCTTTCCCAAACTTTCATTTTCCTTTATAAAAAATTTTTTGGTTCTTTCTGTAATTTTTTTCCAAACATTTGTTATACGTCTCAGATTTTCTGTTTGACCTTTTGTCCTACTACTTTTTTACAGTTTTATCAGTTTTCTCTTGTTAAAATATTTACCAAAGCTTTCTTATTATTTTATAGAACACCAATTACACTATTATATAAATAATTATTATTATAATTTATTTTTAGTGCTACATTACCATACGCTAATCCCCCAACAGAAATTTTATCCATTAACGAAAAATATGAAAGTTTTCAAGAATTAAATACGAACGTTCTTGGCTGTTCCGTTGACTCGATTTTTACTCATGACGCATGGTTAAAATGTCATTGCAATAATGAGTACAATCGTTCAAAAGAAAACTTTAAATTTCCTCTATTGGCAGATACGAATCATGTAATGTCTAAAGCGTTTATGATTTATTCGAAGACGCACGGACATTCGTACAGGTAAGGAATATAAAAATTAATCCATAATTATTAATATGTTCTTCGCAATTTTATCATTTCATTTGAAATTAAATTAAAATTTGTTCGATCGGGGAACAAAGTTGCTTATGTTAGTTTTTGAAATTTTAAAATGAGAAAAAAAGTCTGATAAATCTAAATAAATTGAAAGAATTCAGAATAATATGAAAAAATTAGAAAAACCTGAAAGAATTTGAAAAAATCAAAAAGCAATAGACAGAATCAAAAAGCAATAGATGAAAATAAAAAAACAATAGCAGGATATTAAAAAACAAAAAGAAATAAAAAAAAATGAGAAAAAATTAGAAAACCAAAAAAGAATTAGAAAAAAAGCCAGAAAAAATCGAAGAAAACGTTTTAATAAAAAATTTCCTATTTTTTTCTGAACTTTGTCAGTTTTTTAAAACAACTTGGCCGTTTTTTCTACATTTTGTCATTTTTTCAAAAAAATTACCCCTTTTGTTCCTAATTTAACATTCTTTACAAAAAAAAATTACCTCTTTTTTCTAAATTTTGTACCAAAAATTGCACATTTTTCAATAAAAAACTGATCTTTTTTCTGAATTTCGTCACTTATTTCAAAAAATTGCCCTTTTTTTTCTAAACTTTGCACCTTTTCTAAATTTTGCACTTTTTTTAAAAAAAATACCCTTTTTTCTAAATTTTTCACATTTTTTAATAAAAAAATTACCGTTTTTCTAAATTTTGCATTTATTCAAAAAAATTAATCCTTTTTTCCTTAATTTAGCATTTTTTTTTTTCAATAAAAAAAATCTTTTCTAAATTTTGCACATTTTTTAATTAAAAAATAATCATTTTTTTAACATTTTGTCACTTTTTTTAAAAAAATTACCTCCAGCACTTTTTTCAAAAAAATTTCCTCTTCCAAATTTACACCTTTTTCAGAAAAAAAATTTTCTTTTTTTTTGAATTCTCACTTTTCTCAAGTTTGCACTTTTTACAAAAAAATTGCCCCATTTTTCCAAAGTATATCACTTATTACCCTTTTTCCAAAGTTTCCCACTTTTTTCCAAAAAATTATTCTTTTTCTAAATTTTTCCAAAAAATTGCCCCATTTTTCTAATTTTTAAATTTTTTCCAAATTTTGCACTTTTCAATAAAAAAATATCTAATTTTCCAAATTTTGTCACTTTTTTCGAAAAAATTAATCCTTTTTGCATTTTTTTTTTTCAAAAAATTGCCCCATTTTTCTAAACTTTGGAATTTTTTCTAAATTTTGTCACTTGTTTACGAAAAAAATTACCCTTTTTTTCTAAATTTTCCACTTTTTTTCCTAAAAAAATCCCTTTTTTTGTAGATTTTGCACTTTTTTCAAAAATATTATCCTCTCTTCCAATTCAATTTAAGTATTTTTGTAGTTGATATTTAACGCTACGCTTTAGCCCTCAGAAATTAAAAATTGATGGAAGATTTTTTATTTTTTTTTAATAATCAGATTTTTGTATTTTCTAAATATTTAATTTATTTAAATTTAATTAAAAGTAATATAAAATATATTATTTATTTTAAAGTATTCATAAAAACATCCAGCTCATCATCGGAACTTTCAGCTGCTATATAACAATTTGATATTTTCTCTGGTTCAGAATCAAAATATTTTTCTTCTTCATCATTTTCCATTTCTTCGATATTATCATATGAAGTATCGTTATCGATATTTCCATAATCAAAGTCTTCGTCTTTGCCTTCTAAAAATGAGTGATACATAGTTGTAACAAACTCTTCTTTAAATAATTTTTGTTCTTCTGGTGTTATTTTAGTAACTTTCTTTTTTCCTTTTGATAAAAATGCTTTTTGTTGGATTTTTACTTCACCAATTTCACCCCAATGTGATGTAGAAGGACCTGGTAAATTAGGTTTAGGTATATCTTTATCGTATTTTTCTTCTTCTATCTGAATATTTTCTATTGCTTCGTGTGTTTTTCGTACTTCTTCGGCTTTATCTCTTTCTATACCTTCCATTAGAATTTTTACTAAACCGATATTACTCTTTTCGTATCTATCTCTTTCTTCTACTTCATCGGAAGTTAAATATTGACCTATTAATTGATTGTATAAATGTGGATTTCTTTTCATCATTTCTATTTCTGAAAAATACGAATTCTCTTGAATCATTTGAAGCATCGCTTGATATCTTCGATTTTTAACTATAGTATTATGCTGCTCCGATAAGGTTTTTGTTAATTCATTAATTAATATATTAATTTCTTCGTTAAGTTCAGATTCATTTAATTTTCTAAAATAATCTAGTTGTGGGTGATTCAAATATTTACCAAACTTTAATAAAAACTGTAATTTGCTATCTTCAAATAGGTTTAATCCTATTTGAAATTTTTCCTGTTTAGTTAAATCCGCTTCCCAAACTTGTTGACTTTTAAAACAAATCTTGTTGTTTTCAGTTAAAGATTTAATTAAATCATCTCTTTCTGGATCTGTTTCTATTTCTTGAACAGGTTGGACGTCTGAATAGATTTCTATAGTCATAATTTAAATAAATATTAAATGTTTATTTTGACATGTTAAATGACAGATAAAGGTTATGTTATGTTTAATGACATTGACATGTTAATGAGTATTAGGTGATTTCGGCTTGGTTACTCTTTCACTCGTTTTACCTATTCCGTTCGGATACAAACAAAAATTTGGTTTAGAGGTTATTCCAAATACATTATTGGTCCCAATTTATCAAGCCGAACTCGGCTAATGAAGTTGTTTAATTGTCTTTTTTTTTTTTTAGGGCTTATTATATAATCAGTCCAACTGGAATTATAGTTGGATGTTCAATGACGCAAATAAATTGTCCAATATCTATAGAAGAAATCTTAATTCAAATTAAATGCAACCAAGAGTTGTACCCTTAATTTATTTTTGTTACAAATAATATTTATTATCCGTAAGTTATTAAAACAAAACAAGAAATTACTCTTTTAAGCTTAAAATGTTTTTATTTTGTGATTTACTAAAATTTTATTAATAAAACGTTGTTATATGTGTATTTTTCTTCAGTATGTAAAAAATGATAAAAAAAACGATATTTGAGCTGAATAGTCTATATGGTAGAGGCCATCAAACTAAAGAACAGTTTTACCAACATACAAAAAGTTTAGCAGTTTAAACAGATTTTAATAGAATAATGATAAATATTTGTTTATTTCAATTTATCTAAGATTTATTTCTGTTGGTATGTCCACTTTTTGATATCTTGACTTCATTGCTGAGAAGAGTAAGGAAGGTGACATACATCCTAACTATACGATACTATTTTGAGAGAGATAGAAATGAACGAAATGGCACAATTCTCATTACTCGGCTTGCCCATAAAAATATCAATGGTTGGGCACGTCCGACTATATGTCTATGGTGTTAGGGTACAAGGCATCCACCATTTGCAAAACCCATCGCGTTCCACCAACCGAAAGTTATATCAAAGAATATGCTCCTATATATTCTAAAGACTTTGATATAGGTAAAATTAAATATTTTTAATTAATTTATCTTGAGTTTTTTTTAATTCGATTTAAAAATTTAATCCAAACAAAACTGGATAAAGTATAATAGGCCAATTAATATAAAAAAAGAAGAAGAATAAACCTACAAAATAAATCAAATTTTTAAAATCAAAAAATTATGGACGAAATAACTAGTGTCGAAAATTTCTTTAAAACCGTTCAAGTACATCTTTCTCGAGTATGGTTAAACAGTTGCATAAGCTGGTGCAAAGAAATGAATCTACCACCAAATTATACCTTAAAGGAACTTCAACTTAACGTTTTTCAACAGTGGTTATTACTAGATTTGAGAGATCTGGAAGTATCTTGCCTTCCTCCGAATTTATCAAATCAAAAAAAGTATATATTAAACGATAACTATACATTACAGTTGATGCAGGTCGTTGATATTTCGAAGCCCAAATACTGGCAATTGCAGAGAATAAGAAATGGTAATATTTAATTTTAAACATTTATATAGTCAGGAAAGGTAATTTACACCGATTTTTTCAATTTTTGTCATGCTCTGGGTTCTACTTTAGTCAATAATCAGGTGTATAATCATTTTTCGTATTAGGACCTTTATATATTATTTTCTTACATAGGTGTTCCTAAAAATCTTGAACAAGAGTCTGAATCAACAAAAAGAGTGCTCCAACTTACCCTAACAGATGGAGTACAAGAAATAGAAGCCATGGAGTATAAACCGATATCATGTCTGAATCTCAACCTTTCTCCTGGTATAAAAATAAGACTGATGGCACCAATAGAAGTAAGAAGAGGAAGATTAATGTTAGAAGAAGATAAAGTAAAAGTTATAGGCGGTGAAGTGGATAGTTTACTTGTATCTAATGCGGCCGAGAATATTTTAGCCAAGTATTTGAATTTACCGTTAAATCCTAAACCTGCAACGATTGAAGAGAGTAAATTAATTACAGCAGAAACTCAAAATTGTACTACAATTAATATTAATGCAAATAAAAATAACTCGATAGGTCAAAATATAGCTAAAAATAATACTAACTATTCTAAAAATGAAACGAATAATAATAATGATATGGAACAATTTGATGAATTAAAAATAGATGAAGATATATTGATGGAAATTGAAAATGAATTTGAACAAAATATACCACGAAATAAAAACAAAAGTCCGGATATGTTTGAAGATAACGATATCGATTTTGAAGCTTTAGATATACCAGATGTTATTAATAAACAAGAAATTAGTGAACAAGAATTAATTAATATTTCTGACGAAATAACTTTAAATAAATCTGTATTACCTCAACCTGTATTATTAACAGTAGATAAACTGGTAAAAATGATTCCTAATGTCACTAATGGTAAATTTAAAATCAGAGCCAAATTCAAGTCTATTATTGAAAAAATGAGTGTCATCGACAATGAGTTTCGTTTAATTTTAGAAGTTGAAGATGATAGCGGGACTCTAATATTAAAGGTTCATAGTGATGTGGTTGCGGAACTGATGGGACATACAGCCACAGATTTTATGAAATATCGTGAGGAAATTTCCAAAAATCCTGAAATGCATTGGAAACCTTTAGAAGTAAGTTTATTTTAAATTATTATTTTCTTCAAAGTATAATTTATTTTTTTAGGCTTTGAAGTCATTACAATCTCGACTTATAGCACTTGATAGTGTCTTGGAAATTTTAGTAAATGTTAATGAAAATTTTCCTGTGTTGGTTAAGATTTTATAAACTATAATTAAGTTTTATTTGTATTTTCCAAAATAGCAGATTGAGCCTTTATGAAATTTCAATTTTTATTAAAAATTAGTATAAATCACTTTCCAAAAAAAATTATTTACCACAATAATCATTAATGACGTTTTTTTTTTCAGTTTTATAAATAATTATTTTTCTATTCCTATTTTTTACTACACTAATAAAAAGATTGAAAACACTTTCATAATTATATTCATTGAATCATAATTTAAAATTAAGAAATGTGTAGTTAAATGTTTGTGATAATGAATTTTTTTTTTACTTTATGCTCTAGATGATTTGTAAGTGCTCAACTTTATCCATAAAATTTAAACACCTAAAATACTATTAAATAAAATAACAAGCAATTTTCACAATTATTTATTCAGAATTATTACAAATACATTTATTAATAAAAAAATAGCCTAAATTAAACAAAACTTAAGCATTAGCTTTCTCAGCTTGGTACTTATAATGCAAATCATTACAATCATTATTATCAATATGTTCCCATCCAGTTTCCTTCATGTGATATACTCTTACGATACCTCCAGAATAAGCATCTCTGTGCGTAGCATGATAAATTGATCTACGACCCAAATCGTAAGCTTCTTGATCAGTCAAATCCCATTTATATCCAGAATCCAATACACCAAAAGCGTAAATAGAACCTGAACCTACACTGAATACTTTTCCAGATGTTCGTAATCCTTCTGAATCAACATAGTATAATTGAGGACCCTGAATAATATTTATTAATGTAATTTTTTTATATTTTATGATATTTTAAACATACCCTTTTGTCCCATCCAGCTAGCATCATTCCCATAGATAATCCCATACCTTTATAATTATACACCATATTTGCCATTAGTTTAGAAGCTGCAGCAACAGAAATTCTTTCTCTATTTCTTAGTTCATACATTCTACATTGTTTAGCTAAAACTCTGTCCCAATATACGCAATCAGCAGCGCCTCCTGCCAAAGTACCTAAATATCGGATAACAATTTATTTCTATTAATCAAAATATAATAATTATACTAACCTAATAAGAAATCATTTATTTCCACAATTTTCTTCATAGTTTGTGATCCAATAAACTGACCACCTGTAGCCCTAGAATCTACAGCCAGTACAACACCACCTTGATACATAAACCCTAATGTAGTTGTACCATGATCAAATTTAATTTTAATCTCACGTCCACTATCATCCCTTGTGAACCTAGAGAAATTATTGCTAGGCTAGAAAAAATATATAATGAAATAATGTTAATTTAAATTAGCATTTACTTACATCTGGAAATGGGGGCACCTCTAAGTTCATGCCATTATCAAAGTTGCTGCAATATCTCACCAAATCATTACGGTGCAATTTTTCTTCGTAATTTGGAGAGTTATACTCTGATAAACCGCAAACTGCTTCTAAACTCATTCTGTTTTTGATACTTTTACAAGAAAAAATATCGTACTTTTTTGCTTAACCACAAAAAGGATGATTAAACAGAAATTCATCTGTCAATGTCAATAACTATTTTCTTCTTTTAATTTTGACTGATTCGTTTAAGAATAAAGAGCCAGGAATTTTAACATTCAAGTAAAAGGCCATACATATATGTCTACCAGAACCGTATTGAGAAAATTCTATTTCGAAATGCGTGCTTTGCACCGTTTAATTCCTGATTCCTTTCAACTAAATATTAAAAAAATTGTATTTCCCACTGTTAAATTCATCAAATCACAATATAATGATGGGTCTTGCAAATGGCGGATGCACTGATAGCATAAACGTAAATATATATATTTAACGTTCTAACTCTAGTCATACTGGGCCAGCTACCCACACATTACCGCTTATATTTGATGGTAAATGCTCCTTCCTAATTACTATAAGTGCGTTCGATATAGTACATATACGTGCTCAAACTTCTCGAAATGCTTTCGTAATTGCACTAATTATCATTATATACAGTGAAAAGTGAACTTATCCATTCGCTCCAGCGTTGTCTGAATTATTCAGACAACGGCTCCAGCTACGGAGCAAACTGAAATGACAATTGACAGGACCGTTTTTTCAATTTTTGTTTGTTCGTAGATAGAAGTTAACCAATTTTCGTTGTTGACCTGTATTATTAAAAAAAAAATAATTCTGTAAAAAAAATGGTAAACAAAGTACTACCTATACCTTTTCCAGGGTTTTACTATTTGGTGTAAATTAATGATTCACAGATATAATGAATTTTATTTTCAGAATATACGTATCCATAATCAATTGACAATTGGCACTGACTATTTTGTTAAGCGATCGGTAAAAGGGAAATGAATCTTTGTGCTCGTAACTCACGTGACTACAAATCAGATCTGCTCTCTCTACTCTACGAGAAGTAATGCCGAACGTAACTTATATATTCTAAAGTTTTGAATTATATGCCAACCCTGCCCTGTACATTTCTTGCTGTCATTAGTGTCAATGTCAGCTGGCTCAATTCAAATAAATGTTTAATCAGTGTTTAATTTTTATATTTTGAATTTTATTGTGAAACTATTCTTAATCAGCAAATTACAATTTGCATTTTTGTTGACCATAACGTTTTTAATAATTCTCATTTTAGTTATGTATTAAGTTTAATCAAAATGAGTGCTATAAATTTAATATTTCTTATAACCTTTATTTCTACAGGTAAATTATTTAAAATATATTATATTCTTTATAGTTTTTCTTTGTGTTTTTATTTTCAGGATTAACAGCAGATCTTCCTGTTTGGAGTGCAACTTTTACGGTCAAGGGAGTTTTGAATATTCCTTATGCTGAAATTGAGGAGCCGTTTTTTGCTTGGTAAAAATTTAAATTTGTTTTATAATAGAAAAAATTCGAAAAGAACTTTTTTCTGAATAAAAATGCAAAATTCATTACATATTTTGCTGATGTGCTCTTTTTATTGACCTCAATTAATTATAAAAGTAGCAATAATTGCAAATTTACCAAAAGTAATTTTTATTTCAATTAATAAACATTCTAGATAATTATAACAAAAGGTCAAAGAATAATGAACTCTACACTTTGAGCTTTTGCTAAGATAATCAATATTATTGTATTGTATTATTAAATATATTTTAATTTTGCAAAACATAATGAAATTAAGTTTTACTTGTTGAATACTATATAAAGGCACTATACAAAAATCTGTTATTTTGAGAAATTTCGAAAAGAAAATCACTGAAATCTATATACACATCCAATAAAAACTAAAAAAAATACTATTTTATATAACTTGATTTCTGATAGGTATGATGCTCCTTCCAAGCAATCCCGTATCGATTATTACGGAGATATGGTTAAAACCTACCAATTGGGCGGATCAGGCTATGGTACAAGTTTAAAAGTAGCACCAATTACAACTGAATCAGAAGAAAATGTCAGAACCTGTCTACAAGTTAACGGTACAAAAGAAAACGCAATCAATCCCCAATCTGTTTTACCAGACTTAACTGGATTTGTATTGGCTGGTAAGTGTTATTGGATCTTATTGAGCAATTATAAAGTTTTCAGTATCATTTTTTAATAAAATAGTCAAAGAAATTTACTTACTTGTTTTATAATTTCAGGACAAGAAGTAATTGACGGTCATGACACAGAAAAATGGACATTAAATCAAACTATTGGACGGAAAGTAAATATATATAATATGTGGGTTATTTATAAACCAAATCCTGATAATATTGCTGCTAAAATAGCAGTACCATTAAGGTAAACTACAAATTGAATAAATACAAAACATAAATAATAAAAAAAATTTTTAGATACGAAATGAGAGGCTTCAATTCACTTCTTGGTAGTCATTACGATCATTATTATTTAAATTATATATCGTATGATGTAGATTCTATACCTGAAGATACATTTAGAGTTGATTCAAGTATGTAAATATTAAATTAAAAAATGTGATTGTACTATATTTATTTTTTAGATATGTCTTGTAGTTCGTTCCCAGGTCCAGGTGATAGATATATTTATACCTTTAATCCTATGGCGGAATTTGTTAAACCTGAATATACCGGACATCTTGATTTCGAATTTGATAAATTCATTCACAAACATAGAAAACAATATTCAGATGAAAAAGAACATGTTTTTCGTAAAGAATTGTTCCGACAGAATATCAGATACATACATTCAGTTAACAGACAAAATAAAGGTATGTTAGTTAATATTTATCGAAAAAATTATTAAATTTTTTTTTTTTAGGTTTTACATTAACAGTTAATCATCTAGCTGATAAATCAGATGTTGAACTTAAAGCTTTACGCGGGAAAAGATATTCAGGAGTTTATAATGGTGGACAACCGTTTCCTTATAAGAATATTAATAAGGATAGTTTGCCTAATCAGTGGGATTGGAGAATATATGGGGCTGTTACTCCAGTCAAAGGTAAGATATAATTACTAAATCGACAGCTTTATTAAAAATTAGAAAAGTGGCGAACGGAAGAATAAAGGTTTAGTATTGGGATAATCTTTACCAATACATTTTAAATGAGCGAGTCAACCTCAATGTTGTCAGATCCAGTTTAAAATCGTTAATACAGAAAAATGTAAATTTGAGGGCGCCGACACTATTAGTTATCGTGATTTCTTAATATAAAATCGACTATAGTTTGTTTGTTTATAACAATTTATTGTTATTTTTAAAGATCAATCTGTATGCGGTTCGTGTTGGTCGTTTGGTACAATTGGAGCGATAGAAGGAGCGTATTTTTTGAAAAATGGAGGAAACCTTGTCAGATTATCTCAACAAGCGCTTATAGATTGCTCTTGGGGGTAAGTAAATTATATCTTTTATTAATTAATACAGTTTTGTTGATTTTTTTGTTCATCTACATGATATCAAGAACTAACAGAGAGATTTTTTTGTGGTATGGGTTATTCTACTCCTCATGGCCATCGCTTATGTCTGGGAAAATCAAGGGCGTAGATATGGTGAGGGTAAAGAGGGTAATTACCCAAATAAAATATATGAAATGTAAAAACGGACAAAAGTTTGATTACCTCGATCAGATAATCACTCTCGCAAATGAAAGTTTAGATACAATTATAGAATCACTGTTGGAACAGATCCGGAAAAAAATAAAGGAAAATTCACGGAAAACTCCAGAAAATCAAAGAAATAAACGCCGAAAAGTATTTTTCTGCAACGAATCAAAGAAAAATGATATAGGGGCGCGAAAGCGCTCGGTACTCATAGAATAAGTATATCTATATACAGGGTGTTTCAGAATTCGACGTTTAATGGTTTATGGTCGACTTCTCTCGCATATAGGTCAGGATCCAATACTCAAAAATGTGTATAGTTTTCGAAATACAGGGTGTTAAATAAATAATAAAAACAGTTTTTTTTCGCTATAACTTTTTTAAAAATAACTATTTTTTAATGAAACTTTGTAGCTGAGTTACTAGACTAGCGACCCTCATTGTGACCAGGCGTTTCAGTCGGGTATGGCCGAATTTTTTTCCCCCAATTTTCTATGCCACCGGATAAACTTTCAAAATTGTATTTTTTTAATTGATTGTTTAATTTAGTGATAAAAATGTATAACATTTGAGAGGAAAAATAGGGAAAACTGGGGGAAAATAAATTCAAATAGGGAAATTAGAGATAAATGGGGAAATAGTAAAAAAAATGGGAAAAATAAGGAAAAACCGTGAACTGTTCATTTTCATTATAGCCTAGGATCAATCAGGCAAAAATAGCGAAAAACTTCTACAGGATAACAATAACGGGAATCGTTGTTAAAATTGATTACAAAAAGGCAAAAAAAGTGCAGCCCTATGGCCTATAGTTGCGGTTTCGAAGGGGGATGAATTTTAACAGTTGAAAACCGTTTTTTTCAATTTCCGGAGACAATTAAAAAATGGTCTACAGGAAAGTTGTAGGTAATAAATAAATAAATCTACAATTTTGTTTCAAACTAATTTTCAACACATTTTCCGAGATAATGATGAAATACCATTTTTTTTGAATTTTGATATTGAAAAAAATTTCAATGTACTTGAAATTTTGATGATATGTATGTTTTGAACTCTTTGGAATTTACCGATTTAACCGGAATTTCAAAATTGAATTGTTCATGAAATATTAACGTTTTTTTTTTAAATGAAATTTTTTCTATCATAAAATTAATTGTAGCAATATTTTTTCGTCTTGAATCAAACATTAAGATAGAAAACAAAAATAAGTACCTTTACATTTAAAAACCATGTGAATAATGCAATAATAATTAAAAAATTGTTTTTTTCAAATTGCTATTTTTGGGTTTTCTCATTTTTTTATAGGGTTTTTAAATGTAAAGGTATTTATTTTTGTTTTCTATCTTAAAATTTGGTTAAAGACGATAAAAATGAGCCCCTGAAAATTTGAAAAATCAAAAATTTTCACTATCAATTTTTCGATTGTAAAAATTTAATTTTTTTCGAAAAAACTTTTATGAACTATTCAAGTTTGAAATTCCGGTCACATTTAAATATACATTTCAGCAAAATTTTGAGTATACTGAGATATCTTTTGACATAAAAAATAAAAAAAAAAAAACGGATTTTCGCCATTATCTCGGAAAATATGAAGTAATGTTCAAAATTGGTCTGAAACAAAAATGTAGATTTATTTATTATCTACAACTTTACTTTTAGTACCATTTTTTGATTGGAAATCATACTTTGCTGGAAACTGCAAAAACCGATTTTCAACATTGAAAACTTCACCTCTTTTCCAAACTGCTGCGGTGGATTTTTTTTTATTTTTCCTGTATTATCGCAAAAACATGCTTTTCTGCATAGTTTTATATTCGCAAACTTGATCTTCTTTCAAAATAATTGAAATACGACATTTGTATGCCGGAAAGTGACATTTCTGTGCTTAAAATTTTCTTTCTGCACAGTAACCATAAACAAACAATTAATAATGATGTTAATTAATTTTCTACAATTAAGATTGTTTAAATATTGTTAGTCTAACATATTATTACTTTCCTAATGCTATTGTAATTTGTAGCGCCTAAAGATGGCCTATGAGCCGAAACATGTCGAAACTGAGTTGGTAATTTTTCATGTGGTATCGACTTTGAATTTCCATCTCCTTTGAAATAATAATAATAATATCATGATTTAATTTTTTTAATGTTATAATTTGTTTATCAATAAATATCAGTATTAATTAAATAAGCTTATTATGAACCTTGTGAGAAATTAGCACCTTTCTGCACTTGTTGCACAATATACTATTTTTCTTTATTTCAAGGTATGGAAACAACGGATGTGATGGCGGCGAAGATTTCAGAGCTTACCAGTGGATGGTTAAACACGGTGGTGTACCAACTGAAGAAGATTACGGTCCATATTTGGGACAGGTATAGCAAATAAACAAAATATATACAATTTATAACATAATTTCTTTTTTTAGGATGGATATTGTCATGCTGGTAAAGTACCAAAAGTAGCCAAAATTACTGGTTGGGTGAACGTTACTAGTAACGATGAAAACGCGTTAAAACAAGCTTTAGTTAAACATGGTCCTATTAGTGTTGCTATCGATGCTGGTCATAGGAGTTTCAGTTTTTATTCTAATGGTGTATACTACGATCCACAATGGTAAATATTAGAAAATATATTTATTCTCAGAGACAATAATCGAAAAAATGATCATAAACATTCACTATTATAGGTTAAAGAGAAGCGAGGTTTTTTAATATATGTTTAAACCCCTTTTTTTAATTTTTTTCTATATCAAATTTCTCCTCTTTTATTATGAAAATTTCCCCTCAATTCTTTTTGAAATTTTTTACTTTTTTGCTTCAAATATTTTTTTCCTTCTTAAATTTGTTACTTATTTCACTGTCAAATTTTTCTCTTTTTTGTCATAATTTCGGCACATTTCTCTTTAAAGTTTGTTACATTTCACTATCAAATTTCGCCTCTTTTCTCTTGAAAATTTCCCCTTTTTTCTCTTGAATGTTTCCCCTCTTAAATTTGTTACCTACTTTTCACTATAAAATTTTCCCTTTTTTCGCAAAAATTTCAGTTCTTTTCTCTCTTAAGTTCGTCATTTTTCACTATCAAATTTTCCTTCTTTTCTCGCAAAAATTCTCCCCTTTTCTCCTGAAAATTTGCCACATTTTACTTTTGAAAATTTCTCCTCTTTCTCTCTTAAATTTGTCTCTTTTCACTATCAGATTTCCCCTAGTTGTCGCAAAAATTCCCCCCTTTTTTCTTGAAACCTCTTAAATATGTCATTTTTGACTAAGAAATTTTCCCTTTTCTCGTAAAAGTTTCTCCTCTTTTGTCCTGAAAATTTGTCACTTTTTGCTTTTGAAAATTTCTCCTCTCCTAAATGTCACTTTTCACCATCAGATTTTTCCGTCTTATTCGCAAAAAGTTTACCTCTTTTTCTCTTGAAAGTGTCCCCTCTTTTCCTTCTTAAATTTGTCACTTTTCATTATGAAATTTTCCATTTTTTTCGCAAAAATGTCCCCTCTTCTCTCTTATGTTTGCTACTTTTCACTATCAAAATTCCCTTCTTTTCTCTCATAAATTTCTCACTTTTTCTCCTGAAAATTTGTCACTACTGTTCAAAATTTCTCCTCTTTTCTCTCTTAAATTTGTCAGTTCTCTATCAGATTTCCCGTCGTTTTCGCAAAAATTTCCCCTTTTCTCTTAAATTTCTTACTTTTGACTAAGAAAATTTTCCTCTACTTGAAAAAATTTCTTCCCTTTCTTTTCTCTTGACAGTTTCGTCTCTTAAATTTGTCACATTTTACTTTTGAAAATTTCTCTTCTTTTCTCTTAAATTTGTCATTTTTCACTATCAGATTTCCCCTGGTTTTCGCAAAAATTTCCCCTTTTCTCTTGAAAGTTTCCCCTCTTAAATTTGTCATTTTTAACCAAGAAGTTTTCCCTTTTCTCGTAAAAATTACTTCCCTTTTCCCCTGAAAATTTGTCACTTTTTACTTTTGAAAATTCCCCCCCTTTTATCTCTTAAATTTGTTACTTTTCACTATCAAATTTCCCCTTATTTTCAAAAATGTCTCCTCTTTTCTTTTGAAAGTTTTCGCTCTTTTCTCTTAATTTTGACACTTGTCACTGTCAGATTCCCCTTTTTCCCAAAATTTTCACCTCTTTTCTTTCTTAAATTTGTCATTTTTCACTATCAAATTTCTTTTCTCTCAAAAATTTCTTTGAAAATTTTTCACCATCAAATTTTTTTTCTCTTGAAAATTTCCTTCTTTTTCTTAAATTTGTCATTTTTCATTATCAAATTATTCCCGTTTTTCGCAAAAATTTCGCCCCTTTTCTCTCTTAAGTTTGTCACTATCAAATGTTCCCTCTTTTCTCTTCAAAATTTACCCTCTTTTTTGGAAGTTTTCCTTCTCTTCCCTCTTTTAAATTTAAAATACCCTTAGATCAGAATTTGATATGTTGTAGAATTTGATTTATCGATCAACTGTTAAACGATTTTTGATAAAAAATTTCCAACTTTTTATCTTATTTAACCTCGTAGGTTAGCCAACTAATTTTTTCATTATTCTAGTGGAAATAAAGAAGATGAATTGGACCATGCTGTGTTAGCTGTAGGTTACGGTACGATAGGTGGACAAGACTATTGGCTGGTTAAAAACAGTTGGTCTAATTATTGGGGTAACGATGGATACGTTTTAATGTCGGCTAAAGACAACAATTGTGGAGTAATGACGACTCCAACTTATGTAACTATGTAAGAGTTTAATTTTAGTAAATAGCTCTCTATTAGTAATAAGCCAATTTATGTGAAATAAATAAAATCCTACTAAATAAAACATTTATTACATTTTTTTATTATTTATGTAGCTATACTGGCTATAAAAGAATGATCTTCGTTATCCACAGTTTGTGTTCCAGGAATTCGAGCAGTATTCTAAAAATAAAATTCTTACTGGAAATAAATTTTTACTATATCTAACTTACCAATAATTTTGCACGGTCTTCTAATATTCCATAAGCAAAATGATTCAAAATTAATGATCTGGGTAAAGCTACACCCTGAAATCTATAAATAGGACCTCCAGGTATATCCGTATTTAATTTTATAACATTAGCAATAGTTATTCTGCCCATATGGTTAGTATTTGGTACCATAGGTCCTTTAGAAATATCTATGTGAGTACCAGCTCTAAATACTGTCACTTTACTTCCATTATGCTCAGCTATATCCGGTATTTGATCGGTTTTATGAGGATTATTTTTGAAAATATCAAATGCAATATCTTTCGAGACATCCAAACATTCTAAAGGGACTTCTTGTTGGCAAAACTTTATCATTTCTAATGATAAAACTTTTAATTCTGATGTAGTCGGTTTCCAATCTTCTAGTTCTAATTGTACATCATAGACAAAACTTCCGGTTTTTACTACAACAAATTTTCCATATGAGAAATATAAATCTGTGCCAAAAATGAATTTTATTGGAGCGTAAATAATTATTTCTTTCTGTTACGGTGTGGACTGAAGAAATTGACCTAAAACCCAATAAATCAATTTTGGTTCATCAAATTATTTTAGCTTGAAGTTAGGGTAGCTTAAGGTGCTTCCCTTAAAATATTATTAAGTGCTCTTAAGTTGATTTCTTCAGTCCAAGCAACATTTTACTTATTTTCATGACTCTGGATATCAATAAATATTTACCATTTGGACTGGGAAAACTATGTAAATGAACTTTTACATTGTCTTTAAAAGATTCTGAAGCAACTGCGCCCAAAAGAAAGCTGCAACTTCTCCAAAAAGTTTTATTAACTAATAACGGATTTGGCGTGTGATAATGAAGAAATTTCAATTTACACGAATCTGGTAATGGTTTATGCAAATGCCATAGTGTCTCTTCGTTCAGTAAAGCTACCACTGCCTTGTTACAAACAGAATCTCCTAAATCTAAAAATGTAATATTAATAATAATATTAATGGTAAATAAATGATAATTACGTTTAGCGCAATCATAAGGTGTAGAAATGTTTTTATTCATCACTAATATATCATTAGCTGGTGGTTCTCCGTAATTTATTTCAATTTTTTCAATACGTCCTACAGCTTCTTTTTGCCGTAATTGTTCTGCATTGAATATATCGTTTTGTTGTTTTACATCATCAGATAAACATCCTAAAAGAACATTTTATATCTATTGGGAATTGTGTTAAATGTGCACTTACTTTTCATGTGACTGAAAATAGGTCGGTTAATTCTTCTGCTTAAAGTATTAAGAGAATTCATAATTAAATTAATATCGTTTTCTTAAATGTAAAAGGATATTATCATATCATTTTTATTCTAAAAACAAAATTGCCAAAAATGAGGTTATGTTATATGGAAAATAATTCTTCTTTTTAAATAACTTAAGTCTTGGTTTCCTCGAATAATCAGCCACGGAAAACTGACGCCGATTTCGATTCGAAACATATATGTAAATATTGCTTTATTCTTATTATTTTTATCTCAAATTTCATTTAAATCGGAGAGAAAAATATCTAACCCGAAAAAAATGTAGTTTTTTAAAAAATGGTGAAGGCGAAATTTGACCCGAAAAAAAGGCAAGAATAGCCTTCAAAAATCTTCAAAATTTTTTATCACTCGGATTTTAAAAATAAATGGCAGGCGGAGACTCCAAAAAAATGATCAGTTCCTCTCTAGCTCTTTTAGTTTCGGAGAAAATTAAGTTTTTTAAAAAATGGTGAAGGCGCAATTTGACCCGAAAAAAGGAAAGACTGACTTCAAAAATCTTTAAAAATTTTTATCACTCGGATTTTAAAAATAAATGGCAGAGAAGTAGTTGCAGGGGCGTAGATTCCAAAAAAATGATCAGTTCCTCTCTAGCTCTTTTAGTTTCGGAGGAAATTAGTTTTTTTAAAAATGGTGAAAGCGCAATTTTACCCGAAAAAAAGGCAAGACTATAGCCTTCAAAAATCTTCAAAATTTTTTATCACTCTGATTTTAAAAAGAAATGGCAGGCGTAGATTCTAAAAAAATGATTAGTTCCTATCTAGCTCTTTTAGTTTCAGTTGAAACTGAGTTTAAAAGAAAAAAGGTGCGAGCACAATTTCTACATAATTCGACAAAAAAATGGTAAAAAAATACAAAGTAGAGAGATATTCTTTATTCGAATTATATTTCGCTCTATAACTCAACATGTATAATATCAAGCATGTGCGGCATCTAGTATAGATTAGTAGAACTTACGTTGTGCTATTATGCCCATAGATAGCGCTGTAGGGTGCGTTCCGAAATATGACGCTTAACCTCGTTTTTGTATTTGAACCACAGTATAATGATTTAAATACAGTAGTTTCACTATGCGACTCCCCGGTTTTAATTTATAATGAACCCGTCGACGCTGCGTGGATATGCGCAGAAACTTAAAAAGCCTGTTGTCCAATTTGTTTGCACGAACTTGTTAGACGTGATATTTACAGTTATGCTAATGTCAAATATGTAAATTTCTATGGATTCTACTGTTCTGAAATTATCCGTAACTCAGATAATTATCCCACGTTTGGCAACAGTGTTTTTCTGGTAGGTACTAAAAACGAAATGCACACTGCGGAGATCAACGGAGTGATACTACTGTAATAATGATAATACTGTGTCAAAATTGAGTTGTAAATTATAAAAAAGAAGATAAAAATAATCTTTCTAGAACTGACAGTTGAGAATTTGTTGTTCAGGTAAATTTAATTTCTTTTTATTTTAATCATCTAAAGATATTTAGTTTAAAACTTGATTACAATTTATTGATATAACATTAATAAATAGTTCTATACATATATTTTATTTATTATACTACTTTAATTCGCTTTTTTAGGTTAATACAATGGCAAAGTCAAAGAATCATACAAATCACAATCAAAGTAAATAATTACCTTATAAAAATTAATTTAGAAATACTAAAACTATTTTAATTTTAGATCGTAAAGCTCATCGTAATGGTATCAAGAAACCAAAACAATACCGTCATGAATCTACTTTAGGGGTAAGTTTTTAAAGATAGGTTAGAATATGACTAATTGTCCATCATCGTATTAATGATAATCATTTTATTTTTAGATGGATGCTAAATTCTTGAAAAACCAGAGATTCTCGAAAAGGCACAATTTAAGTACAAAACAGCAACTTAAAAGGGCGACAGAAAGAAAAGCCGAAAGAGAAGCTAAAAAATAAATGTTTTTTGACCTTAGCATAAAATAAACTTTTTGATTAAAATCTAATCTTGAATTTTTAATTTAATCCTTCATTTGTCCGGTCAATTTTTGTTTTCTTTATTTACTTAAGCTGGATGAAAAAAAATAAACGAAATTGATTAAATTTTAAATAAATTCATTTATCTGGACAAAAATGGTTCAAATAAAATTTTAATTCAATTGTATAATCGAATATTATGAAATCCAAACTTTTCTTCCCCGTTCCCATTTTTTTTAATAATATAAGGAATATTTTGTTATAGAAAAAAAACTATTTTATAAAAATATATTTAATACCATATTAAAATTCCATTCTAATCGTTCAAAAGGACGATTTCGGTTAATTTATTTTTAGTATTAGTAGGAGCGAGTTTCCTAAATTTACTTGAAGAAATCACTCCACTTGATTTGATTCGTTTCAGTCCAACTTTCTTCGGTTTAGCTGTTGGAAAAATATCCATTTTTTGTGAACCTCCTAATCCATCGTAAACTATATCATCACTTTTAGTTTTGGCATCTGCAACTTTTGCTTTTGACTTATACATTGAATACTAAAAAAAATATATCAAGTGTTTTTAATTTTTTTTTTAAATGATTTTATTATTTTATCTTACTGCTTTAGTTGAAGGTGCTTGAACTTTGGTATTCAAGAAATAAGAAAAATTAGATTTTACAGGTAAGTACGGCGAATCTGAATTAACAATATCTTCCAATCTTTCACTCTTAAAATAAAGTTAATTAGAAATAAATTATAAAATAAAGTATTATATTACCACTGAAAGTGATGTATTTAATGTTACATTTTGCTCTAAAAGAGATTCATTATGTGATGTATCAACATCAGGATTGGTTAATACAATATTATTTTTATTAGCATCTTTTAATCTCTGTTTTAAAATTTCTTTTTCCTTTTCATTTTTAAATTTAATTTGTTGTAATTCTCTCCTGTAAATATTTATAAATAAAGTTTAATTTTTAAATTATATTCTTTATACCTCAAATCTGCATTTTGTGCTTCAAGTGATGTATTTTCTTTCTTACACTTATTTAATTCGTTTTTTATTTTTTTCAAATTATAATCTGTATCTCTTGATTTTTTTTCAGAATCTAATAGAGCCCTAAAAAGTTTGATCAATGCAATAATTACAAACAATAAACTTTGAGAGGAGTGTATTATTATGTGTAAAAGTAAAATTGCTTTTAATATCGCTTTCGATCAATGACCATCATCAGAGCCTTCGTCACAAAGGGGAATACCTCCCAATAAAAAAACACACAATTTTAGATGACATCATGTTTTTAATTTGTCTAGTTGATGTCTCCAATTATGTATTTTTTATTGTGAGATATCCCCCTTGTATCGAAGGCTCTGATGATGGTCATTGACCGAAAACGCTAAGCCTATTGTCTTTACTTTTACATATAATAGCTTCTCTCTTCTCAAAGTTTATTAATTTAATGTATACTCCTGATCCAGTTTTTTTCTAATGACAAACAAGTTTCACTTACTTTTTTAAAGTGGCCGCTAATAAAGCTAAAGATTCGGCATTATTCTGATCTCTTAAAATATCATTCACTTGTTCTCTAGTTCCATGAATAACAGCGTTAACGTTTTCAATATTTTTAACTGTATTTCTAAGTTTAACAATTTCATCTGATAAACGATCCGATTCTTTTGCTTTGGATTTAAAATAAGTAATTTGATCTTTAAAAGCGTGCAATGTTGATTCCATACATTTTTCATTGCTTTCCAGTTTTTGAATTTCTTGTCTTAGAGCTTTATTTTGTTCTTTTAATTTGGTTTTCTTTTCATTTATATTTTTTATTTCTTTATCTTTAAGAGTTAATGTGAAGTTTGCATTGTCTAATTTGTACATTAAAGCTGTAGCATCCACTGTTGGTTCATTAGTGGGAACATTAAAGTAAACTTTGTGAATTGTTTTTTCGGTAACTCTGTTTCGACATTGCGGACAAGTTTTTGATCTACGATTAAATAAATTATAACTAACTTATTTTAACAAGTTCGCTGTGTTTTATAATCGAAATTTATGATGCCGGATGAAAAATTTATTTTTTAAAAAATTAAATAAAGTTATTCTATACTATTGTATTAATAGAGCTTAAATTATTCATTAAATCGTATACCTTATTATTATTACAAGCTAGTAACTAAACAAATATATTTTGTATTTACCTTTCTAACCAACTAATCAGGCAATGGTAATGAAATGTATGTCCACACTGAGTAAAGTATACATCAGCTCCAGACATAAATAATTCACTACAAATCACACATATTATATTCATTTTGAAAAATATCTAATACATATATAATATAATAAGAAAATTGATTATATCGTTACTAAAAACTTTTAAAACTGTCACAATTGACTAGTGACAAATGACGTTTAATTTTATATAAATGGTGAGTTCGGGTTGAAGCTCGGGGCTGCGTTCAGATTTAAAGTGCGTTTTACACCCCGGATGTTGTGACGTCTTATAGGAATTGTCTTGTAAATATGAACGACTGGGGCGTGATTATTTAAGCCATTATTATCGGAATCAAGTTCTAGTAAAGAAGAAATTGTAAGACATTGCAAATATATAGAATGAGAAACAGGATAAATAGAAGTAATCAAGAGTGGAAAATTTCATTTCTAACTTCACCGCAATGGAATTTAGAGAAAATTTTCGATTAATACGTCCAGCTTATGAAAATCAAGTTTACATAATCTCACCTACCTTTGTAATAATACCAAATTATTTTTATTTCTTATTAAATTGTTTTCATCATCTTGAACAAGATAATAAAATTTTGGTAGAGTCTGAATCTATTTTAATCAGATTTTAATTTATTTCATTTATTTATTTAATAAGGCAACTGCCAATTTTATGATATTTGTGAGGTTAGAAAGCGTTCATTCCATTTAAAAACATTGATTTGTGCTCAAACTGTGCATGTCGGATCAATTTTCTCCAAGTATTCATTGGGATGAAAAGTTGTCGTCTAGGCGATAAATATGAACGCAAAAGTATGTACACTCGGACAAAACGCCCTCTAAATCCGAACGAAATTTGACGTTCGGTGTGTACTCTGGACGTAAATCTGAACGGTAAAGCCAGCGGGGTAGGTAAAGAGAACGTGACGTCATAACAGAGTTTATGCAGAACGCTAGAATTCTATAGCTCGAATGCTAAAGAGAAATAATTTATAACCTCGAAAAACTATTTATATTTTAATTTTTAAAAATGGACATAAAGACTTGCTCATAGGTAAAAGTTGTACCACTCATCTGATCTATTTCAGAGGTTACTGTTATCCATGCTTTTTTTCAGTCCAGTATTAAATTCTTCCTGGTACTTTTCTACCAAACGAATTAATGACAATGTATCTTCACTACTCCAGTGCTGTTTGTCAACTTCTTGAAATTACTTGCTTCTGTTTTATATCATTCAAATACTATAAATAGGAGACTGTTGGGATATAATTACCTTTTCCAAGTTCTGAATTTGATTCAGAAGTTTCAGTTATGTAGCAAATACCACATTGGCCATTTGTATATAGTAAAAGAAAACTTTGCTAATCAAATCAATATTATAAATTTTGGGGAAACGACGCGAAGTGATAACAAGAAATTAATTCAAAAAGTGAGGTTAAGGGTCAGTGTCAATTGGAGACACATCTCTACCTTAGATATTTGTCTCTATGATATCCATCTTTTAATTTGGAGAAAACAGAGCGTCCTTGGATTATTCGCTCTATGACGGCTCGAACGTGAACGGTCAAACTCAGGGTTTCAAGTAAAATGTAAAATATATGCTCCGATCAATCCGAGCGTCAACTCGAACTTACCCAAAGAAGCCGCTGCCTGCAGGTACGGGTTCCGGTGTTGCCAAAAATATTTATTTTATTAAAAGAAGTTTTGACAATATAAATCTAGCCTGTGTATTTAAAAAAATTATTTATTTTATTAAAAGAAATCTTATACTTTAATGTCACAACATACTGGCAACACCGGAATTCGTTCCTGCAAACAACGGCTTCTTTATATAATATAATGGCCTCTACCACCTTTATTAACTAGCTAATAAAAATAAAATTATTATTATTATAGATGATTATTATCTATTTAAGTACTTAAACAAATACAAGTTGACATTGAAATTAATCACTTAAGTTCATACAGTCAAAGTATCAAGTTGTGATAAAATGGAAGATCCGGTTGTTTGTATAAGTGACGGGAACATACGAGGAAATCAAAAAACAAATCTAGATGGAAAAAATTTTTATTCATTTTTGGGTATACCTTTTGCAAAACCACCTGTAGGAGAACTAAGATTTAAGGTAATTATTGATAATTTGTTGTTTATATTTGTTATTTTAAAAATTTTGATCATAAAAAAAGTTTAATTACATGATTAAAAAACGTTTTACTATTATGCGTGTATAGTTACAATTATTTTGAAGTGGTCTAGTGAATAAGATACGATGGAATTTTTTATTATTTAATAGTTTTTTTAATAACTAAAACGAATAATAAATATAACTATAAATTGTTAATCGACTTGATCCAGCGAATTAATAAAGATATTCGTTAAACGTCTTCAAAAATAGGAACTATTCAGTTAATTTCCATTTTTAAATCTTCGCGCCATCAACCTGTTTTTTATTGGTCAGAATTTTCTGTTACTTGGCTCTCTCTAGACGCTAGTAATAAATTATCGATGTTTCGTATTTTTACTCTTATTTTGGTACCTAGAACCAAAATTAACCGTGTTTAAAGCACATAGATCATTCATAACATTGACGTTTTCTACTGTTAGGCCGTAGATTACCAGGAAACATGATACGTCATATTGACAGGATTCTAGTCATTTATTGGTCATTGACCGATCAAGTACTTAATAATAATGTCATTATTTATTTCCCAATAAATGATATCCGAAAATGACATCACATGCCGTATTTATTACGATTTAGTTATAGAAATGACTCTTTTTTATTATCAATCAGAAAATGTTAAAGAATCAAAATAAACACACAACTAAAATATGAAAGTTACAGCTGCCAGTTATCTTTGGTTAAGATAACAAGACAACATATCTCAAGATAGACAACTTGCTAACATAAAATATTACTAGTTGTCATAATGGTATTAAAAAATTAATAAAAATTACGTCAACTTCTATTTCTTCGATCTCCAATCCATCCATCCAAGTTGGCAACTTAGAAAAAGGTCTACCAACGGTCAAAATTTACTTCATTGATAAAATATGTTTACAAAATTCTAATGAGCTTTCCAGAATGTATCGTTAGCGAAATATATTGATTTTAATAAACTTCATTTCTGATTGGTTAAAATTAAAGTTTGTTTCAAGAATCCATTTGACAATCGACATATTTCGTTGTCAAATGTCATTTTACGTCATTCTCCTTATTAACCATAGATATTATAGAGGGCATCAAAGCGACAGACGTAAAGCCGATGTTCACATTTCGACTCGAAAAGCACCTTTTGTTTTGATTAGGACTAGAAAGGCATTAACGTCGTTGGTTCAGAGGTGTAGTAATATTTCGAAATTGAAATATAAAAAACAAATTTTAATTTTTTCGTTGATACGTACTTAAAAAAAATGATAAAAAATGCGAATATATTATATAAATTAAATCTGTCGACACCGCTTCCACAGTTTCGTTATGAGTCCTAATGTAAACATTTAGTTTATGTTGGATAAAACTCTCTCTGATTCTACATCTACCCTATCATATCCCTGTCATTAACCTTGTTTTTTTGCATGTTGTGCTTTTATATCATTGCCATTTACCCTATCAGTAGACTTTTTTATGATTTGAAAGATATCCAGAACAGTGACAAGCATAACAAACATGGCTAATGACGAATGACATTTGAATTTGACAACGAAGTATGTCAACTCGAGTCTCTTAATTTTCTTTTAATTTTGTGTTTACTTATCATTATTTTGTGATTTTTAAATTATTATATGTGATTTTTCTAATTTTTTTCTCAGGCTCCTCAACCTATAGAACCTTGGACTGGTATTAAAGATGCTACAAAAGATGGACCACCATGTTACAATAGAAACGAGTTTACTTTTAAACTGGAAGGATCTGAACCTGATTGTCTACATGTAAACGTTTATACAAGAACTGTAAGTACAATACCATATATTTTTCGAAATAAACTGATTTTTACAAAAATTTGTAAAAATCATCAAATTATGACACATTTGACGTTTCGAATTGATTCTGTGTAAACCATTCCAACAAAGAATTGTCCTTTACGCATGCATTGTTAACTTCACATCATACCAAGAAAGCGACGTTGCCATGTATATAATGAAAATTTACCAAGTTATGATGGTGGTTGCGGCAATTTTTTTTGGAACACTATGTAGATGATTTATACCAATTTTTATGATAATCGGAGTTTAGTTAATGCTCAACATTTACCTTTTTTTTTAATTAACAGAAACAAAATTGTTTTTATAAATAAAACAGATAAAATTAGTATAATCACAATATTTTAATTAGACACTGAATAACACTAATTAAAAATTTTCTAATTATACAAACATACTCATTAAAAATAACATAAACGTGTTTTTATACTTCATAAAAAAATTATAAAATGGATCTCAAACTTTTATTATATAAAAATTCCAATCTGGATTGGGACACATTTTCTTCATGTTAACTTCAAATTTATGTCTTTTTTATAGTATAGTATTTTATTGTTGTCATTCTACATTAAACAATTCAAGTTCCCTTAAATAATATTAGTGAAATATAAAAAATAATAAAGTAATTTTAAACTTAAATTTAACCTCACAAATTCAGATTAATCACTCTGCTCGACGAAAATTCTCCGATTGTTCAGACTGTTAAATGCCGAACGTTCGAGATTTACTTCCCCTACATCCAGATGTCATAAACAAACGATCTAGATGTAGTTACCGAACTCGCCTAATGATTTTAATAAACCACTTTTGATTGGTTGAAATTAATGTTGGTATCAAGACTCGAGGTGACAATTGACAAATGTCGTTGTCAAGTGTTATTAGCCATCAGTGTTGCCAATGACAAATCACCAAAATACCCGCAACTTTGCCCCAAAATACCCGATTTTACATGCATCGAATTCCAAAATACCCGCAATTTACCCACTTACAATTTGAAGTGTCTGTCAGTTGGTTATAACGTTTTTTTTAATGTATACAACAGATTACATCACAAATTGCAACATAAGCAAATGCAACACAAACAAGAGAATAAATAATCTTCTTCTTTTTCCTTTTGCAGGCCTCAGCTGCCAGGGCTATTTTTTTAATGGATTTTGACATCTGACGTGAATTATGTGGAAGTGTTGCCAAGTGTGTTCAATGTAAACCAATTACTATTTTTATATATTTGTTGAGAAATAAGATAGCTGTAGCGGTAATATTTATGTTTACTTGAAGTGGCCTCACTCTCACAAAACATCATAACAGTGAATAATTGACATGAGATGAAGATGGAAGGAAATACTCGAATTTTACCAGCAAAATTGAAATACCCGCACCAATACCCACAAAGCAGGAAAATACCTGAAAATCGGGTAATTACCCGTAGATTGGCAACACTGTTAGCCACAGAGTAAATTGAATATAGTGGCAACATGGCAACCAATCAGAAAAGGATTTATTAAAATTATTATATTTCGCCAACGACACATTCTGGAAAGCTCAGTAAAATTTTGTAAACATATTTTATCAATGCGATTTTGACCAAAAATGATCCTTCCCTTGGTTGGTAGATCTTTTTCTATGTTGGCAACTTGGAGGAAACTCCTCTCACGTTGGGCGCCACTTTATTTATATAAACAATTTTCTTCGGTTTAAATAACATATAATTTATTTTTCTAGTTGCCTTCTGAAGAGCAAAAATTAAAACCGGTAATGGTATGGATATACGGTGGTGCTTTTATGAACGGCAGTAATATATCCTCCTTATACGGACCTGAACATTTAATGACCGAAGATATAGTTCTTGTAACTATAAATTACCGAATAGGTTTCTTAGGTTTCCTTCATTTTAATGATACAACTCTAGATATTCCTGGAAACGCTGGATTAAAAGATCAACAGTTAGCATTAAAATGGGTCCAAAAAAATATTAAAAATTTTAACGGAGACTCCAATAATGTTACTTTGTTTGGAGAAAGCGCTGGTAGCGCTTCTATCCATTATCACGTTGTTTCACCTTCTTCTAAAGGTCTTTTCCATAAAGTTATAATGCAAAGTGGTTGTTTACTGAATCCATGGCCGTATGAAAAGGATTGCGGTTTCGAGTTTGTCCAAAGTATCAAGAAAGATGTTAAAGATGAAAAAGAAGCATTAGAAGTTTTAAGAAGTTTGTCAGTAGAAGAATTACTTGGTTACCAGGAAAAATTCTTAGAGGTTAAAACTAATTATTTTTAATTTAACTAAAAAAGTAACTAATTTTATTTTAGTCAAAGGATGTTTTTTGGGGAATAATAACACCAAATATAGAATATCCCAACGAAACAGCAATTATAACTGATACACCAACTAAACTAATAGCAGATGGTAACTATAATAAAGTTCCGATAATGTTGGGTTACACTGACAGAGAAGGACTCCTATTTGTGGCTTATAATAACTTACGAAAAGCTGCCGGATTACCAATTAAAAGTGATAAACCAAATTTGGATACTTTCATTTATCCACAATTAAAATTAAAAAAAGATGATCCCAAGATGAAGTTGATTTTTAAGAAATTTGCAGATTTCTATTTTCAAGGAGAAAATGCCAATGATAAACTTATGGTAATATATCACTTACCTTACATAATTCAATACCACGTTTTGTATTTCTTAATTCTGGATAAATTATTCGTCATTTTGGTATTTTTGGTAATCAAATTATTCGTTATACAAATCAAATAACAAAAAAATAAAGACTAAAGATAGAAAAAAAACATAAAACGTCAAAATTTTGACATAAGACTATCATGGTCTCGTTTATCGGTGCGGATAGCCAGCCAACATAAAACATTCGCTTTGATTTGTATTTTTAAAAATCATAATTCAAAATAGTAATAACACATTACTGAATTGCAATAATATAAAAGAACAATTTAGAAAAATAAACACAAAACGACAAAATTTTAGCATTTGGAATATTGTTTTTCTGGCCTTGTTTATCGGTGCAATCAGTATGTGGTGTTGTATTTCTTAATTCTGAATACATTTATTCCTTATTTTCGTATTTTTGCTAATCAATTTCTTCGTTGTACAGATTAAATAACAATTAAAACATTAAAAAAATTTAATTTGACATATGACTTTTAGTACATTTGATTTTTTAAGGTCTCGTTTATCGGTGCGGCTAGTAAGTCAAATATTAAACTTTCGTTTTGAAATGCATTTTTGGAAATTAAAATTTGCTTTAACTAAAGCGATAAAATTCTAACAGTTCGGGTAATAGTTCACAATATACTTCTTCTCGCAAAGGGGTAGTTTCTGCCTATGCTATGGTGATAGGTCTTACACAGTACACATAATTTTTGACGACATCATTTTTTTATTTTTTAGCTTTTGTCGGATTTCTTTTTTGTACCGGGAATTATTGGTACTGCTGTTTTTCATGCGAAAACATCCAAGTATCCCGTTTATTTATACAGGATGTCCGTAGATGCAGGGTTGAACTTATTTAAAAAACTTTCTAAAATAAACGAACCAGGTATTTATTCATACGTTTGGCGCCATTTTTTTTATAAAGTCAATGATTAATATTTTTCTATTATTAGGAGTTTGTCACGCTGATGATCTCGGTTACCTATTCAATGTTGCACTAGCTTCAGACTTTCTTCAAAGAGGTCCTCTTGAAGATAAATATGTTAGACGTTTCGTCAAGTTGTGGACCAACTTCGCTAAAACTGGGAATCCCACGCCTGACGGAAACGATTTAAATATTACATGGAAACCTGTTACTGAAGATGAAATAAACTTTCTGGATATAGGCGATCAACTAAAATCGGATACTAATCCGGAACCGGAGAGGATAAAATTTTGGAAAGAAATTTTCGGTTTAAGTGATAATACCGATTATTTTTTGTAAAGTGGCTTTAAATAAATTATGCACGGTTGAATATTGTTATTGTATTTGTAGTGTAGCCAACCAACTCCCCCTCAAGCCTATACAATCTTGTTTATTAAAAAAATATATAACTATTTTTTTTTATAGAAAATTATCTTTTACAATATTCGCCATGATAATGAATAAAAAATTTTTGTATAAATATTTATTCTAAAAATACACGAACTTTATGAATTGCATTACAACCAACACCACCAAAATTCCACTGCCATTTTTCCGGTTGAGTGTTACATGAATAATCTGTAGCTTTTGCCCAAATATCGACCTAAAAAAACAAAAACTTATCAGTCTATAGGATAGAAAATTAAACAAATTAAAAATTTATTCTAAAAGGAAGATTACATGTTAGGTAAAATTAAGGAACGCACCCTACGAGGTGACAAAAGACATTTGACAGCTCTGGTTGACTTTGATCACAGTATAATGATTATATATAGTAATTTCACTCCGTTCTAGACAATTTTGATTTCCATGGAGTGTTTTTCAGATTTCTTTCTAGTATCGACGGACAATTTCAGGCGAATATTTAGGATACTATCGAAATAAAATTTAATAATATATATTTATGCATTCTTCATACCTATCATTAGGTACTAAATTGTATTTTTTTGCCGTAAACCAAAAACCTGTTTTAAAATATATTTGACATTGGCAACACTGCATATATCACGTCAAACAAGCACGTGTAAACACAAATAGGACAATTAAAATTTTCGGTTTCTGCGCTTCTCATAGTGAAACTACTGTATAGAAATCATTGTACTGTGCTTAAATAGTCAACAACGTAATGGCTATCGACATATACAAATGGACATGCCCAACCCGTATATTGTTGTAATAATTTTTGGTTAGAAAAGAGAAAGATGTATAGTTTGGGACGAATTCCGCCTGCAGATTTTCCGCCCAGTGGAAATCCGTCTTTAGTCCAAAACTACCTACTATTTGAAAGTTTAGAAATACCTACAGAAAAGAATCGATTTCTTTCTATGATTTTTAGATTGATCTCAACTTAAAAAAATCGATCCAAAAAATCGATTCTCGAGAAAATCCGGGAAATCCTTCAAATGACATTTATGAGGTTATGTTAGTAGATTGATTTAGCAGTTTTATGATCGCCAGTGCATAGTGTAGTTCAATTTTAACGGTTTTTTTTATTCTAATATAGACTAAAGTGAGTAAATCGTTATTATGGACACTATTGTTATAAATTCTCTAGTAAAATACGTACTTTTTGCTTGGAAACAACGTATTAGTCCCAACAGGTACTTAAAATGCCGCAGAAGTATTCAAACTGCGCTTTAAATCCAGCATTACAAAATGTAAGTACAAATTCTAATTATTCTGTTTGTAAACATCATTTTACTGGTTGTAAAAACAAAGATATTGGACAAAAACAAAGATATTGGACGCAATTACATTACAAAGAGTAATTATTTATAGGTTAAAAGTACTTAGTCTGCTCCTACACGATGCGGTGTTGCGAATATAGTGTCAATATCGTAACATAACTATAAAAGATTTATTATTTTGTTTTTTGAGTGTGTTGTTTAATTTCATTCCCATTTTTGTATTCTATTTACTAAATTAATAGTTCCCAGTCCTAAATTGGGTAAAATAATATACTTACACATGTTCTTCCTTTTTCAATTGGAATTGAGACAGTCCATAAAGCCCATGTCCAATGATAAGGTGGTAAAAACGGCTCGTCGTTACAAATTGTTGCAGGAATCCAATTTTTTCCTTTATCTATAGATACTTCTATTCTTGCAATTTTTTGGCCCCCACCCGACCAGGCATAACCTATTAGAAAATATACATAAGGGAAAACAACCGAAAACTCGTTAGAGAGATGTAGATATGCTTTGGAGAGGGAACTTAATGTGTTAAAGAGAGAGAAAGAGTGTAATAATGATGTGTAAAGACGGATTTTCTGTATTCAATTCTATTGGTCGATTTCGAAAATTAATTCGAAATCAACCAATAGAATTGGACACAGAATATCCGCCTGCAGATTTTCCGTCTAGTGGGAATCCTTCTTAAGGAAAGTGAGAGAGTGGACGAACAGCGGCAGTCTATTTTTTTATCCATTTCTAATGCCATCTAGCGGTCGGAAAATTATTTACCTTCTACTTTAATTTTTCCACTTTTAACTTTCACATGTTCTCTGTCGCATGGTTTACATATAGCCGAGTTCACTGGCATTTCTTGTAGGGCAGGTGCTGATTCGACTATAGATTCTCTTAAATGTGGCCCTTTAATACTGGGTTCTAGCATTTTATAATGAAATTTGTGCCATTTTGAATCGCACTCGTCTGATTGTAATGTAATTTTTTCTAAAAAAATTTAATCTCAAATTATCTGTAAGATAATCTGGTTTTTTTGAATGTTTACCAAGTGATTTAACCCATCTTGTACCGGTTACACCGGGAATGACAACCCTTAATGGGAATCCGTGGTCTCTGGATAATGATTCTCCATTCATTTCGTATGCTAAAATTACTTCGCATTTTTCATTCAACGTTCTCCAAAGTGGTATAGAAGTGCTGAATGTACCTTCAGGGCAATCCGTACTTTCAAACTAAAAACAATGGTAATAAAATTTTCCGAAAAATGGAAAATACAGGGTGAGTTGGTCAGTAAGGAAAAAACTTCCTTTATATCTGTATTTTTGTAATTATCCTGTACAATATTAATATTTTTATTTTCATTTTAATTAAAATCACTAAATTTAGAAACTTTTATTACGAATAAAATTTTCTGAGAAATTAATAATACAGAGTGAGCAACGAAAAATTACATTTTCGATAAAATCTGCATTTTTGCAATCATCCTGTACAATATTTATATTTTTATCTAATTTTAATCAAAACTACTAGATTTAGAAACTTTAATTACGAATAAAATTTTCTGAGAAATTAATAATACAGAGTGAGCCAAGAAAAGTTACATTTTAGATAAAATCTGTAATTTTTGCAATCATCCTGTACAATATTTAAATTTTTTTTCTAATTTTAATCAAATCTACTAGATTTAGAAACTTATTACGAATAAAATTTTCTAAGAAATGAATAATACGAGTGAGCAAAGAAAACTTACATTTTAGATAAAATCTGTAATTTTTGCAATCATCCTGTATAATATTTATATTTTTTTCTAATTTTAATCATAACTACTAGATTTAGAAACTTTTATTACGAATAAAATTTTCTGAGAAATTAATAATACAGAGTGAGCAAAGAAAACTTACATTTTAGATAAAATCTGTAATTTTTGCAATCATACTGTACAATATTTAAATTTTTTTCTAATTTTAATCAAAACTACTAGATTTAGAAACTTTTATTACGAATAAAATTTTCTGAGAAATTAATAATACAGAGTGAGCAAAGAAAACTTACATTTTAGATAAAATCTGTAATTTTTGCAATCATACTGTACAATATTTAAATTTTTTTCTAATTTTAATCAAAACTACTAGATTTAGAAACTTTTATTACGAATAAAATTTTCTAAGAAATGAATAATACAGAGTGAGCAAACAAAACTTACATTTTAGATAAAATCTGTAATTTTTGCAATCATCCTGTATAATATTTATATTTTTTTCTAATTTTAATCATAACTACTAGATTTAGAAACTTTTATTACGAATAAAATTTTCTGAGAAATTAATAATACAAATAAAAATTACCTTTTTAGTAAATTTATGATTTTTTGAAAGGTTTTGGTTAGGAATTTTGACAATTGGTATAAAAAAATATTACCTGCACGTAAGGATTACATTCACAACCTGCATCATATCCAGCTGCTTTTAAAACATCCAAAAGTAACACTCCCTTCCATTCTGCATTAAAAATAGCATTATGTTCCCAAGCTTCACCTTGTACATAACTTTTAAACTAAAAAAAAAAAGAAAAATATAAAATTCAATGTCTCAATTATAAAATAATAATATTTTTTTATACTCACTGTAACCCTTTAATATATGTAACGGTATTTTTTTCATAGTTATTTTTAATTATTATTTCCCACCTCTATTATTTTTTACTGTTTCAAAATCTGTAACATCGTGATTTTATTCTATCCTGTTAAAATCTTATTTATTATTTTTTTCCAGAATTAAATTCATTTTAATCAAGTCGATTATATAGTTACACATTTGGCACACAACGTGTTAAAGTATTATTTAATAAGGAATAGTCATTTATTTTTTTATTACTTTATATTAATGAGAATATTTTGATTTGTCTTTTTTTTAAATAAAAAATAGTAATTTATGCAACAAGTGTGTTTGCACGAACGTGAATTTTGTCGCACGAGGTAAAGACGAGTAGTAGAATTTTAATTTTTACCTCTTTTGCCATTTCGAGGCTCCGATTTGACGCGCATTGTAAAGTGGCTGTTACAGTAGTTGATGGCATTTTTTTCAATTCATCCAAAGTAAATGATACTAAATCTTTCCCTTCGATATCTACTATTAATCTATATGACGTAAGATCAACATTTGGAACAGCTAAATGATTATGTATAAAACATAATTCACTAAAAAAAAACAAACACTATAGAATTTCTTTAACAATTTCATCATCAGCGAGATATTGGTTTAATAAAAAAGTGCCACAGAATTAAAGACAGAACACCGCAGCTTCCTATATTTAATATTAACGGAGCGCCAGGGTCAAAACCATTTCTAATCATATACGATATTGGTGTCTCCCTCTTGAGGTAATTTTTTATGATTGTACATGGTAAAGAAATTAATTAAATTGAAATATACAGGGACTTTTTTCTACTAATCATATTATCCAAATAAAATGGCAAAAAAAATTCCCGCCGAAATTTTTTTCCTTAAAGTATAGATATAATTTTTTCCCAATATCTAACTGATGACTTAATTTAAATTTTAAATTACTTTGGCGTCAGGTATTTTTTCGTTAAATATGTAGCCTTTGGTCCACCAATAAAAGGCTGCGTGTTTATTGGTTTTATTAACGCATCTCTTTCGGGTTCATTAAAATATTCATTTTTAATCTGTTCGGAACACGTTTTAACCTTTAAATTATCTACAAAAAAAATATTACTATTACTATTATTTATTTTAATTTAAACAGAAAATAATTTAACTAGATATCGATTCTAGTTCGCGCGCAAAATATTTTAATTATAATATTGAATAAAAAATACCTATTCGAAAACTTTCCATAATATTACAAATTTCTTTGACGTCATCATGTACTGTATATATTGACCAAGGCTCTAGAGTTACTCCAGCTGAATTCGTAAAAATATCTTCACTTCCTGGGTGTTCTTGAATATAATTAGTAACATCGTAAAACCCTTCTTTGTATATAACATAAATTCTATTTTTCCTACAAAAAAAAATCACATAAATCGCTAATATTTAAATAAGTTCAGTGATCAAGTAACACAAACAATTTAAAAATTACAAAAATATAATTAATTAGTCAGGGAAAATTTTTATACACCCGCCCATGTCTAAAAATTGAGTTGTCGTATTAGTACCAACTTAACTTTATTTTCTTTATCAAAATCTTTTCTTGCAAAATTTTAGCCAATCGCATTTCTCAATTACAATGTATAAAATTACGTCATAGTACTCCACTGTCCCCATTGGTTACCGAAGTGCCCACTAACGCGCTTGAATGCAGTTAATTCTCAATATCCAATGTTGTCAATTGTTCGGATTAGCGAGAATATATCGGGATTAAGTAAAAAATAATAAGAAAATATTATACATACGTTATAAGTTACGGAAAACGACTTTAATAAAATCATTTGCTTTAATATTATTAAATCGTTATGAACTACGTGAGGTTATGCAACTTTATTTACACAGAAGTGTAATTTTGGTTGTCTACCTTTCAGGGGTTTGGAATGTTGATTTTCTATTACACGATATTATTATGTTCAAAACTATTTATGGAAAACCGGAAAAAGTTTTAAATTATTTATTTGATGAGGTAAAAGTAGAAAAATTGGGAAAATTTAGTTAATTAAATGTTATAATAAGAAAATTATTCAAAACAATCGCGCTTGTACCAAATACAAGTCCTAACCTAAAAAAAAATTATTTATTTACAAAGTTATTTGAAGTAGGAAGATCGATCTATTTATCTGCGATTCTCGATCTTTTAAATCGATCTTTTCATATGCAATTAATCGGTGTATCGATTCTTTAAATTTATTCAGAAATAGGAAATTGTCTTGAATTAATAAAAATAAAGCAACCTCTAATCTTTTCTGTTTAACGTTTATTACAGATTTAATTATAAATAAATGATTTCCTTAAAGGATGAGGAAAGTGATAAATATTAGAAATATTAAATTATAAGAACGATTTTTTAAGGAAATCAATTTTTTCGATCCGATCTTTAAGTGCATCGATTAAATATCAAACAATCTGAATCGATTCAGAAGATCGATATTTAGGAAAGAATCGCACATCAAAAATTAGACGGACTGGATAGCGATTAGATCATAGGCGGGTTTATAGGTATTAAATATAAGTTTTAGTTATACTCTGATTTTATACTAATTTTTTGTCAATAAATTCGTAAAGTATCGAAATTTGATAACGTAAAACGTCAAATTTTATAGAGAATTTTAGTAGTGCCAACTTAAGTGTTATACAAAAAATCAGGTTAGGTTTAAGCTAAAAATTAAATTAAACACAGGAGCGTAACATTCTGTTTTTTAAAGGATTAATTCGTTTATAAAATGATTTTTAAAAAGGCGTTTTCGGTTTTGAAATATTTATTTGAAGTAAGGTTTAATCGTAAAACTGTGACTAGATAACGATTGGACATGGGCGGGTTTGTGGGTATAAAATATAAATTTGATAATATAAAAGGTCAAATTAAATATCAAATAATTTCTTCACGTTCTATTTTTATCGTCAAATTTTATCATGAAATTCAGTAGAGCCAACTTAAGCTTTATGGAAAAAGTCAGGTTAGGATTAAGGTAAAAATGTGGTAAATGGGAAAATTAAAATGTGATGAGGTAAATTGGAAAAAAAATGAATAAAACACAGTAGTGCAACATACCGTTTTTTTCTATTTTTTAAGAGGTTAAAATATTTTTATTACTTGTTTATCAAAACTTAACCTCAAAAAATATTTTTTGTTGATAAATTGGTAGAACTGTTTTACGTACAGAAATAATTGACAAGTATGCCTGGAATTGGAAAAAATTCAAAATTAATTTTTTCCGGAATGTTAAATTTGAGGAAATTGAATTTAAAATTTTGACATTTTTTATTTTTGACAGGTGACAGTTAGGGAAACACTTTTGACTGTTCTGAACAGAGTTTTTCAAGCGCTTTCAAATGACGTATTGCAAATCTAATTCCGTGACATACAGCTTCTGTCATTTTTTGACAGTTACATTTCAGTTTGACACATGTCATACAAAAACTAATGGTTTCTTACTTTGCTTTATGTTTCCCTACTTCTTCTGCGCTATAATTGGGTAATCCACTTTGATACATTCCTGGTATAACTGAAGAAGTCTCTAGAAAAAGATGGATTCAAATTTTTTCTATTATGTAAAATCTGATAACATACTTCTAGCACAAGATAATGCAAGTCCAATTAAAGTACTTCCAATGAAAGCAAATGTTGCAGTACGTTTGAAATAATTATTGTATTTCTTCGTTTGAACTTCATTATTTTTGTAACCTAAAAATTTCGTCCCGAAATAACTTGCGCTACAACGTTTAATGAAGTTCGACGAAAACCTAAAATAAATATAATTATAAAAAATTTTAAATTTTAAATTATTGTAATTATTACTTTCTGAATAAATGATCCATAAAAAAATATTATCGTTTTTCACTGACTAAAAAATTTTGTAACATTTCTGTTTATACTGACAACTTAAATTACATAATAATCATTTTTGACAAGTATATTTTGCAGTGACGTATGATATTTAAAATCTGAGATGATCCAGACATGTTCTGAGAACGTCTCTAATACGTTCTTGTGACAAGCAAGTACCCTTTTGTCATGTTAATCTCCTAACTCTCTTTCGTCCTAACAGTACATCGACGGACGGCAGCCCTCAGCTCAGGCAGCTTTCTAGTGATTATTCCGATTATATATGTTTAGAGGTTTCTCTTGTTCGGCTGGTTCACTCTGATAGTCAGGCGTGGTGATCAATCTTTTACACAACTCAACTTAAATTATGACCGGTGTTGCCGGACTTGATTAGGCCAATTACTCCCGAAATGAAGCGAAACGCTCACATTGGCTCAAATTTTGCTTATCACAGCGTAAAAATCATATTAACCATAACCTCGACCTTAACCACATAAACCAAGTGAGTAATGAGTTTGCTAACCACTGAATTACAAGCTATGACGTAATAGTTGACCAACCCTTCAAACTAACTCACCGATATAGTTTAGCCCTGCTTGACCCATCAGGCGCTAGTTTGACAGAGAAATTATTTTGTTGGAGGTTATGTTTCTATTGTTTACTATATGATAAACCAAACTATAAATTTGACACATGTCAAACTTCACATCTAAATCAGAACTGTAAACTCTGACGTCAGAAGATGTGTGGTTAAGGTCACGAAAAAATAATTAAAAGGTCTGTTCGTTACTCAACTTGATTTTTTTTATATAGTTATCTGTGTTCATTGCACTATGTAAATAGATATAAACATAGAGAATAATAGTATGAGACAATGCAATCGAAAAGATATAAAGATATTACGAATTTGACCTTGAAAAATGACATACAAAATATGCTCAGAACTAAACCAGGGTCGTACTTCTGTTTAATGTTTCTGATTTATACGATTTAGCTATATTAGAGGTTTGATTTGGGAGGGTTTAAAAGTTAAAATTACAATCTAACTAAAAATGTTTATTTTAATACATTTAGAACTAAGGAAGTAACTTAATGTTTTGCTGTTTTAACCGGATTTTTAGGTTTAGTGACACCGATATATCCAATGACCTCCATTGGTTTGATACCTTGAACATCTTCCTTAATTTCAGTTGCGTTGATTTCGCTCTGAAATATTCTAGCACTTGCCTGTGCTGCCTCTTCTGCTAGTCCAGGAGGCGCAGCTGAAAATATAAAAGAATATCAAAGCAACATTTTACACCTATAAGCATATTCGATTAAAAAAAAATATTCAAGAATAAGCTGGCGCACTGAGAAATTACTTTTCTTCATACAACACGTATTATTATTTTGCCAGAAATTTTTATTCTTCATAAAAGCTTCTAAATCATCTAATATATACTATACCTCATTAAAATATGCCACGGCATAAAAAGTACCAAAAAAGATGTCACCCTGGGAGTACGAAATTTTTGTATTTTTGTTCTTACAGTACTTATTATTAATTTGTCAGAAAATTTAATTCTTGATAAAAGCTTCTAAATCATCTAATCTATACTAAACCTCATTAAAATATCCCACGGCGTAAAAAGTACCAAAAAAGATGTCACCCTGGGAGTACGAAATTTTTGTATTTTTCTTCCTACACCACTTATTATTAGTTTGTCAGAAAATTTTATTCTTGATAAAAGCTTCTAAATCATCTAATCTATACTAAACCTCATTAAAATATCCCACGGCGTAAAAAGTACCAAAATAGACGTCACCCTGGGAGTACGATTTTTTTTTATTTTTCTTCCTACAGCACTTATTATTAATTTGTCAGAAAATTTTATTCTTGATAAAAGCTTCTAAATCATCTAATCTATACTAAACCTCATTAAAATATCCCACGGCGTAAAAAGTACCAAAAAAGATGTCACCCTGGGAGTACGAAATTTTTGTATTTTTCTTCCTACACCACTTATTATTAGTTTGTCAGAAAATTTTATTCTTGATAAAAGCTTCTAAATCATCTAATCTATACTAAACCTCATTAAAATATCCCACGGCGTAAAAAGTACCAAAATAGACGTCACCCTGGGAGTACGATTTTTTTTTTATTTTTCTTCCTACAGCACTTATTATTAATTTGTCAGAAAATTTTATTCTTGATAAAAGCTTCTAAATCATCTAATCTATACTAAACCTTATTAAAATATCCCACGACACAAAAAGTACCAACAAAAAACTTACCCAAGTATCACATTTCTAATTTTAATTAAAATTATAAAAAGAAGCTATCAAAATAATAAAATATTTGTTTATTTATCTACGGTATGAACAGTTTCAACTGTCAACCACATGGATCATCAGTATCTATACCTTCTGCAGCTGCTTCGGCTGCTTTAACGGCACCAGCAAAAGCGCACATCGCTTCGGCTTTGGCAAATCTTTCTACTGCGTCTGTTAATTCTGTATCGGGTTCCATGGCCATATCTGATGTTATTTCAATTTGACTAGCGCTCGCTTCGGCCATTTTATCTAGAATGCATTGCGGGAATTTTAAATCTTTTGGAAGTGTTTTCATGCTGTCTGTAAATGTTGGTAATTTTTCGGTGGATTCTGTACGTTTTCTGTTAGAAAGTTCATGTTCTACTGCTCTATCAAACCTGAAAATTAAACCAAAATTCAACAACTGTTTATTCAAAATTTTATTTAATATGACTTATAAATAGAGGTTTGCCGGACCCTATTATGCTCAATCTTTTTGTTTAAAAAATAAAACATTCTTTTAAACAATTTCTTTTGAAAGATATTTACCATTGCATAATAGTTTCTTGTCTCCTTGTCTTGATAGTTTCATCTGTTCGTTCCTGCTCTTCCATGATTAATCTTGGTAACAATAACCTTGGATCCTTTTTGGGGGGCTCTTCTTCTTGAAGAAAGTCAGCCAGGAGCTCTTTTTCTGGATTTTTAAGGTTAGAATTTCCCCCTTTTGCCTAAAATCTCAATAAATTTATAATATAAGTATCACGTTAAATTTGACATATATATGACAAAAATTCAAAGTCATAAAGTGACATTCGAGTCTTTTTACCTTTTTCATTGCCTGCTTATTGTAAATTTTGTAAAAACCAAGTATAGAACTGAAAATGTGTCACATCTCGGTACAAATTTTTTATTAGGGGGCGTTTACATAAAAATGTAATAAGGTGTAGTAGCTACACCGAAAAACTACAAGAAATTCCTGGTGGAAAGATATTGTAAATTTTTTTTATACTGTACCTTTTCAGGACTGGATAAACTGGATAAGTTTAAATTTTTTGGTATCCACCCCAAACGATAATCAATTTGTGAAGGTCCAACTTCATTTTGGTTGCGGTCACTTGATTGTCTAATGGGTACCCTAAACTATAAATAAGAATATAATGTATATATTACACATAATCATTTTGCTAATTTACCAAAATAACCCTGCAAACAAAATTAGTAGTGAACTATCATTAATAAGAGTTATTGGGCGCCAGTATATTTTTGAATCTAATTGAAAAATTTACCTGAGCAAAATGTACGGGTCCAAGAGCCTCCATCATTCCACTTGTTATCATAGCATTTAGGGTAACATCATCAATGTACGTAGGACTTCTTGCCATATTCACAGGATTTACTCTAGAAGTACGATTTCTATGGGACCCAGTTCTAGACGAGTCTACTCTTTTTGCTCTCTAATTACAAAAAAATTAACCCATAAAAACACAGCTTTATATCCTAGGATTTTACTTTTCAGTCGTATTTGGTACGCCGAGTCTGAAGATACCTCAAAATCCGTAAGGCACGCGCAAAGTTTTTAGTACAAGTAGCGAAGTGCCACGTACAGGTGAGACAATTTATTCATATATTTTTGTAGGTCTGATTATGTTTCTACAAAGTTCTATTTCAAGGCTGAAATAGAGTATTAAGGCTAACCGACAGGTAGTATTCGCGCTGAGTACTCACAGGGTACTATCAGTCGACGCTGATTAGGTTATTAACAGGTTCTAGACCAATAAAAATAGAGACGATACTGAAATAGAACTTTGTCCGTCGACGTAGAGTTTCTGTATCAACGCTTTAACACTGTAGTAACCCGTATTACCGTTTAAAGACCCGCCGCTTTCCGATCATAGTTTTAGAACTTGTTGCACACTATTTTTAGATTTTTGTAAATTTCTATGAATAAAGACAATTATTTGTACTTGGTGATTTTTTATTTATTTCAATTAATGTGTTCGTATTATAGAAAATACTCAGGTAGTCAACACAGCAGGTCAAGGAAAATCTGCCTTCGTGGCTCTAACGAAGTATTTATTTTTTCACTGATGCTGCCCTGAGCAAACGGGTTTCACACTATAAATCGAAAGTAGCGCTCAAGGCAACCAGTTTCCTGGACTGAGGCGCCAAAGGAATCGTGACAATAAAAGCGTTACAACCCCTCTTTTTTTCCACTAAACTTTAAAATGACTGCAAAGTGATTAGAATTCATATTGAGGTTATGAAATTTCGTAGAATCTTCCTTGAAATAAAGAAATCAGTTATTGTGTTGGGATCAGAAGCCCAATATGTAAGAATGGAAGTCGCAAAAAAACAACCCCAATTTTTGTTCAAGTTTGGAAACTTAAAATAGTTTTTAAGTTTTAGTCATTTTAAATATCTGTAGAAACACATATACTAAAATACTTACATTTACATCGATAGGATTTTTTATATACATTTAACATTGAATCAGACTTACATTTGCTGCTGCTCTTGACATATTATTCCAATTGTTGTTTTCCTCCATACTTATGATACCAATTTTAAGCCCCTCTTGGGGCAAAACCGAAATTTTATTAAGCAATTAATATGATTTTAAAGAAAGATATTATAGGTGGTAAAGGTGACAAAAGTGTCACAAAATGGTTACATTAAATGTCAAAAATTAATTTTGATAACAAGAACGTTCCTCATGAATAATCATTCTATAGGGAGGTTCGATCTAATCGATTATTCACAAGATCGATCTTTTTACCAGCGATTCTCGATCTTTCAAATCGATATTTTCACAAGCGATTAATCAGTATATCGATTCTTTTATTATAAAATCGATTAACAAGGATCGGATGTTCCCAAATTATATTCTTACTGTGACATTGCGACACGTATATTTAAATTTAGACAGAAACAGGAAATTGCCATTTCCAGCCATTTCTTTCATTTTATACAGATATTAAATTGTAAATAAATAAATGATTCCCTTAAAGGACAGACAGAATGAGTAAAAAATTACCAAGTTTCAAGTATTTTTGTTTCGTTAACTAAAATAAATGTGTGAATAAATATTAAATTATAAGATCGATTTTTTTGATTAGATCACTATATCCATAATGTCATTTCTTCTTTTTATTTTAATTTAAAACCCTCAGCTGATAAGGTTATTAGACTTTTAAATTATGACAAGTAACAATGATCGAGTTTGTTCCGAAACTGTATCTTTCATCAATTATTTTTTTACCCAGACGTGTTTTATATTTGAACTGTGGCGCTATTATAAACAAATTTTACTTCGCAATGCAAAGTAATAATATACCTAAGTGAATGAATATTAAACACCAAATATGCGTGTCCAAAGCTTTGCAATCGAAATTAAATCTGGTGTATCTAGAAGCGTTTTATTTGAATTAAATAGCGGCACTAAATAAATTTTATTCATAATTGCACATCGATAACTGAATTATATTCCACAAACAAGTTAAGAAGAATATAAAAGCGTCCAATAAACACAAATTACGCGTACGTAAAACTTTGCAATTAAAATACATTGTGGTGTACTTAGACGCGTTTTATTCGAATTAAGGCTTCACTAAATAAATTTTTTATTCCTCATTATACACCGATAAATGAATTATATGAAACAAGTTAAGAAGAAAAGCGTCTAAAAAATACAAATTGTGCGTACGTAAAAATTTGGAATCAAAATTCATTCTGGTGTACCTAGATGACTTTTTTGGAGCTGTCCCCCTTATTTTAAACTGAATTATATTTCACTGAAACCAGTTCATAACCGTAAAAGTCAAATAATACATACTTATAAATATTATTTATAGGTATGTGATGCGTGTCCAACGCTTTGTAATCGAAATTAATTACGGTGTACCTAGACGTGTATACATAACCTGAATTATATTCTAAAATAAGTCGAGAATATTATTTTGTTAAATGAATACAAATTACGCTTTTGTAAAACTTTACAAACAGAAATTCATCGTAGTGTACTTTAAAGCTATTGTCATTAATCCTGGTTATAATTATCTCTGCTTAGTGAAGATGATCTTATGAGCCGCTACTGCTTTGTTTTGTATTGTGGTTTAGTAGTATAAATCGATTCAAGGATTCGATTAAAGTAGCAAGAATATCGATTCATGACAGAAAACAAAACAAAAAAAAGTAAGGTTAGGTTTTGATTGTTACTGTCATTTGTGTTTATTTTATACATTAAAAACTTAAATAAAGTTCGTTTAATTGTTGCGCATTATAAATAACAATGTTATTATCCATAACAAATTTTATACAATAAGTAAACAATATGATTTTAACTCTATCAATTGCAGTTAAGTAGTCCACAAAGAACACGTTAAATTCAGTTTATTTTTGTACGTTGAACAAAGAGTTTGGTGTGAGAAAATTGCGTGCCGAATAAAATTTTAACAATTCGTCTAAAGCGACAAAATGTTCTTTTTTGTAAATTTGCTAGACAATGGGTGATTTTATTGTTAATTACCATTGTGGTGCTTTTCTTAAATATTTTTCCTAATTTATATACATGTAAGTATAAATTTAATGTAAAATTAATTATATTTAATATGTTCTTTTTAGCCCCAAATTCATTTCCAGTTAAACGAGAAAAACCAGATAATCGAAGTCAATTTTTAAAAAAAAGTTTTTACGCTGCCAAAGGTTCATTACCAAATGAAGATCCCTGTGAAATTATTCATATTGGTATAGTGTGTTCTGGTTATAATTCTAATTTATTATTACACACTTTACTTAAATCTATATTTTTTCATAGAATTAATCCAGTACAATTTCATATTTTGACTAATAAAATTTCAGAAAAGATTTTGAAAGTATTATTCGATAGCTGGGACGTTCCTCAAGGTAATTTAGTTAAATAACATATTAAAACATTAAAAATAATTTGAATATTGCCTCTAGTTAATTTTTAGATTATTTCATATTTATTAGAATTTTTTATCACTCATATAAACTATTAAACTGATTTAGATTCTGTCACTTTTTTGTCCGTTATTACTTTTATATTTTTGTCCCAGCAAACTTATTCTACTATAATTTATTAATTTTAAGTGAATGTAACATTCTACGATTTGAATAAATACACACCCGATATAAGATGGATACCGAACAGTCACTATTCGGGTATTTATGGATTGTTGAAATTGGTGTTTCCTAAAATTGTACCTTTAGAAGTTACTGATAGAATTTTAGTATTGGACACTGATATGACTGTTATAGGAGACATTTACGAACTGTGGGTGATGTTTAGAAAGTTCAATAAAAAACAGGTTTGTTAAAAAAAATTTCTAACTATTAATATAAGTTTCTATTATATAAATTTGTAATGAGTTATAAAAAATGTATAAATTATTAATTTAATATTTTAAAACAAAGATATAAGCAGATAATTAAAAAAATAAGAGATAAAAGAAAGGAATATTTCTACAAAATGTTAAATAAAGATATGGAAGATGAATAAGTAGAACAAATACTATTTTCACATGGTTATTATAATTTTTTTATTATTCCATTGTCAAATTATTTATTTTAAAAGGAATTTTTTTCATTAAAGTGTTAATTGTTAAAAATTATATACCATACCAAATTGTAAACAATGTGTGTTAATTAAAAAAAAAATAAAAATTTCATAAAAAATTGTACTCAACGTAGAGCGATAAAAATATTAATTAAAACAAAAATAATGATTAATTGGAACATTACATAAAAATTAGCATCACCATCGATAATAATAATAATAATAATAATAATACAACCCCTACATTTCATCCCTTTACGAGTGCACTCCAGAAGTCGAAGGCTTGTGCGGGGAAGGGACTGTCTATTATTATTATTATTATTACTAGCTGTGGTGCTTCGGGCGACTTACTGATGATGGATGACGCCATTTGGCTATAGGTGTAGGAAAACTTCACCACTATCATTTGCGCTGTGATATCATTAGAATTTTTTTTAATAAAATAATTCTATATGTTGTCAAAAATATGAGTTTTTTTGCTTCGGGCGACTTACTGATGATGGATGACGCCATTTGGGTATAGGTGTAGGAAAACTTCACCACTATCATTGGCGCTATGATATTAGAATTTTTTTTAATAAAATAATTCTATATGTAGTCAAAAATATGAGTTTTTTCTACAATACGATATTTTTCTTATTTAGATTTTTTTATATATAATATTTTTTCGGTTTTTTCAATTTTTTTTCTCATTTGTTTCTATGATTTTTTGCGATTATTTGTCATTTTTTTTTTATTTCGTTGCGATTATTTTAATTTTTTTGAATTATTTCAGTTGTTTCCTATTTTTTGACTGTTCTTTGGTTTTTTGCGATATTTTTCGATTTTTCTAATTTTTCTGATTTTTGGTTTCTTTTTCCTGTTTTTTTTTATAATATTTTTTAATTTTTTATAATTAATTTTTTATCATTTTTATTTCTTTCATCTGAATTTTTGAGATTATTTGCGATTTGTTTACCATTTTTTTGGTTTCTTGAATTTTTTGCGAGTTTTTTTTCTTATTTTTTCCGGTTTTGTCTGGTTTTTTCGATTCTTCAATTTTTTTTTTCATTTTTATGATTTTTTGTATTATTTTTCTTCAATTTTTTCTCATTATGTTTTTATTTTTCTTTCAATTTTTTCTTTTGTTTTCTCATTTTTTCTTATTCCAATGATTTTTTGCGATTATTTGTCATTTTTTTTATTTCGTTGCGATTTTTTGCGATTATTTTAGTTTTTTTGAATTTTTTTCAGTTGTTTCCTATTTTTTGGCTGTTCTTTGGTTTTTGCGATTTCTCGCGATGATTTTCGATTTTTCTCGTTTTTTCTAATTTTTCTGATTTTTGGTTTTTTTCCTTTTTTTTATATTTTTTGATTTTTTTCTTATTCATCTGAATGTTTGTGATTATTTGCGATTTTTTTTGCCATTTTTTTTTTATTTTGTTGCGATTTTTTACGACTCAATTTTTTTGTTTTGAATTTTTTCATTTTTTTCTGGTTACAATTGTTTCCTGTTTTTTTGGCTGCTCTTTGTTTTTTTGCGATTTGTTTGCGATATTTTTCGATTTTTCTCATTTTTCTAATTTTTCTGATTTGTAGTTTTTTTTCTGATATTTTTCGATTTTTTATAATTTTTTTGAATTTCATTTCTTCCGTTTTCTATTTTTTTCTCAATTTTTCTTATTCATCTGAATTTGTGTGTTTATTTGCGATTTTTTTTGCCATTTTGTTGCGGCTTTTTGCAATATTTTTTTGGTTTCTTGTGTTTTTTGCGACTGTTTTTTCCGATTGTATCTGATTTTTTCGATTCTTTCTTTTTTTATGATTTTTTGTTTATTTTTTCTTCAATTTTTTTGTCATTGTTTTATTTTTTTCTAATTCTTTCTATTGTTTTCTAATATTTTCTTATTTTCAATTTTTCGTTTTTTCTTCTCATTTTTATATTTTCTGTTGTTTTTTGATTTCTTTTGTTGTTTTTTTGATTTTTTTTATTTTCTTCTGTTTTTTTTTTATTTTTCTCATTCTTCTTGGTCTAGTTTTTCCGATTTTTGTCGATTTCTTCCGATTTATCTCGATTTTATGTTTGACAAACAAAAAAATGTAAAAAATACAGAGTGTTCCATTAAAAAAATTAACAAACGCAACTGTATAATCTTAACTTGCAATTTAAATTATAAATAATTGACATTTTTTATTATATTATTAATTTTAGGCACTAGGAATGGTTGAAAACCAAAGTGATTTTTATTTAGGAGAAAAAACATGGCCAGCTATCGGTAGGGGGTAAGTATAATCATAAAAATTAAGAAAAACCAAAATTAATATCTGTGTTTTATTAAATTCAAACTTACTTATGATGGTAGATTAATATCTGATTTCACATTTTAAAGAATAAATTAAAAAATCTGATATGTACTTTCGCCATTTTGAATCACAAATTTACAGGTTAACACAAAAAAGTATGAAAAAAATTGACTTTTTTTGTAAATCTGGCAACAATGGCTATCAGTACTCGACTCAGAATTTTTGTTAAGCACACCATCTAGTGAGATTTTCGGTTAGTTAAACGACACATAATTAATTTAAACGTTAACAAACACAAATATATAGTCCATCCAATATTTCTTTTAACTTTTTGACAATCCGCAGTTGAGTTGGCGAAAAAAAACTCCCTAAATGTGCACAAATTCTGTCAATAATACGTCAAAAATAGTAGTGTCTACTGATACTATTTTAAGATAGAATAAACGATATATTCTAAATTTTCAACAGTTTTCCTGCTTTTTTTCAGACTAATAAATATTTAATAATAGATTAAAATATGCTAAATTATACTCGCTGTAATTATATTTGTTATGCATATTATGTTCAAATAATTCGCTACTTTTTAAACTTGGTAATGGCCGAGTAGACACATCCAAACAGATTAGCCATACTATATATTTTAACACAAAATTGCTATAGTCGACCTTAAGTGTATCATTTTAAGAAAAAATAAATATTGGACAAAATATACTGATATATTGTTTACGTTAAATGACACAATTTCTAGTAATTTTTTTATTACCAACATTACAAAATTGTATTTTCCAATGTTAAATTCACTCAATATTGATGAACTAGTAATATTTTATGTGTATTCTGGGCAACGTTGCCTCGTAATCCCAACCAAAAATAATTATCTAACTCTTGTTTGTATTTTTTCGTTCTGTTGTCACATCGTAGAAAAAAGAAATACTAATATACAAAATATAATCGAAAAACGAATAAAATATTAATATTAATCATATGAATATGAAGTTATGCTAACAATCCATAGAAATCGATAAAAATCTGTATTTATTTTTAACTTAGTACTGGCTCAGTAGACACATCCAAACAGTGCAGCCACACTATATATTTTAATACAAAAATAACTAGTCAACTTGACGTCTGTCATTTTAAAACAAAATAAATATTGGACAGAGTATAGTGACTATTTTGTATTATTATTAATATTTTTAGATATAATTCCGGAGTGTTAATGTACAATTTACGCCTATTAAAAAAATTGAACTGGCCAAAATTATGGTCAGATATAGCCAAAAGAGCAGCTCTCGATTATGGAACAACTCGCCTAGCCGATCAAGATATAATTAATGCAGTGATCAAACAACACCCGGAACTTATATACGAAGTTCCTTGTGTATGGAATACTCAATTGAGCGATAGAACATTGAGCGAAAGTTGTTATAAACATCATAAAGTTAAAGTAAGTTTTTTTTTATATTTTATTTATAATTTTGAATTAAAGAATTATTACTAAATATTAACAATATAAGAGAAAATTTATCATAGTTATTATTGAGTGCGGAAAATGGAAGTATTAAGGTCCATGAAAAAATTCCTAGGTAACTATTACATTTTTTTCTACAAGCGTGCGTAAAGTATCTTTTCCCCACTTAAGCATGCCCGAACTCCGCTTCGCGTCGTTCGGGCAACTGCAATTGTGTGCGGAAAAGTATAACTTTCCGCACTTGTTAGGAAAATAACTATAGGGCTCGTCAAAAAATAGGGTAAAATAAAAAGTAATACAATATAATTGGTAGTTTTCCCTCAAGGAAAAAAAACACCAATGATACGGCTTTGTCCGTCCGTCTGTTAGCATTTGTTTCTCAGGAATTATAACCAGTGTTGCTGTTTTGGGGGGTATTTTGAGGTTCGTGGGGGATTTTTTGGGGATATAAATATTTGGGGGTAAAATAAAGTGTTAGAAAATAGACTTTTTTATGATTTTTTACGATTATTTAGCACAATTTACGAAATGTTACGACTTTTTACCAATTTTTAATATTTTATACAATTTCTTACAATTGTTTTACCATTTTTCACGGTTTTTGTTTTATGATATTTTAGTATTATCTACGAAATGTTACGACTTTTTACCAGTTTTTTATATTTTTTACGATTTCTTACGATTTTTTACAATTTTTATGATGTTTTAGCATTATTTACGAAATCTTACGATTTTTTACGTTTTTTTTTACGATTTTTCACGATTTTTTCCATATTTTTTTCCTATCTTTCTTAATTTTTTAAAAATCCGTAAAAAATCGTAAACAAATCGTAAAAAAATCATAAAAAGAATCGTAAAAAAAAATCGTAAAAAATTGTAAAAAGTAGAGAATTAATTTTATAATAATTAGAACATAAAACAAATGTTGTAGAGAGTTTAATTATCTAAAATCTCCCTAAATTAAAAAAAAAAAACGAAAATTCTAAAAAAAGCAAAAATTTCAATTTTAAAAAATTAAAAAAAATCAAAGATTAAATAAAGCTGAAATGGTAAAATGAAAAAATATTTTCACATGAGTGGGCTTAGGGAAAAAAGTTCAAAAAATCCAAAGATTTAAAAAAAAATTCAAAAATTTCCAAAAAAAAAAGTTCAAAATATTCAAAAAATAAAAAGATTCAAAAATTTGAAAGATCCAAACTTTAAAAATTTTCAAAAATTTCCAAATATTTAAAAAAATTCAATAATTTGGAAATATGTTCTAGTTAGTTTTATATGTTTCTAATTCTAATTAAAAATTATATCAATTTTTTCCGATTTTTTTACAATTTTTCACGATTTTTTACAATTTTTATATTTTAGCATGTTATTTACAATTTTTTACGATTTTTTTATATTTTTTACGATTTTTCACGCTTATTTACAATTTTTATGATGTTTAACAAAATTTTTCGAAATGTTACGACTTTTTGCCATTTTTTTATGATTTTTTACGTTTTTTTTACATTTTTTACAATTTTTATGGTGTTTTTTACAATTTTTATGGTGTTTTACCATAATTTTACAATTTTTTTACGATTTTTCACGATTTTTTACAATGTTTATTATGTTTTAGCATTATTTACGAAATGTTACAACCTTTTACCAGTTTTTTACCAATATTTTATGATTTTTTACATTTTTTACGATTTCTTACGATTTTTTTACGATTTTTCAGGATTTTTGACAATTTTCTATGATGTTTTAGCAATATTTATGAAATGTTACGAACGACCTGTTATCATTTTCTTACAATTTTTTACGATTTCCTACGATTTTTCACGATTTTTTACAATTTTTATCATGTCTAGCAATATTTATGTTTTCGTTTATTTTCTTTTGTTTTCGTTTGATTTCATTTGTTTTCGTTTATTTTCATTTGCAATCGTATATTTTCGCTTGTTTTCTTTTGTTTTCGTTTATTTTCATCTGTTTTGGTTCATTTTCGTTTGTTTTCATTTGTTTTCGTTTATTTTCATTTGCAATCGTATATTTTCGCTTGTTTTCTTTTGTTTTCGTTTATTTTCATCTGTTTTGGTTCATTTTCGTTTGTTTTCATTTGTTTTCGTTTATTTTCATTTGCAATCGTATATTTTCGTTTGTTTTCTTTTGTTTTCGTTTATTTTCATCTGTTTTGGTTCATTTTCGTTTGTTTTCATTTGTTTTCGTTTATTTTCATTTGCAGTCGTATATTTTCGTTTGTTTTCGTTCATTTTCGTTTGTTTTCACTTGTTTTCGTTTGTTTTCATTTGTTTTCGATAATTTTCATTTGTTTTCGTTTGTTTTCACTTGTTTTCGTTTGTTTTCAAGGTCAAGTTTGGGAGTAAAATATTACCAATTGGGGTATTTTCGTTTACATCTTGGGTTGAAACACCATTTTACGAATGGTAACACTGACTATAACAGATATCGACAAACAGTCAACGGCTATAAATTCTATGACTTCCGGTTTTACAAATCTGTACCGGAAGAGATACTTCCGGTTATAAACTTTGACTGCCACTACAGCTACCGATAACTGATCGAAACTGTAAATCCAGTGCCGTGCGTTATTTAATATAAATATTTTAACTATTACGTAATTTAAAAGTAACTTCGTTATATTATTTTGCTTTTATTATTTTAGATAGTTCATTGGAATTCCCCAAAAAAGTACAACGTCGATAACAAAGACGGTGAATATTTCCGGAGTCTTGCTATTGGTTTTCAAGAATTCAATGGGAATTTATTAAGAAAGAAATTACATTTTTGTAATAACGTTCCTGTATCTGCGTCCCAAAACGAAACGGACGATATATGTTTGGAATTTCACAGTTTGTCAAATATGCATTGGAGAACTTTATTATTTTTCAGAGAATATAAACATATTGCCGTTGAAAATGATATAACTTTTGTAGCACAATTATCCTTCGATAGGTTACAAACCATTGAGGAACTAGTCAAAGCATGGCCAGGTTAAAATTTTTATATTAAAAATTAAAAAAAAAAAATTATTGATTTTAATATTTTAGGACCTATAAGTTTAACTCTATATGTATCTGATCCGGAATTAATGAAAAGTATTTCGTTTATTACGAATTCGGATATTTTAAAAGATAAATGGAATGTTGCTTACCATGCTGTATTTAAAGAAGGAGTAAGTAAATTTTAATTAATTTATTAATTATTAATATTATTAATTATATTTTTTTTTAGGATTTTTATCCGATAAATATTTTAAGAAATATTGGTTTAAGAAATGTACAAACTCAATTTGTATTCCTTGCTGATATTGATTTTCTTCCTTCCAAAGATTTATATGAAACTTTAATTAAACATGTTACTATTTATGGATCGCTAAAAAATAAGGTAAGTTCAAAAATTTTTTGGTAGGATCAAAATGTTTTGATTAAAATTCGTTATTTTCCACAGAAGAGAAATGTTAAATTCGAGGAATATTGTTCAATAATATTATAAGAGAAATGTCACCAAATAATAATTCATTATGATCTACTCAAGACAAATGAACTTTTTTCTCACATTTTTTACCTTTTTTACCCATTTTGTTTCATTTTCTTTCTATTTTTCCCATTTGTTTCCGATCTTTTACCATTTTTTTAAAATCCCCATTTTTCACTGATTTTTTTCTATTTTTTCCATTTTTCCCATTTTTTTCCCATTTCCACTATTTTTTTCCGATGTTTTTAATGTTTCTCTCTTTTTTCATTTTCTTTCTCTGTTTTTTTTATTTTTCCGATATTTTCTCATTTGTTTCCGATCTTTTACCATTTTTTTAAAATTCCCATTTTTCACAAATTTTTTTCTATTCTTTCCATTTTCCCATTTTTTTCCTATTTCCATTATTTTTTTCCGATTTTTTTAATGTTTCTCCCATTTTATTTCTCTATTTTTTCATTTTCTTTCTCTGTTTTTTTTATTTTTCCGATATTTTCTCATTTGTTTCCGATCTTTTACCATTTTTTTAAAATTCCCATTTTTCACTAATTTTTTCCATTTTTCCCATTTTTTTCCTATTTCCACATTTTTTTCGACCTTTGTCCGATTTTTTTAATGTTTTTCTCATTTTGTTTCTTTCTTTTTTCATTTTCTTTCTCTGTTTTTCAAATTTTCCCATTTTTTCTGCCAATTTTTTTTCAATTTTTTCCATTATTTTCCCATTTTTCTCCAACTTTTACCCATTTTCCACATTTTTTTCGATCTTTTCCCTATTTTTTCCCATGTTTCTCCATTTTTTTTCATTTTATTTTCCATTTTTTTCCGTTTTCCGCATTTTTTCACATTTGTTTCCGATCTTTTACCATTTTTTTTTTAATTTTCCCATTTCTTCCCCAATTTTTTTTCTTTTTCCATTCTTCCCATTATTTTCAAAATGTTCTTCAATTTTTTCCCATTTTCTACATTTTTTCGATCTGTTCCCAATTTTGCCCCATTATTCAACATTTTCAACATTTTTCCATTTTTTGCCTATATTTCCAGATTTTCCTATTTTTTCTTGTTTTGCCCTATTTTTTCCATCTTTCCGATTTTTCCCTATTTTGTTTTGTTATTTTTTTATGTTTTTTTACTGTTCTTTTCTATTTGTTTCCCGTTTTTATTATTTTTGCCTCCTATTTTCTTATTTTGCTTATTTTTTTCTATTTATTTTCTATTTTTATTTTTTTCATTTTATATCATTTTTCCTACTTCTTCATATTTTTTCCCGTTTTTTCTGTATTTCTTTATTTTTTTTCGTATTTTACCCAATTTTTCTTTTTTTTTCCATATTTATTATTTTTACCTATATTTTTCCAATTACTTTCTTCATTTATGCCCCAATTTTTCCCAATGTTTCTCACATTTTTTTCCCATTTCTTCCCCATTTTTATTTCTATTTTTTTCATATTATTTTAAAATTCTTCTCCAATTTTTTCCCATTTTCCACATTTTTTTTCGGCGGCTTTTTCCCAATTTTTGCCTATTTTTTATCACGTTTCTCCCATTTTTTCTCCATTTTCCACATTTTTTCACATGCTTCCGATCATTTACCATTCTTTTTAAATTTGCTCATTTTTATATAGTTTTTTTTTCATTTTTTTCCCATTTTCCATATTCCCTTTCAGAATTGTTCTCTATTTTTTCCCATTTTTCTCTCATTTCTTCTCCATTTTTTTCTTTTTCTTCTCCGAAAAAATACTATAATTAGCAAATTGTTTTTGTATTTTAATCTTTTAAGGCCCTAATTGTGCCTGCATTTGAAGTTCAGAAATTTGTGAACCAATTACCAACTGATAAGAAACAACTTTTAGAAGGCCTAAAAGATAAATCTATCATACCATTTTTATCTATAATATGGGCTCCGGGTCATACTCCAACAATGTATAATGTTTGGAAAAATAGTACCAAACCATATAAGGTAAGAATACAAAATTTTAGATAAATATTTTAGCATTTTTTGTTTATTATTTAAAAATTTGCTAAGTGAGTTGAGTGAGAGAAAAAAAATATACTCATCGTTTAATAATATTTTTTAGGTAAAATGGGAAGTTGACTATGAACCGTACATAGTTGTTAGAAGTAACGTTGTAGAATACGATGAAAAATTTATCGGATTCGGATGGAATAAAGTATCTCATATTATGGAATTAGAAGCACAAAATTATGAATTTGTCGTTTTACCTGATGTTTTTATTGTTCACAAACCTCATACTCCCAGTTACGATTTAGGAAGATTTAGAACTTCCTCTGTATATAGACTGTAAGCAAATTATAATTATTATTATTATTACAGTTACAAAGTAGATGGTCTACAACGTTAAATGTTTTGAATCGTTAAAAACGTTCGAAACGTCACATTTTACAACGTTTATTACGCCTAGATTTTTGATTCGAAAAAGTACGTCAAACAATGCCATATTTCATGTATTTGATGCAGAAAAGTGAAGGTTTTTTTTACATCAAAAAGTAAACGTTAACAAACGTTGTAAAATGTGACGTTTCGGACGTTTTTAACGCTTCAAAATACTGAACATTTAAAAACGTTGTAAAATGTGTCGATTCGGGCGTTTTTAACGCTTTAAAATACTTAAAAAACATTGAAACGATGTAAAATGTGACGTTTCGGGCGTTTTTTAACGCTTTAAAATACTGACCGTTAAAAAACTTTGTTAAATGTGACGTTTTAGACGTTTTTTAACGCTTCAAAATTCTTAAAAAACGTTGAAAACGAGGTAAAATGTGCCGATTCGGACGTTTAAAATACTTAAAAAACGTTGAAAATGATGTAAAATGTGACGTTTCGGACGTTTTTTAACGCTTCAAAATACTGACCGTTAAAAAACTTGTTAAATGTGACGTTTTAGACGTTTTTTAACGCTTCAAAATACTTAAAAAACGTTGAAAATGATGTAAAATGTGACGTTTCGGACGTTTTTTAACGCTTTAAAATTCTTAAAAAACGTTGAAAATGATATAAAATGTGACGTTTCGGACGTTTTTTAACGCTTTAAAATACTGACCGTTAAAAAACTTTGTTAAATGTGACGTTTTAGACGTTTTTTAACGCTTCAAAATTCTTAAAAAACGTTGAAAATGATGTAAAATGTGACGTTTCGGACGTTTTTTAACGCTTTAAAATTCTTAAAAAACGTTGAAAATGATGTAAAATGTGACGTTTCGGACGTTTTTTAACGCTTTAAAATACTGACCGTTAAAAAACTTGTTAAATGTGACGTTTTAGACGTTTTTTAACGCTTCAAAATACTGACCGTTAAAAAACTGAACATTAAAAAACGTTGTAAAATGTGCCGTTTCGGATGTTTTTTAACGCTTCAAAATAGTGAACATTAAAAAACGTTGTAAAATGTGTCGATTCGGGCGTTTTTTAACGCTTTAAAATACTTAAAAAAAGTTGAAAACGATGTAAAATGTGACGTTTCGGACGTTTTTTAACCCTTCAAAATACTGAACGTTAAAAACCGTTGAATGCGATGTAATATGTGATCTTTCGGACGGTTTTTAACTCTTCAAAATACTGATCATTAAAAAACATTGTAAAATGTGAAGTTTCGGACGTTTTCTTAACGCTTCAAAATACTTAAAAAAACGTTTAAAACCATATAAAATATGACGTTTCGGACGTTTTTTAACGCTGAAAAATACTAAACATTAAAAAACTTCGTAAAATGTGACGTTTCGGACGTTTTTTAACGCTTCAAAATACTGAACGTTAAAAAACATAAAATGTGACGTTTTGTGCATACTTCTCTCTCTCTCTAACACGTTGAATTCCCTATACCTACGGTAGAACTCTCGTAAACTATTTACTGTACACAATCAATATATATTTATGATATTTTTTGCATTAATAATTGTTGTTTTTAGTTGTCTTCGATTATTGAAAGAAGAATTCATTAGACGACTTAACAAACAGTACAATAGAAATTTTGCATATCACAATACATCTGGAATGTTGCCGTATATTCGAAGACGAAGAAAAAGACATTACCAGTCATTGGATTTTCCTTCAACGACAATTGAAACAAATACCGATTATCCGAATGCTACTGAATAATATTTATTATATTGATTTAACGTTTTCTGGTATAATTATTATAATAATATAATGGAAACTAGTAACGATTAAAAAAAAATTAAAGCCCTGTTGTACTCCAAAGATTAATATGAATTAAATAAAATAATTTTCGTCTCTAATTATAATAAACAAGGCTTTAAAATGTTAAATTTTTTTTTAATTAATAGCTAACCACATGCGTCTTGGATTCAGAATATCATTTCCTTTTAGGAAAATTCAATAATTAAGTAGTTCCAATGAATACAAAAAATCAGATAGCAAAATTAAAAATAGTTTTTTAAAATCATATTTATATTAATTTTTGAAAGATTTAAAAAATGTTTAATGTAAATTTACGCAGCAAAAGAATTACCAGTACAGAAATAAATAAAAAAAATTGTTTTTATAGAGAAAAATAATGCATTAAGCAAGATATATTTTATTAAAAATTTATAACTACTATTTACATATGTAACACCTAATACATGTATGTTGTTTGTGTTGCCTACTTTATACAGGAAGTTATCGGGAGACAAATATTCCATATTAAGCGTCGTCAATCTCAAATTAATGACAATCTAGACCCGCTGGCACTGATAATAGAGGAAATATTTAAGTGGTTGATGTCTCAGATAAAGGAACTACTAGATATGCCCTGTATATCTAATCTCATTTACAAAATTTAAGCCAACATCTAGCCCTCTCTCTCGGCAAAGTTTGTGGGCGAGGGACGTGAGACGCGCAGAAAAATCTCGTGCAGAGGACGAAATCAACAATAAAAATTGACGTGATGTATTAGACAGTGGCGACGCGAAGAATTATAACTTTTTATTTATTATAGCAAAAAAAAAGAAAATTAAAATTGGGTATTTTACATGTTATTAATATATCACATTTGAATTAAATATGTCGTGAGAAGTTATATAATTTCGATAAAGTTGTATTTTCTGTAATACTGATAAATATATTGAGAAAAGCACCACATTTTTCACATTTCTTTCTCATGGTTAACAACCTCTCAAGAAAATCACTTAAAATAGTTCAAAATGTTTACAAAAATATTTAGTACAACCTATAACACTAAAAAATAATACAAATCAATTCACAAACTGTAAACTATTTAATGTATGATTTTAAATTATCCTGCTTGAAAGTACGCTTATGGAATCTCTAGAGGACGATGTCAACAAAAGTTAACTAGATGTTGGCTTAATAAAAAAGGATAGAATGCCCTCTCTATATATATATTTACTCTGAGGTTGATGTCCATCTTAAATCATATAAAGCAAGATGTAGCATATATATTTGTTTGTTCGGCAATGAAGAGTGAATAAGTACCCGACGATCTCTTATTGGTTGATTCAAATACCGACGGTCTCTTATTGGTTGATTCATCTCGTGTATTTGACAGAATTGACAGTTCTTTTTATATACATAGGCGTATCTCACAATTGGGTAACAGGATATACGAATTGTTTATAGGTTAAGAACTATTATAATGACAGATAGCTAAAAGAAAGCCAAAGATTAGTATGGGTTATGACCATTACCGCAAGTTGAATTCCATACTTTATCTACGGCTATAACCAAATGTAAGTACAGAGAAAAAACTTTATTTACAAAATATTAAGTGACATTGGTCCCCTCAATGACAATAATGGACCATTCCGCTGATTAAGAAATTATTAATTTTCGCTGTTGGTGGTTTTTTCCGTGGACAATTTACTATCAGACATGTCTTGTTTACATTTTTGTACACAATGTTTTGAAGTCGATACATCTTGTCTCTTTCTCATGGTGCGAGGTATCCGGTGTGTGGAGGGAAGTGTTTACAAACATCAATGGATGTGGCGTACGCCCACGGAACTTACCAAAAGTATCGTTTACAATTCAAATAACTCAATAATACTGTAGAAAATGGCTGGGCTATTTATTAAACCCTCGAAGAATTACTTGTGAAACTGTTTGTTTACGTGTTTATATACAAACAAACTTACATACAACATGCTGTGATTAGATATCGACTTCAAGAGAAGGATGGAAAATTGACGTCTAATAGTAAATGGTCCTAGGTTTTTTCTGATTATTTAGAATAAAAATGAAATAAATAAATAAAACTACTATTCATATCAAACCAAGGTTAATTAATTATAAAAATTGCATTTATTTTTATGGAATATTTGTCTCCTAATAGCCGCGTCTTATACACTTGGAGGGGATTAAATTTTGGTGTCAAATGTCAAAGTCAAATCCATTACTAAATTTAGGTTATGTTACTCGGTCGCTTGTTTTGTTAGAAGTTTGTCAATAAACCTTTAATTATTTTTACAAAGCATATAACAAATAAAATACCGCTATAAGTGACGCCCTAAAAATATTTATGTAAATAAATAGAACTTCTATGTCGTGTAATCCGATTTTACCGTAAAGTGAGGAACTCGTTGTTTTAGACAATGTTTTTGTTAGTGAAATACGAACTTTTTAATTTGAAATGGTCAAATTGCAATTTTAAATTCAGCACCACAAAATGTAAGTACAAATTCAAATTTTTTTACTTGTAATCATTTTACTGGTCATAAAAACGAAGATATTGAAGTATTTATTGATGCAATTGCAGTTTATGAAAGAATGTAAATATTTTGGTAATTTACGCGTTAAAAGGACTTAGTATGCTCCTACACGATGCGGCACGCGGTAGCAATAATAAAGTTATCTGTAGCTATTTTACCTTACCTACACGGTGAATTTTTGAAATTGAATAGAATAAACGCAATAAAATGTACTAGATTGTACTAAAATTTACGATAAAGTGTATTTTTTAATCAAAATATACACGAAACAAAAAAATTTAAATATAAAAAACAAAAAACTATTATTTTTTAAAATATATATTACATAATAGAAAACTATTATATTTCTAATAATCTTATTACTTATGTAACATAAAATATATGATCTTGGTCTTATTTAAAAATGTACTAGAATTAGTCCTACTTATGATAAAATGTACTTTTGTACTGTGTTATCGAAAATGTACTAAAACGTCAACACTGAATTAAGGTATTAAACAAGCAGATTTTGGAAACTCCAACGTTGCCAACTCATCTAAAATTTCACAGATCTTCTGGTATTTTATAATTTATTGTTACCCAGATGAATGCTAATATTTTCATTTATTAAACCTGACAACGTTGCCTTTCTAAAGACCTGTCAAGGCGCATGTTAGCGAAATCATAATATTTTTTCTGAAAAAAATGAGTTGGGGTAGGAAAAAAAGTAGGGGAAAGGGTGGAATAAAAAAGTAGGGAAAAGTGGAAGAAAATAGGAGAAAAGTGAAAAAAAAATTGGGAAAGAAGTGAAAAAAAAGATACAAGGAGAAAAAGTGAAAAAAAAATCTACACAAAAAAATTAGTCAAAAATGTATGAGAAGTGGGAAAAAGTAGGAAAAGGACAGAATAAAAAAGTAGGGGAAAGGATAAAATAAAAAAGTAGTGGTGAAGTGACAAAATAGGGGAAGAAATGGAAAAAGTTTTAAAACGTTTGACACAAAGAAATTAGTAAAAAAAATGTGTTAGAAAAAGTGGAAAACAGTAGAGGAAAGGGTAGAATAAAAAAGCATAGAAAAAAGTAGGGGAAAAGTGAAAAAAAATTGGGAAAGATATGGAAAAAGTTTTTGAAGAGAAAAAGTGGAACACAAAGAGATTATTAAAAAAGTAGGGGAAAGAGGGTGGGGGAATAATGGAAAAAAAGTTGGAAACAAAAAAATTACTGAAAAAACAGGAGAGTTAGGAAAAAATGGGAAAAAAGTTTGAAACTAAAATATGTAGTGCAAAAAATGTAAAAAAATATCTAAAACAAAAAAATGGGGGAAAAAATTGGAAAAAAAAATTGAAATATAAAAAAATTGGAAAAAAGGATGGTGGAAAAATTGCAGAAAAAAATTGAAATAATAAAAAAGTAGAGAAAAAGTGGAAAAAGTTTGAAATATAAAAAAATTGGGAAAGAAGTAAAAAAAAATTTCAATGTCAAAAAGTGGAACAAAAAGTAGGACACAAAGAAATTAGTAAAAAATATAGTAGAAAATGTAGAAAAAAGGAGAAAAAAAGAAGTGGAAATAGTGGAATAAAAAACAGAGGAAATTCTAAAACTATAGGAAACGTAGTGGAGGATAAGTTTTAAGTGGAAAGAGACAGGTTAGTTTTAGATAGTCAAGACTTCTTTTAATAAAATAAATATAAATAGTGTTATATTTTCTTCTTTTTTTTAATACACAGGTTAGATTTAGATAGTCAAAGACTTCTTTTAATAAAATAGATTAAAATACACAGGTTAGATTTAGATAGTTAGTAGATTTTGGTTGTTTATTATTGAAATGTTGGTAGAAAACGGTAACACTACAAATAATCCTTTCTGTGTTTCCCCTTTGTGTTGATTGTTGTGTTTTAAGTGATTTTTTATTCAATATTATGCCAAAACCAAAGCATTCTGTTTGGCAGTATTTTAACACACCAAAAAAATATGCCCAGTGATATTTGTTTATTTTTAATTATTTTTGTTTTTTATTTGTAATTTGAGTTAGAATAAACGGTTTTGTTGTTTAGAATAAACGTTTTTTGTTAATGTGTTTGTGTTAAAATTTAGTTTTGTGCAAGAAACAAACAAGAAAAGTATTGCAATCATGATTTTTTGGCCATACCAAGATTTTAACGAATCTTTACGTTTTGAGGTCACCTGAATCCATTTATACCATTTTTAGCATGATGTCTGTCTGTGTGTGTGTGGGTGTGTGTGTCTGTGTGTGGGTTTGTGAACACGATAGCGTCTAAACAGCTGAACCGATTGAGATGAAATTGTATACACATATTTAGGGTAGGAAGGAGACGACCTGTATAGATTTTGGTGTTAATCGGATAACGGGAAGTGACAGTTGCTGTAAGTGATGACGTCATTACTAAACAAGATGGCAATAAAGTTTTATACATATATTTTTTATACGTTATAGTTTAATTTTGGATGATTAAAACTTTTGCCATTGTTGCCACATTTATCAAAAATTTATCGCTTTTCATATATTTTTTTAAATTGGCAAAATAATGCATTTTTATGAAAAATTATAAGATATAAAAGTTGTAGAACATAAATTTTTCTACATATTTTGTCATTACCGTTTTTTCCAATTCCTCATAGTTTCGCCGCTAGAGGGCGTGAAAAAAAATATATAGACTTTTGCGACTTTTTTTTTAGATTTTGAGCCAAAATTATGGTTTTATGAAAAATTGCAGGATATCAAAATTGTAGAACATCAAATTTTCTACAAATTTTTTTTCGAATTCAGCATAATTTTGCCGCTAGTGGGCGTGAAAAAAATATATATGATTAAACAATTATTTTAGTGGGAGTATTCGGAAAGTTGGGTGGGATTACCCCCTCTTTATTTAATTAAATAATTAAATTAAAAAAATGATATATATCATATGATATGATATTTATATAAATATCATGATTTTTTCGAACTCTGCTTTTTTCCAGATCTGTTCTAACAGTGATTTTAAAATTGTCCTTAAACTTTCATTTACGAGAGTGATTATCTGATTGATTATTTTCTCTTATGAAACACGCTGTATATATACGTTTCTACATTTCATATATTTTATTTCTTCTTTTCGTGCTATTTTTTGGTATCCTGTTACCCTCCCCATATCTACACCCTTGTTACTTATACCATATATAGTGTAAAAATATTACCGTATTTCACTTGTTTACTAATATAATTCAATTTAATTAAAATTATCTAACTGGACTGTATAGGTACTATTAGTATTTAATTAGCAAATATTTATTTTTATAAAACAAATTCGTTTTCGCTGTGTACATTTCATAGCTGCTATCTGAAAGTTATCACCGATGAATGTTTAAAAGATACTAAGAGGTCAACGCTGTTGAGTATATAGAATAACAACCCAATTAAAACCACTTACATATGTTTTATTGAATGAAGAATCAATCCGTGTGTATATTGCATACGCTTAAAGTTAACACATAATAATGTTAAGAACAAACACAATTTCCAGTATTGTTAGAAGTCAAATTAGTATCAAATATGTTAATAAAAAATTTTTAAGTAGTGAAGCGTGTTTACCGAAACAAGTGGATGTCGTTGTTTTAGGTAAGTAATGTATTCATTAAATAAAGATAGAAGATTAATATTAAAATTACTTAACAATAATTAAGCACTTTATTTAAATGAACCGGTTAATAATATCAAATCCTATTATAAGAACCGGTTTTATATTTTTAAATTTAGTCTAGTCGATATCGTTACATTAAAAAAAATTATTTATTAGTAAGATAAATATTATTATATAGTGCGATTGAAAAATTTTAGTTCCTATCAATCTCATTTATTAATTATGTAATATATGTATTATGATTAATATAATTAAATGCATTAATTAAAAAACTTCTGTTAGATTTAGAAAAAAGTAACAACAATAATTCAAAAATCCATGAATAATTACGTAATTAGTGTAAAATGATTATGATAATTAAATTTTAATTACGAGAGCAACGTTGCTGTATTCTATTCTTTTTGAAAAGCTTCTTTGGTGGAATAATTAATTAATAAAAATGAGGGGGTAATCCCACCCAACTTTCCGAACTCTCATAGGAAAGTAATTGTTTAATCGATTATTTTAGTTTTTCTGCATCAAATGCATTAATAAAATTAGTTTACAAAAATTAAAAAAAAAAGTTTTTTTAACTTGTTATAATTTTGTATAATTTCTACAAGTATTATTTTAAAATTATGAAATATTTCACACATAGTGTACTTTTTGATCTATTTCGGATGTACTATTTACTTTTTTTATTTGTTTTACCATTTTCTATAAAACAAAAGACAAAAAAATAATTTTTTTTTTAAATTTTTTTTATAACAATTACAATGTTAAATACTAAAATACTTTCTAAATTTAGAGTTTTATATTCCCTATCGAATGGTATAAATCCCATTTTAATATCTTTAATATTTTTAAAGTTATTCAATTTTTTTTAACTTATATTAAGTTTCAAAAAAAAATTATTAATTCTACAATTTTTTGAATAAAATTTTGAAAAAAATCACAATTATCGAGTTTTTTACTACAAATTTAATGGAATTTTTTTTTTAATTTTTAATATTAATATTAACCTTAAAAAATAAAACCTATTTTTGAATAATTTTAAGGTCAATAAATAATTAATATATCATTCAATTATATTTAAAATGGGAAACAGACCTTTTTTTAAGGTTTTCTGGATCAAAATTCATTAATAAAGTTAGTGTAGAAAATTTAAAAAAAAAAATCAAATTTTTTGTCAAAAATTCATGGATAAATCCATTGAATGTTTAAACTTTTTTCATTTTTTGCTATAACTTTTACAAATACTATGTTAAAATTATGAAATAATTTACACACATAGTACATTTGGATCCTTTTCGGATATGCTATTTATTTTTTTCATTTATTTTATACTTATTGATAAAACGAAATTACAAAAAATTTTAAAAAAAATTCTTAATTTTGGCTGTAATAATTACAATTCTAAATTTTAAGAAACTAAAATACATTTTAAACTTAGAGTTTTATATTGTCTTTCGAATGGTGAAAATCACATTTCAATAACTTTAATATTTTAGAAGTTATTCAATTTAGTTTAAAATCGTAATATAATCTTAAATTTCTTAGCCAATTTTTAAAAAATTTCCCAATTTTTATAATAAAATTTTGAAAAAAATTATAATTATAAAATTAATTATTACAAATTTAAAGAAATTTTTTTTTAAATTTTTAATATAAAAATTTAACTAAAAAATAATAATTTAATAAAGATAAAAATTAAAATAAAAACTAGCGGCGAAACTATGCGCAACTTGAAAAAATAGTCAAGACAAAATTTATAGAAAATTTTATGCTCTACAATTTTGATACCATGTAATTTTTCATAAAAATCCATAATTTTGTCTCAAAATCTAAAAAAGTTACAAAAATGTCTATATAAATTTTTTTCACGCCCTCTAGCGGCGAAACTATGAGGAATTCAAAAAAACGGTAATGACAAAATGTGTAGAAAATTTTATGTTCTACAACTTTCATATCTTGTAATTTTTCATAAAAATGCATTATTTTGGTTTTTAAGAAAAATATGAATAAAAAATACTTTTTGATAAATCTGGCAACAATGGCAAACGTTTTTGAAAATTTTAATCATCCGAAATTAAACTATAACGTATAAAAAATATATGTGTAAAACTTTATTGCCATCTTGTTTAGTAATGACGTCATCACTTATAGCAACTGTCACTTTCGGTTGTCCGATTAACTCCAAAATCTATACAGGTCGTCTCCTTGCTACCCTAAATATCTATATAAAATTTCATTTAAATCGGTTCAGCCGTTTAGACGCTATCGTGTTCACACACACACATACACAGACACACACACAGACACACACACACACAGACAGACATCATGCTAAAAATGGTATAAATGGGTTCAGGTGACCTCAAAACGTAAAGATCCGTTAAAATCTGGGTATGGTCAAAATATCATGATCGCAATACTTTCCTTCTATACAACTCTGTTGTTCGGAAAGTAAAAATTATACAGATTTGGAAACTTTATTCGGGTCTATGACAAATCGCCGAATGGACAAAATGCCGAATGGACAAATCGCCGAACGTGGACAAATTGCCGAATCCTATAAAACGATGCTGCATAATTACACATAATTACACAATTTTAATTAAGATACTCTAATCAAAATATTCAACTTGATCAAAACTCCGAAACTATTATTTGGACAAATCGCCGAACGTGGACAATTTGCCGAATGGACAAATCGACGAATGGACAAATCGCCGAATGGACAAATCGTCGAATGGACTAATTGCTGAATGGACAAATCGCCGAATGGATAAATCGTCGAATGGACAAATCGCCGAATGGACTAATTGCTGAATGGACAAATCGTCGAATGGACAAATCGTCGAATGGACAAATTTCTGAATGGACAAATCGCCGAAAGGCTGGTTAAAAAGTCCGAAAATAAGACTTTTGTAGAAATACTTTTACTTAATATTTTATGAAATGTGGATGAATAAATGAGATATTTGGAGATTGAAGATATATTTTAGAATCCAGTAACTGAGAGTTGTTATTATATGTTGTACAGGGTGATTTTTTAGAGGGCTAATTGAAGGTTTCAGCAGAAGTAAGCTGAATTAAAATCTGAAAATTTTAGAAATAGGGTTTTCAGGGATGCCCAATCTATCTAAAATATTTAGATATTTCCTACATAAAATATGTTTTTTTCGTGAAATTTTCACTCACTAAATAACCAGTATTTCCATGTCTTGTAAAATATACTATTTTTGTCAAAAATTCATAGTCATTTTTAGATTTTTTTAACTTTTTGCTTTATTGCCTATAACTTCTACATTAATTATTTTCAAATTAAATTCATACATTTAGTACTTTTTAATTCCTTTCAGACACTTTATTTACTTTTTCATTTGTTTTAGAATTTTAGATTAAATATAATTACAAAAAAAAAATGAAAAAAAAAGTTATTTTTGTTATAACAATTACAATCTGAAATTCGAAGAAACTAAAACACATTGTAAATTTAATATCTTCAATATTTTTAAAGTTATTCAATTTTTTTTTAAATCGTAATCAAATTTCTTTACACCATTTTTTTAAAAATTTCACTATTTTTGTAATAAAATTATACAGTTTTTTATAAAAAAATTAAAGGTATTTCTTTCAAATTTTTAATATTAAATTTTAACCACAAAAAAATAATTTAATAAAATAAAAATTATTTCCAAATTAAAATAAAGACTGGTGGCAAAACAATGAAGAATTAAAAAAAAAAAGTAAAAACAGAATTTGTAACAAGTTTTATGGTTTACAATTTTGATTTCTTGCAATTTTTCAGAAAAATCCATAATTTTGGCTCAAAACCTAAAAAAACGCAAAGTCTATATATATTTCTTTCACGCCCTCTAGCATCCAAGCTATGCGGAATTTGAAAAAATAGTAACGACAAAATCTTTTGAAAATTTTATGTTATATTATTTTGATTCCTTGTAATTTTTCAGAAAAATCCATAATTTTGGCTATAAATCTAAAAATAAGGAGCAAAAGTCTATATAAATATATTTCTTTCACGCCCTCTAGCGGCGAAACTATGCGGAATTGTATGTTCTACATCTTTAAAAAATCGTTAATTCTTTATAAAAATGCATAATTTTGGCAATTTAAAAAAATATGAAAAAAATTAACTTTTTGATAAATCTGGCAAATTAGGTTTATTTTTTTATACAAGACAATTTAGAAAGCGACCTCTTTAACTCACAATAATAAGCAAGTGAAGTGGATAAATATATTTTTAATATAATATGCAATATATAGACATAACTACTAACTGTCAGTTACTGGATTTTAAAGCATATCTTTAATTTTTAAATATCTCATTTGTCACCTACAAAAGACTTATTTTCGTCGTTTTGACCAGCATTTCGGCGATTTGTTCATTCGGCGATTTGTCCATTCGGCAATTTGTCCATTCGGCAATTTGTACATTCGGCAATTTGTCCATTCGGCGATTTGTCCATTCGGCGATTTGTCCATTCGGCAATTTTGGCAATTTCGAACGATATGTTTTATTGTCCCACGTCCTATAAACGTGTAATAATTATAGAGTGGTCCTTCGATTTATTTATTCGACCACGCTTATGTGTGATTTTTGAACCAATCTTCTATTACAACAAGTCCACAAATCTACTAAATGCATTCACACACATAATTATGCGGCTGCTTGCTACTGTTGGGAGAAGGGTGAAGTGATTACATAATCTACAAATGGATTTGTCTTTGTATATGCCCATTTTTTATAGGTGTTTCCCAAAGTGGCAGAGTTTGGTCATTGATTTCTGCTAAGCTGCACAATATGATTAGTTAGTGCTTTTGTTAAAGTTTGGCCATGAATTCACCTAGTTACCCAGAGTCGTACTGGCGATTTTGTAACGCCAAACTACCAAACACTGGCTCGGGGCCTGTGAATTTAGTCCTGAGGTTTTTGCTTTTAGAGCGTTCGATTTCCCGTCGTCCATTTTTTTTTGGTTTGCCACTGCAAGTAGGGTTTGTAGACAGTTCCAGGCTGGCTGTCTGAGTATCTGAGGAGTGATTTACCTCTTTCAATATTCTTCCTCAATAACGATAATTCTTCCATCTGGTAGTTTTGCTATATATTGCAACATCTGCTCCACTGTTAGTTTTATACTTCTTATTGCGGAAAAATAAACTTAAGCTTATGGAAAAATCTTAACTGACTCTTACGGAAAGTTCTATCACATATTAAACGTGTAATAATTATAGGGTGGTCCTTCGATTTATTTATTCGACCACGCTTATGTGTGATTTTTTGAACCAATCTTTTATTACAAAAAGTCCACAAATCTACTAAATCCATTCACTCTGATTCACACACTCTCCTTTGTTAGCTTCTGCCAGGATTACATTGCGAGATGATGATTATTATTGCTTCAATATTGAATTGAATTATTTTTTTAAATATGTGTTGGTCCATATACGCACCTAATTAGGAATTAGACAATCAAATACAAAGAAATAACTATATTTTATTATATTATATAAATAAAATTGTATTAATTACGTCATCGATATCAAATAAAAATATTTATTTCAAAATAATATATATCTCAATTACAATTATATAAGTGAATAAACAGTCCTTGATTTAATCGAAATTACAGAATACATCGAAAAATAAATGTTAATTTTATTTATTTGCTATATAGTTTATTGATACCTACCCTTAGTAATCTAAATAGATAATATGGTATATTTTTATATTCTATTTATTTATAATATCAATTTAGAAGTTGATTATGTTGTTTATTGTTAATTTAAAACAATTTGATATAATTAGAATTGTAAAGTACAAAAATTGAACTTTGTACATATACGATATTTACAAAAAGAATTTAAAGAAAATAAAATTTAGAACATGTAAAAAGAACAAAATAATGGCTATTAGAAACATTGCAATTTTTTTATCAATTATTTTATTAATTATTCAAAAAGTTGATTGAAATTGCTCATTTTTTAGTTTTCGAAGAAAAAAAACTCATAAAACGGTTTTGTCCGTCCGTCCGTCTGTCTGTTGGCATGATTCAGCATCGTTAAAACCTCAAAAATGATATTAATCTTTCACCTATTTTTACTTTACCGCTACTTATACCCCGTATACAGTGCGACTCAAAAAGTCTGCACCATATGGGAAAAATTTTTATTATTCATTAGACAGAAAATTTTATTCTTGATAAAAGTTGGTGCATTGCATAAAACTTTCAAATTTTTAAATGGTATACAGGGACGGGCAAAAAATTGGAATTTTGACCACGAGTGAAGTACCCTTATTTTTGATAACATCAAAAAAAATTATTTAGAAAAGATATTTAGAATTAAAAATTACACTCAGATTTAAAATCGCAGTCTCTTAAGCAAAAAATCCATTTTTTTATGTTTTTAGCCCAGCTCAAAATAATATAATTTCGGATGCACTTTAGGGGCTTTCCTTCAATCACTATAATACATTTTGGTTAAAAAAAAATAGTTTTTTTCGTTATTTTCACACCATTCTCGGCCTTTTTTTAAATTTCTATGATTTTTTGTTTTTTCTTGGTGCAAAATTGAAATTTCACCCTGTACACAGGTACATAAAAACTACCATTATGATTTAATTGAATAAAATGGGTAAAAAAATGATACCCAAACGTTTTTAGTACCAAAATATACATAATTAACTAAACAAAATGAAGTTTTGAAAATTAAAATAATAAAAAAATTAAAATTATAAAATAATGGTTATTAATCTTCAAGGTATAAAATCAAACCTAAACTAAACAAGATTAATCTTTTTAAAATTGGAATAAAAACAAAAAATATAATAATTACAAAAATAAGGGTACTTTACTCTTGGTAAAAATTCCTATTTTTTTGCCCGCCCCTGTATACCATTTAAAAATTTGACGCTCACAATGGCAGTTTTACACAATTCACCAACTTTTATCAAGAATAAATTTTTCTGTCAAATGAATAATAAAAAATTTTCCCATATGGTGCAGACTTTTTGAGTCATACTGTATATGGTATATACTTATAAGAAATTTATTTTCGTAACCTTGAGTTTTCGATAACTCGAAATTACGGCAAAAATATTGCTGTTTTTCAATTTTTTGATTTTTTTTTGAAATATTCACACTTTTAGCAATTTTGAATTGTTATCTTTTTTTGAAATTTTTTTTGATAGATTCTAACAATTTTTAGCAATTTTCAACTGTTTCTTCTTCTTTCACAAATTCTAACAATTTTGAATTGCTTTATATTTTTTTGAAATTTTTTTGATAGATTCTAACAATTTTTAGCAATTTTCAACTTTTTCTAACAATTTTTAACAATTTTGAATTGCTTTATATTTTTTTGAAAATCTTTTAATAGATTCTAACAACTTTTAGGAATTTTGAACTGTTTCTTCTTTTTTCCACAGATTCGAACAATTTTTAGCAATTTTGCACTGTTTCTTCTTTTTTTTTCACAAATTCTAACAATTTTTAGAAATTTTGAATTGCTTTATCTTTTTTTATTTTTTTTTTAAATTTTTTTGATAGATTCCAACAATTTTCAGGAATTTTGAACTGTTTCTTCTTTTTTCCACAGATTCGAACAATTTTTAGCAATTTTGAACTGTTTCTTCTTTTTTTTGACAAATTCTAACAATTTTTAGAAATTTTGAATTGCTTTATCTTTTTTTATTTTTTTTTTAAATTTTTTTGATAGATTCCAACAATTTTCAGGAATTTTGAACTGTTTCTTCTTTTTTCCACAGATTCGAACAATTTTTAGCAATTTTGAACTGTTTCTTCTTTTTTTTGACAAATTCTAACAATTTTTAGAAATTTTGAATTGCTTTATCTTTTTTTATTTTTTTTTTAAATTTTTTTGATAGATTCCAACAATTTTCAGGAATTTTGAACTGTTTCTTCTTTTTTCCACAGATTCGAACAATTTTTAGCAATTTTGAACTGTTTCTTCTTTTTTTTTGACAAATTCTAACAATTTTTAGAAATTTTGAATTGCTTTATCTTTTTTTATTTTTTTTTTTAATTTTTTTGATAGATTCCAACAATTTTCAGGAATTTTGAACTGTTTCTTCTTTTTTCCACAGATTCGAACAATTTTTAGCAATTTTGAACTGTTTCTTCTTTTTTTTGACAAATTCTAACAATTTTTAGAAATTTTGAATTGCTTTATCTTTTTTTATTTTTTTTTTTAATTTTTTTGATAGATTCCAACAATTTTCAGGAATTTTGAACTGTTTCTTCTTTTTTCCACAGATTCGAACAATTTTTAGCAATTTTGAACTGTTTCTTCTTTTTTTTGACAAATTCTAACAATTTTTAGAAATTTTGAATTGCTTTATCTTTTTTTATTTTTTTTTTTAATTTTTTTGATAGATTCCAACAATTTTCAGGAATTTTGAACTGTTTCTTCTTTTTTCCACAGATTCGAACAATTTTTAGCAATTTTGAACTGTTTCTTCTTTTTTTTGACAAATTCTAACAATTTTTAGAAATTTTGAATTGCTTTATCTTTTTTTATTTTTTTTTTTAATTTTTTTGATAGATTCCAACAATTTTCAGGAATTTTGAACTGTTTCTTCTTTTTTCCACAGATTCGAACAATTTTTAGCAATTTTGAACTGTTTCTTCTTTTTTTTGACAAATTCTAACAATTTTTAGAAATTTTGAATTGCTTTATCTTTTTTTATTTTTTTTTTTAATTTTTTTGATAGATTCCAACAATTTTCAGGAATTTTGAACTGTTTCTTCTTTTTTCCACAGATTCGAACAATTTTTAGCAATTTTGAACTGTTTCTTCTTTTTTTTGACAAATTCTAACAATTTTTAGAAATTTTGAATTGCTTTATCTTTTTTTATTTTTTTTTTTAATTTTTTTGATAGATTCCAACAATTTTCAGGAATTTTGAACTGTTTCTTCTTTTTTCCACAGATTCGAACAATTTTTAGCAATTTTGAACTGTTTCTTCTTTTTTTTGACAAATTCTAACAATTTTTAGAAATTTTGAATTGCTTTATCTTTTTTTATTTTTTTTTTAATTTTTTTGATAGATTCCAACAATTTTCAGGAATTTTGAACTGTTTCTTCTTTTTTCCACAGATTCGAACAATTTTTAGCAATTTTGAACTGTTTCTTCTTTTTTTTTCACAAATTCTAACAATTTTTAGAAATTTTGAATTGCTTTATCTTTTTTTATTTTTTTTTTAAATTTTTTTGATAGATTCCAACAATTTTCAGGAATTTTGAACTGTTTCTTCTTTTTTCCACAGATTCGAACAATTTTTAGCAATTTTGAACTGTTTCTTCTTTTTTTTGACAAATTCTAACAATTTTTAGAAATTTTGAATTGCTTTATCTTTTTTTATTTTTTTTTTAATTTTTTTGATAGATTCCAACAATTTTCAGGAATTTTGAACTGTTTCTTCTTTTTTCCACAGATTCGAACAATTTTTAGCAATTTTGAACTGTTTCTTCTTTTTTTTGACAAATTCTAACAATTTTTAGAAATTTTGAATTGCTTTATCTTTTTTTATTTTTTTTTTAATTTTTTTGATAGATTCCAACAATTTTCAGGAATTTTGAACTGTTTCTTCTTTTTTCCACAGATTCGAACAATTTTTAGCAATTTTGAACTGTTTCTTCTTTTTTTTGACAAATTCTAAAAATGTTTAACAATTTTGAATTGCTTTATATTTTTTTGATAGATTCTAACAATTTTTAGGAATTTTGAACTGGTTTCTTCCTTTTCCACGGATTCGAACAATTTTTATCAATTTTGAATTGTTTCTTCATTTTTTGAAGATTTTTTGACATTTTCTATAACAATTTTTAACAATTATGAACTGTTTCTCCTTTTTTGATAAATTCAACAATTTTTAGCAATTTTTTTTTAGTAGATTTTGACAATATTTGGTACTTAGATTAATTGTAAACATCTTTTGATTATATTGAATTTTATGTTTAATGAACCATTTCAAAATTTCTGCTTTTTAGAGTTTTCGAAGAAAAAAATATTGCTGTTTTTCACTTGTTTATTTAATATAACTTATCTTTGTGCTGTAAGAATATCACGGTCTTCTTTGATTATTACTTCCAAACGTTTCGGCTATAATTGCGACAGCCATCTTCAGTGGCGTGGATGAAATAGTTGTAGGGATTTTTTCCCTACATGTTGTCAGTTACTTTAGAGACTGACATTTGTTCATTTGTTCACAGTGTTCACAGGCCCGGATTACCCATAAGGCCAATCTTAGGCCATGGTCTAGGGCGCACGCTTGCTGGGGGCGCAGGATACGAAAATTTTGTACTCTATTTTTTCTTATTTACCTAGATTTCCTATTTTTCTCAAATTTACCTATTTTTTCTATTTTTCTTTATTTTTTCATTATTTTCCTATTTTTCCTTATTTCTCCAAAAATTATATATTGTTCACCATTTTGCTCTATATTTGTTCTTATTTTTTCTATTTTCCATGTATTTCTCCATTTTTCACTGTTTTTCTCAATTTTTTTCCATATTATCCACCCTCTTTTTCAAGGCTATTGATATTTCTCCTATTTTTTTTATATCTTTCCATCTGTTTTTCACTAGTTTTTCTATTTTATTTATTTTTCCTTATTTATCCTATTTTTCTTTATTATTCACTATTGCTTGTATTTTTTCTATTTTTTCATTTCTTTTTATAATATTTATGTTTTTCATTAGTTTTTCCCATTTTCTTTTTTTCCCATTTGTTCCTATTTTTCCCTATTTTGCTATTTTTTCTTTTTCCTGTTATTCATTAGTTTTTCCATTTTCTTGATTTCTCTTTATTTATCCCATTTTTTTCTATTATTCACTATTTTTGTTATTTTTCCTGTTTTTTTATTTCTTTTGAAATTTTTTATGGTTTTAATTAATTTTTCCCATTTTCTTTATTTTCCCTATTTGTTCCTATTGTTCCCTATTTTGCTATATTTTTCCCATTTTTCTTTATCATTTTTCTTAATTTTCCTTGTTTTTCAATTTTTCCCGTTTTTTTCCATTTTTTTTTTCTTCGCTTCGAGTATACTATTTATATGCGTCTGTGCCCCTTTTTTTCCATTATTCGAGTGTTGTTAATTAAAATATATATTTTTAATTTTTCTAGGAGGTGGAGTTTCAGGTTGCAGCGTTTTATATCATCTAACAAAACGTGGAATAAATGCAATTTTAGTAGAAAAAAATAAATTAACTAGCGGAACAACATGGCACAGTGGTGCTCTCGTTTGGAGTTTACGCGCCACAGACATAGACGATCTTTTACTGAAAAAAACAAGAGAACTACTTGCAGGATTAGAAGAAGAAACAGGTGTTAACCCAGGTTGGATAAATAATGGAGGAATTTTTATTGCTCGAAATCATGTTAGTAATTATTATAATTTTTTTTTTCGCATATATTGATTAATTAATTTTTTATAGCAAAGGTTGGAAGAGTATAAAGGTTTCCATACATTGGGTCATTATTTTAATCAAGAAAGTCACATAATTTCACCAGCCGAAGCTCAAAAATTAGCACCAATTTTAGATCCTAAATCCTTTTACGGAGCACTTTGGTCACCGGGTGATGGTTATTGTGATCCTTCTATGTATTGTAATGCACTGGTAAAAGGAGCAACAAATAGAGGAGGAAAAGTAAACAAATTAATAAAAAATATAAATAAATGCTAAATTTCTATACTTTATAGGTTTTTGAAGATACAAATGTTACTAAAATCCTTACGGATCCTACACCCAATAATGAAAAAAAAATTATTGGTATCGAAACTACAAAAGGTACTATTAAAACAAATGTCGTAGTTAATGCTTGCGGAGCATGGGCAAGAGAAATAACTCAAATGGTAGGATTAGATCTTCCTTTAATACCTATGAAACATGCTTATGTTGTTACTGGTAGTATACCAGATTCTAAAGGTATACCAAATATCAGAGACCATGATGGATCATTATATTTTAGACCACAAGGAGATTCCATTATTTTCGGAGGGTATGAACCAAATCCCATTTTTTTGAAAGATGTAAGTATGCTAAAAATTGCGGTTCAAGTAAAATAACAAATTCGCGATTACTACGTAAGTTACATTTACACAGTCATAACATTTTTTTGTTAATTTTTTTAGTTACCAGAAGATAAATTTCATTTGTACGAATTAGATAGAAGCGTTTTTGAGACTCATTGGAAACATGCTGTGGAACTTTGTCCGTCTTTCGAAAAAGCTGGTATCAAGTCGGATATCTGTGGACCAGAATCATTTACTCCTGATCATAAACCGATCCTAGGAGAAGATCCTAAATGTGTAGGTAAGTTAAAATTCAAATATATTAAGAAATAGATAAAGTGTTCAAATATTTGATTAAACTAACAGAAACGTACTTAGGTAATGTTATGGAGTCGTATGTAACATTTTTATATATATTGTAATGAATTTAAATTTCAATTTAGGGTGAGTTCTATAAAAAAAATAAGAAACCTAAAAAAAATGATCAAAATACAAAATATGTTATATAATGTTTGTTCTGTATATTCCTCTTCTTTAGACCCTTCCGACAAATCCACCTTCAAATCTTCATCTATTTTGTTAGAAGCCTGAATCGACTGGAAGTTATAGTTCAAATAAGATGGACTTTGTAAAGTACAAAACAATATATTACTTAACGAAATATGTAATTATAAAAAGTATAAAAACGTAATAACATGAAAACTGACAATTAATTAATCTATATATATTAATGACACTCTGACGTAACTATCAATAGATACAGGATGTTCTATTTATATTCTAACACTTCCCCTCGAAACGTTTTCGAAGTTAACTAATCCTAGCATATTGACGCAAGCCTCGTGTTTAGATTTATTCAGTCCTTTAGTTAGTATATCGGCGACCATTTCATTCGAAGGTACGTGTTGTACATTTAATAACTTATCTTTTAAATCATCTCGAATGAAATGATATCGAACGTCGATATGCTTCGTCCTGGCATGAAACACGGGATTCTCAGCAAGTTTTAGGGCCGACAGATTATCATTGAAGACAGTGATATCATTTAATTTTTCGATTTTTAATTCCTTAATGAATCTGTTTAAATAAATCGATTCTTTTTCAGCCTCAGTGAGTCCCATGTACTCAGCTTCCGTCGAAGACAACGCTACTGTCTTTTGCTTTTTCGATTCCCATGAAATGGGTCCATTACTCAAAGTAAAAACATACCCACTATAGGAACGTCGATCTTCTAATTGATTTCCCCAATCTGAATCAACAAACCCCTTTATATTTTCAGAAGATTGCTGATATTTAATTCCGAGGTTCATAGTTCCTTTTAAATAACGTAGAATACGTTTCGCAGCTTTCCAATGTTCCTCTTTGAAACAATGATTGAACTGACTTAAGTAAATTACCGAAAAACTTATATCAGGTCTCGTTACAACGGCTAAATAAGTCAGGCACCCCATTAGTTCTCGATAAGGAAACTTATTTTCTTCAGCTCCTATATTACTCTGATTACCTTTGGTCAGTTTTAAATTTTGTTCCATCGGAGTATTCATACTGGATTACAATCGCTCATTCTAAAACGATTTAAAATTTCATTTATATATCCCTTCTGATTTAAAGTGATATTTCTTTCATGTCTGTTGAATTCAATCCCCAAACAGTATCCAACTTCTCCCAAACTTTTGATTTCAAATTCACTTCTTAAATGTCTTTCTACATTCCCCATTTACATATGACCAGGCGTCGTTTTTGACTAACAATGCTTCCATCTGCATTCTCCAAGTATCGTAATTGTCTTTGCTAAGAGTTTCAATTCTATACATGTTGCTTCCATTCATTTTCTTGTAATATATAACAATACAATTCTTCACCACCTAATTCAAACTATAGAAGATACCGCTTTAGGGTTTCATGGGTAACCTGGGCCCATAACCTGTTAGAAGCCTGAATCGACTGGAAGTTATAGTTCAAATAAGATGGACTTTGTAAAGTACAAAACAATATATTACTTAACGAAATATGTAATTATAAAAAGTATAAAAACGTAATAACATGAAAACTGACAATTAATTAATCTATATAATAATGACACTCTGACGTAACTATCAATAGATACAGGATGTTCTATTTATATTCTAACATATTGTTCCTTAATCTTTATCCTATCTTCCTTCTCCAAAATTCTTAAATTGCTTCCCCTGATACTACTCCATTGTAAATTATCTCCAACATACCAATCTTTTGATATTTTTTTATTTTTCATACTTTTTACTTATTTCAACATTAACAGCCTTTTATATTGGTACAACTTCATTTTTATAATTAACAACTTTGGATGAATTCTCATGACATTAGTTTTTTTTTTCATCAGTGTATAAAATTTTTTATATTTTTTTCATCTTCCTAAATACTCTTACAAAAACCATAAATTAACATTCTGACCGAAAATCGTTTTTTTATTGTAAAAATTGACTTGTCTATTTTTTTTTTTTAATTGTCTCCCCAAAATTAAAATTTTTTGTTACTTGATTAACGAATAATTTTTTTCTTTTAATCACTTTTGACTATCTTGCCATTTACTTTTTAATTATACAGCACAAAAGTACTTTAATATTCTTTCCAAAATTTAACCTTTTCTATTAAATTATTATACAAATAATAATAATTTATATAATAATAATAATATAATAATACAAATAACATTTTTTTTACACTATACAATTATTGATTTTATTAAACATTTTATACACCAATTAATTATTAAAATTAAACTTTTTTTAACAATAAACTCTCTTTATAAAATTCAAAAATCATAAAATTATTTATGTTATTCAAACCTTTTAACAAATAAATAATAATTAACTTATAAAAATTAACTCATACAGAGTATTTCATTACTATATTCACTAGTATAATGAATTCAATATTTAGGAAAAAAAGTTATGATAAATCAAAAAGCAAATATATGGATTACGTCAGGGATAAAAGTATCGTGTAAAAACGAGAGCTTTATCAAAAAAAAAAAAAAAAAATGAGGATGTAATCCCACCTAACTTTCTGAACACTCCTAGTAAAGTAATTGTTTAATAAATCATTTTAGTTTTTTCGCATCAAAATACGTTAATAAAGTTTGTTTAAAAGAATTTAAAAAAATAAAATTTTTGTCAATTTTTTTTTAACTTTTTATAATTTATAATAAAACAGAATTACAAAAAATTTCAAAAAAAATTGTTATTTTATCTATAATAAATAGAATTCTAAATTCTAAGAAACTAAAATACATTGTAAATTTAGAGTTTTATATTATCTTTTGATTGGTGAAAATCCCATTTCAATAACTTTAATATTTTAAAAGTTATTCAATGTAGTTTAAAATCGTAAAATTTTAAATTTTTCTTTGCTAATTCTTTAAAAATTTCAAAATTTGGAAAAAAATTATAATTACGAAATTAATTATTATAGATGTAATGATATTTTTTTAAAATTTTGATATTAAAATTTAACCAAAAAAATTATTTAATAAAGATAAAAATTGCTTAAAAATTGAAATAAAAACTAGCGGCGAAACTATGCGGAATTCGAAAAAAAAGTAAGACAAAATTTGTAGAAAATTTTATGTTCTACAATTTTGATTTCTTGTAATTTTTCATAAAAATCCAAAATTTTGGCTCAAAATCTAAAAAAAAATGAGGGGGTAATCCCACCCAACTTTCCGAACACTTATGTATAATCAATTATTTTTTTAATAAAATTTTGAAAAAAATTATAATTATAAAATTAATTATTACACAAGATAATTTTTTCCTATTTTCTTTTTACTGTTCATTATTTTTTTCTAAGTTTCTCCTTATTCTTCCAATTTGTCTTCATATTCCCCTAATTTACCCTGTTTTACTCTATGTTTCCCTATTTTTCACTATTTTGACACATTTGTTCCCATTTTTTTATATTTGTTCCCACAGTTTTTCCTAGTTTTCCTATTACTTATTTTGCACTATTTTTTTCTGTTTTTTCAAATTTTTCCCCATTTGCTTCTATTTCGCTATACTTTTCCCTATTTTTCTCAATTTTGCCCTATTTTCCATATTTTAACCTAATTTTCCAACTTTTTCCCTATTTCCTACCATGTTTTATCTATTTTTTTTCCCATTTTTTCCTTTTTTTTTTCCCCATTTTTCCTCGTTTAGCCCTATTTTGTCCTACCTTTTACTATGTTCCTCACTTTGCCTCATTTTTCCTCTTTTACTCCATTTTGCCCTATTTTTTCATGTTCTTCCCTGTTTTGCCCTATTTTTTCTACATTTGCCTATTTTCTCTATTTTTCCTTATTTCTTCATACTTTTTGCTGTTTTTTTGCCTGTTTTTCCGTATTTTGTCGTAATTTTTCTACTTTTCCATAGTTTATCCTACTTTTCCTGTTTTGCCCTAATTTTTGCCTGTTTTTTTTTCCATATTACCCTATTTTTTCCCGATTTTAGTAAAATTTATACTTCTAATTTTGAATAATTTTTAGGACTTTTCCATTGTAACGCATTTAATTCGCTTGGTGTAATGTTAAGTGGAGGAGCAGGTGAAACAATAGCTAGTTGGATAGCTCAAGGTCGACCGGAGATACCAGTTTACGCTTACGATATCAGAAGATTCACTCCAGTTCAACGACAGGATAGAGCCTGGGTTTTAGAAAGAACTCACGAAGGTTACGCTAAAACTTACAGTAACACATTCGTCCATGATCAACCATTGGCCGGAAGAAATCACAGAACTGATCAGTTTCATGAAGTAAGTTTTTCCGCGATATATTTTTAGTGCTTCTGGACCGGAAAATTGTTTGGTATAAGCATAATTTTACCAAGCGCTTATGTCAAAAATTTGATTAATAATCAAAATTGTCATGACATTATATATTTTTTTTCACCGCGGGGAGTTAAACAAGTACTGTAGTCCCGCATTTGCGGGACTAAAGTGCCACTTTTACTCCCTTAGGACTAAAATAAAAAACAATTGAAACCAGCTATCTTGTTTATTCTAATTTAATTCAGAACTGTCAAATACTTCCACAATGGATTATAGGAAACAATTTTTGGTAGTACTATCTTCAATTTTTTTTCTCCAACACCATTTTAGGAGATCGTCGTAAGCTTTATTATATATTTTTTACGATTTTATTCTAAAATATCTTAAATGTGACAAGTTGCAATCTTCTGAAATTATTAATTTGAATGCTGCTCGAAATTGGTTCGAGCCCCATCGGGAACCCCGATTTTTTTATAACTTTTTTAAGAGCTGGTTTTTTATAAAAAAATACATAATTTAATATCAAACATCATTACCTAATCAGAAGTAGGAAAGTTAAAAATAATTGTTACGTTTAAATATTTACAAAATTAACAGGTTAATAATTATTTTTAAATTATTATTTTTTTCACGTTTTTGTCAAATTTTTCTAAAATTACCCTTTTTATTCATTTTTACTACTTTTTCGATTTAAATTTTCTCTCTTTCTCAAAAACTTCTCCTCGTTTCTCTAAAGTTTTGTCACTTTTTTGTCTCAAATTTCCTATTTTTTCTCTCAAATTTTGTCACTTTTTAACTGAAATTTCTTCATTCTCTCTCATTTTTGTCACTTTTTATATTTAAATTTTCGCTCCAAAATTTCCTCTCGTTTTTCCTAGGTCTTTTCCCTTTTTTTGTCACTTTTGTCCTGAAATTTTCTCTCTCGAACATTATCACTTTTTGTTTTATAAAATTACCTCTTTTTGTCGAATTTCCCTTCTTTTCTCTTAAAAATTCTTACTTTTTTGCAGAAATTCACGTTTTTTTTCTAAAATTACCCCTTTTTTTCATTTTTGTCGAATTTCCCTTCTTTTCTTTCAAATTTTGTTACTTTTTTGGGTAAATTACACGTTTTTTTAAAAAAAATTACCTCTGTTTTCGAAAATCATCCTTTTTTTCTCATTTTGTTCACATTTTTACCTTAAATTTTCCGTCTTCCTCCAAAATTGACTCTTGTTTCTCTCAACTTTTTCAATATTTAATCTGAAATTTCTTCTTATTCCCTAAAATTACTTCTTTCCCTCATTAAAAATACCCCTTTTTTAAATTAAACCTTTCTTTTTCATTTTTGTCAAATTTCCCTTCTTTTGTCTCAAATTTTATCACTTTTTTTCTGAAATTACCCCTTTTTTTAGATTACCTCTTTTTACTTATTTTTGTCTCAAATTTCCTCTCTTTCTTCAAAATTTCCCCTCGTTTCTCTCCAATTTTGTGTTCCCCTCAAGAGTATACTTTATATATCAAATTATAAATTTTTTAAATTGTGCAAAAACATATTTTAACCGACTAAAATTCTTTAAAAGAAGTTTTAAAACAAAGTTATATTAAAAAAAATTTATATTTAAAAAAAAATTGTATTTAAATAATTATTTGAATTTTAAGGGGCCTTAGGCACCGCGGTGTAAAAAATAGCGTATATACCACAGGACTAGAGTGTATTTTAATCCCTCAGGTAATTTACCCTCGGGATTAAAAGATGCACTTTAGTCCCTTGGTATATAATATACTATTTACGTTTTTTTATTATCATCTTGTATATTTTTAATATTGTTTTTTCTGTTTAATAAATTTTATTGGATTTAGAAAGTTTTATCAAGAGTAAAATTTTCTGTTAAATTAATAATACAGGGTGAGCATCAAATTTAATTCATTTTTAATCATAATTTACGTTTTTTTATATCATCTTGTATATTTTTAATATTTTTTTTGACCATTTAATAAATTTTATTGAATTTAGAAATTTTATCAAGAGTAAAATTTTCTGTTAAATTAATATTACAGGGTGTGCATAAAATTTAATTCATTTTTAATCATAATTTACGTTTTTTTATTATCATCTTGTATATTTTTAATATTTTTTTTGACCATTTAATAAATTTTATTGAATTTAGAAAGTTTTATCAAGAGTAAAATTTTCTGTTAAATTAATATTACAGGGTGTGCATAAAATTTAATTCATTTTTAATCATAATTTACGTTTTTTTTATTATCATCTTGTATATTTTTAATATTTTTTTTGACCATTTAATAAATTTTATTGAATTTAGAAAGTTTTATCAAGAGTAAAATTTGCAGTTAAATTAATATTACAGGATGAGCATAAAATTTAATTCATTTTTTATCAGAATTTACGTTTTTTATTATCATCTTGTATATTTTTAAAAATTTTTTTACTGTTTAATAAATTTTATTGGATTTAGAAAGTTTTATCAAGAGTAAAGTTTCTAAACCGTTTAAATTATTGGTAGCCGTACAAAAAATATTGTACACAACACACTCGAAAAATAATTTTACATGGCTCGCATGCTTCTAGGTTTCCCCATTTTCCGAACACATATAAATAACCACTAAACGATTTTTTTATTTATACATTATATCGTTTTCAGGCTCTTGTAGCTAGTGGAGCTGTAATGGAAGAAGCTTTAGGATGGGAAAGACCAGCATATTTCATTAAAGATCGAAATGCTCCAGTTAAGGCTTACGATTGGTATGGATACTATGATCATGTTAAAAATGATGATCAACGTTACGAAAATGAATTGGAAGGAGACCTTACTTATGGATTTTCAAAACATCAAGATTTGGTAGATAAATTGCACCTTTAGAAACTTTTAGTGTTTAATTTGATCTGTTTATTTTCAGATTAAAGAGGAAGCATTAGCAGCTAGAAACAACGTGGCTTTGTTCGATTTAACGAGTTACGCAAAAATGTATCTAGCCGGTCCTGATGCCGTTGAAGCAGCTGATTGGTTATTTTCGGCTAATGTAGATAAAGAACCAGGAAGTATTATTTATACATGTTCACTAAATTCTAGAGGTTGTGTTGAAGCTGATGTTACAGTTATACCATTGGAAGAAGGTCAAGGAACATTAGTAGGACCTATACTCAAAGTAAGTTATATATTTTAATATTATTTACACAATCTCAATTTTTGGTTCTGGGATCTGTCAAAAGGTAGAAAATAACAAATTCATTTTACTAATCTTAAAATTACTAAATAAAAAAAATTTTATGATCTTTCGGTAGCTCTATTTCTTCATACTTCATACTGTTCTCTTGGGACTAAAAATGGCGGTCTTTTTTTGACAGTTAACAAGGTTTTACTAAATCATGCTTTTTATCATAATAAAGAAAAATTACAATTATCTAATCATAAATTCACAACATCGTTATAAACTTTGAAATTATAATTGTAAAGATGAATAACAAATCCATTCTCTATCGTTTCTTATTACCTTTTACAAAGTATGAGGACTGAATGTCGGATAGTTGTTGCTAAAAGCATGATTTAGATTTTCAAATTTTTGACACAATTTTAAAAATTGACGCCTTAATTAACATGTCATTGTAGTTCACCGTATTCACCACCAATGCGCATCGTAAGGGTGAGTTTACATAAGTATTGGAACTTGGATAAATGCTAAGTTGTCGCCTAAATAATTAATGGTTGACCAATCAGAAATGCAAACTGTATCTGTCTAAAAACATTTCAACGAACAATGTGAATCGACCTTTAGAGAAACTTGTATATGATAATACGACGTTGCTGTATGCATATTTTTATAAAAGTTTCAAAGATACTTGAAAAATATGTGTCTTAGTGACTAGTTTCGTCATTAGTTTAATAGTGACTTAGTGATGAAACTAGTCACTATTAAACTAATAACTTTTGTTATTATTTTTGTGAAAATCGTAAAACGTTGTTTTATTTATTTAAATTTAATAATGGATTTTTATCAAGTAAAAGCGGACACAGTTAAACAATTCTAATTTTGCTTCTTTATTCCATTCTTTTTGATATTTTTTTTATAAGTAAATTTAATTGAATTAGGTTGTATTTTTAACTTTTAAGAGCGAGTAATTGAAGGAAATTATTTTCATATCCCTTAACTGTAACATTTATTGAGCCAAAATTACCACCCATTCTCTAGGGTATTTTTTCAAATGCACGCCACTGGATGAAAAATCGATATATAGTTTTTTACGTTTCCCTATTTTTTCTATTTTCCCCATTTTTTACTATTTTATACTATTTCTTCTTATTTTTTTTTCCTATTTTTTCCATATTTGCAGGTTTCTTTTTTTATTGTTTTTTTTTTCTATTTTGCCTATTTTAGCCATTTTCTCTATTTCTCTTAATTTTTTTTACGTATTCCTATTTTGCCAATTTTTTTTAAATTTTTTTCTATTTTTCCCTCTTATTTAATTTTTTTCGTATTTCTGTCTGCTTTTTTCTATTTTGCCTATTTTTCCGTATTTCTCACATTTTTTTTTTTACGTTTTCTTATTTTGCCAATTTTTTTTTACAATTTTCTCCTAATTTCATTTTTTCCTATTTTATACTATTTCTTCTTATTTTTTTTTTCTATTTTTTATTAATTTTCTATATTTGCCTGTTTCTTTTTTTTTTTGGTTTTTTCTATTATGCCTATTTTTCCGTATTTCTCACATTTTTTTTTTACGTTTTCTTATTTTGCCAATTTTTTTTACAATTTTCTCTATTTTTTTCTCTTTATTTCATTTATTCCTACTTTTGCCAATTTTCTACTATTTATCACTAGATTTTCTACTTTTTTCAATTATTTTCTAGTTTTTTCCTTATGTTCCCTATTTTTTCCCATTTTCATATTATTTCCTATTTCGTAGTTTTTACAATTTTCCCTAGTTTTCTCTGGTTTTTCCTATTTTATACTATTATTTTACTATTTTTTACTAATTTTCAATTTTTTTTCCATGTATTTCTGTTTTTCTCTATTTTGCCTATTTTTGTCCATTTTCCCCATTTTCTTCATTTCTCCCAATTTTCCAATTTTTTTTCAAAATTAACAGTGGAAAATGCTTTCCTATTTCATTTTTTCAAATTGGACTGTAGAAAAAAAGATTCTTGCTCATTTTTTCAAATTCAAGTATAGAAAAATGCGTTCTTGCTCTTTTTTTTTAAATTAACAGTGGAAAATGCATTTTTACTTCTATTTTTAAATATAACTGTTTAAAAATGCATTCCTGCTTTTTTTTTCAAATTCGAGTGTGGAAAAATACATTCTTGCTCATTTTTTTCCATTTTAACTATGTAAAAATGCATTCTTGCTACTTTTTTATTCAAATTCATGTGTGATTTTTTCTAGGTATTTTTAGAGTTTTCTCCTAACTTTTGTGTGTTTTTCCATACTTTCGTTTTCATTGGAAGAATTTTAGGAAAAAACTTCCCCATTTGATAATGTGGGGGCATTTCAATATCATTTTTCTCTGATTTTCTGCAGGAAAATTACTTTTCGGCGTTTATTTCTTTGATTTTCTGAAGTTTTCCGTATCTATTTCAACAGTGATTCTATAATTATTGTACCTAAACTTTTATTTGCAAGAGTGATTATCTGATTAATTATTTTCTCTTAACCCTCTTGTGAAACACGCTTTATACAAGGGCGTAGATTGCTTTTTTTCTAGGGAACGGTGGTAATTTTTCCTGGAGAGTAAACTTTTAAACGGACAAACAAACATATATTTGTTTGTCCATTTCTACACTTCATATTTCTTCTTTTCGTGCTATTTTTTGATACCCTGGGGGGCGTAATTACCTTTACCTTTCCCATTTCTACGCCCTTGCCGGATCACTTAGACTTAAATATGTTTCTTCAAACCAAAAACAAATTTAGTTAATTATTAAGCACGTAAAACGAAATCTCGTTTTGTATCATAATGGCGGTGGTTCCCAAAGCTCTTAATACAATTTATTTATGTATAAACTCAATTTTAGGGAAAAGGTTATTATATTGTTGCCGGTGCAAAATCTGGATATCAGACTAAATCCCACTTTAGAAAACAATTATATAACAAAAACTTTAAATCTGTTGTAACAGAAATGACAAACAGGATCGGTATTCTATCTATTCAAGGACCAAAGAGGTAAGTTTTAATAAAAAAAAATTTAATATTGATGATTATTTATTATTATTTTTAGTGGTGAATTATTGCAATCGATCACAGAATTTCCTATAACTAATGAAAAATTCCCGTATGGAATGTCAAAACTTCTTAAAATAGCTGGACACACTTGCAGAGTATTGAGAATAAGTTACATAGGAGAATTAGGATACGAAATTCATATTCCATTAGCATCTTGCATACCGGTTTATAATAGATTAATGGAAGCGGGTAGAGGATTCGATCTCAAACATGCTGGTTTCAGGGCCTTGGAATCGCTAAGTTGCGAAAAAGGTAAAAACAAAATTTTATCAAACCAGCGTTGTTCCAAAAATAAGAAATATCGAATCACATTTTATGTATGAACTAATTTCTTTAATTGGATTTTTTTTTTTTTAGGATACCATCTTTTGAACAGCGACGTTAGATTCGGTGACAATCCCATTGAAGCTGGTTTAGGAATATTTTGCAGAAAAGATGGACCGTACTTAGGAAAACAAGCTGTAGAAAAAGTTAAACAAGAAGGTGTAACAAAAAAACGAGTATTTTTCACTTTACAAGACTCGATACCACTTTACGGATATGAAACTATTTGGCGTGATGATATTGTTGTTGGATTTTTAAGAAGAGCTGAATATGGCTTTAGTTTAGATTGTAGCATCGGCATTGGGTAAATAATATACTAATTTATTAATAGATTAGTATTTATTTAAATTTAATTTTTAGATATATTGAACATCCACAAGGTAAAATAATAGATAATGAATTCCTAAAACGAGGTAGCTATCAAATTGAAGTTAGAAATAAAAAATATCCAGCTACATTATATCTAAAAAGTCCATTTGATCCTAAAAATTTAAGATTAAAAGGGATCTACGAAAATCAATTTGAAGAACAGACGCATTTTGAAGACTGATTTAGATATATTCTAATTGTTAATAAAATTTTGTTTTTTTGGAAATTTTTATTTTTAGTTAGTTTTGTTATAAAACTAACTCTTTACGTTATATAAATTATTAAAACAATGGCAGTTTTTAACAGATCATACCTTTTTTTCTAGCCATCCTTTTCTATTTATTTTGTTGTCTTATTATTTTCTTCGTGAAAAGAGCTCGGGGATTTACAATAAAATAATTAACAGGTCGATAAAATGTGCACTAACAATAATTGATACATTGATTGGGACAATGGGAACGTATAATGTAAAATTTTTTAACCCTTAAAAATATCAACATTAATTGATAATATTGTTCAGAGATGGCAGTAAATACGAACTGAATTCCTTATTAAATAGAGGCTAGATGTAAACATAAGAAAATTGTATTGTTTTTATTTTCGCCATGACTATAAACCATCTAATTTTTATATCTCGAACTTTGAAAAAAGAAATGAGAAAAAAACACTTTTTTCTACAAGCTTGCGGAAAGTTGTAATTTTCCGCACTGATTTTATAAATGCTAAAATGATTAAAAATTAATTCTTGCTTGGTTACTATGATTACTTTCAGCCTAATGTTTTATTTTTTATGAAGCACTAAGAAAATTTTTGTTTAATGACAAAAAAATATTTTTGCTAAAATTTTTTTTTAATTAAAGGCGCTTGTAGAAAAACTATTGTTCCTAACACTTGCGTAAAGTATCTTTTCCCCACTTAATTGCATGCCCGAACTCCGCTTCGCGTCGTTCGGGCAACTGCAATTGCGTGCGGAAAAGTATAACTTTCCGCACTTGTTAGGAAAATAACTGTACTGTATAAATGAAACTGGTTAATAGAAAACATCGGAAAAAAATTAAAGAAAAATCAGAAAATATAGCAAAAGACGAACACACAAATTAAAAAAAAAAATAAAAAACCGGAAACAATTGTAACGGTAAAAAAGCTTTAAAAGAAATTAAAAATTCGAAAGAATTAAAATAAATTGCAAAAAAACCTCAACAAGATTTCAAAAAAAATGAGAAAAAAATCGCAAAAATGAAAGGAATAAGAAAAAATTTGAAAAAAAACCAACAATTATGAAAAAATGAGGAAAGATGAGAAAAAAAAAACGGAAGAAAATTTAGAAAAATTTGAATAAGACGAAACAAAATTTTAACAACCCAAAAAATCAGAAAAAAATCGGAGTAATAAGAAAAACAGAAAACAAAAATATTGGAAAAAAATGAAAAATAAAATTGTAAAATACGGAAAAAACGGAAAACTCTAAAAATCGCAAAAAAACGATGTTAAAAAACGCAAAACAACGAAAAAAAAACAAAGAACAACGAAAAAACCAGAAAAAATTATTACGAAAAATACAATTGAAAGAAAATTAAAAAAATCGAATGAATTAAAAAAAAATCGCAAGAAAATTCGAAGAAAATGGCACAAAAATCGCAAATAATGACAAAAAGTCAGAGGAATAACAAAAAAAAGAGAGTACAAAAGAAAAAAACAGAATAGGAAAAATTAGAAAAAAACAACCAAAAAACAAAAAATCAGAAAAATGACAAAAAACGAGAAAATATAAAAAACTTTCACTCTATAAAATAATTATAAATAATATAAAAAAAATTAAAAGAGACAAAAATTATATTGTGGAAAGAGGCGGGGAGTAACAGAAAGATAGTGAGTCGCTTTTTTCTTATGTGACGCTTTATGCCGGTTAAATTCTACTACAAGTCACGCCCAGAAAAATATCCATTCTGAAAAAATGTACCGGACTAAAAAAAGGTCTAATACACCCACCACTGGAAATACTGAACTATAAATAATTATCATCATATTTTTTACCTCAATATAAATAGCAAACACACCTTCTACTACTGATCAGTTTATTACTATAATTAAATGATATTTAGGTTACCCATAAATAAACTAACTATACAAATGACTATGTTTATGTGGTTTTTAGGAAGTTAAAAAAATTATCAAAACAGAAAAGTTGGCCGTACCGGGAATCCGGCCCTTATACAGATAACTAAATTATACCTTGTCGTGCCATCTACATTACTTTATCTAATTAATGTAGCTGACGTCACTTGAAAATTTATTTCCAAGCCTATTTTTGTGAATAATTTTAAGTATACTTTCATATACTACAAATGAATTTGCTGTAGCTACCGCATCATCCGTCCCCATTGTTAATAACATTAATTTTAGTGAACATTTTATCTATCAGTTGTATAAATTTTTAATTTGTTAATTATATTTTTTACAATTATATAACAATATTTTTATAAATCGAGAAAAATATTTAAAAGGTTGCAATTAATATAATTTTTATTATTAAACACGTAAATAACATTTTTTTTTTTAAATATATCTAATAAATAAATTGTTAGCGATTTTTTGCAAATTTCACATTCAACAAAAATGATTTTTTTCGACAACCCACTTCCCGGACGCTTTTTATTTGAAAAACTAACATTTATCCGGGTAGTACGGATTAGGCCGGGAAAAATCACATCGGCACTGTAAATATGAAAATCTTGGTAAATGATTGACAGTTCTTTAACATGAGATTAGTTCACATTTTGATTTTTGAATGGTTTTTGGTCGCAATAAACTAATATAAATAAAGAAATGTATCTGATTTCTTATTAGCGAAAAAATGAAGTACGCAACACGTCCGAAAATAGTTTTTTTTGGACTTAAACAAGGCTCGTCCTAGAATTTTGTTTACTCGTCCAATAAAACAGTATTTTCCGGACTTCTTACGTAAATTACTATTTTACTTATTCTCTAAATAATATCCTTATAGCCATAAAAAAATATAACAATCAGCAGATGATTAAATAAAAAATTGAACACTATCTAATAATCAATCAAAAAAGAGATTAATAATTTTATACAAAGATTCTTAAGATACCCAAAAAGGATAATATAAATTGGTAATTTAGTAGAAGATAAAGAAGAAACGCTAAAGAGTTGTTGAAAAGAGGAACTTTGCACTAAGCTACAATAGAAGAGGAATAATAAGAAGAAATATGGAGAAACATCTTTAAACAAATGAACTTTATCAAACATGGGAAGAAAAAACATACAAAGTAGATAAGAGAAAGCTACAATAAAATAATAGAAATTTACAAAGAACATACTATATAAATATAAAGAAAGATTCAAAAAGAACAATAATTTTTTAACGTTTAAATAAATATTAATTGTTGCTCATATTGATCAAAAAAAGAAAATATACATAAAAAAGTATAGAAAAATAAAAAATTTATTGTGATAAAATATATGCAACAGATTCTAAGAAGACCGTACCAAATTTCTTATTGTGATATTACTTTTTTGTCAATGAATTTATTTCTTAAAAATGGGGGAAAATGGCGACTAGTTTCGGCTAAACAGCCATCTTCAGGTCATATATAAGTAATAATAATGTTCATACAATCAATCCATGTGGATAAAATATAGTATAATTAAGTAGGTGGTAACAGGAAGGGTACAAGAGGATTTATCCTCTTTGCGTTCCGAGAGGCGTTGGAAAAAGCAAGACACGCTAAAAATTAGTCATGACTAATTTTGAAGATTATACCCAAATTTCGAAGCGTCCCGTTGTTTCCGCTGGAAATTATCGTCGGAAAACTCCTGAGAAAGCATTGGAAAATGCAAGACACGCTAAAATCAGTTTGTACTTTTCAAGATGTCATTCAAGTCTTTTCCTTTATGAGTTATGCCCAAAAACGCTTCGTTTACTGAATATACGAAAGGACCAGCATGGGATCAAAAGTTTTATCACGGTCCAGGGGAAGGCCACCCTAAGTGGGGGCAATCTTAAAGTAAATAATGGGACTAAGCATGGTCCAAACAAAATTTCCAGCAAGAATAATAGCAAGATTAATAGCTTCCATCATTTGATATTATTTCCCTCGACAGTAACTAATGATGGTATGTTGAGTTTTGCTTATTTTATTATCATATTTATTTGAACGTTTTGTACCTATAGACCTGATGATGGTCTGTGACCGAAACTAGATCAAATTAAATTCTTGTACCTGACTTTATTTCTTATAAACTTTGATTGTTAATTTAATTTATGCCTAATATTCCACTATTTTAAACATAACAAAATTTACCTATCAATTTTTATAATTTGCTTAATGCGATTTAAACAAAAAATCGCTAATAAATAACCCATTTAACGAACTTTAATAACAATAACATAAGAAAAAAAATACTAGACTAAATGCTAGCTACATCCAAAATCATCGTTTTCTTTTTTAACTATCACTAAATTTTCTTCATTACCTTTATCGTTTTTAACATCGACAGGTTTTAATTTTAAAGTATCCATAAATGTCTGATATTTCACATCCCCACTTTTATATTCTTTTGGTTCCGTTTTCACTTTAACAGAATCATTACTAGAATTCGATGGTCCTGAAGCAGATTTTATGTCTGTTTCTTCTATCGATAGGGTTTCTCGTTTGATTTTTTCCCTTGCTTTTCTCATATTAGGTGGGAGATCGTTTTGGCGTTTAAATTCTGCAAAGTTATTAGGATGACGTTCTCTAATGTGTTTGTAAAGGGCTTTATTAAGTGAAAATTTCCTATCGCAAAAAGTACAGCTAAATGGTTTATCTCCGGTGTGGATTCTCATGTGTTCTTTGGCAGTTGTACTAAAAAATAATAAATATAAATTATATAATATATATTTTAGAAATATTTTATTTACCTATGAGCGAAAAATTTTCCACATACATTACAAGGAAATGGTTTTTCTCCGGTATGTGTTCTTTTATGCCTGTTAAGATTTTCTAAAGTTAGGAAACTTTTGTCACAGGAATCACAACTGAATGGTTTTTCCCCAGTATGTGTCATTAAGTGTCTCTTTAAATTTTGAGATGAAGGAAATCCTCTCATACATATCTCGCATGTAAAGGGACGAACTCCTAAAATAAAAATATCTTAATAATTTAAAATATAAAAAAATAACTTTACCTGTATGTGAATTAGAATGGCGTCTTAAATGACTAGCATTAGTAAATGCCTTATCACAAAGTGTGCACTGAAAATCCCGAACATTCCCATGAGATTTTAAATGAATATTAAGTGAAAATAGATTTTTATAGCTTTTTCCGCAAGTATCACATGGAAATGGATTGTGTGGTCCCTCATCGTGTGTTTCCATGTGAGCTAATAGTTGTTTCGTACTTTTCATCACTTTCAGGCATACCGGACAAGGTACTGATCTCTTAGTTAAACGTTCGTCTTCGTGGGATTTTTTATGTTTTCTTAATCTAGCCTTTGTTTTAAAGGCACTATTACAGAAGTCACATATGTATGGTCTCTCTCCTTAAATTTCAAAATTATATTATGATTTTATAATAATTTTATCAAAGTACCTGAATGGGTTTTGATATGATCCTCCAAATGTGCAAATTGAGTAAATTTTCTCTCACAAGTAAAACATTCAAATCTTCTTTCTCCTGTATGAATCCTCATATGTTTACTTAAATTTCCATTAACCGAAAACCTTTTACCGCAAACGCTACAAACAAACGGTTTCTCTCCTGTATGCTTTCTGGAGTGGACATTCAATTGAGTATTATCCCTTAAATAAAAATTAAGTTACAAATTTAAAAATAACTAAATATGAACAGGTACCCAGCAAAATTCATGCTCCCCACCCCATATATCGGGGTACAAAACTTTCCCAGACATGTGCAATATCTTATTTTTCTCAGGGGCTCAAGAGAAGTCTATATGTCAAATTTTAACAAAATCCCTTAAGTCATTTTTGAGATCATATAGACAAACAAAAAATGAAAAAAATTGTATTAATAACTAAATGAGCAGTTACTAAACGCATTCGCGTCCCCACCCCTTATCTTGGCTGTATATGGGCCAAATTTGAAGAAAATTCCTCATAGACAAAAAATGAACAAAACTGTATTAATATTGTCAAATATAATAAAATTTACCTAAATACTTTATCACAATTACAGCATTTATAACTTTTATCCCCTAATCTCCTGGATTTAAAATGATGTTGCAGATAAAATTCGTCGGGACATCTTACTTTACAAATTCTACATGAATAATAACCATCTTTGTGTTCAGTCCAATCTTGGTCAGAGTCTGTACGATTTGTATCTTGTGTACTGTCCTCGGAACTTTCATTTAACATAAAATGTTGTAAATTTCTGGTCGCTAAATCCTGAGGTATCTCACTGCTGTTAGATTCGATTAAATCGTTATCGCGGTTAATATCAGAACCTAACAAAAATATGTTTTTAGAAAATGCCTGTGAAGCTTGAAAAATTGACATAATTCGAATAAATTATTGTATAATTGTTAAAATAAGTAATTTCAATTATGTACCTGAAATTACAGGATCCGATAACGCATTATGGACATTATTAGAAAAGCTACTTAGATATCTATTAGTCCACTCTTGGGCATTAAATTTATTTTCACCAGTTGATTCAAAGCTTTTTCCAACATTCTGAGAACTATTTGTAGAAAAATTCCCACAATCTTGTGTATTAAATCCGTCTGTAGCATTTCCTAATTCAACAAGATCAGGATTGTCTGGTAAATAGTCTCCTTCTTCTTTAACTTTAATTCCAATATTAGATATGGGGTTTTGATTATTCAAATCACAATCTCCGGGTTCTTCTTTAACTAAAAATTGTAAACCGTTAAAAGCCATGTTTTCTCCAAGTTTTTTTGTCTAGATTAAGGTTACATTCTTTTGATATTGATTAAAGAATTAAAAATGAAAGGAAAAATGAAAAAAATTATAAAAACATTAAAATGACAGTGACACTGACATGTCATCCGTTGACAAATGACATTTACCAAATAATATCCATTAGTTGCGTTTCGTTGATCCAATCGAAGTTATCGGTGGTGTAGTTTTTTGATAGGCATAAAACGAGGTCTCGGGCCATGTATATCTCAAAATAGTAATCGTCTATAATGAAAAAGATAACACCAGTCTGAAACTATACGCCATCTTATCACTCCGTGCCAAAAATCATTACAACGATATACTGGTTATACACGTCCATGTCGATGGTTGTAATGTATTTCACCTCAAGGTCATTACATTTTTAGTCACAGATTTACAAAATAGGTAATAAGGAAACGTATAGATATAAACGCAATTGTATTATAACAAATAAGGTGCGTGATCAGTGACATATATTCATGAACATGCTGAGCACAAACCACCTTATATAAGTGATCTGTGATGCTCAGTGGAGATAATTGTGCGAGAGAAAGAGATAAAATGATGTTTCAGACCATCTCTATCTTTCTTAAAATAATATCGCGTTATGACATTAGGGATAGTGCTATAAATAGTCTGATTCTTTTCGAACAAAAAAAACATTTACATACACTCATGGACATGCCCAGCGGTAAAAACAGTCGGCCATTACTAAGAACCACGTATGACTCATATTTAAAACATTAAATATCTATATTGGTTTGGCTATAGGTACATTCGCCATTTTCAAGATCCATCGCGTCCACCGAGCGAAAGCGAAATGCTCCTTTCTACTAACTATAGTTTCATTGGTCAGGTTGACAATTCTGCGCTCAAATTTGCCATATTGTTTTATCACTAATCTCTTTTATGTCTTGGTAAAAATCGGTAGATTTGCCATTAACTTCCGTAGATAAGGTTAAAAATTCGTAGATCTAGAGATTAATTAGTAGATCTGATAACGCTGTTCGGGAATAACAGACCTTTGTTATAATATGCATATTCCAAGTTCTTGAGGATCTTCATTTTTAATTTTCTCATATTGAAGGCCGATTAATCTACTTTTATGATAATGTCGATGGCTCACTAACTGTTGGGTGGCTCGCTGCGTGCAATAGTCCATGTGTAGAAGAAAAAAGAAGAATTTAGTGGGGAGAACTGTCAAATATTTGTTTAATTAATTATTATTTATGTTATTCACTGCGAATAAAAATCGAAGATAAAATGACCCTTGCTACATACTAGTAAAGAATAAACAGCTAATTTAAATTATTTAATTTCTTACTTGTTTTTGGTACTAGCTAGATTAGGAGATATATTATACTTAAGGTATGGCAGTATAGTAATATTAAACAAATATATTTTTTTATGTAACACTTGCGTAATAACAAATTAAAATAATTAAATTTGTTTGTTATATATTTTCAGAAATTATCTCAAATATGTGATAAAAATAAGATTATAAACTGCTATTGCAGAATTAATATTTATATATACCATTAATTTATTCCCTCGAAACTGGTTTTTATATATCCTATTTTTCTAACAGATTTGAGTTGAAGAAACAAACATTAAATTCATCAAAAATGCAGAACATATTTAAAAGGTTTTTAAATTCAATTTTAATACATATAAACAATAATACATTGTAATTTCTAGATATAATTCAATCAGATATGTCATTAAAAGAGCTGGATTCCAAAATGTTCAATATTCAAATGAATATAAAAAAGGAAATAACTTTCAAAGTGATAATAATTTAAATATAAGTGCAAAACATATTTTTATTGGAGCCTTGGCAGGTGGTTGTATGGGATATTATTTAATAGGTAAGTAAGAAAGTTATTTCAAACATTTTAGACCTAATTTTGATAAATTTATTAGTATTTTGGGTAAATAAAAATACCTTATTGTACATCTAAATGAACAATATTAATTAATTCATTTCCATAATTGTAAATAATTATTAAATATTCCATCCAATATTTATTTTTTCTTAAAATGACAGACGTCAAACTGACTAGTAATCTTGAAATCTTGTATTAAAATATATAGTGTGGCTGCATTGTTTGGAAGTGTCTACTCGGCCATTACCAAGTTTAAAAAGTAGTGAATTATTTGAACATTATATGCATAACAAATATAATTACAGGGAATATAATTTACCATATTCTAATCTATTACTAAATATTTATTATTCTGAAAAATAGCAGAGAAACTTAAAAATTTAGAATATATCGTTTATTCTAACTTAAAAATAGTATCAGTCGACACTACCATTTTTGACGTATTATTGACAGAATTTGTGCACATTTAGTGAATTTTTTTTTCGCCAACTCAACTTGGGCTTGTCAAAAAGTTGTCCAAATTATTGTTTCTTTGATTAATAACGCGATTATACATTTTTAGGAAAATCAAAATTTGTAAACGCACACGAGAATAAAAATAATGAAGATATATCAGGCAAATACAAACAAAATTTACCCTTCTTTAATTTGGAAGAAATATCTTCTCACAATACCAGGTACATGATTATTTTTTATTAAAATTTATATTGAACTTTTTTTGTTTTTGTATTGTAATTTTTTTTCCAAATGAGTAATTAAGATTTGTATTATTAGGGAAAAACGAATTTGGGTGACCTATAAACAAGGTGTTTACGATATAACTGATTTTATCGATGGACATCCCGGTGGAGATCAAATTTTAATAGCAGCAGGAAGTTCTGTAGAACCGTTTTGGATGTTATATGCTATTCATGAAAATCCTCATGTTTATAAAATTTTAGAAGACTACAGAATAGGTAATAATAATTTATTGATTTTTTTAAGTTTAAATGTTATTGAGTTTATTTTGTTGAGTATTTAAACGTTTTAAATAATTAGTTGCTGATCGAGATGTACTTGGTGTATACTTTTTTATTCACGAATGTTTTTATTTTTTTAAATTATGTATGCTCATACTTCAATACTTATTTTTTCCCATTTTTTCCTATTATTTGATATTTTTTCCTATTTTTCTCTATTTTCTGAATTTTTTACAATTTTTTCTTATTTTTTATCCTCTTTTTCCTTTTATTTTCTATTTTTTTTGTTTTTTTCCCATTTTCCCATAGTTTCTAAATTTTTTCCTATTTTTTCCAATTTTATATTTATTTTCTATTTTTTCCTATTTTTTTATAATTTTTTCCTATTTTTTTTCCTATTATTTCCTCTTATTTCCTATTTTACCATATTTTCTAAATTTTTTCCTATTCTTTAAAATTTTCTATTTATTTTCAATTTTTCCCTGTTTTTTTCCTGTTTTTTGCTTTTTTTTGTAATTTTTTCCCATTTTTTCCTTTTTTTCCTCTTATTTCCTATTTTTTCTGTTTTTTTTTCAATTTTTTATTATTTTTCCCTTCTTTTTCCTGTTGTTTTCTATTTTTTTCTGCTTTTCTTCCTATTTTTTCTGATATTTTTCTAATTTTTTTCCCATAATTTCATATTCTTTTCTATTTTTTCTGTTTTTTCTCATTTTGTTCCTACTTTTTCACATTTTCTCCTATTTTTCTTAATTTCCCACATTTTCTCTATTTTTCTTTTTTTTCTCAAATTTTTTCCTGTTTCTCCTATTTTTTCCTAACTTTCCCCATTTCTCTATTTTTTCCATTTCCTTTTTTTTTCTGTATTTTTTTCCATTTTTCTTTATTTTTCTGTATTCTAATTTTTTCTTATTATTGTATATTCTTTCTTATTTTTTTTGTTTTCCCCATTTTTTTTCCTACTTTTCCCATTTCCCCTTATTTTTTCCCAATTTTTCACATTTTCTGTATTTTCTTTATTTTCTCGAAGTTTTCCTGTTTTTTCTATTTTTGCCTGATTTTCTCTATTTCTCTATTTTTTCTTATTTTTTCTGTTTCCAATTTTTTCTGTTTTTTTTCCAATAATTTCATATTCTTTCCTATTTTTCTGGGTTTTCCCAATTTTTTCCTACTTTTCAAATGTTCTCCTATTTTATCCATATTTTCTCTGTTTTTATTAATTTTCTAAAATATTTTCCCGTTTTCCCCATTTCTCTATTTTTCTTCATTTTTTATATTTTCGCATTTTACCAAGGACAAATTTTTCCCTATTTTACTTTATATTTTCTCATTTTTCCAGGGAATATATTTTTATTATTTTTTATTATTTTTTTTTTTAATTTTCCACGGAAAACGTTTATCCTTATTTTCCCTGTTTTTTCTTATTTTTCCGTAGCTTTTTCATATTTTCCTCATTTTCGTGATTATTCCATATTTTCCTGTATTTATTTCTATTTTTTATAGGAAAAACATTTTTCCTATTTTATTTATTCCTATTTTTTCGTATCTTTCCTATTTTCGTATTTTCCAGCGAAAAATTTATACACTTGTTTAAAATAAAATATTAACTTTAGCTTTCTGCATTCCTCCTATATATAAACTTTAACTATGCAAAAACTTACACTTCTACGTTTTCGTATTACGCTTAAAAAAGGAGTCCGAAGTTTTCTTTTTGCGCGTATTAATATATAAACTATAAATATTTTTAAATTTTTAGGTAATTTAAAGGAAGAGGATGTTCAACTTTTGACAGCTGATATGTCAGATCCTTATTTAAATGATCCTAAGAGACATATCGCTTTGAAACCTGCCAGCCTTAAACCTTTTAATGCTGAATTACCACCAGAGTTATTAGTGGAAAGTTTTATTACTCCCAAGTAAGTATTTTTAACGGGAAAAATTGGAAATGGAAAAAAATTGGAAGGCCTTTCATATATCAGATTTTAACAAGATTCCAAAAAATTTTTTTCCATTTTTTCTTAACTTTTCTCCCTCGTTTTTTTCTATTATTTTACTGTTACTCGACAACTTTGTGTTCCATTTTCTCGCTTTTTCAATTTTTTTATTACATTTTCATCCTTTTTATTGCAATTTTTTTTAACCCCGAGCAACATTTATAAAAAAAAATTAAAAATATTCTTTTAGCGAATTGTTTTATGTGAGAAATCACTTACCAGTTCCGAATGTAAACGAAGAGGATTACGAATTAGAAATTGAAATCGAAGGAAAAACTAAATCGACAATATTCACTTTGGATCAATTAAAAAAATTTCCGAAAAGAACCATCACAGCGACGATAATGTGCGCAGGAAATAGAAGAAGCGAAATGACAAAAGTATGTAATTACACAGCCCCACAAAAAAAAAAGTTCATACACAAGAGAGTGACATATTGTGTATTCCCATGTATTTTTCGACGCTGAACCCGATCCCGAGCTCAGAATTGGGTCTACACGTCTGGAATTGGCCCCAGGGGCCGAAAATGGCCTGAAATGCGGTTCCCGGGATAAGGCGAAGTCGATGCTGAATTTTGGAGCTAAAGCCGGATTTGTGCTCGAAAAGTTTATGGCCAACTGATATTCCGGGTTTGGGTGAGGGAAAATGGCCCATTGGGGCCGGAAAATCATATTTCGGACGTAGCAGTCGCAAAAGTGGGATTTTCAAGTATTTTTCAATCCTGGTCCTTGGAGTATGCTCAAAAAGTTTTTGGACAGCTGAAATTCCCAATTTGGGTCCGGGAAAATAGCCCATTGGGGTTGGAAAATCATATTTCGGACATACCGGTCGCAACAGTGGTATTTTCGTGTGTTTTTCAATTCTGGACCTAAGACTGTGCAGATATATACATGCAGATATAGGCAGGTGAATAAAAATTCTCTCGGAAGATGTCGTGTCATCCAAAAAGAGTAACTGTCAGTAGATAGAACGTCCTTTAACTTTAAAGACTCAATAAGTAAAGGCAATGACGTTTAGAATAAAACTTTATAAGTTGATTTCTCATACAATTGTCACAATCTAAACGTCATTGTCATTAGTTACAGAACCGTTAAAGTTAAAGAACGTTCTATCTACTGACAGTTAGTCTCTAGAAGAATTTGTTTATGAGAAGTTAAGAGAACATGAGGTTTCGGAAGTAGTCAGTGGTATTTTTGTTTGTATATATGATTTCCTTCTATTTTATTGCACGATATTCTTCTGTTTCGTTTTTGTATTTGATTTTGTCCTGTTTTGTTGCATGAACATATTTTTTCTTGTTCTTGATTGCACCTTGTTGATCCCTTTTTTGTTACAATGTACCCTTTTTTAAATGCAAGTTTTGTTACTGTTAATTTTCTTATTGCATGTATTTTTTGCAAGTTTTCTTATTTTTTTACATATTTCGTTATAAGTTCCGGAATTTAAAAGTAAATGAAAATACCAATGTCTCAATTGAGACGTACAAAACACGATTTTCCGGCTTCCGAGGGTCATTTTCCAGGTCCCAAACAGGGAATTTCACATGGCCATAAACCTGTCAAGCACTGTCTAAGCTACAGGAATTAGTACATAAAAATCCCACTGTTGCGATTGGTACGTCCAAAATATGATTTTCCGGCCCCAATGGGCCATTTTCCCGGACCCAAACTGAGAATTTCAGCTGAAAAATCATTTTTCACACCTAGTCTCAGCTCCAGAATTGGAAAGTCCATGAAAATATCACAGTCGTGACCGGGACGTCCAAAACAGGATTTTCCCGCCCCAAGGGGTCATTTTCCCGGACCCAAACCCGGAATTTCAGTTGGCCATAAACTTTTCAAGCATAAATCCGGCTTTAGCTCCAAAGTTCAACGTCGACTTCGCCTTATCCCGGGAACCCCATTTCAGGCCATTTTCGACCCTGGGGCCAATTCCAGACGTGTAGGCCCAATTCTGAGCTCGGAATCGTATTCAGCGTCGAAAAATACATGGGAATACACAATATGTCACTCTCTTGTGTATGAATTTTTTTTTTGTGGGGTTGTGTTATATTTATAAAAATATATAATTATCTGTATTTGTTTTGTAGATTAAACCCGTGAAAGGTTTAAATTGGGGCGCAGCTGCTATTGGTACAGCAACATGGACTGGCGTTTATCTTAGAGAACTTTTGTTATTATCCGGATTCGACGAGGATGATGAAAAATTTAAACACGTTCAGGTAAATAAATTAACCATGTAAATAAATAACTATTTTTAATATATATTAAGAAAATCATTTATACATTGTTAAATTTATAAAGTGTTATATTTTTGTAAAATTTGTCTCAAAATTGTGATTTAATTCCCAATTAATGCTTTTTAATTAAACTAATTAAAGTTTTGTAAATTTTTAAGATATGTAGAATGAGAATTTTTTTAAAATAAGGTGAAAAAATCCTATAATGACATTGGTTAGTTGACTCCGGACGCAACATAAGCAACTACGTTCTGTAAGCTATTCATTCATTAATATAAAACCAATAAATTCGTTCCTACTGGATAAGTCCATTACTACTTAATATTTTATATTAAAAATGTCATAATTATGTTTCGCTCTTTAGTATTCTATATTACAAGCAAATAATCTTTTAGTTTGAAGGTTTGGATTCTGACGTAACGAGTAAAATGTATGAAGCTTCCATTCCAATATGGAAAGCATTAGATAAAAGAGGCGACGTATTATTAGCTTATGAAATGAATGGAGTTCCTATTCCTAGAGATCATGGATATCCAATTAGAGTTATTGTACCCGGTGTAGTTGGTGCCAGAAATGTCAAGTGGTTAGGTGAGATTTAATTAATATTTTTAATCAATAGAAATAAAACTCCTCAAGTCATGTACCACAATTTAATTATCAATAGTTACTACAAGCCGAAACTAGTTGCCCCATATAACTGTTGATAATTAAATTGTGCCTCTTAAATTTAATATTTTTAACTTTATATTGCGAATTTATAATTTTAGGAAAAATTGTTGTTTCAAATAAAGAAAGTAATTCTCATTGGCAACAAAATGATTATAAAGGTTTTTCTCCAACAACCGATTGGGATACTGTTGATTTTACTAAATCTCCGGCTATTCAAGAATTACCTGTGATATCTGCTATTTGTCAACCAAGTGACGGTGATACAATTAAAGTCGAAGATAATAAAATAACTGTTAAAGGTAAACTATTATTTTTATATTACGAATAAGTAAGAATTGTTATTTTTAGGTTACGCTTGGTCTGGAGGCGGTCAAAAAATTGTAAGAGTAGACGTAACTGTAGATGATGGTAAAACATGGCATGTAGCTACTTTTGATCATCAAGATTCAGCGTTGGCTCCACAACATTGGGCTTGGACGCTGTGGTCGGTTAAGATACCAGTCGATAAAAAAATACAAAATGTAAGTACATTTTTTTCTCATTTATTTAAAAACAAGAGTTTTTTGTTATCGGTTTATAAAAAGAAATTACAATTTTTGACAGATTAGTAGGAGTTTATTTTGCTTTTATAATCCATTAAAATCACACAATATTATAGTACTAGATAGGAAAAAAAATGTATTATATTGGACGATGGGTATTGTTGCGTAATGAGGAATTTTTAATTTTTCTTTGAATTTGTGAAGTACAATATTTTTTTTAAGTTAGACACTTTGATGTAAACTTAATTATTTATTATGGAATTTCATTTTATCAAAATATGAATCCATATATTTTCAATTTTGCGACTCACGAAACAAATTTTAAAAATCTTGACAATTGATCATAGTAACGAAATCAAACGGCAATTGGAAAATTGAAAAAATTGGGACCGGAAAAAGCTTTTTTCTACATGCAAAATACGCTTTTCAACACAAATTTTTATACACAAAGCAGGTTCTTCTTCTTCTTCTTCTCCTTTTAGGCCTCAGCTGCCTGGGCTATTCGGCCTAACAAAGCAGGTTTTTTTTCTTAAAATGACAGACGTCAAGCTAACTAGTAATTTTGTATTAAAATATATAGTGTGACTGCACTGTTTGGATGTGTCTACTCGGCCATTACCAAGTTAAAATAAAAATAAATACAGATTTTTAAATATGATTAACATTAATATTAGTATTCTTAAACAAGGATCAGTAGTCACTACCTTTTTTGACGGATTTTTAACAGCAATTGTTCATATTTAGTGATTTTTTTTCCACCAACTCAACTGGGAATTGTAAAAAAGTTACTACTCTGTCCAATACTTCTTTTTTCTAAAAATAACAAACTTCAGGTCGACTAGTAATTTTATACTAATATATATAGCGTGGCTGCACTGTTTGGATGTGTCTACTCGGCCATTATCAAGTTTAAAAAGTAGTGAATTATTTGAACATAATGTGCATAATAAATATAATTACAGGGAATATAATTTACCATATTTTAACTTATTATTAAATATTTATAGTCTCAAAAAAAAAATAGAAAAACTATTGAAAATTTAGAATATCTATATCGTTTATTCTAACTTAAAATAGTATCAGTAGACACTACCATTTTGACGTATTATTGACAGAATTAGTACACATTTAATGTCAAAAAATTAAAAGAAATATTGGATGGACTATAAATACAAAGATACAGAATATAAAAATACAAAAATATTTATAACAAATTTTAGATTTTAATCACATATTTTCATTTAGATTTAGATTGTTTATCGAAGTGATTTATATTCTAGATTTTAGTAGTTTTTATTAAAAATGTTGTGTGTATCATATAGTTTGGGATATCGAGTAAGAATAATTTTAATAACTTTTTTTTCCAATTTTGTCCTATTTTAACTATTTCATTTATTTTTCTTTTACTTTTTTTATTTCCCTGTAGTTTTCTTTATTTTTCTCTAAACACGATCAATAATGAAACCTAGTCTTGGACGCCATTGTTTATCAAATTTTGCTATTACTACTAGTAGTTAGTACTATTTTTATATTAAAAAAAAAACGTAAAGAACACCTCGCTATCGCTCGAAGGGTTATTTTAAGCTTCCCTATCGACTCCATTGCCTCCTGGGCCCTTTAACTCGTATCTAAGTAATAATGTGATTTTAATATAACCTGTTCCGAGTCGTGTAAATACTCAACTTTTGTTTTAAGACATATTTATAATTATAAAATCAAACAAAGACTGCAGTTTTAACAAATTTTCATTCCTTTTTTAACTGTTTTTCTCCTCTTTTTCATCTTTTTTCAACAATTAACTTAACGAATCTTCTCTTTATTTGATTTTTTTTGTTCCTTTTTCGACAACAGAATTTATTAATTAATCCCCTATTTATGTCATTTTTTGATTTTATTCGTTCTTTTTAGCTAAAGAATCCCTTTTTTCTTACACTTTTTTACTTCCTTTTTCCTTTTTTTCTCTCAAAAAAGAAACTTTTTTTTACTCGTTTTTTCCCTCTTTTCTCTCAAAAAATGTGACATTTTTCACTTTTTTTTTCTTTAAAATTTGCACTTTTTTAGTGCTTATTTTTCCTCTGTTCTATTAAAAATTTCCTTTTTTTTTCTCGAAAAATAACTCTTTTACTACTTTCTTCTCATTTCTCTAGAAAATTTCCCCTCTTTTCTCTAAAAAAAATGACACTTTTTTGCAATTTAAAATTTGCACTTAAATTTTCTTTGAAATTTCCCCTCTTTTCCCTTGAAAATTTATCCTTCTTTTCTATTAAAAAAATGACACTTTTAATTTCAAATTTTGCTCTTGTTTACTCCTTTTTTTTTCCTTCATTTCCCTTGCGAGTTTGCACTTTTTTGACTTCCTCACTTTTTTCTTGGAAATTTCCCAGTCTCTAAAAAAATTTCACTTTTTTTTACAAATATTCTTTTCCAATTTTGCATTTTTTGACTTTAATTTACATTCTTTTCTCCTGAAAATTACCCTTTTCAAAAAAATATACTTGTTTCCATTTCATATTTTGCACTTTTTAAGTACTTTTTTCCCTCTTGAAGAATTTCCCTCTTTTCTCTTAAAAATGACACCTCTCAATAATTTTCATTTCGTATTTTGCACTTTTTTTTTTACTAAAATGTCCCCTCTTTTTCTCGCAAGAAATAGATGGCTTCCATAAATTCCAATTAACTTTCTTTATCTATAAATCAATTTTTATTCAAATCGGAGAGAAAAAAAATGTGGCCCAAAAAAAGTGCGAAAATGTTAAAAAAATTTCATTATTCAGATTTCAATGAAAATTGGGAAAAGTACCTTCTATAGGGCATATATTCCAAAAAAATTATCAGTTCTTTTCTAACTCTATTAGTTTCAGAGAAAATTAATCACGGGACGGTGGAGGGAGCCCTACAAAAAAATTGTCCCAGGGCCTCCAATTCTATAAATCCGGCACTGGAACTACGTGTACAGAATCTAGTTTTCTATTCTTTCCATCTTGCTCATTTTTCTAAATTTTATTATTTCTTATTCTTTCTTTATTTGCATTCTTTTTTATACACTGGATTTTTGTACTTTAGTAAAATGTATGCGTATTTTAATTATTTATAATAATAATAATAATAATACTCGCCCTACATTTCACCCCCTTACGATTGAACCCCAGAAGCCAATGGCTTGTGCGGGGAAGGGACGGCCATTTTCTTTCTATTAATTAATTAAATCTTTCTTTTTTTTCTGGGATTTACTCGTTAACAAAATTTGTTTTTTTTTTTAGGTTGAAATTTGGGCAAAAGCAGTGGATTCTAGTTATAATACGCAACCAGAAAGTTTTGAAAATATTTGGAATTTGCGTGGAGTTTTGAGCAATGCGTATCATAAAATCAGAGTTAATTTAAAACGTTAATTAATTTTATAAACTAATCATTATATCTATAACATATAATTATATCTATAATTGTTGTGTTCATATTTTATAAATTCAGTTTAATTATGCATGTTGTGATATATCTATAAAAAATGTTTTTTTTTTATAAAATTGTTCTTTTTTTTTAATAAAAATGTTTATTTTTGGTTTTATTTTATTTTTAAAATTGTACCCTTTTAATTTCAAAGGAAACTGAGTTTTTTAAAAATGGTGAAAGCGTAATTTGACCCGAAAAAAAGGCAAGACTATAACCTTCAAAAATCTTCAAAATTTTTTATCCCTCGGATTTTAAAAATAAGAGACAGAGGGGTAGTTTCAGGGGCGTAGATTCCAAAAAAATGATCAGTTTCTCTCTAGCTCTTTTAGTTTCGGAGAAAATTAAGTTTTTTAAAAAATGGTGAAGGCGCAATTTGACCAGAAAAAAAAGGCAAGACTATAACCTTCAAAAATCTTCAAAATTTTTCATCCCTCGGATTTTAAAAATAAGTGACAGAGGGGTAGTTTCAGGGGCGTAGATTCCAAAAAAATGATCAGTTTCTCTCTAGCTCTTTTAGTTTCGGAGAAAATTAAGTTTTTTAAAAAATGGTGAAGGCGCAATTTGACCAGAAAAAAAAGGCAAGACTATAACCTTCAAAAATCTTCAAAATTTTTCATCCCTCGGATTTTAAAAATAAGTGACAGAGGGGTAGTTTCAGGGGCGTAGATTCCAAAAAAATGATCAGTTTCTCTCTAGCTCTTTTAGTTTCGGAGAAAATTAAGTTTTTTAAAAAATGGTGAAGGCGCAATTTGACCAGAAAAAAAAGGCAAGACTATAACCTTCAAAAATCTTCAAAATTTTTCATCCCTCGGATTTTAAAAATAAGTGACAGAGGGGTAGTTTCAGGGGCGTAGATTCCAAAAAAATGATCAGTTTCTCTCTAGCTCTTTTATTTTCGGAGAAAATTAAGTTTTTTAAAAAATGGTGAAGGCGCAATTTGACCAGAAAAAAAAAGGCAAGACTATAACCTTCAAAAATCTTCAAAATTTTTTATCCCTCGGATTTTAAAAATAAGTGACAGAGGGGTAGTTTCAGGGGCGTAGATTCCAAAAAAATGATCAGTTTCTCTCTAGCTCTTTTATTTTCGGAGAAAATTAAGTTTTTTAAAAAATGGTGAAGGCGCAATTTGACCCGAAAAAAAGGCAAGACTATAACCTTCAAAAATCTTCAAAATTTTTCATCCCTCCGATTTTAAAAACAAGGGGCAGAGGGGTAGTTTAAGGGGCGTAGATTCCAAAAAATGATCAGTTTCTCTCTAGCTCTTTTAGTTTCGGAGAAAATTAAGTTTTTTAAAAAATGGTGAAGGCGCAATTTGACCCGAAAAAAAAGGCAAGACTATAACCTTCAAAAATCTTCAAAATTTTTCATCCCTCCGATTTTAAAAACAAGGGGCAGAGGGGTAGTTTAAGGGGCGTAGATTCCAAAAAATGATCAGTTTCTCTCTAGCTCTTTTATTTTCGGAGAAAATTAAGTTTTTTAAAAAATGGTGAAGGCGCAATTTGACCCGAAAAAAAAGGCAAGACTATAACCTTCAAAAATCTTCAAAATTTTTCATCCCTCCGATTTTAAAAACAAGGGGCAGAGGGGTAGTTTCAGGGGCGTAGATTCCAAAAAAATGATCAGTTTCTCTCTAGCTCTTTTAGTTTCGGAGAAAATTAAGTTTTTTAAAAAATGGTGAAGGCGCAATTTGACCCGAAAAAAAAGGCAAGACTATAACCTTCAAAAATCTTCAAAATTTTTCATCCCTCCGATTTTAAAAACAAGGGGCAGAGGGGTAGTTTAAGGGGCGTAGATTCCAAAAAATGATCAGTTTCTCTCTAGCTCTTTTAATTTCGGAGAAAATTAAGTTTTTTAAAAAATGGTGAAGGCGCAATTTGACCAGAAAAAAAAGGCAAGACTATAACCTTCAAAAATCTTCAAAATTTTTCATCCCTCGGATTTTAAAAATAAGTGACAGAGGGGTAGTTTAAGGGGCGTAGATTCCAAAAAAATGATCAGTTTCTCTCTAGCTCTTTTATTTTCGGAGAAAATTAAGTTTTTTAAACACCCATTCACGTTTCTGTTGTCCTGATGTTAAGAAAAATTTTAAACTACTGCAAATATATTAAAACGAGATTTTTGCCTTTGAAAAGATGACAAAAAATTATATAAACGTGAATATTTTCAATTTTTTTAATAGAAAACAGAAGATGGCGCCCAAGACAATCTGAAATCTGAACTAAGGCGCAAAAAGACAGTTATATAAAAGGAAAAAGTGTATGGAAAAAGATTACTAAATGGGTAAATAAATGAAAAATCCAAGTAAATTTTTATTAAATTTTAATCTAATCATAAATAAAACAAATACAGCCTAAGAAGTATACAAATATATAATTTTTGTTTTTATATCACTGTTTAGACTCATTTGGAATGTATATAACAAATCGAATTTACACATATTTATAATAATTACAAGAACACTCCAATCTATAAAAATTTATTTACGAATAAATAAATTTATTCGATGAATGTTTAAAAATATACAGACTGGAGAGAGAAATTTTTTATAGGTACTAACGACATAAATTCTTATTAGCAATATGATTGTGTTAGTAGACGAGTTTTGTTTTTAAATAAATTCATCGTGATGAATTTATTTTAACACATAAGTAGATAATCTACGTTTATCCTTCAGCCACTATAAGGAATTCAATGTGTTAGAGTGAGAGAAGGTAGAGATTTAACGTGTTAGAGCCGGTTTTCAGTTACATCATGCTGCTACAACTGGTCTAATCTGCTATTGGAGCTGAATTATATGAAGACTTGCTCTGACACGTCAAATCTCTACATCCTCTCACTCTAACACATTAAATTCCTTATAGTATGTTGTGTAGGATAAACGTAGATTATCTACTCACATATACTCATTTGAAGATATAGCAGATATACGAAATACATCACATTAGAGGCACTACTTTTGTAAGATCACATTGATATGCAAATATTTTTAAATTATTATTTTTCTATTTTCAACAATACTAAATAAATAATGTCGCACATTTAAAACGGAAAACATTTATTTGTTATTTAAAAAAAAATCATCTTCATTGTGGGGTCGGGGAACCCCCCGTCGGGAACGAAGTTCTTTATTGTTTCGTTTTTTAAAAATCGGAAAAACCGACAAAATCGAAAAAACTAAAAAATCGGATAAACGCAAAAAATCGGAATAAAACGAAAGAATTCAAAGAAAACGAAAGACATCGAAAAAAATCTAATGAGAAAAATGAATAAAAAAAAAATCGGTTGTGTCGCTCCTAAACTTTTCAGATATTTAATGTTAAAGTTGCAAACTTTGACATTTGTTTATTTTTGACAAGTGACAGTTAAAGAAATAACTTCCGTTTGACAGATGTCAAACAAAAACTAAATGAATAACCCAAATCCATATACCAAATTTCAGCTTAATCGGATTAAGCGTGTGGCTTCTATTTTCCTTTTTTGTTGAATGGTGGGTTGGGAAAGTAAAATGGGAAAAAGTTAAAAAAAAATTGAGAATTTGAAACAATCAAAAAAAAACAACAGAAAAAAATCAAAGAACGTAAGATAAAAATCAGAGAAATGAGAAAAAAAATCGAAAAAACCGAAAAATTGAACATAAAAAATCAAAGAAATAAGAAAATATTAGAAAACAAAAGAACAAAAACAGAACAATGGGAAAAAATGAGGAAAGACTAGAAAAAAATCAGAAAAAAAGAAAAAATCAGAAAAATGAGAAGAAGAAATTGTATTTTCGAACGAAAAAATCAATAAAAAATTGTAAGAAAACCGAAAAACGCAAAAAAAATGCAAAAATCGCTAAAAACCGCAAAAAACGAAATATTCGCCGGAAGAAAAAAACAGACAATTTTAACCGTCAAAAAAATCGAAAAAAGCGAGAAAAAATAGAATCGAAAAATCAGAGAAAACGGGATATGGTAAAAAAAACATAAAATATTGGAAAAAATTGAAAGAAAACCATAAAATATTGAAAAAAAAGTATGTAAAATACGGAAAAAACGAAAAAATAAAAAATTGTAAAAAACCCGAAAAAAACCGCAAAACATGCTAAAAAACACAAAAAAATGAAAAATGTAGCAATAAATTGGAAAAAATCGGAAGATAATAGCGAAAACCAAAAACGAAAAAAAAAAGAAAACATAAAAAAATTTAAACATTCAAATTAATCGAAAAGAACGAGGAAAAAAAATATGAAAAATGAGACAGAAGGAAAAATAGAATAATTGAAAAAACCAAAAACAAAAAATCGGAAACAAAATTATTAATAAATAAAGTGAAAAACAAAATTGTAAAAAATGAAAAACGAGAAATAAAAAAAAAACAAAAAAAAATTGCAAAAAAAATGAAAAATTACGCAAAAAATCGGAAAATAATCCCAAAAAACTGTAAAAAAAGAAGCAGAAACACCAAAAAAAAACTGAAATAATTGTAACTATCAAAAAAAAAATAAAAAAGAAATAAAATAAATCAAAAAAATCAGAAAAAAAAGAAAGAGAAAAAAAATTAGTAAAATCTAAAAATTAAAAAATCGAAGAATCGAAAAATCAGAGGGAGGAATAAAAAAATAAAGAAAAATCAGGAAACAAGAAAAAGAAATTAAAAAAAAAGCAGAACAATTTGAAAAAAATGAAGAAATATAAGAAAAAATTGTAAAAAAATCAGTAAAACCAAAAAATTAGAAAACTAAGAAAAAAAAATAACTGGAAAAAACCAAAAAAAATTTAGAAAATGAGGAAAAATTATAAAATATCGAAAAAACAGAATAAGAAAAAAAAATGAACCGAACAATGAGAAAAAATGAGAGGAAAAAATATAATGAATTAAAAAAATAAATAAAAACCAGAAAAATGAGAAAAAAACGAGAAAAAAACAGAAAAAATAGGAAAGAATAAGAAATTATAGGAAAAAAATTAGAAAAAATACAGAAAAATAGGAAAAAAAAAACAGAAAAAATTGGAAATAGAAAAACATAAAAAAAGTAAAGAAGTAGAGAAAATCAGGAAAAAATAGAAAAAACAGGAAAACATTTGAACAATGAGAAAAATGAGAGGAAAAAATATAATGAATTGAAAAAATAAATAAAACCAGAAAAATGAAAAGAAAACGAGAAAAAATCAGAAAAAAACAAAAAAGAAATCGGAAAAAAATAATCTCTCTCTTTCTCTTCATTATAAAATATATATAAAAAAATAACTAAATAAATATTATCTGTAAAAAGAAACAAAACAGAAAGAGAGAAAAGATTACTTAGAGGAAATATAATGGTTTTTCGTTACGTGACGCTTTCTCCTATCGCAAGACGCGTTAAATAACTTCGTTTAGAAGGATATTTATTAATTTTCCAGTGATAAATGTGCGAAATTATTATTATTAATTAATTAATTTTTGTGCGATAAATATTGTATTTAAAGATAAAAAAAAAAATAAATAAATAGATGGTATCACATACCCTAATTTTTAGAAATTCTACAAGGTACAATAATTGACGATAAGTTAAACATTAAATGTACAAAACCTAAATAGAATTAAGATAATTATTATCATAATAATATATATATATATACAATGATAGAATGATTTTTTTATATACATATCACTTTTGTTTTTTTTTTTAATTTTGTTTTTAAACAACCATCTTAAATAAATTATATTTAATCAAGTTTATTTCTAAATTTAACAAAGGCGTTTTGACCTTTAGTCGAATTTGAATTTAAACTTTCGAAAATTTGAACTTTCCTAGTACCCTCATTCCAAAAAAACTGACAATTATCTTTCCTAACATCAGTCTCCAATTCAATTAAACAATCATCATTACTATTATTAACATTTTCACTAAAAGCATAATCAGGTATACTTCTACTTTTTTTAAGTTCGACAGCGTTTAAAATTTTTTCCGAATCCAAACCTAACATTTCCAATACGTGTTTAGGATTTTCCCGGATATATTGTCGTACGACGACAACGCTGGAATCGGATTGCGTCGCGACGTCGACGTACGTTCGCATCGGTATGAACGGTGGAGACGGCGGACCTTCCCAGCAGAACATTTCCGGCGGATGGGAAGTGCTTCTGGCTAAAATTCCGTTGCCGGAGGGACTGTGATGGAGTAGCGCTATGTTCGGATTCGATTGAGCGGAGTAATTGATGACCGAGGTGCTGCAAGATGAGGGCGTTGCCATTTCTTGTAGAGCTTGAATAGCGTTGCGAACCTAAGACAGCAAAATTTCGGATTTTATACCAAAATTTTAATTTTTATAAAAATATAGTAATATTTTGTTTTCAATAAAAATTTTTCTGTTTTTATGTCATTTTTTTTTACTTCTCTGTAGCGAAATTTCGATAAATTTTAATAAAAATATTTTGATTTTTTAGCAAAAATTTTACGGTTTTTAACATTAATATAAAATTATAACAATATTTTTTTTTATAGCTAATTTTTTATTTTTTTGTAGGAAAATTTTTTATTTCTCTGTAGCGAAATTTCGATTTTTATGGCAAAATTTCGATTTTTATGAAAATAATTAAATTTTTTGAGAAAAAATTCATTGTTTTTTAACAATAACATAAAATTATAGCAATATTTTGTTTTTTTTTTTTAATTGCGAATTTTCTATTTTTTATAACAAAATTTCAATTTTTATCGCAAAATTTCGATTGTAATAAAAATATTTTGATTTTTTCAGCAAAAATTTCATTGTTTTTAGCAATAATATAAAATTATAGCAATATTTTGTTTTTTTAATAGCGAATTTTCTATTTTTTATAGCGAGTTTTTAATTTTTTTGTAGCGAATTTTCGTTTTTTTAAATAAAATTTTAATTTTCTCAGCAAAATTTCATTGTTTTTTATAATAGTATAAAATTTAGCAACATTTTGTTTCTTTTTTATAGCGAATTTATTAATTTTATGGCAAATTTTAATTTTTTTCCCAAAATTTTGTTTTTTAATTAAAATATATTAATTTTCTCATAAAAATTCTCTATTTTTTATAGCAATTTTTTTAATTAGCGAACTTTCGATTTTCATCGCAAAATTTCGATTTTTATAAAATTATTTTAATTTTTTCAGAAAAATTTAATTGTTTTTTAGCAATAATATAAAATTATAGCAATATTTTGTTTATTTTAATGAATTTTCAATTTTTTGTAGCGAATTTTTTATTTCTCTGTAGCGAAATTTTCAATTTTTATCGCAATAATTTCGATTTTTATAAAAATATTTTGATTTTTTTCAGCAAAAATTTAATTATTTTTAGCAATAATATTAAATTATAGCTATATTTTATTTTTTTTTAGCGAATTTTCTATTTTTTGTAGCAAATTTTTTACTTCTCTGTAGCGAAATTTCGATTTTTATAAAAATATTTTGATTTTTTTCAACAAAAATTTTTTTATTTTTAGCAATATTTTGGTTTTTTTTTATGGCGGATTTTTAATTTTTTTTGTAGCAAATTTTCAATTTGTATAAAAATATTTTTTTTCCGAAAAATTTCATATTTTTTGCAATAATTTTTTATAGCGAATATTTAATTTTTTATAGCAATTTCTTAATTTTTTTATAGCGAATTTTCGATTTTTATTAACAAAATTTCAATTTTTATCGCAAAATTTCGATTTTTATAAAAGTATTTAAATCTTTTCAGTAAAAATTCCATTATTTTTAGCAATAAATATAAAATTATAGCAAAATTTCGGTTTATTATAACGAATTTTTTATTTTTATAAAAAATTTTTCGATTTTCGATTTTTATTACAAAATTTCGATTTTTATTGAAATATTTTAATTTTCTCAGTTAAAATTTTATTATTTTTAGCAAAATTTTATATTTTAATAGCGAATTTTCTATTTTTATAGCAAATTTTTCATTGTTTTTTAGCAATAATATAATTTTATAGCAATATTTTTTCTATTTATTAATGTAGAAAAGAAGTAGCTTTAAGAAAGTAAAAATGCATTTTTTCATACTACAAAGTTTGAAAAAAAGTAACAATGCATTTTTCCATACTAGAAAATTTAAAAAAAAAAAGGTAAAAAAGTATTTTTTCAAAATCCTAACATAAAAAAAGGAATAAAGCATTTTCCCACACTATAAAAAAGTAAAAAAAAAGTAACAATGCATATTTTTTCCATATTATACAAAAACTTAAAAAAAGTAAAAATGCATTTTTGCAAAATCACAAAATTTAAAAGTGATAATGCATTTTTCTATATTTCACAGCTTAAAAAAATAACAATGCATTTTTTCGTACACGTAGGTACTTTAAAAAAAATAACAATGCATTTTTCCATATTGCAAAATTCGAAAAAAGATAAAAATGCATTTTAGCAAAATCACAGCATAAAAAAGTAACAATGCATTTTTCCTTAATTCACAACTTGTCGCCAAAATAATGTTTTACAACGTTGCCAAGCGTTAATCATAATATTTATTTACAATATGAGCAAAATAATGATATTAGCACTCTGTATATATATAAAGAATAACTAAATCGAGACCAACCATAAAATGAAACCGATAAAATTTTAAAGATATTACAACTTTGATAATAATTTATATATACCTCAGCGCTCAATGTTGCCACATCTTGATGTAAAGTAGAAATTTGATCGTCCAATCTATCGACCCCATTTCTACCATGTTCAACGTCGCAATTAATTTCTTCTGCCGAACTGGTTTTCGGCGATTGATGAGCCAAATTCACGCTGCGTTGCCTTTCGACTCTTTGTCGAAGCATCGCTAGATGATTAGTGGCTATTCCACCCATCCGAGGTCTTCGTATACTATCTTGAAATTCTTGCAATCTAAAAAAAATATAAAATAATGAATCATTTTCGAGGCTTATAGAAAAATATATTTTTCTCATTATGGATAATTTTTTTTTCTCTCACCGTAGATTTAATTTGGCGTGTCTAGGACTGTTGGTAAGGGCGTGTAAAGGGGATCTGTTAGGGGATAACGGAGAAGTTTCGCCTTCTTCGTGAGCGTTTTCATCGTCTTCGCTGATACTTGGAAGCGTCAGCGTCGGGACGCCGTTTCCATCCGATTCCGCCTGAAAAAAATTAAATTCTAGAGACGCTCAAACGATAGTGCATCGTTTCGGTACTTCGGCCCATCGAGCGAACATTTTTTATGCTGTGAAACATTGACGCTACTTATAGACTACCTGGTTGAAACTTCTCAAATACATTTACAGGGTTATTCATTATAAATGTCCCAGCCCTTATCATAGTTATTATTGCATAAACAAAAAAAATTGTGTGGTTATAAACTAATTTTATTATAAAGTTAACAAAACTACAGTGGCGTGCGTAATTTAGGAGACACAAGAAAAATATTCGTTTTTTTTTTTTAAATGAGACACCCTGTATATTATTGAATTTTTGAAAATATGTTTTTATTCTGAATTCAAAAATATACCATATCATACCCCTGTCTTACACCGTTATAAAGATATTAAATCAGAAAAAAAAAACATATTTTCAAAAATTCAATAATATATAGGGTGTCTCATTTAAAAAAACGAATATTTTTCTTGTGTCCCTAACTCGGTGAAGTGAAAACCGGAACTCGTTCAAAAGTTACAGTGTTTACTTACAGACAGACAGACAGACGTCCGGGGGATCTCCGTTAGGAAATAAGTTTCTTACGTTATTTTTTTACTTTTTAAAATTTTAAAATATGAAAACAAAAATCTAAAAACTTTCAAAAGAAATCGAAAAAAAATTTTAAAAAATGAAACAAAAATCAAATTGAAAGAGATGGAAAGGACTAAAAAAAAAAAATCGAAAAACATATAAAAAAAAAATTGAAAAAAAAAGAAAGTGAAAAAAAAAACGACAAAAATCAACAAAAATCAAAAGAAATTGAAAAAATATTTAAAAAATCAAAAAAATTCGAAAAAAAAACCGATAAAAATCGAAAAAATCAAAAGGAATCGAAAGAAATAAAAAAAAATAAAAGAAATTGAAAAAAAAAAACAAAAAAAAAATCGACAAAAATAGAAAAAAATCAAAAGAAATGAAACGGAATCAAAAGAAATTGAAAAAATATTTAAAAAATCAAAAGAAATCGAAAAATATCGATAAAAATCGAAAAAATTCGAAAAAAAAAAATCGATAAAAATCGAAAAAATCAAAAGGAATCGAAAGAAATTAAAAAAAACAAAAGAAATTGAAAAAAAAAACAATTAAAAAATCGACAAAAATAGAAAAAAATCAAAAGAAATCGAAAAATATCGATAAAAATCGAAAGAATTCGAAAAAAAAAACCGATAAAAATCGAAAAAATCAAAAGGAATCGAAAGAAATTAAAAAAAAAACAAAAGAAATTGAAAAAAAAACAATAAAAAATCGACAAAAATTGAAAAAAATCAAAAGAAATCTAAAAAAAATCAAAAGAAATTGAAAAAAAACGACAAAATCGAAAAAATTCGAAAAAAAACCAATAAAAATCGAAACAATCAAAAGGAATCGAAAGAAATTAAAAAAAATCAAAAGAAATTGAAAAAAAACGACAAAATCGAAAAAATTCGAAAAAAAACCAATAAAAATCGAAACAATCAAAAGGAATCGAAAGACATTAAAAAAAAACAAAAGAAATCGAAAAAAAAACAAAAAAAAATCGACAAAAATAGAAAAAAATCAAAAGAAATCTAAAAAAAATCAACAGAAATCGAAAAAAAAAACGACAAAAATCGAAAAAGATCAATAAAAGTCAAAAGAGATCGAAAAAATCAATTGAAATAAAAGAAAAAAATCAATAGAATAAAAAAAAAAACAAAAAAATAAGAAAAAGTTAGAAAAAACTGAAGGAATTCGAAAAAAATTCAAAAAACAATTGAAAAAATTCAAAAATAACAGACAAAAATCACAAAAATAAAAAAAAACACGAAAAAATCGAAAAATCAAAAAATCATCGGATGATAGGAAAAAATTAGAAATGAAAAGAAAGAAACAGAAAAAATTTAGAATGAGAAAAAAAAATAGAAAATATTGAAAAAATCAGAATAAAACATGAAAGAAAAAATCAAAAAATTTAGTGAAACACGAGAAAAAAATTAGAAGTATCGAAAAAAAATTGTAAAATATGGAAAAATAAAAAAAATCGCAAAAAACTGGAACAAGTTGGAAGAAATCGTAAAGAACAACCAAAAACCAGAACAAGCAATAAAATCACAAAAAAAATGGCAAAAAAAAACCAAAGGAATAAGAAAAAATGAGAAAAAAATACGAAAACAAAAAAGAAGTAGGAAAAAAGTAATTGGAAAAAAACGAAATAGAAAAAAAGACAAAACAATGACAAAAAAGATGAATAGCAAACATAGAAAAAATCAGAAAACAAAGCAGAAAAAAATCAGAAAACTGAAAAAAATCAGAAAAAGTCTTTTGCTATAAAATAATTATAAAATTAGAAAACGAAAGAAAAAGAAATAAAAAAAACAGACCAATGAGAAAAATTTAGAAAATATTAAAAATAATCCAAAAAAAAAACGGAAAAAATCAAAAAAAAAAAACAACATCAGAATAATGAGAAAATGAAAAAAGTAAAAAAAAAATTATGGAAAAAAATGAAAAATAATACGAAAAAAAAAATGAAAATAATCAAAAATATTTTAAAAAAATCCAAAAAAAAATCGCTAAAATCAAACAATCCCCATCCATTTCGTTTCACATTTTGTTTTAAAAATTTGAATTGGAAAAAATTGTCCCACTTTAATTTGTAATTTGTATAATGGGTATCGAAAAGGGACAAAATAACTAGGTAAAGTGAAAACCTGAATTCGATCGGAGCTTTCGTTCAAAAGTTACAGTGTTTATATCCAGACGTCCGGACAAGTTTTTTTTTCATATTTGGACTCAGAGAACTCGGAAACGTCGAGAAGAGTGATAAAAAAGTGGGGGTAAGAAATTTTTTTGCCATCATGAAACTAATACTGAGGCTTTTGGGCCTCAGTAATTGTCGAATTAATTAAATAATGAATTATCAGTTTGTAATTAAAATCAAAATAATAAAGTTTTAATCAATTGTAGAAATTTTTTTTTACTAACTTGCTTAAAAGCTGTTTCGATTTATTTGGCATAGATGGCGTATGCTATGAGCCAACCGCAGTCTCAAACTTGGTAAGTTAATTATGTCTAATTAGGATGCCAAATAGCAATGTATTTACATGGCTGGATTGTGATATATGCAATCCCGGATATGGAATGAGATTATCTCCAAACAGGATACACAGAAATTACGATTCATCTAATCCAAATATACATGGTGTAAAATTATTTCTTATTTACCAAAAATATTAGTAAATAAGTAATATTCGCGACATAAATAAATTTACACCCACTATACGATGAATAATTATATAAAGTCGAAAATTATAATGCGTAAAAATATGAAAAAATTTAATTTTATAAGAATAGCACAATTTTTTAGATAATTGGATCGCCATTTTGTGTCCGCCATATTGTTTTCGAACATTTTGCCATCTAATTTAATTTTCTTTATCCAAAAAAACTTATAAATGTTAAATTTTACGAAAATAGCACAATTCTTGGGAAATCTGAACCACCATTTTGTATCAGCAATTTTATTCTCAAACATTTTTTCACTAAACTTAAATTTATTTACTCAAAAAACTTATAAATGTCAAATTTCATGAAAATAGAACAATTTTTGAGAAAGTTGAACCGCCATTTTGTGCCGGCCATTTTGTTTTCGAACATTTTTTCACCAAACTTAAAATTCTTTACTCCAAAAAGAAAATTGCACAAATTTTGAAAAATTACACCGCCATTTTGTGTCAGCCATTTTGTTTTAAAAACATTTACCGCCGAACTTAAATTTCTTGACTCAAAAAATTTATAAATGTCAAATTTCACGAAAATAGAACAATTTTTGAGAAAGTTGAACCGCCATTTTGTGCCGGCCATTTTGTTTTCGAACATTTTTTTCACCAAACTTAAAATTCTTTACTCAAAAAAGAAAATTGCACAAATTTTGAAAAATTACACCGCCATTTTGTGTCAGCCATTTTGTTTTAAAAACATTTACCGCCGAACTTAAATTTCTTGACTCAAAAAATTTATAAATGTCAAATTTCACGAAAATAGAACAATTTTTGAGAAATTTGAACCGCCATTTTGTGCCGGCCATTTTGTTTTCGAACATTTTTTTCACCAAACTTAAAATTCTTTACTCAAAAAAGAAAATGGCACAAATTTTGAAGAATTACAAAGCCATTTTGTGTCAGCCATTTTGTTTTAAAAACATTTACCGCCGAACTTGAATTTCTTGACCCAAAAAATTTATAAATGTCAAATTTTACGAAAACAGAACAATTTTTAAGAAAGTTGAATCGCCATTTTGTATCAAACAATTAATTTTCGTACATTTTTTCAACAAACTTAATTTCTTTACTCAAAAAACGTATAAAACTTATAATTTTACGAAATTATCATAATTTTTGAAAATATTTGACCGCAATTTTTTTAGCCATTTTGTTTTAGAACATTTTGCCATAAATCTTAAATTTCTTGATCCAAAATAGTTGTAAATGTCAAATTTTACGAAAATAAAATAAGTTTTAAAAAAGTTGAAGCGCCATTTTGTGTCGGCCATTTTATTGTCGAACACTTTTTTACCAAATTTACAATCTCATTATTCAAAAAATTAATAAATGTCAAATTTTACGAAAATAACACAATTCTTGAGAAAGCTGAACCGCCATTTTGTATCAGCCATTTTACTTTCGAACATTTTGCAACCAAACTTGAATTTATTTACTACAAAAACTTATAATTGTCAAATTTTACCAAAAAAAACACAATTTTTGAGAAAATTAGACCGCCATTTTGTGTCGGCCATTTTGTTTCCGAATATACTGACATCAAACGGAAATTTTTTGATCCAAAATTATACGAAAACAACACAATTCTTGAGAAAATTGGATCGCCATTTTGTGTCGGCCATTTTATTTTCGAACATTTTTTTCACCAATCCTAAATTTCTTTACCCAAAAAACCTATAACTGTCAAATTTTACAAAAATGCACAAATTTTGAGAAAACTAGTCCGCCATTTTGTGTCAGCCATTTTGTTTTCGAACATTCTGCCATCAAACTTAAATTTTCTGATGCAAAAAAATAATAAATGTCAAATTTTACGAAAATAACACAATTCTTGAGAAAATTGGATCGCCATTTTGTGTCGGCCATTTTATTTTCGAACATTTTTTCACCAATCCTAAATTTGTTTACCCAAAAAAACTTAATAATTGTCAAATGTTAGGAATTTTTGAAAAATTTAGACTGCCATTTTGTGTTAGCCATTTTGTTTTCGCACATTTTGCCATCGAATTTAAGTTTCTTGTGCCAAAAAACTCTATTGTCAAATTTTATTTTTGAGAAATTTGGACCGTCATTTTATGTTAGCCATTTTGTTTTTGAACAATGTCACGAAAATAGCACAATTTTTGGAAAAATTTAACTGCCATTTTGTGTCAGCCATTTTATTTTGGAACATTTTACCATCGAACTTGAATTTCTTGACCTAAAATACTTTTAATTGTTAAATTTAATAAACAAATTTTGAGAAAGTTTGTCAGTCATTTTGTTCTCGTAAAAATTGACATCGAATTTGGATTTATTGCGATATTTTGATTTATCTAAGGAGATACATTTAAAGAATTCGCTGTTGACAATTGACATTTGACATTTCAGCTTAACAGTTGACATTTTAACTTGATATTTGACATTTCAATCTGACTTTTGACACTTGGCATTTTAGCCTGACATTTGACATAAAAAATTTAAATAATTCAGTAAACAAAGTTATCTAGTATATTTTTTTTTCAATTTCCCATAAATTTAACTTATTGGGAATGTAGCTTTTCTGTATTCAATTGTTAAAAATGTCACGTCTTCGAAATCGTTTAAAGAAATCAGAAAACCGGAAAAACACCCTACGAGACATCGTAAATTGAATTTATGGAAAAACGATCGTGATCGTCACATTTGTAAATGTACTAAAAAAAAAAACAGTGACGTACACCTTGTAAATGTAGTAAAAATAAACAGTGACGTACACCTTGTAAATATACAAAAAAAAACAATGAAAACAGTGACGTACCCCTTGTAAATGTACTAAAAAAACAGTGACGTACACCTTGTAAATGTAGTAAAAAAAAACAGTGACGTACACCTTGAAAAAGTACTAAAAAAACAGTGAAGTACACATTGTAAATGTAGTAAAATAAAACAGTGACGTACACCTTGTGAATGTAGTAAAAAAACAGTGGCGTACACCTTGTAAATGTAGTAAAAATAAACAGTGACGTACACCTTGTAAATCTAGTAAAAAAAACAGTGACGTACACCTTCTAAATGTAGTAAAAAATCAGTGGTGTACGCCTTGTAAATTGAATAAAAATACAGTGACGTACACCTTGTGAATGTAGTAAAAAACAGTGGCGTATACCTTGTAAATATGGTAAAAATAACAGTGGCGTACACCTCGTAAATATGGTAAAAATAACAGTGACGTACACATTGTAAATGTAGTAAAAAAACAGTGGTGTACACCTAGTAAATGTAGTAAAAATAAACAGTGACGTACACCTTGTGAATGTAGTAAAAAATACAGTGGCGTACACCTCGTGAAGTACACATTGTAAATGTAGTAAAAATAACAGTGACGTACACATTGTAAATGTAGTAAAAAAAACAGTGACGTACACCTTGTAAATGTAGTAAAAATAAACAGTGACGTACACCTTGTGAATGTAGTAAAAAACAGTGGCGTACACCTTGTAAATATGGTAAAAATAACAGTGACGTACACCTTGTAAAAGTACTAAAAAAACCAGTGACGTACACATTGTAAATGTAGTAAAAAAACAGTGACGTACACCTAGTAAATGTAGTAAAAATAAACAGTGACGTACACCTTGTGAATGTAGTAAAAAAAACAGTGGCGTACACGTCGTAAATATGGTAAAAATAACAGTGACGTACACATTGTAAATGTAGTAAAAAAACAGTGACGTACACCTTGTAAATGTAGTAAAAAAACAGTGACGTACACCTTGTAAATGTAGTAAAAAAAACAGTGACGTACACCTTGTGAATGTAGTAAAAAAACAGTGGCGTACACCTCGTAAATATGGTAAAAATAACAGTGACGTACACCTAGTAAAAGTACTAAAAAAACCAGTGACGTACACATTGTAAATGTAGTAAAAAAACAGTGACGTACACCTTGTGAATGTAGTAAAGAAAACAGTGGCGTACACCTCGTAAATATGGTAAAAATAACAGTGACGTACACATTGTAAATGTAGTAAAAAAACAGTGGTGTACGCCTTGTAAATTGAATAAAAAAACAGTGACGTACACAGCATACTTTAAAAAAATAATCAAATACAATCACAAATATTATTTAAAATTAAAAAAATAATGCTTTTATTATATTAGAAAAATAATTGAATTATAAATATTAAATAATAATATTTTAAAATTACCACTATTTTAACGATACTTTTTATTTCCCACGTCGAAAAGCAAGAATCTAAAATTTTATTAAGGTAACTATATCCCGAATGGAAATTGAGATCAAGGGAAATAAAATATTCTCATTTCCATGAAAAAGCAAAGACTCGAGAGTACGGGGGATGAAAGATTTTTTTATTAATAGCGCAAGAATCAAAATTAAAGATTTTTCCGAGTGAAAACAACGTTGAAGTGGTTGAGAATTAATTTTTGAGCTTTTAAGAATGTATACTTTAGTTTAGATTTTGTTTCTTTATTTGTTTACTAATTATGTTTAAATTTAAGTTTTATAAAAAAGTTAAATGTCGTTCTTGAAATGTTTTAAATGTCAAAAGTGTCAAAAGAGAAATGTTAAATGGCATGATAAAAAGAAAAATGTCATAATAAGAGTATAAATATGAGAATGGAAGTTTAATGTTAAATGTCGAAATTAAATATGAAGTAAAAGTAACGAATTTAGATGGAAATGTCAAATTTTAGGCCAAAACAACAAAGTAAATTATCAAATTAAAATGTCAAAAGTCAATCTGAAATGTCAAAAGTCAGATTGAAATGTCAAATATCAAGTTAAAATGTCAAATGTTAAGCTGAAATGTCAAATGTCAATTGTCAACAGCTAATTCTTTAAATGTATCCTTAGATAAATCAAAATATCGCAAAAAATACAAATTCGGTGTCAATTTTTACGAAAACAAAATGGACGTTACAAAATATCTGACAAACTTTCACAAAATTTGCGTTATTTTTGTAAAATTTGACAATTACAAGTATTTTGGGTCAAGGAATTCAAGTTCTGTGGCAAAATGTTTAAAAACAAAATGGCTGACATAAAATGGCGGTTACATTTTTTCAAAAATTGTGCTATTTTTTTAAAAATTATGATATTTTCATAAAATTTGACATTTATAATTTTTTTGGGCCAATAAATTTAAGTTCGGTGACGAAATGTTCAAAAACAAAATGGCCGCTACAAAATAGCGATCTAACTTTTTTAATAATTGTGCTATTTTTGTCAAATTTGATAATTACAAGTATTGTGGGTCAAGAAATTTAAGTTCTGTGGCAAAATGTTCAAAAACAAAATGGCTGACACAAAATGGCGGTTTAACTTTCTCAAAAATTGTGCCATTTTGCTAAAACAACAAAGTTTTTTGGGTCAAGTTATTAAAATTCGGTGACAAAATGTTCAAAAACATAATGGCTGACATAAAATGGCGGTTACGTTTTTTCAAAAATTGTGCAATTTTGTTACAAATTATGATATTTTCGTAAAATTTGACATTTATAATTTTTTTGGGCCAATAAATTTTTTCAAAAATTGTCCTATTTTCGTCAAATTTGACAATTATAAGGATTTAGGGTCAAGGAATTCAATTTCTATGGCAAAATATTCAAAAACAAAAAGGCTGACACAAAATGGCAGTTACATTTTTTCAAAAATTGTGCTTTAAGTTTGGTGAAAAAATGTTAGAAAACAAAATGGCTGACACAAAATGGTGCTTAAATTATCTCAAAATTTGTGCCATTTTCGTAAAATTTGACAGATCAGAATTTTTTGGATCAAGAAATTTAAGTAAGTACGGTGGAAAAATGTTCATAAACAAAATGGCCGACATAAAATGGCGGTCTAACTTTCTCAAAAATTGTGCAATTTTCCTAAAATTTGACAATTATAAGTTTTTTGGGATAAGAAGTTTAAATTCGGTGGCAAAATGTGCGAAAACAAAATGGTTGACATAAAATGGTGGTTAAATTTTCACAAAAATTGTAATATTTTCATAAAATTTGACATATCTTTATATTTTGGATCAAGTTTGATGGTAAAATCTTTGAAAACATAATGGCCGACACAAAATGGCGGAATAACTTTCTCAAAATTTGTGAAATTTTTGTAAAAAATGATACATATGAATTATTGGGTTAATACATTCAAATTCGGTGTCAGAATGTTCGATAACAAAATTTTAAAGGTTAATAAATTTAAATTAGCTATAAAAATATTAAAAAACAAAAATATAGTATAAATTATAAAATTACTAACCTCAGCTTCATATCCTTCTCTAACATTAAACGTCAAATCGTGCTGAATATCGTTGGCGAATTGTTGTTGATATTCCGGATAAAGTTTCAACACGTCGACCAATCCGTGAATATGTATACACTTAAAATCGCAATAAGTTAAAGCACGTACGTCGCTGCTTGATTTTATAACGATATCGTTGGTATTTGATTGACGTTGATTTTCGTTTGGAGGTCCATTGGTCGAATATTGTAAATGCATATTGATGTCGCTGCCTACTAGATCACCTTTACCTAAATATATAAATGATAAATACAAATTTTAGTTTAACCCTCGTAATATTATTGCATTTAGTTGCTAGTATTATGCATAATATAAAACAACAGTTAACCGACTGGAAAACTAAAAATGAAAGATAAAAGCAACATTGTTATTTTTAAATTATATAAAATATCGTATATGTTGTATTTGTTTCTGAAATCATAAAAGTATAAAAATCCATAATAGGAATATACAGAAATGCTTGTGACTAAGATGACATTTCAACAATTGGTACAACATAAAAAAAAATATCTCTAAACATCATCCATAGCCAGAAATTATATAAGATGCGACACACCGTCCATTTTTTTGTTCTTCTGTCAAATAATGTATTTGACCTTGGCATTTAAATTGGTATGTACGCGACGTTGCCAAAATGTTGAAGAATGTATAAATGACTAAAATTATAATATAATTGAATATTATTAAACAGTAATTAGGAACTAACACAAATCAAATTGTCAATATCCAAAAGAAATATTAAAACAAAAAACACTAAAATAATCACTGTGACCAACTTAAAATGATCATTTTAAGGTTAACTAGATGTGAAATCGGCGAGATTGGATAATTATACTCTGTCTAATATGTCTTTTTTCGTAAAATAACAGACGTCAACTTGACTAGTTATTTTTGTATTAAAATATATAGTGTGGCTGCACTGTTTGGATGTGTCTACTCGGCCATTACCAAGTTTAAAAAATAGTGAATTATTTGAACATAATAGGCATAACAAATATAAGGTTTGTTCGTGTTTTTAGTTTTGCTTGTGCAGAACAGTTCCAGACATGCGTAATAGACTAAAAGTGTTCGTGTTTTCTGGAACCAAGTTCTGAACTAAGAATCCTGTGTTTTAGTTTTTTTTTTTCAGAACGATTCTGAACTGTTTCAAATAATTCTATGTAATTCTAGTTAAAAGTGTGAACTGACAAAAACCGTTAAATATAATAAACAAGGTTTAAGGTTATGTTTATATTGTGTTTATATATTATGGAATTTTTTATTTTTCTAGTATTACAATTTGACAAATCATGAATGACAATTGACATTGACAGTTGATTATTGAGGTGTTTGTGTTAATTTCTTAATTCAAAACTGTTTTGAACAATTTTAAATTTGTGTCACTGAGCAACTAGTTCTGCGCAATTTTAGAACGGTTTTTTTTTAAAGAACACAAACAAACCTATAATTAGAGCTAATTTAATTTAGCATATTTTAATCTATTATTAAATATTTATTAATCTAAAAAGAAGCAGGAAAAGTTAAAATGTTAGGATATATATTGTTATTTTAACTTAAAATAGTATCAGTAGACACTACCATTTTTGACGTATTATTGACAAAATTTGTACAGATTTAGCATATATGTAATACTCCTATATCGCAAACGTCCTATCTTTGCTTGTAGAAACAAAGTGTTTCGACAGAAGGAGATACAAGATCGGAATTGGGTGCCAACGCGCATGCCCATATACATAAATTGCATTGGCGTCGTGTTCCGGGGTGAAAAAAGAACGTAGAGAAAAGGAAAGTTAAGCAAACGTAGGCAATTTTACAGCTGTGACGCCTATGACTTATCCGACACTGCGTGAGAGAGAAACGATCGTCTACACTCTACTATCGGCGACACTTCTCTCTCAAGCTGGCGATATAGAAGTATTACATATATGAGATTTAGTGAGTTTTTTTTTCGCCAACTTAACTGAGTATTGTTAAAAAGTTAAAAGAAATATTGAATGGACTATTGAATTTAGTATCTAATATCAAAAGTATAATAAAAACGTAATCAGAAAAATCCATTCAAATTAAAAATAAAAAAAACCAAAATATTTTAAAAAATTAAAATTTATAAAAAAAAAAATCAAAAAAAAATCCAATTAAAAAGGAAAATGCCAGAAAATTTAAGGATGAGATAAGTAAAAAAAAGAAAAAAAAATTGTAAAAAATTAATTAAACATCAAAAAAATATGGGAAAAAATAGGAAAAATGCCAGATAAAAATAAAATAATAAGAAATTCAAAAATCAGAAAAAAATTGTAAAGATCAGAATAAGTTAAAAAATCATAAACCAAAAAAAAAAATTTAAAACATAAATTTAAAAAAGACAAAAATTTCAAAAAATATAGAAAACTTTCAAAGGTTATAAAAATTTAACAGAAGTAAAAAATTAAAATGTACAAAAAAAAAGAGAACAAAAATTGGAAAAATCAAAAAAAAAAAGAAAAAAAGTTGTACGGTCGGGGACCACATCAGGAACTAAGTTTTAATATCTCTCTCTTTCTCTCACTGTCTCAATTTTTTACAATTTTCCCAATTTTTTCCCATATTTCCCAATTTTTTCCCATATTTCCCTATTTTTTCCTAATTTATTTGTTTTTCCAATTTTTTTTTAATTATTTTCCCTACTTTTCATTTTTTTCTAATTTCCCCTATTTTTCCATATTTGTTTCTATTTTTCTTTGTTTTTCCATATTTTTTCTATTTTTCATTATTTTTTACTATTTTTCTCTATTGCCTCTTTTTCCTTATTTTTCACCTGTTTTACTGATTTGTATCTATTTTTTCCTATTTTCGTTATTTTTCTTTATATTCTCATTATTTTTTCCGATTTTCTCCCATTATGTCCTGTTTTTTCCAATTTTTCTTTATTTTTCCCCATTTTGCTTTATTTTCTCTATTTCACATTATTTTTCCTTATTTTCCCTACTTTTCCCCATTTTTAGCTTTCTCCATTATCTATTATTCCCTATTTTTCATTATTTTTTACCATTTTTCCCAATTATTCCTTTTTTTTCCTATTTTGCACCATTTCTCATTGTTTTTTCCTATTTTGGCCTATTTTTTCGAATTCTTTACAATGTTTTCTTAGTTTTCTCTATTTTGTCCCAATTTCACTTTATTTTTCCTATTTTACATTAATCTTCCAAATTTTCCCTACTTTTCCCCATTTTTCACTAATTTTCCCCATTTTTCAATATTTTTTTATCCAATCTACGATTCTACCAACCTTGCAAAAATGAGCATAGCAATCACAGTAACTAATCAGTACCAAACAGTAGTACAACATAACGAAATTATTACGTCATATGGACAGCAACCGTTTTCAAACCGAAATCTACCGTTTTTTGCATGACAAATCGCCTTGGCCATTTTAAATCTGGCAACACTGGTGACATTGTTAATGTCAAACTTCATAAGCGTCACATGCGTATTTTGATGACTATTCGTCACAAATTCTGTCAATAATTTGTCAAAAATGGTAGTGTCTACTGATACTATTTTAAGTTACAATAACAATATAGATATCCTAAAGTTTCAAGTTTTGCTCCTTCTTTTCAGACTGATAAATATTTAATAATTTGTTAAATTCGCTCTAATAATATAAAACCGTTCTGAAATTGCGCAGAACTAGTGACACAAATTTAAAATTATTCAGAACAGTTTTGAATTAAGAAATTAACACAATCAATAATCAACTGTCAATGTCAATTGTCATTCATGATTTGTCAAATTGTAATACTAGAAAAATAAAAAATTCCATAATATATAAACACAATATAAACATAACCTTAAACCATGTTTATTATATTTAACGGTTTTTGTCAATTCAAACTTTTAGCTGGAATCACATATTATTTGAAACAGTTCAGAATCGTTCTGAAAAAAAAAAAACTAAAACACAGGAGATTCTTAGTTCAGAACTTGGTTCCAGAAAACACGAACACTTTTAGTCTATTACGCATGTCTGGAACTGTTCTGCACAAGCAAAACTAAAAACACGAACAAACCTTATATTTGTTATGCCTATTATGTTCAAATAATTCACTATTTTTTAAACTTGGTAATGGCCGAATAGACACATCCAAACAGTGCAGCCACACTATATATTTTAATACAAAATGACTAATCGACCTCAAGTGTATCATTTTAAGAAAAAAGAAATATTGGAAATAGTATAGTAACTCCCATCTGTTTTTAATTTTGCAATTTTGTTATAGAATTAATAATAGAACGGTAGAAATAAAAATGGTAAACCTGACTGACCCTGAATATCACTAAAATGAGGCATTTTTTAGCGACGATCATGTCACGTGGGAGACAATCATTTTTGTATTCACTATATAGAATAGAGTGGTCTAATATATTGTGTTTATATAATGGGAGTTGCAATCAGCATGGAAGCCGGGAAACTCCATTATTAGCAACTGTTAAACGAGCGAACTCCCCATCCCGAACTGAATAGTATGTGCAGTAAATAAATAGCTTAGCACGACGTGAGGAAATTGCGTTAACGACTTTATGTTGTTTCTAACTACATTCTGGAATAATAATAAATCATCATAGAAAAGCATATTTGTTAAACTTTATGCAATTAAAATTAAGTATATTATTAAATAATTATAATATACTAAGTATCAAGAGAACATTTATTTTTGGTACAATGAAAGTTAATTTAAAATTAAAAAAAAATCTTGTCGGGGGAGGTAGATTTCTATTGTCTAAATTTGAGACTTTTATCCTTCCCCACTCCACGATATGGTCGGATCGATAAAAGTTTCAAACGAATAAATTTTATAATAATTAGAAGATGAAAATAGTCCAATGACCTGTTTCAATATTTTTGAAAATGGCGAAAATATATTTTTTTTTGAAATTTCAACCCTCTTCAGTTCCATCCCCGTGGGTCGGATGAAAAAAAAGTTTCAGACAAATTAATTCTTAATAATATTTTCAAAAATTACGGAGATCTGTTTTTTTTTAATTTCAACCCTCTTCAATTCTCACCCCTTTAGAGCAACAAATTACTGCCCCAATAAATTTCTGTATCCAATTTGGTGTCGATTAGACAAAAATTTCGTCAGAACGAAATATTTACACATTAATATTTTCATATGCGTTTAAAATTCAAAAACATTCATTTGTTTTTGTTATAAGCGATTATCTTGAATTTATTTAAAGGCAAATATGATGAGAGGATAGTTTACTGACTTTTGAAAGACCCTGTATATATACCGATAATTCTTTTTAACTAATTCTTTTTCTCCAGGTCATAAATGGCGTAGCGCCCCTATTCCAGGGTCTGGATCCCGAAATTGAATCGATTATAATGGGAAAAAAAATCGTATTAAAATATTTTACTAATTTAAATTTGCAAAAGCAGATAGTAATATATTATTGAAATTTGCCTGGTTTGTGACGTATTCTAATTTGCTACGTTGCCATATCAATAAAAAAATTCGAGTGTGAAAGCTCGATTATAGAAAAATTAATTGTAGGTTTTTTTTTCAAATTTAGGTATAAAAAAATGCAATGTAGATTTTTTCTTTTAAGTCACGTGTGAAAAAATGCATTAATGTTTTTTTTTAATTCTAAAAATTGATCCTTGCTTATTTTTCGAAATTCTAGTATTACTCGTTTTTTTAAGTAAGTGGAAAAATAAATTTTTGCTTGATTTTTTGTAAAAATTGAACATTAAAAAGTGCATTTTTGCTCTTTTTTATCCAAATTTAAGTGTAAAAAATGCATAATTGCTTCTTTTTGTAAAAATCGAGCATTTTTGCTCATTTGCTTGTCCAATTTTGGTTGTGAAAAAACGCACTCTAGCTTATTTTCTTCCAATTCAAGTGTGGAAAAATGAGTTTTGGCTTTTTCAAATTCGAGCATGGAAAAATGCATTTTCTCTAAATTTAGGTGCAAAAAACTGCATTCTTGTGTTTGTTTAAATTGTATAAAAAATGTATTTATGCTTCTTTTTTGTCCAAATTTACGTGTGAAAATATGCACTTATTTTAATTCAGATTTGAAAAAATGCATGCTTGCTTTTTTTAATTCTAATGTGGAAAAATTGTTTCATGCTTTTGTTTTTCCAAAGTCGAATGTAAAAAAATGTATTCTTACTTTTTTTTGTCAAACTCGATTATTTTTATAAATTTAGGCGTGGAAAAATGCACTCAAGTTGTTTTTCTTTTAATTCAGATATAAAAAAAAATGAATTCTTGCTTCTCTTTATAAAAATCGAGAAACAAAAAATGTATTTCGTTACTTTTTTTCCAACGTTAGGTGAGGAAAAATGCACTGTAATTTCTTTTCTTTTAATTCAATTGTGAAAAAAATGCATTCTTGCTTTTTTTAAATTCTAGAATGGAAAAATTATTTCTTTCTTCTGTTTTTCCAAATTCCAGTGTGAAAAATGCTTTCTTTTTTTTTAAGCGGGTGGAAAAATGCATTCTTGTTTTTTATATAAGATCGAGTATGAAAAAATTGCATTTTGCTTCTTTAAATTTTAACGTGGAAAAATTGATGACTGTTTCTGTTTCTCTTTAAATTCGAGTAAGGAAAAATGTATTCTTGCTTTTAGACTTCTAAACCCTAAAGGAGAAGTCTTATAATACGGCTCTGTCTGTCCGTCTGTCCGCATTTATAACTCAAAAATGAAAAGAGATAGAGACAAGCGATAATAAACTCAGCATACCTTGAATAGTTCCCAAACAGATTTTCATATTTTTCTGACTTCCGGTTTTAAAACGGGTTTTACACAAACCAGAACCGGAAGTGATACTACCGGTTTTAAAAAATCGATATTTGAAAACAGATTTGAGATATCTTTTACGGTTCATGAGATAATCGCATTTTTGTTCAAAAGTTGTCACGTGTCTGCTATCGCGCAGGCGCTTCTGACTTGTTTTTTTAAATTTGAATCAGGCTTCTTTTTTTGTCAAATTCGAATGTGAAAAATACATTCTTGCTTCTTTTTTTTTCTTCAATATTTAAGAGTGGGAAAAATGCACTTTAGTTTCTTTTCTTTTAATTCAAGTGTGAATTTTGAAAAACATAATCAAGAATCGAATTTTAACACGAAAATTTAAAAAAGTATAAATTTATTTTTTCACACCTGAATTAAAGGAAATGAAACTTGAGTGTATTTTTCCGGATCTAAATTTGGAAAAAAGGAGCAAAAATTCATTTTTTCATGCTCGATTTTTACAAAAAGAAGCAAGAATTCATTTTTTTTACATCTGAATTGAAAGAAAAAAATAGTGGGTTTTTCCACACCCAAATTTGGAAAAAAAGGAGCAAAATGCATTTTTTCATTTGGAAAAAAGAAACAAAAATGCATTACTTATATCATTAATATTTTTCTCCATTTTTTAAACATAACAAATGACAACGTGAGATGATGGTTTTATTTATATGGCAACATAGCAAATTGGAATACGTCACTAGCTCTAACAGTGGCGCAACCAGAATTTTCTATTAGAGAGGGTTTTTACCCATTAGGGGGTTTTATTAAAAAAATAGGACAAATATTACAAGAATATGTTACAGAAAATTTTAGAAAACAAAACATATGTGTGGATATGGGGAGATGATTAACCCCTAATCCCTCCTTATGGCTGCGCCACTGAGTCCTAATATTAAAAATTTAAGTATATATTATTTGCATTTTTAATTTAATATGATGTAGAGGTTTTTTATAGACATCCAACAAAGTTTGTCTGTAGTTACCTACTTTAAGGTGCTAAAGGCACCGGATTATTTTATTTGGGTTGGTGATATTGATAGGTTGGTATTAATGAAAAAAAAGAAGTTAAAGGTTATGTTTTTAACGGTTGAGAGATGGATTAACATTAGGGTTGTAATTTTATGTTAGTCTATTTTGCGAAATAGAAAGAAATACGATCAGGTTCGTTTTATTTGATACGACGCCCGTAGGTTCCAACAATAATAAATTTTCATACTCGTACAAAATATACTCCATTTCGTGGTAATTTGCAAAAATAGCTTAAAACTAATATTTGATTGAAGAAAAAATTAAAAAATGTATATATCAAAAACAGAAGATTATCCATTCTCAAATGTGGTAAGAGCGACATGTTTCGGCAAAACAATGGACCATCATCAAGCTTACAATACAAATTATAAATTGTTAAAAACGAATAAGAAATCATATTTTTACACAGTTTATAATTTGTATTGTAGCCCAGATGATGGTCCATTGTTTGGCCGAAACAACTCGCTTAATTAACTGATTTACTAAATTATATTTTATGTGATATGAGTTTTTTCATTATTTATATTTGAAAAAAATTTAAATAAAAATAAAACTCACCCAATATGGCGACAACCATATTATTCTGTACGACTTCCATGGATCCGTTGCAAATGTAATAAATCGAACTGAGCGCGTCACCTTTGTGAATGAGGTATTCCCCTGGAGCACAAAAGTTAGTTCGGATATTTAACGACAAAAGTTTCAGGCATCCTTGAGAAGCGGCCTCGAATATCGGAAGTTGTAGAATTTCTCGATGCAAATGCATCGACACGTCGCCACGCAATTCTTCAGGAAATTCTTTCAAAGTCTATCAACGAGAAAAAAAATTTATTATAATACTTAAAACTAAAAAATTGTAACTGCATTTAGGTAAAACTGTTTTCCCCACTTCCCTACCCCTTTTTCCCATCCACTCTCTTTTTTTTTATTCAACTTTTTTATTGATTTTCTTCCTGTAAACTTTTTTCTTTGTTTTTTTCCCGACTTTTTCCTCACTTCCTCCCTTATTCTTTCTCTTTCAAACTATCCCAATTTTTCCCCTCTTAATCCCCTTTGTTTTCCCACTTGCCTACATTTTTTTTCCACTTCCGTTCCACTTTCCACTTCGCTTTTTTTCCCATTTCCCTCTCCTTTTTTCCCCTTCACTCTCTTTTTTTTTTATTCAACTTTTTTATTGATTTTCTTCCTGTAAACTTTTTGTTTAAACTTTTTTCTTTGGTTTTTTTCCTACTTTTTCCTCACTTCCTCCCTTATTCTTTCTCTTTAAAACTATCCCAATTTTTTCCCTCTTCCTCCTCTTTTGTTTTCCCACTTGCCTACACTTTTTTCCCACTTCCGTTCCACTTTCTACTTCGCTTTTTTTCCCATTTCCCTCCCCTTTTTTTCCCCTCCACTCTCTTTTTTTTTATTCAACTTTTTTACTGATTTTCTTCCTGTAAACTTTTTGTTCAAACTTTTTTCTTTGGTTTTTTTCCTACTTTTTCCTCACTTCCTCCCTTATTCTTTCTCTTTCAAACTACCCCAATTTTTCCCCTCTTAATCCCCTTTGTTTTCCCACTTGCCTACATTTTTTTCCCACTTCCGTTCCACTTTCCACTTCGCTTTTTTTCCCATTTCCCTCACCTTTTTTTCCCCTCCACTCTCTTTTTTTTATTCAACTTTTTTATTGATTTTCTTCCTGTAAACTTTTTGTTTAAACTTTTTTCTTTGGTTTTTTTCCTACTTTTTCCTCACTTCCTCCCTTATTCTTTCTCTTTCAAACTATCCCAATTTTTCCCCTCTTCCTCCTCTTTTGTTTTCCCACTTGCCTACACTTTTTTCCCACTTCCGTTCCACTTTCCACTTCGCTTTTTTTCCCATTTCCCTCCCCTTTTTTTCCCCTCCACTCTCTTTTTTTTTATTCAACTTTTTTACTGATTTTCTTCCTGTAAACTTTGTGTTCAAACTTTTTTCTTTGGTTTTTTTCCTACTTTTTCCTCACTTCCTCCCTTATTCTTTCTCTTTCAAACTACCCCAATTTTTCCCCTCTTAATCCCCTTTGTTTTCCCACTTGCCTACATTTTTTTCCCACTTCCGTTCCACTTTCCACTTCGCTTTTTTTCCCATTTCCCTCACCTTTTTTTCCCCTCCACTCTCTTTTTTTTTATTCAACTTTTTTACTGATTTTCTTCCTGTAAACTTTGTGTTCAAACTTTTTTCTTTGGTTTTTTTCCTACTCTTTCCTCACTTCCTCCCTTATTCTTTCTCTTTCAAACTACCCCAATTTTTCCCCTCTTAATCCCCTTTGTTTTCCCACTTGCCTACATTTTTTTCCCACTTCCGTTCCACTTTCCACTTCGCTTTTTTTCCCATTTCCCTCACCTTTTTTTCCCCTCCACTCTCTTTTTTTTTATTCAACTTTTTTACTGATTTTCTTCCTGTAAACTTTGTGTTCAAACTTTTTTCTTTGGTTTTTTTCCTACTCTTTCCTCACTTCCTCCCTTATTCTTTCTCTTTCAAACTATCCCAATTTTTCCCCTCTTCCTCCTCTTTTGTTTTCCCACTTGCCTACATTTTTTTCCCACTTCCGTTCCACTTTCCACTCCGCTTTTTTTCCCATTTCCCTCCCCTTTTTTTCCCCTCCACTCTCTTTTTTTTATTCAACTTTTTTACTGATTTTTTTCCTGTAAAGTTTTTGTTTAAACTTTTTTCTTTGGTTTTTTTCCTACTTTTTCCTCACTTCCTCCCTTATTCTTTCTCTTTCAAACTACCCCAATTTTTCCCCTCTTAATCCCCTTTTGTTTTCCCACTTGCCTACATTTTTTTCCCACTTCCGTTCCACTTTCCACTTCGCTTTTTTTTCTCATTTACCACCCTTTTTTCCCCATTTTTCCAATAATTTTTTCCAACTTTTTTCTCATTTTCTCCCTTTTTGTTTTCCCACGTCCCTGTCCTTTTTCCAGATTACCCATCCCACTTTTTTCTAACTTCCTTCTCTCATTTTTCCCACTTACCTCCCCCATTTTTCTCACTTCCTATCTCCTTTTTTCCCTACTTATTTACAAATTCCTTTTTGATTTTTTTTTTAATTTTTTTTGCTCCGCTCTTTTTCTTCTACTTTTTTATGCATTTCTTTGATTTAAATTTTTTCCCACTCCCCTCGTTCTCTATTTTCTTTTATTTTTACTTTTTTTTTTGTTGTTTCAAACTTTTCCCCTTTTTTGCTCACTCTTCTATGTTTTCTGCCAATTTCTTTTTGTTTCAAACTTCGTTTTCCACCTTTTTTTTTAAATTCCTTATTTTTTTTTATATCCCTCTCCCTTTTTTTGCCACTTACCCTCTCCTTTTTCCCTCTTCCCATCCCCTTTTTTTAATCCCATTTTTTGACTAATATCTTTGTTTCAAACTGCTTTTACAATTTTCCCCACTCCTCCTCTTTTATCTTCTACTTTTTTTACCGAATTCTTTGTTTTAAACTATTTTTTCCAACCCTTTTTCCACTTCCATAAAGTTTTACACATATATTTTGTATATACTATAGTTTATTTTCATCTCATTAAAATTTTCGAAACTTTTGCCATTGTTGCCAGATTTACAAAAAAGTAATTTTTTTTCATACTTTTTTGTGTCAACCTGTAAATTTTTGATTCAAAAATGGCGAGAGGTCATGTGCTGTGCTGGCCACATCAGATATTTTTTTATTTTAATTTTAATATGAAAAAATTGATTTTTTTCTTTAGTTTTCTCAAAATCGAGAGTAAAAAAATGTATTCTTGCCACTTTTTTCAAAACCGAATTACGTTTCTATTTTTTTAAAAATCCGGGTGTAAAAAACATATTCTAGCTTTTTCTATATATTTAGGTGCGAAAAAATGCAATCTTACTTTTTTTAAATTCGAGTGTGAAAAATTCATTCTTGGTTTTTTTGTCTTGTCAACTTGATTAAGAAAAGATGCATTTTTGCTCCTTTTTTCCAAATTTAAATGTGAAAAAATATTCTTTTATTTTTAATTCAGGTGTAAAAAATACATTCTTACTTTTGTTTTTCCAAATTTAAGTATGGAAAAATGTATTCTTGTTCCTTTTTTTCAAGTATGTGGAAAAACGCATTGTTGTAAATTTTTTCAAAAACGAATAAAAAATGCATTTTTGCTTTTTTTCCTCAAATTTCGATTTTTTTTTAAATTCTAGTGTGAAAAAATGTATTTTGGCTTTTTTTTGTAAACATCGAGTACGAAAAAATGGATTTTTGCTTTTTCTCTTCAAAAAAATGCAATGTTACTTTTTTTAAATTGTAGTATGGAAAAATTAGTTCCTGCTTCTATTTTTCCAAATTTAAGTGTGAAAAAATGCATTTTTGCTTCTTTTTGTGAATTTCGAATACGTAAAAATCATTTTTTCTTTTTTTTTCTTCAAAATTAGATGTGGAAAAATGCACTCTAATTTATTTCATTTTAATTTAGTTATAAAAAAATTCAATCTTGTTTTTTTTTTAATTTTGTTGTGGAAAAATTAATTCTTGCTTCTGTTTTTTCCAATTTGGGTGTGGAAAAATGAATTCTTGCTTCTTTTTGTAAATATCAAGTCGGGAAAAATGCATTTTTGCTTATTTTTCTTCAAATTTAGATGTGGAAAAATGCACTCTAATTTATTTCATTTTAATTTAGTTATAAAAAATTTCAATCTTTTTTTTTTAATTTTTGCTTCTATTTTTCCCAAATTCGAATGTGAAAAAATGTATTCTTGCTTCTTTTCTCAAAATCGAATAAAAAATGTAATAGATTTCCATTTTTTTTTAATTCGAGCGTGAATAAATGTACTGGAAGATGTAATTTTGCTTATTAAAAAAAAAAGTAGCATGAAAAAATGCATTTTTTCTCATATTTTTCAAAATTAAAAAAAATTCATTACCAAAAATAATAGAAAATAAATACTATTTCGGATATAAAATTCTAAACCAAAATTTATAATAATGAAAAATAAAAAAATAATTTTTTTCCAATTTTTAATATCTCAAATATATAGTAAAAACGATGTGTAAAAGTTTCTTACTTGTACGATTTTTAATAATGAATACACCGAGAAAAAAGTTAAAATTATATTTAGTTTTATCAGTGTAATATCTTTTAGAATATGAAACATAAAAAAAATTTACTTAACCATAATATTTTCCGGTAAAAGTTTCCTAAAAATAGCAATTTCATAAAACAGTCAAGATGATATATATATTGATGGAAATTGCAATGATATATCTGTATGTGAAAAATTCTGTCCGAGAAGAATATTTTTCAATTAGCCTTTTTTACAGCCGAACGATTTATAGTCTATAAAAGTTCATTTCATTTTTATATAGTACAAAAATCAATAATAAATATACACTGAGAAAATTTCTTTCCAATCGAAATTATTTTCCATCATGAGGTAAAAGTCTACAATTTTTTTTATATACTAATTTGGAGTCAAGGAACACGAAAATGTAAAAAAAAAACTTACCAACAAAAGTTATGAATTTTTGAAACCATCATTAGACCATTCAGTAACAATATTTTTTTTATAACATTATCTCTTCTTAATACATGTGTTTCACGATTTTCTTGTCACACACAAATCTTGACTTAATAAATTACACGAAAATCGACAAAATCTTCTTGAACTAATACCAAAATAAAGTATAATTTATTAAAAATCTTTAAAGATAATATTTTTCAGACGCCATTTTATTTCTTACGTCAATTTATTCATACAGAAACCACAGAATATACACTATTAGAGTGCGGAAACTAAAATATAGTGAAAAGATGAATGGATGACCTTGAACTTAATTATCGTTAAGTTGACACTATTTCTTACGTCATTTAACTCATACAGAAACCACAGAATATACACTATTACAGTGCGGAAACTAAAATATAATGGAAACGTCAATGGGTGACCTTGAACTTAATTATGGTTAAGTTGACATTTCATCTATCTTTTTCTGATTCTTTCCTATCTTTGCCGTATTTGTCCCAATTTTTTATGTTTTTTACTATTTTTCGCAAATTTTACAATTTTTCCCCCTATTTTCTCTAGTTTTCGGTAATTTTCCCCGTATTTTCCATACTTTTCCCCAATGTTCGATATTATTCGTTATTGTTTCACTTTCTTCATATTCCTCCGGTTTTTCATTATTTTTTTCTGTTGTTCCATATTCATCCCTACTATTTTCTATTATTTCATTATTCCATTTTTTTCTTATTATCCCCAATATCGCTGTTTTTTATTATTTTCGCATGTTTTCATATTTATTCTCTAATTTCCCTATTTTTTCATATTTTTTCCTATTTTTATTATTTTTCCCAAACCCTATTTTGCTAAATTTTGCCAAATTTTTCACTATATTTTACAAATTTCTGCATTTTTCACAATTTTGCCCTATTTCTTCTTCTTTTTTGCGTTTATCCTAATTTTACACTATTTTTCTCTTTCTTCCCATATATTTTCGCCTATTTTTTACTATTTTCTCTATTTTTCCTATATCTTTCTATTTTTTTCTGTTTTCCATTAGTTTTTCCTGTTTTCTTTATTTTTGATTATTTGTCCTTATTTATAGTTATTTTTCCCCATTTTGTCCTATTTTTCCTACTGTTTCCCTATTTCTCCTATTTTTCCCAAACACAATTTTTCAATATTTTTCCCAAATTTTCCTATTTTGCTCAATTTTTCTTATTTTTTCGCAATTTTTCAGTATAGAATTTATAAAAGGTTTCGATTTTCAAAAGAATCAGTTCGTTTTATTCTTACGGAATAGAAATAAATTGTCAACATGTCGTCGAATGTCAAATCAAATTTATGCACAGAACAAGCCAAATCAGAATTCTAAACCATGAAATTATAAAGTTCAGAGCCAATAATTCTGATTAAAGCTTAAATTTAAGAAAAAAGATGATGTTAAATTTAATAGAGACACGCCCACATTAAATCATGATTAAGGTATAATCATAGCATAAAGTACCGAAGAACTCTGTTAAAATTTAATTTTCTGTTAAATTAATGTAATCAGCTCGCAAAGTACCGGGCCTTAGGTGTCAACTTAACGATAATTAAGTTCAAGGTCACCCATTGACGTTTCCACCATATTTTAGTTTCCGCACTGCAATAGCGTATATTCTGTGGTTTCTGCCCAAGCAGCAAGATGTCGTCATTTTGACGTTGTTTTTTCGTCATTTTTGGTCCGAGACGTCATTTTACCAATAAATGACGTGATTTATGCCGATCAGTTTTGGACGTCTAGTAGACGTCATAGAGAGAGATCACGTCATTTTTATGAGATTTTTTCATCATTTTAGAAATAATAAATATATATTGTTTTAATTAAAAATTTAATGCAAATAATTCATATTTATGAGTATTAACATCGACTTATACTTGATTTACATTTTTTCGTGTCGTCATTTTTACAGCAGTTTTTCGTCATTTTTAACTTTTTAAACTTTTTAAAATTTAAATGTTCTGCATTCTGTAAAAACCGTTTTTAACAAGTTTATATTTTTTAAGTCTACCTATATTTTTAGTACATTTTTTAGCCAACGTCATTTTTGCGATATTTTTCGATATATTTAACTTGGAAGATTTTTCAATGTCTCTTCAGTAAAAATTCGTATTTTGTCAAAAAATCAGTTTTCCTATCAAAAATATTTATTTTTAAAATCTGATAATTTTAACAACCTGCTTTTACCTGGTATTACAGGTTAAAAAAATGTTTTTGCGTGAGTTTTTTATAGGTATTTTAAACCAATTTTCAAATCTATTCGTAAATAAAAATCACTATTATATAAATTATTTCTATTAAATTAACTTTGATTATTTACTTGTTTTTTATAGTATACTTTAGTCGTATATACGAGATTTGTCAAAAAATGTAAATTGTGAATGTGAAATATGCAAGTACCCTCATTTTTGACAATATCGAAATTTGTTATAAAGTCAACTACGTTCAGATATGCAATAATATCCATGTGCATTAATAAATAAGATTTTAATTTTTTTGAAACTTTTTACAATAACATAATTACATTTTAGTTTTATTTTATGTGACTTATGACTATATATTTCAATACATTTCAATTGTAAATATATTTTTTTCTACCAATTTTTGGTGTTGTTACAAGTAAACGTAATTTACTCTGATACAAGATTCACATTTTTTGGCACACCTCGTATACGACTGAAAAATTTTATATCTGGATGGTTGTATTTTAGGTTTTATACCATGCAGAAATTTTATGAAGAACAAGTTTTTTTATAAAACTAATAATAAAAAAGTGTTCCATATGGTACCGACTTATCTATATTAAATACAATAAACGTATTTCTATTGTTTTTAATAAACGCATTTTAGTTTAGGAAAATTTTTTTTACTAAAAAAAGTCCCAAAACCCCACCTTTTATAATGAAAGTGTCAAACTTTTTTATTAAATCAGTTGTTTTATGCTAATATAAATACATTAAAATGAAATATTCACCTTTTTTAATTGACAGAAAATGTTGTTTTGTATATGTTGCATTTTACTATAGAATATGGAATTTTGACATGCAGGTGACCAGACAAGTTTGAAAAGCTGGTCAAATAAACAACATTCCGGATTCCAGAACAAATCTTGTTGGATCTACAAAATGAAAAAATAGCCAAGTTGATGTATGTATAAAGTTTATTGTATCCTCATTTTTCTTTGGTAAATGACATTTTTACGTCAAAAAATCACGTATTTGTATGGTATAAAATGAGACCCTTTTCACGTGATTTTTGCGTCACACAATGACGTCCTTTTTACCTCATACACTGCCGTCATACAGTGACGTCCTTTTAACGTTATAAAATCACGTTACTGACATAATCACGTGATCCTATCGTCATAAATGACGTCATTTTAAAAGTCCAAATGACGTCCTAACCTCAAAAAAATGACGAAAAAATGTCGTCAAATTGACGACAGCTTGCTGCTTGGGTGTATGACTAAATTGACGTAAGAAATAAAATGGCGTCTGAAAAATACGTTCTTTAAAGATTTTTAATAAATTATACTTTATTTTGGTATTAGTTCAAGAAGATTTCATCGATTTCCGTGTAAATTATTAGATCAAGATTTGTGTGTGAAAAGAAAATCGTAAAAAACAGGTATTAAAAAGAGATAACGTTATAAAAAAAAATGTGACAGTGTAATTTGATGATTTTTTTCAAAAAATCATAATTTTTCATGGTAGTAGACCGCCAATTTTTATTTACATTTTCGTTCCCAAATCTAATGTATAAAAAAAAATATCAAAATCCGTAAACTAGATTTTGTTCCCATCATGATTATAAAACCATTTCCTTAAAATATTAAACTCGAAAATGGGAAATTTTAATGATACGAACACGTGGCAAAAACCACAAAAATTCAATTAAAAAGAAAAATAATAATGAATATATGTATACCTCGTGTATGTCGATGCCGTGATTAAGCGACCACATCGTTTGAAAATAATCCTGCATCCTTTGTTTCAGCTCTTTCGGAATCTGGTGCAAAATAAGGAAATCTTTAAGGTCGCGCCATTTTTGTTGGTACAAAGAACGTCGTGAATACATTCTTTGAATAATCGCCGTTACATTACCGAATACGACAGCGTGCATTAAAGCTTAAAACAATAAATTAATATTATTAAAAAAAAAATCTAAATTTTTATTTTAAATAAAACTTACCTCCAATTAACATAACGCATATACTAAAAATTTTTTCGTACGTTGTATTAGCGCTGACGTTTCCGAATCCGACGCTTGTTAAACTCGAACAAGTGAAATAAAGTGCTGTGACGTAAGCATCTAAACTTGTTACGTTGTAGGCGTGCGGTAAGTGTAATCTTTCGGCTAACGTGTGAATCCAACCTAGAAATAAAATCATCCTGTAATTTATGATAAATATAATATTTTTAAACAATATTAAAAATAAATCCATCTCAATTAACGTTTGTAATATCTCATTTATTGTAAAACTTTTTACCTTTATAGAATTTTTGGGCCTGAAGTTGGCTTGTAAACCGAAACTAGTTGCCGTTTCCTTTTTTTTTTTTTTTTTAATTATATTTATGTGGTCGAGTTTTATTTTATTTTGTAACGCACTTTGCGTCGTCAAGCGGTATTTTGGCATAAAAAATGCATTATTGCTCTAATGTGGAAAAATTGATTCTTAATTCTTTTTTTTTAAATCGAATTAGTTTTTTTTTTAATTGAGTGTGAAAAATGCATTCTTGTTTTTTTTTTTAAATTCGAGTGTGGAAAAGTTGATTTTTGATTCTTTTTATTTTTTAATCGAATTAGGTTTCTTTGTTTTTTTTAAATTCAAGTGTGGAAAAATTCATTCTTGATTCTTTTTTTTTTAATCGAATGAGTTTTCTTATTTTTTTTTTTTTAATTCAAATGTGGAAAAATTGATTCTTGGTTCTTTTTTTTTAAATCGAATGAGTTTTCTTAATTTTTTTTTTAAATTCGGTGTGGAAAAATTAATTTTTCTTGCTTCTTTTTTTCCAAAATGGAGTGCGAGAAAATTGATTTTTGATTCATTTTTTTAAATCCAATTATTTTTCTTTATTTTTTTTTTTAAATTCGAGTGTGGAAAAATTGATTCCTGCTTATGTTTTTCCAAATTCGAGTTTGGAAAAATTGTTTTTTGATTCTTTTTTTTTAATCGAATTAATTTTCTTTATTTTTTTTTAAATTCGAGTGTGGAAAAATTGATTCTTCTTGCTTCTATTTTTCCAAATTCGAGTGCGAGAAAATTGATTTTTGATTCATTTTTTTAAATCCAATTATTTTTCTTAATTTTTTTTTTTAAATTCGAGTGTGGAAAAATTGATTCCTGCTTAAGTTTTTCCAAATTCGAGTTTGGAAAAATTGTTTTTTGATTCTTTTTTTTTAATCGAATTAATTTTCTTTATTTTTTTTTAAATTCGAGTGTGGAAAAATTGATTCTTCTTGCTTTTATTTTTCCAAATTCGAGTGCGAAAAAATTGATTTTTGATTCTTTTTTTTTTAAATCGAATTAATTTTCTTAATTTTTTTATAAATTTCAGTTTGAAAAAATTGATTTTTGATTCTTTTTTTTTTAAATCGAATTAATTTTCTTAATTTTTTTATAAATTTCAGTTTGAAAAAATTGATTTTTGATTCTTTTTTTTTTAAATCGAATTAATTTTCTTAATTTTTTTATAAATTTCAGTTTGAAAAAATTGATTTTTGATTCTTTTTTTTTTAAATCGAATTAATTTTCTTAATTTTTTTATAAATTTCAGTGTGGAAAAATTGATTTTTGATTCTTTTTTTTTAAATCGAATTAATTTTCTTTATTTTTTTTTAAATTCGAGTGTGGAAAAATTGATTCTTCTTGCTTTTATTTTTCCAAATTCGAGTGCGAAAAAATTGATTTTTGATTCTTTTTTTTTTAAATCGAATTAATTTTCTTAATTTTTTTATAAATTTCAGTTTGAAAAAATTGATTTTTGATTCTTTTTTTTTTAAATCGAATTAATTTTCTTAATTTTTTTATAAATTTCAGTGTGGAAAAATTGATTTTTGATTTTTTTTTTTTAAATCGAATTAATTTTCTTTATTTTTTTTTAAATTCGTGTGTGGAAAAATTGATTCTTCTTGCTTTTATTTTTCCAAATTCGAGTGCGAAAAAATTGATTTTTGATTCTTTTTTTTTTAAATCGAATTAATTTTCTTAATTTTTTTATAAATTTCAGTGTGAAAAAATTGATTTTTGATTCTTTTTTTTTAAATCGAATTAATTTTCTTTATTTTTTTTTAAATTCGAGTGTGGAAAAATTGATTCTTCTTGCTTTTATTTTTCCAAATTCGAGTGCGAAAAAATTGATTTTTGATTCTTTTTTTTTTAAATCGAATTAATTTTCTTAATTTTTTTATAAATTTCAGTTTGAAAAAATTGATTTTTGATTCTTTTTTTTTTAAATCGAATTAATTTTCTTAATTTTTTTATAAATTTCAGTTTGAAAAAATTGATTTTTGATTCTTTTTTTTTTAAATCGAATTAATTTTCTTAATTTTTTTATAAATTTCAGTGTGGAAAAATTGATTTTTGATTTTTTTTTTTTAAATCGAATTAATTTTCTTTATTTTTTTTTAAATTCGTGTGTGGAAAAATTGATTCTTCTTGCTTTTATTTTTCCAAATTCGAGTGCGAAAAAATTGATTTTTGATTCTTTTTTTTTTTAAATCGAATTAATTTTCTTAATTTTTTTATAAATTTCAGTTTGAAAAAATTGATTTTTGATTCTTTTTTTTTAAATCGAATTAATTTTCTTTATTTTTTTATAAATTTCAGTGTAAAAAAATTGATTTTTGATTCTTTTTTTTAATCGAATTAATTTTCTTTATTTTTTTTTAAATTAGAGTGTGGAAAAATTGATTCTTGATCCTTTTTTTTCCAATTTAATTAGTTTTCTTTATTTTTTTAAATTAAATTTTTGTATCTCAAAAGTTAAAATTTTTTACTTTTCTATTAATTATATATAATTTATTGGATTATTAAAATTTTTTATTTAATATTTTATACAAATCGAATTGAGAATATGGAAAAATAATAATTTTAATCGAAAATTAATATTTTTAGAAAAAAATTATTTATTAAAAACCTTTGAAAAAAAATTGTATATTTTTTTGTATAATATAATAAATGTTTGTTGTTTTTGTTTTTCCAAATTCGAGTGTGAAAAAATGTATTCTTACTTCTTTTTTCAAAATCGAATTAAATTTCTTTTTTTTCAAATTCGAGAGTGAAAAATGCATTTAGCTTCTTTTCTTTTAATTCGGGTGTAAAAAATGCATTTTTGCTTTTTTTTTTTAAATTCAAGTATGGAAAAATTTATTCTTGTTTCTTTTTACAAATTAGATTATAAAAAATTCTTTTTTTTATCAAACTCGATTATAAAAAAATGCATTTTTTTTTTAAATTAAGGTGTGAAAAAATGCACTGGAACTTCTTTTTTTGTAATCCAAGAGTGAAAAAATTCATTCTTGCTTTTTTTAATTTTATTGTGGAATAATTGATTCTTGATTTTTTTTTTTTAAATCGAAATAAGTTTCATTTTTTTCAAATACGAGTGTGAAAAATGCCTTCTTAAAAAAATGTATATGCATCAAATTAGGTGTAAAAAATCTATTTTTTTTTCAAACTGGATTATGGAAAAATACATTTTTGCTTTTTATTTAAATTCTTGTGTGTAAAAATTATTTCTTGTTTCTATTATTAAAAATTCGATTGCGGAAAATGCATTCTTGATACTTTTTTCAAAATCGAATTAGGCTTTTTTTATCACATTCGAGCATGAAAATGTTTTTTTTTATTATGGAAAAATACATTTTTCCCATTATTTTTTTTGAAAATTTAGGTGTAGAAAAATGCACTGTAGCTTCTTTTCTTTTAATACTTTTCTCTTTAATTTATTTGTGAAAAAATTCACTGTAGCTTATTTTATTTTAATTCAGGTGTAAAAAATGCATTTTTTCCTGTTTCTTTTTTTTTTAATTTGAGTGTGGAAAAATGCACTGTTAGTTCTTTTATTTTAATTTAGGAGTAAAAAATGCATTTTTTCCTGTTTTTCTTTTTTTTTAATTAAGGTGTGGGAAATGTTTTTATTTTAATGCTGATGTAAAAAAAAATGCATTTTTGCTTTTTTTTCAAATTTAAGCGTGAATTTTTATTTCTTTTTTGAAAATCGAATTAAAATTCGATTATGGAAAAATGCTTTTTTTTTGCCAATTTTTTTTTTGAAAATTTAGGTGTGAAAAAATGCACTGTAGCTTATTGTATAAAATAATTATTTTTTGCTGTTGTTTTTCCAAATTCGTGTGCGGAAAAATGTATTCTTGCTTTTTTTTTGAAAATCAAACTAGATTTTTTTTTAAATTTGCAGTGTGAAAAATGTATTTCTGTTTTTTTTTTTGTCAAACATTATGGAAAAATGCATTTTTGTTTTTTTTTCCTAACTTGGTCTGGAAAATGCGCTTTAGCTTCTTTTCTTCTAATTCATGTGTGGAAAAATGCATATTTAAATAAAAAAAAAAAATACATTTTTGCTTTTTTTAAAATTCAATTGTGAAAAAATATATTTTTGCTTCTTTCTTTAAAATCAAAATGAGTTTCTTTTTTTCTTAGATTATAGAAAAATGCATTTTTGCTACTTATTTTCCAAATTTAGTTGTAAAAAAAATGCATATTTGCATTGTTTTTTAAAATGTTAAAATTTATGGAAAAATGCATTATATTCTTGTTTCTGTTATCCCAGTGGAAAAATGTATTCTTGCTTCTTTTTTCACAATCGAATTAGATTTTTTTTGATCAAATTAATTCGGAGCATGAAAATGCATTATTGTTTTTTTTTGTCAAGCTCAGTTATGGAAAAACCATTTTTGCTTTCTTTCCAAATGTTGGTGGGAAAAAATGCATTCTAGTTTCCTTTCTTTTAATTCAGTTACAAAAAAATGCATTTTAATTTTTTTTTTTATTCTAATATGAAAAAATTGATTGTTGCTTCTATTTTTCCAAATTCAAGCGTGGAAAAATGTATCCTTGCATCAAAATCGAATTAGGTTTCTTTTTTTTCAAAATAGAGTGTGATAAATGCATTCTTTTACTTTTTTTGTCAAGTCTCAATTTTTCTTACTATTTTTTTATCTCAAAAGTTAAAATTTTCTATTTTTCTATTATTTATACAGGGTGTTTCATTGGTATTATAGGCATTTAAATATTTTTTTTTAATTGTCATTGAAATAAACAAATAAAAATTATCTGTGTAAATTTTGAATATTCTAATTTTTTTTAATATTTTTATTTATCAAATTTGTTTAATTTATTTAATATAATATTTTTATTCCATTTTATAAACGACAAACAAATATTTATTTAATTACAACTAAAAATAAAACTTCATTAAAATGTTAACAAAAAATTTGTATGACGTCATTAGATCCTAATTTGTGTCTAATAAAGGCACGACGCAAAAAAACTCCTCACACAAAACACTAAATTTAGTCAACACAGCTGATGAATACAAAATGGCTGAAACTTTTAAGAATCCTTTCACAATAATTTTTTTTAAATTTTTTTTTAAAACTTATATTTACAAACATTTATTTTAATTTTATATTATATTTTAATGTTTTATAACCTCAAAAAATAGCTTATTTATTTTTTTTTTATTTTTTTTAGGAGACTTTTGATTAAATTCACCACTGAAAAGTACACTAAAAGTTTCTGAAGGCTTCCATCTTTTGCAAGATTTTTTACGATCCTTCGTTCCAACATTTGTTTTTTCATCACATTTTTAGAATATTTAATTTAATGAATATTTATTTTAAAGAAAAAAATTATCTATTATAGGAGGAAATTTTGAACATTTTAAATTCCCAAAATCAACAACCCCTTAGTTACCTCTCAGCAACCGAGAAAAGTAAAGCTGTTTGATGAAAAAATATTTCAATGGACCAATCAAAATGCTTTATTATAAAATGTATAAAAATTTGGATTTATCTAAATGATTTTATTAAGATTTTATATTGAATTTAATTCCTGGGATTATTTTAAAATTTCTAAATTAGTTTTTATTCGAAATGTTTCAAAACTGTTTTGGTTTTTGCTTGTTATTTATTATTTATTTTTAATTAATACTGGAAGTTAATTTATTTTTTTTTTTTAATAATAAAAAAATTATCTGATAACTTACCCAAATCAGTGTCGACTTCTTTTTCGGCAATGACGTACCAAATGCAAGCTAACCAATGAGCGACTAAAGTAAAAAACAACATCAATAGAGTAAGTATCATGGCGCTGTATTGCGAATATCTGTCCATTTTTTGAAGAAGTCTCGCTAGACGCAATAATCTCGTTAATTTGATCAAGTGAGTATGTGAACTCGATAAAGTTCCAGAACTCTACAAAAAAAATATATATATAATTAGTCAAAAATTATTAAAGTTTCGGGCGTTTTAAAACTCCTTTTTTCAACATTCTTTTTATCTTTTATTATCGATCTAATCCCCATAAAAGCATAAAAGCTTTTTTTGCGGTAAGCCAGAATAAAAAGTACAAACTTAATTTTTAATATACGTTTGTTAGTTTATTACTTAAAAGGAAAAGAAATTTTTTTTATATCAAAAATTGTAATTTTCAATATTTTTACTTTCCCGGTCTCATCAAAGGAAATGACAAAAAAAAATTCGAGATATCGATGGAAATATCCATTTTGATGTCCTCCAAGAAGATTGAGTATGGTCTGTCTGTGTGTCTGTGTGTAATCGTCCACGATAATTGCCGAACCCTTTGACCAATCAAGCTGAAATTTGGTATGAAGGGTCAGTGTGTGCTTCAGTAGAAGGTCCTGAAGACCCACATTGATTAAATTAACATGTAACAATTTTTTTTTAAAATTTGAAGGACAAACAATACACTTTAGTACAAAATATTCCAGAACAACGTTTTAGAGTATAAAATTTCCTACAATTTTTGTATCAAACTTTTTCCAGAATTCTTCAGTTGTTTTCATCCATGATTTTACGATATCCTAATTGTAGCTATATAATGTGTTCTTTCTTGTACTTTTTTTGTTTTTTTTTTTGTTTTTTTTTTGTTTTTTTTTTATTTCGACTTTTTTTCCTTTTTTTACCTTTTTTTTTGGCCTTTTTACCAGTTTTTTTTGCTCTTTTTTAAGCTTTTTGCCTTTTTTGCGCCTTTATTTGTCTCTATGTTTCTCCTTTTTTGCTTTCCTTTTCTTTTTTTGTCTTTTTTATCACTTTTTTAACATTTTTTTTTTGACTTTACCCTTTTTTTAAATGTTTTGCACTTTTTTGAATTTTTTTTGAGGTTTAGCCTTTCTTGCCTTTATTTGTCTCCTTTTTTGGTTTTCCTTCGTTTTTTAGCATTTTTACCATTTTTTTGCCTTTTTTCCTTTTTTTGCCTTTTTTCCTTTTTTTGCCTTTGCCTTTTTTTTAGCCTTTTGACCCCTTTTTTTTTAAATTTTTTCTTTTCTTGGACTTTTTTGAGCTTTTTGCCTTTATTTGTCTCTATATTTCTCCTTTTTTGCTTTCCTTTTTTTTTGTCTTTTTATGACTTTTTGCATTTTTACCATTTTTTTTCCTTTTTTCCTTTTTTTACCTTTTTTTTAGCCTTTTTACCCCTTTTTTTTCAATTTTTGCTTTTTTGAGCTTTTTACCTTTATTTGTCTCTATGTTTCTCCTTTTTTGCATTCCTTTTCTTTTTTTGGCTTTTTATCACTTTTTTAACTTTTTTTGACCTTTTTACCCTTTTTTTTTAATTTTTTGCTCTTTTTTGCATTTTTTTGAGCTTTTGCTTTTCTTGCCTTTATTTGTCTCCATGTTTCCTTTTTTGCTTTTCTTTCATTTTTTTAGCATTTTTACCATTTTTTTTCCTTTTTTCTTTTTTTACCTTTTTTTTAACCTTTTTACCACTTTTTTTAATTTTTTTCTTTTTTTTTTGGACTTTTTTGAGCTTTTTGCCTTTATTTGTCTCCATGTTTCCTTTTTTGCTTTTCTTTCATTTTTTTTAGCATTTTTACCATTCTTTTTTCCTTTTTTTACCTACTTTTTTAACCTTTTTACCCCTTTTTTTAAGTTTTTTCTTTTTTTTTTGGACTCTTTTGAGCTTTTTGCTTTTATTTGTCTCTATGCATCTCTTTTTGCTTTTCTTTCATTTTTTTGGCATTTTTACCATTTTTTTTTGCCCTTTTTCCTTTTTTTACCTTTTTTCTTAGCCTTTTTACCCCTTTTACTTTAAATTTTTGCTTTTTTTGGGACATTTTTGAGTTTAATTGTCTCTATGTTTCCTTTCTTGCTTTACTTTAATTTTTTGTAATTTTTACTATTTTTTGCCTTTTTTTTGCTTTTTACCTCTCGCCCTTCAGATAAGAGAGGTATAGGAATCATGCTAAAAATTGGTTAGTCAGTTTTCAATGGATAAACACGTTTTGGGGTCCCTAGAATACGATTTTAATATTTTCGCGATGATGTCTGTGTGTGTGTTAGTGTGTGTGTGTGTTAGTGTGTTAGTGTGTTAGTGTGTTAGTGTGTGTGTGTGTGTGTTTGGATGGATGTTGTAGTAACGATAACTCAAAAACTACTGAATAAAAAAAATTTAAATTTTGCATACAGGCTTCTGATACCCTAGATTAGATCTGATTAGATTTTGGTGTCAATCGGACAACCGGAAGAGGCACTTGCTATGGGTGATGACGCCATTATTATACAAAACGGCAATAAAGTTTTACACACATATTTTGTATACCCTACAGTTTATTTTCATCTCATTAAAATTTTCTAAACTTTTGCCATTGTTGCCAGATTTACAAAAATATAATTTTTTTAGAGTGTCGTGCAAGGTCACTAGATTTTGACCCCACTTTATCAAAAGTGTCGACGCTAGGTTTCGTTTCTGTGATAAGAGCGAGAAAAAGTTATGACGTCTAAGTGATTGATTATTCGATAATAAAATAATATATATATAAAAAAAATATGAACTTACTTCTGCTCCGTAAAGTGCGTAAAGTAGATCGAAAGGTAGAGCTGCTAGTAGATCTACTATAAACCAAGTACGTAGATAATTAAGAGCTATAATTTTCCAAGCGGATACTACTTCTCCTTTTCTGTTTACGTAGGTCGTACGAAAATTTAATAAAATATCTGAAAAAAAAAACAAACAAGTTTCAATTATTTTACTCCCTTATTTTAGGGACTAAATTGCCACTTTTACTCCCTTGGGATTTGAGTGCCACTTTTACTTTCTTAGGATTAAAGTATTGTTAGCCCCCATTCCGAGAGATTAATAATATATTATATACCGAGGGACTAAAGTGCATATTTTAATCCCTAGGGCGATTGCGTCGAAAAATAATGTCGAATAAAAAAAATTAAAAATTGTGCAGTCAGGAACTAAACTCCTTACGTTATTTTTTTTCTTTCGAATTTTTTTATTTTTCCCTGTTTTTCCGCATTTTTAGTATTTTTCCCTATTTCCCAATATTTTCCTATTTTTACCTATTTTTCCTTATGTTTCACTATTTTTCTCTTTTTTTGCCATACTTTTTCTCATTTTTCCTACTTTTCGATATTTGTCCTTATTTTCCCTATTTTTCCTATTATTCCCTATTCATTATTTTTTTAAATTTATCCCTATTTTTCCTGTTATTCCCTATTTTTCCCTACTTTTCTTATGTTTTCCTACATTTGTATTTTTTTCCTGTTGTTCCCTGTTTTTCATTATTTTTTCCTACTTATTCTTATTTATTCCTATTTTTCTCCAGTTTTCCCAATTTTTTGCTAGTATTCCCTACTTTTCCCCATTTTTCATTACATTCCTATTTTTTCCTGGTTTTCTCTGTTTTTCATTATTTGTTCCTATTTAACTCTATTTTCTCTATTTTTCCATACTTTGTTATAATTTTTGTTTCATTTTTCCCTATTTTTTCCTATTTTTTACTACGTTTCCTAGTTTTCCCTACTCCTTTTTTTTCCTATTTTTCTCTGGTTTTCATTATTGTTTACAGTTTTCCCTTTTTTTTTGGTTTCTCCATTTTTTCATACTTTTTTGCTTCATCTCATTTTTCTTATTTTTCTCTATTTTCCCTATTTTTTCCTCTTTTGCCTTATTTTTCCTAGTTTCCCTATTTTTCACTACTTTGCTCTATTTTACTTTATTTACCCGATTTTTCTTTTTTGTCTTATTTTTCCCTATTTTTCTCAATGGTTCCTATTTTTCCTTATTTTCCTATTTTACCCAGTTTTATTTCTATTTATAATTTTTCCTATTTTTTTTTCACTTTAATAAAATAAGAGAAAATAAAAAGGGATACGAAAAATAAGAAAAAATAAAAAAAATTAAGAAAAACAAAAAAAATAAGAAAATCAAGAAAAAACAAGAAAAAATAAGAAAAATAAGAGAAAATTAGAAAAAAAAATAAGTAAAAAAAGAAAAAGAAGCTAAATTAGAGAAAAAAAGAAAAAAATCGAAAAAATAAGAAAAAAAACTCGAAGAAAACAAAAAATAAAAAATAAAGCAGCAAGGAAATAAAAGAAGAAAAATAAGAAAACACAAGAAAAAAACAATAAAAATAAGAGAAATAAAAAAAAATAAGAAAAAATAAAAAGAAAGAAGCTAAAAAAAGAAAAAGAAAAATGAGAGAGAAAACGTAATAAAAACTGAAAAAATACGAAGTGAACAAGAAAAAGCAAGAAAAATAAGAAAAGCAAGAAAAAAGGCGAAAAACAAGAAAACAAAAGAAAAAAAAACAAGAAAAAATTAGATAAATGAGAGAAAATAATATAAAATAGGAATAAGAAAAATTTAAAACAATAAGAAAAAGAAGAAAAATAAAATAAAAAAGAAAACAGAATAAATACGAAAAAACAAGAAAAATTAAATAAGTAAGAAAAAAAAGAAGAAAAAATGAGTAAAAAATAAAAAAAAAAAAATAAAAAAAAAATAAGAAAATATAAGAAAAAATAAGGAAAAGCAAGAAAAAACAGGAAAAAAACAAAAAAAAAGAAAAAACAAGAACAATCAAAAAAGCAAGAAAAAAGAAAAAATAAGAAAACAAGAAGAAATGCGAAAAATAAGAGAAAATAAGAAAAAACAGAAAACAAGAAAAAAAACAAGAAAAAACAAAAAAAAATAAGATTAAATAAGAATAAGATAAAAGAGAAAATAATAAGAAAACCAAGAAAAAATAAAAAAAGCAAAAAAAAAATTAAAAAAAAAAGATAAAATAAGTAAAAAATAGAAAAATGAAAAAAAATACGAAATTGTCATGCCCAGGATCATCAGAATAAAAATATCCTAAATTTCTCAGGGTGATATAAATTTACAGTTTTTTTTATGTAATCTAAAAAAAAAATTACTACCCAAAAATTTAAAATAATAAGAAAAATTTTAGTTTTTAAAATATAATTTTATTATCCAATCGTTTTGAGACTATTTTAAAAAAATTTTTTATTAAAATAAAAAAAAACTGGAGTTAAAATTTAATATATAAACATTTAAAAAATATACAGGGTGATATGTAGAATAAAACTTTTTTTAATCAACTTTTAACGAACTCTGTATATTTAATTAATATAATTATATTACCATTACGTAAATTAAATTATTTAATAATCAATAAATATTGATTATTTATTATATAAATAGACAAGATGTATTTGGTAAAAATTTTACTTAAAATAGGAAGATTTATGATGATTTTTCCATGGAGTTTTAAAGAAAAATATACTATTAAAATTATAATACAGATGTTAATAATTTTATCATTTTTTATATGTCAAATATATTTTCTAATTATGGGATTAATAAAATTTCCAATAATGGGAAAATTCGATGATGTTAATTTAAAAATTTTATATTACACACATTCTTTTTTTACTTTAACAATATGGTATGGATGTTTTAGAAAACGAAAAGAATGGAAAAAAATGATGGATAATATTTACACCATAAAAATTATTAAAACGGAATCATCGATTTTAAAAATTCTATGGAATTTACCATATATAAGCTGTTTATTAGTATGTATTAATTATCATATTTATGGTTATTTATCTAATTGGTTATTAATATCATCATCTTGGGATACTTATTGGATTACTTTATCATATTGCCAATTAATAATTTCCATGGCATTTTTATCACAACTATTAAAAATCTTAACCTTAAAACAAAACGAAATTTACAACGAGTTACAAGAAATTATTTTACACAAAAGAACGAATTTGATGATGATTAAAAATGAATATTTAAAAATTTTTCTAACAGCTAAAAAAATTAATAAAGTGTTTGATATGTGGTTGTTGGTTTTGGTTTTGTTTGCTTTTGATGGGATTTTGTCAGATGTTAATTATTTGTTGTCTATTATTTTTGAGAAAAAGGAAGTTCAAGATATTAATGGTATTTTTTTCGATTTGGGTTCGACTATTTATATATTTTCTGTAAGTAACTTGCATTATAAATTGTTGAGATTTTTACTTTTTTTTTTTTAAATTTTTCTAATTTTTTGATATTTTTTGGAGTTTTTTGAAATTTTTGAAATTTACAAATTTTTACAAATTCTTACTAATTTTTACTAATTTTTACTAATTTTTACTAATTTTTACTAATTTTTACTAATTTTTACTAATTTTTACTAATTTTTACTAATTTTTACTAATTTTTACTAATTTTTACTAATTTTTACTAATTTTTACTAATTTTTACTAATTTTTACTAATTTTTACTAATTTTTACTAATTTTTACTAATTTTTACTAATTTTTACTAATTTTTACTAATTTTTACTAATTTTTACTAATTTTTACTAATTTTTACTAATTTTACAGATTTTTACTAATTTTTACTAATTTTTGAAATTTTTGAAATTTTTGATATATTTGAATTTTTTCTAATTTTTAAAATTACCGAAATTTTTGAAATACCTGAAATTTTTAAAATTCTTGAGATATTTGAAATTTTTACCAATAATTTATTTTTGAAATCTTTAATATTTATAAATTATTAAAATTGTTAAAAAATCTTAAATGTTCGTTTTTGCTTTATAATTTTTTTACAAATTTAAAAATTTTGAAATTTTTTGAAATTACTTAAATTTTTTAAACCTTTTAAAATTTTTTCAATTTTTGAGTTTTGAAATTTTTACTTATATTTGAAATTTTTGAAATCTTAAATATTTTTTCAAAAATAAATTTCACTACACACTTTAAGAGTACAAAATCTACGTTTCATTTATAAAAAAATGACAAAAATGACAAATGAAAAAAATGACAATTATGACAAAAATAACAAAAATGGCAAAAATGACACATGACAAAAAGTGCAACTATGGCGGAAATGACAGAAACAACAGAAATGACAAAAATGATAGAAATGACAAATGAAAAAAATGAGTTATGAAAAAAAAATAGAAATTATAAAAATGACAAAAAAAAGCAAAAATAACAGAAATAACACATGAATTACAAAAATGACAAAAAGTCAAAAAATGACAAAAAGTACAAAAATGACAGAAACAACAGAAACGACAAAAATGATAAAAATGACAAATGAAAAATGATCATTACGACAAAAATAATAGAAATGATAAAAATGACAGAAATGACAAAAATAAAAAAAAATGACAAAAATTATTTAAAAAATGTCAAAAATCAAAAATATCGAAAATGTCAAAAATCAAAAATGTCAAAAATCAAAAATGTCAAAAAAGTCAATCTGGAATTAGCATTCCCAACTGATTTATCAGGAAAAATTTTTGCCGGATGGATTTTTTGCGGATACTGTTTTTACCGGAATCATTTTTTCCGGACAATTTTATTCTCTAGCTGATGAAGCTAAGTAGCAGAAACAGCTGTTATCGAATAAATCAATTTTTTTTTTAACAAAAAATCTAACATGACTATTTTTTTCCAGGTACTAACAATAGCAACTTTAATGTCTTGCGATCGCGTCGAAAAGGGCGCAAATCGTATAAAAAAATTATGTATAATTTTAAAACCGGACAACGATCCCATATTAGAAGAAAAACTCGACAAATTATCCCGTTACATAAACGATTTAAAAATCAAATTTTCCGTTTTCGATTTTTTCGATATTAATAGAAATACTATACCGATATTTATTTCGGTTATAACGACTTATGTTATTATTTTAATACAATTTAAAGTAGCTAATTAATAAATAAAAAAATGAAAATTTTCTTACCTATAAAAAATAGCGCTTCAACGAAAACATCCAAAACAACAGAAGGTCTTTCCGTTTCGAATGTGGCATTATACGGTACGACTACAGCTACATAAAAAGTAGCGATCAAAATTAACCAATCCCATGCACTTTTAAACATGCCGTAATGTGATATGATAAATCGACTTTTCTTCACCGATGATGTCTTGTATTCCGGCAGAGGCGCTGGAGTCGAACCCAATAAATTCTATAACAAAAAAAAAAAACAAAAAAAATCAAATATAACAATAAATCGCTACGAAAATAAATTATTGTCTAAAATAAATCAGAATAAATTGATTTTTAGAATAAATCGCTACTAGAACAAACTGTTTTTTTAGAATAAATCGCTACAAGAATAAATTGTTTTTTTTTAGAATATAATTTTTTTAAGAATAAATTACTACGAGAATAATTTTTTTTTGAATAAATCGCTACAAAACTAAATTGTTTTCTAAAATAAATCGCTACCTATTAAAATTAATTGATTTTTAGAATAAATCGCTCGTAGAACAATCTGTTTATTAGAATATATCGCTACAAGAATAAAGTTTTATTTTAGAATAAATCGCTAATTATAAAAATAAATTGATTTTTAGAATAAAACGCTACAAGAATAAATTGTTTTTTTTAGAATAAATCGCTACTAAAACAAACTGTTTTTAAGAATAAATTACTAGAAGAATAATTTTTTTTTTGAATAAATAGCTAAAAAACTAAATTGTTTTCTAAAATAAATCGCTACCTATAAACATTAGTTGATTTTTAGAACAAATCGCTACTAGAACAAACTGTTTTTTTAGAATATATCGCTACAAGAATAAATTTTTATTTTAGAATAAATCGCTACCTATAGAAATAAATTGATTTTTACAATAAATCGCTACAAGAATAAATTGTTTTTTTTTTAGAATAAATCGCGACTAGAAAAAACTGTTTTTAGAATAAATCGCTACAAGAATAATTTTTTTAAGAATAAATTACTACAAGAATAATTTTTTTTGAATAAATCGCTACAAAACTAAATTGTTTTCTAAAATAAATCGCTACCTATAAAAATAAATTGTATTTTTAGAATAAATTGCTACAAGAATAATTTGTTTTTTTTTAGAATAAATCGCTACTAGAACAAACTGTTTTTAGAATAAATCGTTACAAGAATAATTTTTTTAAGAATAAATAACTACAAGAATAATTTTTTTTTGAATAAATCGCTACAAAACTAAATTGTTTTCTAAAATAAATCGCTACCTATAAAAATTAATTGATTTTTAGAATAAATCACTACAAGAAAAAAATTTTTTTGAGTAAAAATAGCTACAAAAATATTTTGTTTTTAATAAAACGCTGTAAAAATAAATTGCTATAAGAATAAATTGTTTTTTTTTTAGAATAAATCGCTACTAGAACAAACTGTTTTTTTAGAATATATCGCTACAAGAATAAATTTTTATTTTAGAATAAATTGCTATCTATAAAAATAAATTGTATTTTTAGAATAAATCGCTTCAAGAATAAATTGTTTTTTTAGAATAAATCGCTACTAAAACAAACTGTTTTTTAGAAAATATCACTACAAGAATAAATTTTTATTTTAGAATAAATCAATTCCTATAGAAATAAATTGATTTTTAGAATAAATTGCTACAAGAATAAATTGTTTTTTTTAGAATAAATCGCTACTAGAACAAACTGTTTTTTAGAATATATCGCTACAAGAATAAATTGTTTTTTTTTAGAATAAATCGCTACTAGAACAAACTATTTTTTAGAATATATCGCTACAAGAATGAATTTTTATTTTAGAATAAATCGCAACCTATAAAAATAAATTGTATTTTTAGAATAAATCGCTGCTAAAACAAACTGTTTTTAGAATAAATCGCTACAAGAATAATTTTTTTTGAGTAAAAATAGGTACAAAAATATTTTGTTTTTTATAAAACACTAAAAATAAATTGCTACAAGAATAAATTGTTTTTTTTTTAGAATAAATCGCTACTAGATACAAACTGTTTTTTAGAATATATCGCTACAAGAACAAATTTATATTTTAGAATAAATCGCTACTTATTAAAATAAATTGATTTTTAGAATAAATCGCTACAAGAATAAATTGTTTTTTTTATAATAAATCGCTACTAAAACAAACTGTTTTTTTAGAATATATCGCTACAAGAATAAATTTTTTATTTTAGAATAAATCGCTACCTATAAAAATAAATTGATTTTTAGAATAAATCGCTACAAGAATAAATTGTTTTTTTTATAATAAATCGCTACTAAAACAAACTGTTTTTTTAGAATATATCGCTACAAGAATACATTTTTTATTTTAGAATAAATCGCTACCTATAAAAATAAATTGATTTTTAGAATAAATCGCTACAAGAATAAATTGTTTTTTTTTTAGAATAAATCACTACTAGAACAAACTGTTTTTAGAATAAATCGCTACCTATAAAAATAAATTGATTTTTACAATAAATCGCTACAAGAATAAATTGTTTTTTTTTTTAGAATAAATCGCGACTAGAAAAAACTGTTTTTAGAATAAATCGCTACAAGAATAATTTTTTTAAGAATAAATTACTACAAGAATAATTTTTTTTGAATAAATCGCTACAAAACTAAATTTTTTTTTAGAATAAATCGCTACCTTAAAAAATAAATTGTATTTTTAGAATAAATCGCTACAAGAATATTTTTTTTAAGAATAAATTACTACGAGAATAATTTTTTTTTGAATAAATCGCTACAAAACTAAATTGTTTTCTAAAATAAATCGCTACCTATAAATATTAATTGATTTTTAGAACAAATCGCTACTAGAATAAACTGTTTTTTTAGAATATATCGCTACAAGAATAAATTTTTATTTTAGAATAAATCGCTACCTATAAAAATAAATTGATTTTTAGAATAAATCGCTACAAGAATAAATTGTTTTTTTTAGAATAAATCGCTACTAGAACAAACGTTTTTAGAATAAATCGTTACAAAAATAATTTTTTTAATAATAAATTACTACAGGAATAATTTTTTTTGAATAAATCGCTACAAAACTAAATTGTTTTCTAAAATAAATCGCTACCTATAAATATTAATTGATTTTTAGAACAAATCGCTACTAAAACAAACTGTTTTTTTAGAATATATCGCTACAAGAATAAATTTTTTATTTTAGAATAAATCGCTACCTATAAAAATAAATTGATTTTTAGAATAAATCGCTACAAGAATAAATTGTTTTTTTTATAATAAATCGCTACTAAAACAAACTGTTTTTTTAGAATATATCGCTACAAGAATAATTTTTTTATTTTAGAATAAATCGCTACCTATAAAAATAAATTGATTTTTAGAATAAATCGCTACAAGAATAAATTGTTTTTTTTTTAGAATAAATCACTACTAGAACAAACTGTTTTTAGAATAAATCGCTACCTATAAAAATAAATTGATTTTTACAATAAATCGCTACAAGAATAAATTGTTTTTTTTTTAGAATAAATCGCGACTAGAAAAAACTGTTTTTAGAATAAATCGCTACAAGAATAATTTTTTTAAGAATAAATTACTACAAGAATAATTTTTTTTGAATAAATCGCTACAAAACTAATTTTTTTTTTAGAATAAATCGCTACCTTTAAAAATAAATTGTATTTTTAGAATAAATCGCTACAAGAATATTTTTTTTAAGAATAAATTACTACGAGAATAATTTTTTTTTGAATAAATCGCTACAAAACTAAATTGTTTTCTAAAATAAATCGCTACCTATAAATATTAATTGATTTTTAGAACAAATCGCTACAAGAATAAATTGTTTTTTTTTTAGAATAAATCGCGACTAGAAAAAACTGTTTTTAGAATAAATCGCTACAAGAATAATTTTTTTAAGAATAAATTACTACAAGAATAATTTTTTTTGAATAAATCGCTACAAAACTAAATTGTTTTCTAAAATAAATCGCTACCTATAAAAATAAATTGTATTTTTAGAATAAATTGCTACAAGAATAATTTGTTTTTTTTTAGAATAAATCGCTACTAGAACAAACTGTTTTTAGAATAAATCGTTACAAGAATAATTTTTTTAAGAATAAATAACTACAAGAATAATTTTTTTTTGAATAAATCGCTACAAAACTAAATTGTTTTCTAAAATAAATCGCTACCTATAAATATTAATTGATTTTTAGAACAAATCGCTACTAGAATAAACTGTTTTTTTAGAATATATCGCTACAAGAATAAATTTTTATTTTAGAATAAATCGCTACCTATAAAAATAAATTGATTTTTAGAATAAACCGCTACAAGAATAAATTGTTTTTTTTAGAATAAATCGCTACTAGAACAAACTGTTTTTAGAATAAATCGTTACAAAAATAATTTTTTTAAGAATAAATTACTACAGGAATAATTTTTTTTGAATAAATCGCTACAAAACTAAATTGTTTTCTAAAATAAATCGCTACCTATAAAAATTAATTGATTTTTAGAATAAATCGCTAGAAGAATAATTTGTTTTTTTTTTTAGAATAAATCGCTACTAGAACAAACTGTTTTTAGAATAAATCGTTACAAAAATAATTTTTTTAAGAATAAATTACTACAAGAATAATTTTTTTTGAATAAATCGCTACAAAACTAAATTGTTTTCTAAAATAAATCGCTACCTATAAAAATTAGTTGATTGTTAGAACAAATCGCTACTAGAACAAACTGTTTTTAGAATAAATCGTTACAAGAATAATTTTTTTAAGAATAAATAACTACAAGAATAATTTTTTTTTGAATAAATCGCTACAAAACTAAATTGTTTTCTAAAATAAATCGCTACCTATAAAAATTAGTTGATTGTTAGAACAAATCGCTACTAGAACAAACTGTTTTTTAGAATATATCGCTACAAGAATAAATTTTTATTTTAGAATAAATCGATACCTATAGAAATAAATTGTATTTTTAGAATAAATCGCTACAAGAATAAATTGTTTTTTTTTAGAATAAATCGCTAAAAGAATAAATTGTCGTTTTTAGAATAAATAGCGATAAAAATAAATTGTTTTAATAAATCGCTACAAGAAATTTATTTTTTTTTTGACTATAAGAATAATTTTTTTTAGAATAAATGGCGATAAAAATAAATTGTTTTTTAGAATAAATCGCTACAAGTAGAAATTGTTTTTTTAAATCACTCACAAATAAATTGTTTTTTAGAATAAATCGCTACCTACAAAAATTAATTTATTTTTAGAATAAGTCGCTACTAAAACAAACTGTTTTTTTAGAATATATCGCTACAAGAATAAATTGTTTTTTTTATAGAATAAATCGCGACTAGAAAAAACTGTTTTTAGAATAAATCGCTACAAGAATATTTTTTTTAAATCGTTACAAAATTAAATTGATATCTAGAATAAATCCCTACCTACAATAAATCGCTACAAATAAAATTGTGTTTTTAGGATAAATTGCTACAAGAATAAATTGTTTTTTCTAGAATAAATCGCGACAAAACCAATTGATTTTTTTTTAGAATAAATCGTTACAAAATAAATTGTTTTTTTTTGAATCGATACAAAAAACAAATAATTACAAGAGTAACTTGTTTTTTCAATAAATGGTTAAAAGAATAAATTGTTTTTTTAGAATAAATCGCTACAAGAATAATTTTTTTTAAATAAATCGCTAAAAAACAAGGATAAATTGATTTTTATTTAGAATAAATTGCCCCAATAAATTGTTTTTTAGAATAAATTGCTGGATAAAAAATTGTTTTTTTTTAGAATAAATCGCTAAAAGAATAAATTGTCTTTTTTAGAATAAATTTCTATAAGAATAAATTTTTTTCTGGACAAATCGCTACAGGAATTTTTGTCTTTTAAATAAATCGTTACAAAACTAAATTGTTTTCTAAAATAAATCGCTACCTACAAAAATAAATCACTAAAATCACTACAAAAAAATTTGTTTCTTTCAAGAATAAATCGCTACAAGAATAAATTGTTTTTTTTTTTTAATAAATCGCAATGAAAAAAATTGTTTTTTAGAACAAATCTCGACCTACACAAATAAAAAATTTTTCTTTAGAAAAAATTGCTCCAATAAATTGTTTATTCGAATAAATCGACGTTTTTTTAATAAATAGCTACAAGAAAAAATTGTTATCGCTACGAGAAAAAATGGTTTTTTCAGAATAAATCGCTACAAGAAATTTTATAGAAGAATAATGTTTTTTTTTTAAATAAAACGCTATAAAAATAAATTGTTTTTTAGAATAAATCGCTCAAAAATAAATTGTTTTTTAGAATAAATTTCCACCTGTACAAATAAATTGTTCTTTTTTAGAATAAATTACTCCAATAAATTGTTTTTTAGAATAAATCGATAAAAAAATTATTTTTTTTAGAATAAATCGCTACAATAATAAATTGTTTGTTTTTTAGAATAAATCGCTACCAGAAACTTTTTTTAGTATATAGCTATAAGAATAATTTTTTTTTAGAATAAATCGCTATAAAAATAAATTCTGTTTTAGAATAAATCGCTACAAGAATAAATTATTTTTTTTAGAATAAATCGCTACAAGAACAAATTATTTTTAGAAAAATATTTAAGTATTTTCTCTCAACAGTCGAAAAAAAAAAAAAAAAATCGCAACAATAATACATTATTGTCGGTGTAATAATTCATAATTTAAGCAAACTTTTCTTTAGGCGTTTCAGGGTCGATGAAAAAGCCTTGCAATTGCCTTACTGATTACCATCATCTTTTATCCAAACTTTTCTTTTACTAATTTACTTTCTTTTGACTTATTTTCTTTTCTCCGGCTAAATTCGTTCAATAATTAACTCTTACACTGGTTTTTTAATGAAAGCAGTTCTAAAAACATTTATTATTCGATAAGAGATATATTTCAAACGAAAAAATATTTTTATTTTTAAAATAAATTTGCACTCAAACATAAAATTCTAATTTAAGTCAATTTACTTATACACTAAGAAAAGGCATTATTAAAAACAAAACAAACTTTTATTGATATTAATATATCTCTATTTCTCTTTATCTCTCTATTTTCTATCTCTATGTCTCTGTCTTTTTGTCTCTGTCTATCTGTCTCTGTCTTTCTATTTCTGTCTTTTTGTTTCTATCTCTGTCTGTCTTTCTGTCTCTTGTCTTTCTGTCTCTTGTCTTTCTGTCTCTTGTCTTTCTGTCTCTGCCTTTATGTTTTTCTGTCTCTTTCTTTCTGTCTCTGTCTTTGTGTTTTTGTATTTCTGTCTGTCTGTCTTTCTGTCTCTTGTTTTTCTGTCTCTGTCTATCTGTTTCTGTCTGTTTATCTCTGTCTTTCTGTCGCTTGTCTTTCTGTCTCTGTCTATCTGTCTATGTCTTTCTGTTTCTGCCTTTTTATCTCTGTCTGTCTGTCTTTTTGTCTGTATCTTTCTGTCTCTGTGTTTCTGTTTCTGTTTTTTTTGTATCTGTCTTTCTATTTTTTGTCTCAGTCTCTCTGTCTCTGTCTGTCTGTCTTTCTGTCTCTGCCTTTCTGTTTATGTTTTTCTGGCTCTTTCTTTCTGTCTCTGTCTTTCTGTTTTTGTATTTCTGTCTGTCTGTCTTTCTGTCTCTTGTTTTTCTGTATCTGTCTTTCTGTTTCTGCATTTTTGTCTCTGTCTGTCTGTTTTTTGTCTCCGTCTCTCTGTCTCTGTCTGTCTATATTTCTGTCTCTTGTCTTTCTGTTTCTGTCAATTTACTTATACACCAAGAAAAGGCATTATTAAAAACACAACGAACTTTTATTAATATTAATATATCTCTATTTCTCTTTATCTCTCTATTTTCTATTTCCATGTCTATGTCTCTGTCTTTTTGTCTCTGACTATCTGTCTCTGTCTTTCTATTTATGTATTTTTGTCTCTCTCTGCCTGTCTGTCTTTCTGTCTCTGTCTTTATGTCTCTTGTATTTCTGTCTCTTGTCTTTCTATCTCTGTCTCTGTGTTTCTGTCTCTCGCCTTTCTGTCTCTTGTTTTTCTGTCTCTGTCTTTCTGTTTCTGCCCTTTTGTCTCTGCCTGTCTGTCTTTTTGTCTGTGTCTTTCTGTCTCTGTGTTTCTGTTGTATCTGTCTTTCTATTTTTTGTCTTCGTCTCTCTGTCTGTCTGCCTTTCTGTTTCTGTCTTTCTGTCTCTGCCTGTCTGTCTTTCTGTCTCTGTCTTTCTGTCTCTTGTATTTCTGTCTCTTGTCTTTCTGTCTTTGTCTTTCTGTTTATATCTTTCTATCTCTGTCTTTCTGCTCTTTCTGTGTTTGTCTTTCGGTCTCTTGTTTCTCTCTCTCTTGTCTTTCTGTCTCTGACATTCTGTTTCTGTCTTTTTGTCTCTGTATGTCTATCTTTCCGTCTCTTGTTTTTCTGTCTATTATGTTTCTATCTCTGTCTTTCTGTTTCTTGTTTTTCTGTCTCTTGTCTTTCTGTCTCTGTCTATCTGTTTCTATCTTTTTGTCTCTGTCTGTCTTTCTGTCTCTTGGTTTTCTGTCTTTGTCTATCTGTATTTGTCTTTCTGTTTCTGCCTTTTTGTCTCTATCTTTATCTGTCTGTCTTTTGTCTCTGTCTGTCTATCTTTCTATCTCTTGTCTTTCTGTCTCTTGTCTTTCTGTCTCGTGGCTTTCTGTCTCTTGTCTTTCTGTCTCTGTCTTTCTATTTATGTTTTTCTGTCTCTTTATCTATTTCGCCAAATCTAATTTTTCCGAGACCGGGCAAACATTTCGAATGTTTCGCCTCTGGTTTCTAGCTGAAACTGATCATGAGAACTGAATAGTTTATTTTTTATTGGTTCTCTTAGTACAACCTGAAAATAATTGATGGTCAAAGATGACGCCTGACTTTATTTTTTTTATTATTCATTTATTTATTCATTTTAAAGTAAAAAAAACTTTAACGTAACAATTGCTATGAATTTTGTAACATATCGTAAAAGTGCTGCAATAAATTTTCCACATTCAACTTTTCAACCATAAAATTCCTCAGAATGGTAATATACCAATTTTGCTTGTTTATTTCTTAAATTTTACGATCACAATAGACTCATAAATAAGTCTAAATATGAAAAACAGTGACGTACATGGACTTTTTCGAAAAGAGGATATTAATTGATTTATAATTCTAATAATACAGTAACAAAATATTTTTTTTCCTAGAAATAGTTTATAAATCGTCACAATCATTTCAGTAGTGCAAAAAGAGACCGCTCATGGCGCTGATACTGCTGCTGAATTTTTACTGGCGGAAAATTAAAATTTTTATTAATAATGTTCGTTTATTATTTATGCTGTTGCAATATATTTAAAATTAAATGGAATTTTAATAAAGGATATGAGTGTAATCGTTCAGAGTGTTTTTTTTAAGTTAATTTGACAGTAAATATACCTTAAGAAAATCAAGATTAACCTCATATATTTTTTAATGTAATGGAAGATGATATAGATACGTGGCAGCAAATCTTAACCTCTATGTCCAAAATAGCTGCTGGGATTGAATATTTTGATAAAATTGCTTTAATAAACTCCAGCGTTGATATATTTGATATACTTTGGTTAAAAATTAATGTAATATACTCTATATAGTTAACGTGTAAGAGTGAGAAAACATTAAAACATCACCACCATTAAACTAACGCTATAAGATCCGCTGCGACGATAAGAATTTTTCAAACTGTTGGATTTACACTGAATTAACAAACTTGTTAATTAATAGTTTATGATATTATATAATATCTATATAAAGGGTTTGTCAATAAGGGCGGGTCAAATGGGCGCAACGTGCGCAACGTTTGCACTAACGAAAACACATTTTAATAATAATAATAAAGTTTTATCATTTGTACGTGTTGCTCAATCGTATAACTTGTCATGGTGATTTAGCATCAGTGATTGAAAATAAACTATAGATTAGACAGACGCCATTTAAACAAAATGGCCGCCACAGATTGCCAACATCGACCCATATCAAGTTCCATTTTGAATTAAACATGTATCTCGAATAATTAAAAACACTGTCAACTTTTCATTAGACAATATTATTTGTCGCTCTGAACGATTGCATTCGTATCCTTCCTTAAAATTTTTATTCGGATTTCGTAAATTATTATATATATACAAAGTTGGTTAAATAGACAAAAAGATTTAATATAAATTAATTGGTTTATTTAAAATTAAAATATCAGGTCCGGTTAATTTGATATTTGGTCAAATTGGTGATTTCGGTTTTATTTAACAAGTACCTCAATTTTTCATTTATAAATATTTTTTATTAAAGGTTGGCATTTTTTAAAGAAATTTCGTTTTTTTAAAAAACCCACATCAACTTTTTTTGTGATTTACTTTTTATTTTAATTTTAAAGTCATCCTTTATTTCTCTATGTAACATTTTTAGTACAGTCTTGTTTTATTTTCTCTGTAAATAGTTATAAAATGTATAGGACCGTACTAGAAAAATTTCTTACAGTACATCAAAATTTTATACCGGAATGAAATTTGATTCTTCAACTAATTAATAAACTTTAATATTCATTCATATTACCAAAGCGATACAGTGGCGCAGACAGAATTAACTATTAGAGGGTTTTTTTACATATTACAAAAAATTTTAGAAAACAAAACATATGTGTGGGATATATTGGGGATTAACCCCTAAACCCCCCTGACTGCGCTACTGTTAAGACAAGGGATCTTAATAAAGAGTTATTTTATCTTAATTGAAGCGATACATATTTGTTAATGAGTAAGAAAGAGAAAAATGTACGAAATTTCTCCATTTCTTATCTACGTCAATGGCTAGAAAGTGCTTTCGTAAATTAGAAACGGAAATGTCGAGAACAAGAAGAAAACAGGAAAACTTCTTTTTAAGTGAAAAACTTGGAAAATGTGGTAGAAAACTTTATTTAAATTACAAATTACTTATTCGAACTGCGAATAAACTTTTCTTTATAATCGATTTAAAGAATTTTTCATTCCAGCCAAAAATTGAGAACGTCTTTTATTTGTTTTTCATTATGAAAATTGATGTCTGTCATTTTTAATTAACAAAATAAAAAAATATTTAGGTTAGATTAACACAAATACGTCATAAGAAATATCAAAATCCTTTCCAATTCCATCATATTCTTAGTATGCACGCCACTGTTTTATATAAATATTAAATCCTGATTTGTTAATTTATTTATTCACTAAGAAAAGGCGTTATTAAAAAACAAGAAATTTTTTCTTTAAAATTTTTTTATATTAAAATTTAAAATCTCTATTTTTCTTTTTATCTCTGTTTTCTCTCTGTCTGTGTGTCGTTGTCTTTGTCTCTTTGTATTCTGTCTGTTCTGTCTGTTCTATCTGTTCTGTCTGTTCTGTCTGTTCTGTCTGTTCTGTCTGTTCTGTCTGTTCTGTCTGTTCTGTCTGTTCTGTCTGTTCTGTCTGTTCTATCTGTTCTGTCTGTTCTGTCTGTCTGTCTGTGTTTATCAAGCTACAATTATATTTTGATTTTTGAAAAGTAATAAAAACAAATTAGTTTGTGTACGCTTAAAAATGCAACTAAGTCACTTGATTTCTGTTATTTTGAACATTTTATTCAGAATAATAGAAAAAACAAGGACGTCGTTACGCTTCCTTAAACAAATACATAAACAAATCCTTGCTTGGACGATACCAATTATCTGAGTTTACTCTATAACTTTTTCCATTTTCTTGTTTTGCTTCGTTGACTTTCGATTGTTCGTCCAAAATGAGACATTTCAGAGAGCCGAGATTATTTCACTTTCTTTTATCTTATAAATTTCATTTATACTCGAACGTAAACTTGGGATTTACTTTTTTTTTTTTATAAAAGCCTGCCAGGATTTTTAGCTTTAAGTAGGCTCACACACACTGATTTTTTTTTTCGTCGTTGAAAGCTTCATAAAAAATGGAATATTTCAATAAAAAGAACAAAGTGATATTTATTATTGTATCTATTTAATAAGCACCAAGGAAGTATTATTCTGAATTAGGCATCTGTAATATTAACAGTCTAGAGTTCATAAAAGTGTGCAGAATAACTAAAAGCAGTTAATTCCTGACCTTGATTCTCTTAAAGTATATTTATTGTCAAATTAACACTCTGAACGATTACACTCATATCCTTCATTAATATTTAATTTGAAATATCTTTCAACAGCAGTTTAAAAATAAATAATAAACAAAGATAATTAATAAAAATTTATATTTTCCACCAATAAAAAATCAGCAGCAGTATTAGCGCCAGGAGCGGTCTTTTTTTGTACTACTGTAATGAAAGTGACAATTTATTTTGTTTTATTCCATTTCAGCATCGATCCGCTCTTATTGACAAACCCTTTATATAAATAATATCATAAACTATTAATTAACAAGTTTGTTAATTCACTGTAAATCCAACAGTTTGAAAAATTCTTATCGTCGCAGCGGATCTTATAGCGTTAGTTTAATGGTGGTGATGTTTTAATGTTTTCTCACTCTTACACGTTAACTATATAGAGTATATTACATTAATTTTTAACCAAAGTATATCAAATATATCAACGCTGGAGTTTATTAAAGCAATTTTATCAAAATATTCAATCACAGCAGCAATTTTGGACATAGAGGTTAAGATTTGCTGCCACGTATCTATATCATTTTCCATTACATCATAAAATATATGAGGTTAATCTTGATTTTCTTAAGGTATATTTACTGTCAAATTAACTTTAAAAAAAACATTCTGAACGATTACACTCATATCCTTTATTAAAATTCCATTTAATTTGAAATATATTGCAACAGCATAAATAATAAACGAACATTATTAATAAAAATTTTAATTTTCCGCCAGTAAAAATTCAGCAGCAGTACCAGCGCCATGAGCGGTCTCTTTTTGCACTACTGAAATGAATGTGACGATTTATAAACTATTTCCAGGAAAAACAAATATTTTATTACTGTATTAGAATTATAAATCAATTAATATCCTCTTTTCGAAAAAGTCCATCTACGTTACTGTTTTTCATATTTAGACTTATTTATGAGTCTATTGTGATCATAAAATTTAAAAAATTTACAAGCAAAATGGGTATATTATTATTCTGAGGAATTTTATGGTTGAAAAGTTGAATGTGGAAAATTTATTGCAGCCCTCTTACGATATGTTACAAAAATATTAGCTTTTGTTTCGTTAAAATTTTTTATATTTAAATAAATAAATAAATAAATAAAATTACATAACAAAAAAATTTACCTATTGCCAGATAAGAAAACAACCCCCAGTACAAAATTCCTACATCAAGTTCGAAAAAAAATAACACAATTGAATTTAATCATCGATCAAGTGAGTTAACACTAGCCAATCCTCTTTGACAGTTTCACTTAGAAACCAGAGACGGAACTTTTAAAGTCTTCATCCGGTCTCGGGAAAACCAGATTTGATGCCAAGCATAACCTGTGGTAATAATAAATCAAAAATATATCTATGTTCTCTGACTGTAGACGAGAGAATAGGTAATCTTATATATACAGTGGAAGAATCGAGAGAAAGCGGCCTGAGGTGAAGAATTTGATAGTGCTGCAGTCTGTAGATGAGACAATAGGCAACCTTGTATATACAATGGAATAATCGAGAAAAAGCAGCATGGGCTGAGGCATTTCACAGGACTGGCGTTTGTCGACGGTATATTGAGCAATATTTTATATACATGGGAATAATCGATAGAAAGCGGCCTGAGCTGAAGCATTTCATTATCCTCTTTTTTAACCAAGAATTAATTTTTACTATATTTATTTGTTTCTGCCCCCGTGGAATTGAAATATTAAATGTGAAAAGTTGTAAATTTTAAATGGAAAATTTTAGAGGGGACGCAAAAATATTTAGATTTATTTATGTAGTTTAGTTATAATAATAATACTTAATAATAAAATTATTAGTAGGATAATCAAATGTGAGCTATAATAATTACTGGTATATTAAAACCTCGTAACTCTTGAATTATGAGAATTTCAAACATGTTTAATGGAATATATAGTTATTTATAAATATATTATAGGCGAAATAATTAGGTTTTATTATCAGCATATCTAGATTTAAATGTATTCGAATTAACTGAGTCGCTGTATAATTTTTCAAAAAATATAATCTAATTAAGTATCTCAATATTAAATTTGCAAATGGACTCTAAAAGTATCATGTATATATTTTTAAATCAGCCGTTTTGGCTATGATAATGCCCCAATATTTTATATACACCGGAATAAATAAGAGAAAGCGGCCTGAGCTGATATATTTCAAATTACAGCGACGATATAGACGCAATATTTTATATACACTGTGATAATCAAGAGAAAGCGACCTGAGCTGAAATATTTCACATTCTGTCGACGATATAGATGCAATATTTTATATACAGTGGGATAAACAAGAGAAAGCGGCCGGAGCTGATGTATTTTATATGGCTGTTGACGAGACATAGCCAATATTTGATATACACCTGGATAATCAAGAGAAAGCGGCCTGAGCTAAAATATTTCACACTCTGTCCACGATACAGATGTATTATTTTATATACACCGGGATAATCAAGAGAAAGCGGCCAGAGCTGAGACATTTCATATGGCTAATTATTCAAGAACGATATTCTTTTCCCAATTTTATACTTAAATTTGCGGTTGTAAAAACTTTCGTTTACTGCAAATTTTAGCGTTTGACCTTTAATACGTACCGATTAGAAGCCGTTGTACGTTTATTTTTCACTTACAGAGAGGCATAAAAATAATCATCAAATTTTATTTGTCATATCTTAAAATATTTGTTATTTGATAACATTTGATTCGTGTTAAATATTAATTATTGAAGATCATTAATTTAATACCTTGCTGCCTATCTTATGACGAACGATATTATTTAATAGCTTTTACCTGACGATTCGCTCAACGTTCAAGTCATTATATCTTTAGCAGCTCTTCACCGAGTGTATGAGCTTTTACGTATTTTACTATTCTTAAGCTCATTAAGAAATATGCCTCGGTAAAGGATGACATATAATTTTCTTTGTGGATTTCATCTCTCTCAGTGTTTGTACGAACTAATCCTTTACGTTTGTTTTCTAACATTAAATGTTTCTTTCTAAGTTTATACTCTAATAAAATTATTTTGTTTAATTCTTACCCTTAGTTACTATTGGTTAGGATTCAGCAAACATCATACGTAAAATTAATGCGCAACATCGATGGCAAAAGGATACTAGTACAGGGTTGCCATCTGTTAATGATACAATAAGCAATATACAGAAAGTAGCCTGAGCTGAGATATTTCACATTTCAATCGACGATATAGTGGTAATATTTTATATACACCGGGATAATCAAGAGAAAGCGGATTGAGCTGAGGTATTTCACAGGACTGGCGTTTGTCGACGATATATTAAGCAATATTTTATATACATCGGGATAATCGCGAGAAAGCGGCCTGAGCTGATTTAAATTTTAAAATGGAACCTTAATATTTACGGCAAAAGAATATATATTTTAAAAATAATTTGAAGAAGAAATAGCAAATTTAAGGAAATTGGAGCAATATTAAGTTCTTTTTATATTTTGGTTCAGTATTTATGTAAACCAAAAATTACAGGTCTGAAATTTTTACGATCAAAATTTTATAGTGATAAAAATATTTAATTTTCTTTTGGTTATTTAAAAATTTTGATTTGAACTTACTCTGAGAAACAGTAAATAGTAGATAAAATGAAAAAAAAATAATTAAAAAACAATAGTTATTTAAAAGATAACAGAACAGACTAACTTAATATATACCGAGAACAATCGAAAGAAAGTTGCCTGAGCTGAGGTAGGTCTGTTAACAATAAAATATATACCTTATATACACCAGAATAATCGAGAGAAAGCGACCTGAGCTGAGGTATTTCATAAGGCTCAATCGAAAGAAAGCGGCATGAGCTGGGGTATTTCAAAGAGGTATCAATTGTCAACTATATAATAAATAATATTTTATGTAGACCAGGATAATCAAGAGAAAGCGGCCTGAGCTGATGCATTTTACAGGACTGCCGCCTATCGACGATTTAATAAGTGATAATTAATATATCGGAACAGTTAAAAGAAAGCGGTCTGAGCTGATGCAACATACTCTAATTGAGATTGTTGTTCATAAGTTGTACAGATAAGTACAGATAAAATATGATAAAATATAGATTAAAAACACGATCACATTGTAATACATTAAAAAAATACACAAATAAAATTCTCTTTAAAAGCCACACAGACCAAAATATAGGAAAACAAAGAAGAAAAAACAATAGGACAACATCTAATGAGACTGTAAACCCTATTTGGGATAGGTGTATTTGACAAATAAAGAAGAACCAAAACGTCAAAATTAACCTCATATCCACATGTCAATGAAATTTTTTTTCTAATAAAGCAATATTTTATATAGATCTGGATAATCGAGAGAAAGCGGCCTGAGCTGATGCATTTGCATGGCTCCCGTCTATCGACAATTTAATAGGTGACAATTTTTATATCGAGGCAATTAAAAGAAAGCGGTCTGTGCTGAGGTATTTCACAGATTTGTCATTTGTCAACAATTTAGTAGACAATATTGTGTATATACCGGGATAATTGAAAGAAAGCGGTCTGAGCTGAGGTATTCCACATGGTTGTTATTTGTCAACGATATAATAAGCAATATTTTATATAGACCTGGATAATAGAGAGAAAGCAGCCTGAGCTGATGAATTTTACAGGATTACCGTCTGTCGACGGTTTAATAGGTGACAATTTTTATATCGAGGCAATTAAAAGAAAGCGGTCTGTGCTGAGGTATTTCACAGATTTGTCATTTGTCAATTATTTAGTAGACAATATTGTTTATGTACCGGGATAATTGATAGAAAGCGGTCTGAGCTGAGGTATTTCACATGGTTGTTATTTGTCAACGATATAATAAGCAATATTTTATATAGACCTGAATAATCAAGAGAAAGCTGCCTGAGCTGATGCATTTTACCGGGCGCCGTCTATCGACGATTTAATAGGTGATAATTTACATAGCGAGACAATTAAGAGATATTTGACAGGGTTATCTTGTCAACAATATAGTAGACAATATTTTGTATGTACCCAGGGTAATTGAGAGACAGCGGCCTGAGCTGAGGCACTTCATAATTACCAAAATGGACCCTAGTGATTTACCATTACGTTTTGCATAAGGAATGACAAATTTACCGAAAAAAAAGTATATGGATCTTGCATTAATAATATTTTAATAACTGTTAGAATTATGTTTAATAAAGATTAAAAATAAACAAACTTACATTATTCATCTTGAGTTTCCCCTTCATCCCTTTGTCAGGTTTGTAGTGTCCGGATAGCTGATAGAGGACGGCCCTGGATCGGCGACGGCCGTAGTTGGCCGGTGGGGCTTCGGGGTCCAAATTGCCGTTGGCGTCTGCAAGGAGGCAAGAGTCAGCAGAGCTTCGGAATCTGGCCCCCAAAACGGCCGCTGTGCACAACATATAATTCACTTGCGCACATTTATGGAACATTGAGTACAGTGCTAGACAAGAAATAAAATCGTGGTTTGCGCAAGTATTTCTGTCTTGTATTTATTAATGAAAAAAAAAAATAAATAAAACAAAGTGAATGACTGTATCGTGCAATTATCGATAAATAATTGTTATAAAATCAGAAAAAAAACCAGTTTAAACAATGAAAAAACATGTTTTTTTTTGTAAAAATACGTGATCAAATGCCGGACCGAGACATGTATTATTTCTAAATGTTAAAACATTCGATTTAATTTGAAAATAATCCCAGACGTGCTTTTTAAATGGGAAAAAAGCACTCTAAAAAGTTGTTTTTTTGTTTTGAAAACGCCAACAAATAAATTAACCGAAGGTCTATTTGCCTATTCACACGATATTTATTTAAAAAAGATCCCCTAAAAGTGTTAGTTTGGTATATTTGTATTTGGGGTGAAAAATGTTTCGATGATTCTGTAAAAAAAAACAAGAGAAAGATACTAAATCGCAGCTGAACTCGAAAAATATGCAAATTTCAGCAATATTTTATATACACCGGGATAATCGATAGAAAGCGGACTGAGCTGACACTTTTCGATGATATATAGGCAATATTTTGTATACAAAAGAAAGCGGCCGGAGCTGATGTATTTTACATGGCTGTCGACGATATAGACGCAATATTGTATATACACCGGGATATACAAAAAAAAAGCGGCCGGAGCTGATGTATTTTACATGGCTGTCGACGATATAGACGCAATATTGTATATACACCGGGATATACAAAAAAAAAGCGGCCGGAGCTGATGTATTTTACATGGCTGTCGAGGATATAGAGACAATATTTTATATACACCGGGATATATAAAAGAAAGCGGCCGGAGCTGATTTATTTTATATGGCTGTCGACGATATAGAGGCAATATTTAATATACATCGGGATAATCAATGAAAAGCGGCCTGAGCTGAAACATTTCACACTCTGTTGACGATATAGACGCAATATTGTATATACACCAGGATATACAAAGAAAGCTGCCGGAGCTGATGTATTTTACATGGCAATCGACGATATAGAAGCAATATTTTATATACACCAGAACAAACAAGAGAAAGCGGCCAGAGCTAATGTATTTCACATGGCTGTCGACGATATAGACACAATATTCTATATATACCGCGATAAAAAAGAGAAAGCGGCTTGAGCTGACGTATTTTACATGGCTGTCGACGATATAGAGACAATATTTTATATACACCGGGATATACAAAAGAAAGCGGCCTGAGCCGATGTATTTTACATGGCTATCGACGATATAGAAACAATATTTTATATACACCGGGATAAACAAAAGAAAGCGGTCTGAGCTGACGAAAAAGATAAAAAATCGCAGTTGAATTAACGTTATGTGGTAAGAATAAATATTTTATATTTTTCTGATTAATAGATTTCCCTTTTGAAAATTATTATCAAGTCATAGGATAATTTAATCAAATCTTAACCTTGCGAAACTTCCGAACGAGAGGGCGGAAAAAATTTTTCGCGAACGTAAGGAATAATGAATCAATTAATTTAGAATCCGGCCGGGGCATAAGAAGATAAAAAATCCAATCAGAGAAAAACAGCAATTAGATCTCAGACATGGAATCAATGGAAAAGGGCACTTTTCTCGCTTTTTATTCAAAAATTCGTTCCGAATTCGTCGAAATAAAATCAAAGAATTTGTAGAAAAGGAAAACATCTATTCGCGGAAACTATTTTGTTTCCATTTAACGGAAAATTGTCAGTGCAAACGAAAAGGAAAATACAGTGGGTTGTACAACTATTAAAACGTAATTTTTTTTTTACCACATTTGAGTATTGACAATAATTTTGTTTAACTACTAAAAAGCTGTAGAGCTTCATTTCTAAATTTTCAGAAATTAAGGTTAAGGGCTACACAATTAATAGACAACAGATTTAATCCCAATTACCCAAAAAGCTACAAAAACGTGAAAATCTTAATTGAATTTTTTGAATCCAAATATTGACCATTTTGTTTAAAAAAAAATTGTCGGCCATTTTGTTTTTGAAAACATTGATGCTGAATTTGAGTTTTTTATCTAAAACATTGTCCATTTTATGTCGGCCTTTTTGTTTCAATGTTTTTTGGTCGGCCATTTTGTTTTCAAAAATGTTGATACTTAGTTTGAGTTTTTTATTCCACACATTGTCCATTTTATGTCGGCCATTTTGTTTCAATGTTTTTTTTTGATCGGCAATTTTGTTTTTGAAAATTTTGATGTTTAATTTGAGTTTTTTGGTCCCAAATATTGTCCCATTTATGTCATCCTTCTTGTTTTAAAATTTTTTTGGTCTTCCATTTTGTTTTAGAAAATGTTGATGCCGAATTTAAATTCATTGATACCAAATATCGTCGATTTTTTGTCAGCTTTTGTTTTCAAAATTTTTGAAACCGAATTTAGATTTCTTGACATTTTTACGAAAATTGCATAATTTTTGGACAAAATTTATCGGCCATTTTGCTTTTGAAAAATTTTATGCTAAATTTGAATTTTTTTATTCCAAACATCGGTCATTTTTAGGTCAGCCATTTTGTTTTAAAAATTTTTTGGACAAAAGTGGCCGGCCATTTTGTTTTCGAAATTGTTGATTCTGAATTTAAATTTTTTAATCCCAAAAAAGGTCATTTTTGTCAGCCATTTTGTTTAGATTTCTTAACATTTTTACGGTCAGGCATTTTGTTTTCGAAAATTTTGTTACTGAATTTGAATTATTTGATCCTAAAAATCTGTCATTTTTTGTCAGCCATTTTGTTTTCAAAAATTTTTAAACCATTTTTGGACAAAAGTGTCGGCCATTTTGTTTTCAAAATTTTTGAAACCGAATTTACGAAATTAGCACAATTTTTGTACAAAATTGATCGTCCATTTTGTATTGAATTTTGTTACTGAATTTGAATTTTTTGATTCCAAACATTTGTCATTTTTTTTGGTCAGCCATCTTGTTTTCAAAATTTTTGAAACCGAATTTAGATTTGTTGACATTTTTTCGAAAATTACAAAATTTTTGAACCAAAGTGGTCGGCCATTTTGTTTTTGAAAATTTTGTTACTGAATTTGAATTTTTTGAAACCGAATTTAGATTTATTGACATTTTTATGAAAATCATAAAATTTTTGGACAAAAGTGGTCGGCCATTTTGTTTTTGAAAATTTTGAAAGTAAATTAGATTTGTTTGATCCTAAAAAATTGTCATTTTTTTGGCAGCCATTTTGTTTTTAAAATTTTTGAAACCGAATTTAGGTTTATTGACATTTTTACGAAAATAATAAAATTTTTGTACAAAAGTGGTCAGCCATTTTGTTTTTGACAGTTTTGTTACTGAATTTGAATTTTTTGATTCCAAAAATCTGTCATTTTTTTGGTCAGCCATTTTGTTTTCAAATTTTTTTAAATCGAATTTAGAGTTCTTGACATTTTTACGAAAATAACAAAATTTTGGGACCAAATTGGTCGGACATTTTGTTTTTGAAATTTTTAATAGTGAATTAGAATTGTTTGATCCTAAAAAAAATTGTCATTTTTTTGGCAGCCATTTTGTTTTTAAAATTTTTGAAACCAAATTTAGATTTATTGACATTTTTACGAAAATAATAAAATTTTTGGACAAAAGTGGTCAGCCATTTTGTTTTTGAAAATTTTGATAATGAATTTGAATTTTTTGATTTCAAAAATCTGTCATTTTTTTGCTCAGCCATCTTGTTTTTAAAATTTTTGAAACCGAATTTAGATTTCTTGATATTTTTACGAAAATAATAAAATTTTTGGACAAAATTGGTCGGCCATTTTGTTTTTTGAAAATATTGATACTGAATTTAAATTTTTTAGACACCGAATTAAGATTTTTAGATTATAAAACCCACAAGTATCAATTTTTAAAATATAACAATATGTCGACTATTTTGTGTTCGCCATTTTGTTTTTGAAAATTTCGACACCAAATTTATATTTCATGACCAAAAAAAAAAACCGTCGCACATTGTACTTTAATTTCATTGGTTAGACCCAGTTTTTCTGAAGCTCAAAGAAAGATGGCCGCTCTTTTTTCTATATATAATTTAATCTGTCTATCTAGAAATTTTTTGTTTGCCGAATTTGTGGTTTATGAATTATAAATAAAATTATGTATTGGGTGTACATTTTTTTGTCACTGATTTAATTTTTTTTTTATGACTGGTCCTTTATGATTTAAAGTCCTGTCCAAAAAAATATTTTTTGCAATAAAATTTTATGAGAAATAAAATAATAAATTAAGACTTTTTTATTTCCTAGAAATTTTATTACGAATATTCCAATAATAATTTGACGCCCTCGACAACACTTTTATATACGTTCCAGAATTTCCAGAAACATTCCAACTAAAACGATGTCGTCGAGCAATAATAAAAATACGCGACAAGCCGTGGCAATATCGAGATTTTTGTATTCTCATTTTTACCACATTCGAAGTGCTTAAACATTCAAGAGGATTTCCTATTTTTATCATCTACATTCTTGTGATAATACATTTTTAGAATAAATGAATAAGTTCAAAAAAAATACTATACTATAATATGGTGACGATATATGGAGGAGGTAGGTACTACAATACAATCCAGTATTTTGTTATTCTTACCACTATCGTACAGCTCGCATTCGTTCATTTCCGCCATTTTAGTATTCGTTATATCTTTATGGGAAGCCAAATAAAGAACGACCTCGCGTTTTTCATTTTTTATCGGTACTACGTCCAGTAAGCACCAAAACGGAGTACCTGAAACAAAACAAAAAAATATTAATTAAATAATAATCATAAACAAAACACAAAAAATATCATTTATAAACCCGAAAATTCTCACATACCAATTTTGAAAAGAATCGGTAATTAATCACAAATCCCGTTCGCCATTTTGCATTTATTAATTTTGACAATTAATTCATAATTTCCGACCCCAAAAACATCACATGTGAATTTTGAATAGAAACGGTCCATAATCATAAATCTCGTCCGCCATCTTGAATTTATTAATTTTGATAAAAAAATCATAATTTCCGATCCGAAAAACCTTCATATACCAATTTTGAACAGAATCTGTCAATAATCATAAATCTTGTCGGCCATCTTGAATCCGCCATCTTGATTTTTTTAATTTTGACAAATCATTCATAATCTCCGGCTCCAAAAACCACCAAATTCAAATTTTGAATAGAATCGGTCTCTAATCATAAATCTCATCCGCTATTTTGAAGCCGCCATCGTGAATTTAATAATTTTGATAAGAAATTCATAATCTCCGATCCCAAAAACCCTCATATACCAATTTTGAACAGTATATGTCAATATTCATAAATCTTGTCGGCCATTTTGAATCCGCCATATTGATTTTTTTTATTTTGACAAATCATTCATAATCTCCGACCCCAAAAACCCCCATATACCAATTTTGAACAGAATTTGTCAATAATCATAAATCTTGTCGGCCATCTTGAATCCGCCATCTTGATTTTTTTAATTTTGACAATTAATTCGTAGTCTCCAACCCCAAAAACCCCCAAATTCAAATTTTGCATAGAATCGGTCTATAATCATAAATCTAGTCCCGCCATTTTGAAGCCGCCATCGTGAATTTAATAATTTTTATAAAAAATTCATAATCTCCGATCCCAAAAACCCCCATATACCAATTTTGAACAGAATATGTCAATAATCATAAATCTTGTCGGCCATCTTGAATCCGCCATCTTGATTTTTTTAATTTTGACAATTAATTCATAATCTCCAACCCCGAAAACCCCCAAATTCAAATTTTGCATAGAATCTGTCTATAATCATAAATTTCATCCGCCATCTTGAATTTAATAATTTTGATACAAAATTCAGAATCTCCGATCCCAAAAACCCCCTATACCAATTTTGAACAGAATATGTCAATAATCATAAATTTTGTCGGCCTTCTTGAATCCGCCATCTTGATTTTTTAATTTTGACAATTAATTCATAATCTCCGACCCTGAAAACCTCCAATTTCAAATTTTGCATAGAATCGGTCTATAATCATAAATCTCATCCGCCATTTTGAAGCCGCCATCTTGAATTTATTAATTTTGATAAAAAATTCATAATCTCCGATCCCAAAAACCCCCCTATACCAATTTTGAACAGTATATGTCAATAGTCATAAATCTTGTCGGCCATTTTGAATTCGCCATCTTGATTTTTTTAATTTTGACAATTAATTCATAATTTCCGACCCCAAAAACCTCCAAATTCAAATTTTGCATAGAATCGGTCTATAATCATAAATCTAGTCCCGCCATCTTGGATCGCCATCTTGAATTTATTAATTTCGTGTTGCCGGACTTCCTTTTGTTTCTTGATTGAATTTTTTATAGCAATTTTAAGCTTTTTTTCAAGTGGGGGAAAGATAGTTGAAAGGAAGTTATAAAAAAAATGGGAGAAACTTTTCCCCCCACTCTTTTATTCCCTACTTTTTTATTTTACATTTTTTCGTCTCTATTTTTCCCTACTTTATGTTTGAAACTTTTTTTTCAACATTTTTTTTTCACTATTCCATAATTTTTTTCACTTTTACCCCCCTTTTTCCCGTATTTTGTTGTTTGTCAGGCTTTCTTTTTTTTAGTTGATTTTTAGGCAATTTTAAGTTTTTTTTTTTAGGAAGTGGGGGTAGATAGTTGAAAGGAAGTCATATAAAAATTGTATGGGAGAAATTCTTTTCTGCTTCCCCCCCCCCCTTCCGCGTTTTGTCCACTTTTATGTTTTAAACTTTTTTTTCCATTTTCACCCCACTTTTTTCCCCTATTTTTTAACACGTCTATTTTTCTTAATTTCAAATTTATTTTTTCCAACTATATTTCTCGTACCCCCTTTTTTGTATTTCTCCTTACCTCCTCTTTCATTACTTTTTTACTAATTCCATTGTTTCCCCTACCCCCTTTTTTTCATCCCCGCTTACTCCTTCTTTACTAATTTTTTTGTTTAAATTTTTTTTTTACCTTCCCCTACCTCTCCATGATTTTTCTTATTATTAATTCCTTTGTTTCCCCTACCCCCCTTTTTTTCATCTCCGCTTACTCCTTCTTTACTAATTTTTATGTTTAAATTTTTTTTCTACTTTCCCCTACCTCTCCATGCTTTTTCCACTTTCCGCACCCCTCATTTTATTTACTTTACCCTACCTCTTAATTTCCCTTTCCTCTATTCCCTTTATTTTCTACGCCCGCGGCAATTTTTACTACTTCCCTCATTTTTTTTTACTATACCCTTAATTTTTTCTACATTTCCTCTCCTTCCTTTTCCCCTCTTTTTGACTAATTGTTTTGTTTCAAACTATCTTTCACTTTTCCCCCCTTTTTCTCCCTTATTTTTTACCTTTTTCTTTATTTGAAACTTTTTTTTGACTTTCCCCTACTTTCTTCTTTTTCCACTTTCACCTCCTCTTTTTTTACTTTTCCCCTTCCCAGGTTTTTCCCCATTAATTTGTTTTAATCTTTTTTTGCACTTTATCTCCTCCCCTTTTTTTTCTCTACTTCAATAATTTTTTTATGTTTCTTTTCTTTCCCGCATTCTTATTATTGTACGATAAAAATTTTATTGATTATTAAATTAGTAGTCTTATGTGTCCAAAAAACTTGTAAACGAGAGCGAAAGAGAGAGATAAAGAGAGAGATAGTCTTAATGACTTTGTCGTTTTATTGTATTGTACCAAGTCAGAAGAAATAATTTAGTTTTAGAGTGAATGAAGAAGAGGGTTTCAAGTCCAATTAGTGGCAATTATTTCTCTTTACACACATATTTCAAGTGTTCTGTAATTTGGAATTTCGGGAAAATGTGTATACGGGGATGCCCCCCCCATTTATTATAGGAGTGTGCTTTGCATTTTTGTTTAATTAATGATTACAATTTTTTACAATTATTAAAATTTCTACTATTCCTAAAATACATAAAATTCGTAAATTTCATACAAATTCGTAAAATTCCTCAAAATTTCTTAAAATTCCTCTAAATTAATCAAAATTCGTAAAATTCCTAAAATTCTTCAAAAATTCCTCAAAATTCCCCAAAATTGAAGAAAATTTCTTAAAATGCGTCAAAATATCTCAAAATTGCTGAAAATTCCTAAAATTCGGTCAATTGGTCAAAATTCCTTAAAATTCCACAAAATTCCTTAAAATTTTTCAAAATTCTTCAAAATTTCTCTTAATTCTTGAAAATTCGTAAAACCACTAAAATTCGTAAAATCCGTACAAATTTGTAAAATTTCTCAAAATTTCTGAAAATTAATCAAAACTAATCAAAATTAATCAAAATTCCTCAAAATTTCTCAAAATTGCTCAAAACTCCTTAAAATACCTTAAAATTTCTCAAAATTCCTTAAAATGCACCAAAATTTCTCAAAATTGCTGAAATTCGTAAAATTTGTCAAAATTCCTTAAATTTCCACAAAATTCCTTAAAATTCCTCAAAATTTCTTAAAATGCCTCCAAATTAATCAAAATTTCTCAACATTTTTCAAAATTCTTCAAAATTTCTAAAAATTTCTCAAAATTAAAATAAATAAAATTTCTAAAATTCGTACTAAAATTCCTCAAAATTCCTGAAAATGACTTACAATTTTTCGAAATTCCTCAAAATTGCTTAAAATTTCTCAGAATTCCTCAGAATTGTTTAAAATTCCTAAAATTTGTAAAATTTCTAAAATTCGTACAAATTCGTAAAACTCAAAATTCCTAAAAATTTCTTTAAATTTCAAATTAATCAAAATTTCTCAAAATTGTTCAAAAATCTTAAAAAAACTTCTTAAAATTCCTGAAAATGTCTCAAAATTTTTCGAAATTCCTCAAAATATTTCGAAATTCCTCAAAATTTATTAAAATTCCTCAATATTCCTCAAAAATCCTCAAAAATTATTAAATATTCGTCAAATTTGTAAAATTCTTCAAAATTCCTCAAAATTCCACAAAACTCAAGAAAACTCCTTAAAATACCTTAAAATTTTTCAAAATTCCTTAAAATGCGCCAAAATTTCTCAAAATTGCTGAAATTCGTAAAATTCGTCAAAATTCCATAAAATTCCTTAAAATTTCTCAAAATTCCTTAAAATTCCTCAAAATTTCTTAAAATTCCTCCAATCTAATCAAAATTTCTCAACATTTTTCAAAATTCCTCAAAATTTCTAAAAATTCCTCAAAATTCGTAAAATAACTAAAATTCCTTAAAATTCCAAATTAATCAAAATTCCTCAAAGTTTCTCAAAATTGTCCAAAAATCTTAAAAAATTTCTTAAGATTCCTGAAAATGTCTTAAAATTTTTCGAAATTCCTCAAAATTGCTTAAGATTCCTAAAATTCATAAAATTCATTAAAATTCCTCAAAATTCCTTAAAATTCGAAATTAATCAAAATTCCTCAAAATTTCTGAAAATTGTTCACAAATCTTAAAAAAATTCTTAAAATTCCTCAAAATTCCTGAAAATGCCTCAAAATTCTTCAAAAATCTTTAAAAATTCCTTAAATTCCTCAAAATTCCTGAAAATGCCTTAAAATTTTTCAAAATTCCTCAAAATCGCTTAAAATGCTCGAAATCTCTAAAAGTCCCTCAGAATTCCTCAGAATTGCTTAAAATTCCTAAAATTCGTAAAATTCCTCAAAATTACTAAAATTCCTAAAACTCCTAAAATTCCTTAAATTTATAAAAATTTCTAAAATTCCTAAAATTTATTATTCATAATCCATTTATTACCAGAACCGGATTTGGAAAAATCTGGTTTTCAAACTAAAAAGTTTTCCCTGCATAAATTTAATAATGCGCTAATTAATTAATTGTTTATTTTTTCTATTTCATAACGGAAAATAATGTACTTGTGTTTTTTTTTAAATTTTTCCGTTTTCTCTGCGGGAGTTCAAGGACGGGGAAAAATCGTCGTCACCATTAGAGTAATTGGAACTAGAACTTACTCTCATTAAGAGTAGAAAAAGTGAAAAAAGTGAGGAGACTTTGACTAATAGAAACTTCGTGCAGTTTTGAAATCACAATGAAAAACCTTTTCACAATACGTCGTCTAAAAGAAAAAGAAAACGAACTTTTCAATTTTCACGATTGGTTCAACTTTTCCTCAAAACTACAAGTTACAGAAGATTTTTTTTTTGTTGTTTTTTATTTAAATTAAATAGGTTTTAAAACCTGGCTAACAACGTTGCCAAATTCCAGAAAATTCCCTACGTTCAAGAAATTGTATAAACGTCAAATAATGTATCGAGCAACGTTGCCAGATATCAGAAAAATTTCCATTGATTCAAGAAATTTAAATTTCTCTGGTTTCAAGAAAGTAAATATTTTTTTTAAATCTGGCGATGTTGCCAGGAATAGAAAATGTTCATAGATTTAAAAAATTGTTGACTTTTCTGCTCTCAAAAAATTAAATATTTTTTAAAAATTGCTGAACAACGTTGCCAAATACCGATTAATTTCTCAAAATTCCTCAAACTTCCTCAAAATTTCTCAAAATTCTTTAAAATGCCTCAAAATTAATTAAAATTCCTCAAAATTTATAAAAATTCCTAAAAATGCCTCAAAATTAATCAAAATTCCGCAAAATTTCTCAAAATTTCTCAAAATTTCTCAAAATTTCTCAAAATTTCTCAAAATTTCTTAAAATTCCTCAAAATTCCTTCAATTAAAATGCCTATAAATTAATCAGAATTTCTCAAAATTCCCTAAATGCTTCGAAATTAATCAAAATTCCTTAATATTTCTCAAAATTCCTCAAAATTTCTGAAGATTCCTCAAAATTCCTTAAAATTTCTTAAAATTCCTCAAAATTTCGCAAAATTCCTTAAAATGCCTCAAAACTAATCAAAATTCATCAAAATTTCTCAAAACACCTAAAAATATTTCAAAATTAATCAAAATTCATCAAAATTCCTTAAAATTCCTTAAAATACCTCAAAACTTCGCAAAATTCCTCAAAATTCCTTAAAATGCCTCAAAACTAATCAAAATTACTCAAAATTCCTTAAAATGTTTCAAAATTAATCAAAATTCCTCAATATTTCTCAAAATTCCTCAAAATTTCTTAAAATTCCTTAAAATTTCTTAAAATTCCTTAAAATTTCTTAAAATTCCTCAAAATTCTTCATAGATTTAATAAATTGACTTTTTTCTGCTTTTAAAAATTGACGAACAACGTTGCCAAATGGAGAAAAAGTCAAAAGTCACTAAGTTCAAGAAATTGAATAATTAGCAAGAAATGTATTGAGCAACGTTGCCAGATTCAGAAATATTTCCCTAGATTAAAGAAATTTAAATTTCTCTGGTTTCAAGACATTACATTTTTTTTTAAATCTGGCGATGTTGCCAGAAGCAAAAAAATTTTCCTAGATTTAGGAAATTGACTTTTCTCTGCTTTCAAAAAATGAAATATTTTTTAAAAATTCGTGAACAGATTTGTCAAGTGCCGAAAAACTAATCAAAAATTCCTCAAAATTTCTCAAAAATTCTACAAAATTTCTCCAAATTTCTCAAAATTAATCAAAATTTCTCCAAATTTCTCAAAATTCCTCAAAATTCCTCAAAATTTCTTAAAATTCCTCAAAATTGCTTAAAATTTCTCAAAATTTCTCAAAATTTCTCAGAATTTCTCAAAATTTCTCAAAAAATCCTCAAAATTTCTCCAAATTTCTCAAAATTAATCAAAATTTCTCCAAATTTCTCAAAATTCCTCAAAATTCCTTAAAATTTCTTGAAATTTCTCAAAATTCCTCAAAATTTCTCAAAATTTCTCAAAATTTCTCAAAATTTCTCAAAATTTCTCAAAATTTCTCAAAATTTCTTATAATGCCTCAAAATTTCTCAAAATGCCTCAAAATTAATCAAAATTCCTCAAACTTTCTATAGATTTATTAAATTGACTTTTAAATATTTTTTTTTAAAATCTGGCGATATTGCCAGATGTAGAAAAATTTCCATAGATTTAAGAAATTGACGTTTTCTGCTTTTGAAAATTGAATAATTTTTAAAAATTGACAAACAACGTTGCCAAATGCCGAGAAAGTCAGTACGTTCAAGAAGTTGAATAATTCGCAAGAAATGTATTGAGCAACGTTGCCAGATTCACAAAAATTTCCCGAGATTTAAGAAATTTAAATGTCTTTGGTTTTAATTTTTTTTTTCAATTTGGCCATGTTGCCAGATGCAGAAAACTTTTCATAGATTTGGGAAATTGACTTTTCTGATTTCAAAAAATTAAATAATTTATAAAATGTGGTGAACAATGTCTCGAAATTCCTCAAAATTTCTTAAAAATCCTCAAAATTCCTTAAAATTTCTCAAAATTTCTCAAAATTTCTCAAAATTTCTCAAAATTTCTCAAACTTTCTCAAAATTTCTCAAAATTTCTCAAAATTTCTCAAAATTTCTCAAAATTTCTCAAAATTTCTCAAAATTTCTCAAAATTTCTCAAAATTTCTCAAAATTTCTCAAAATTTCTCAAAATTTCTCAAAATTTCTCAAAATTCCTCAACATTTCTCAAAATTCTTTAAAATGCCTCAAGATTAATCAAAATTTCTCAAAATTTCTAAAAATTTCTCAATATTTCTAAAAATTTTTCAAAATTTCTAAAAATTTCTCAAAATTTCTCAAAATGTCTCAAAATTTCACAAGATTCCTTAAAATTCTGAAAAAATTCTTCAAAATTTCTTAAAATTCCTCAAACTTTCCATCTTTTAAATATTTTTTTTAATCTGGTGATGTTGCCAGATGTAAAAAAATATCCAAGGATTTAATAAATTGACTTTTTTCTGCTTTTAAAGATTGAATAATTGTTAAAAATTAACGAACAATGTTGCCAAATGCCGAAAAAGTTCAAGAAATATATTGAGCAACGTTGTCAGATTCAGAAAAATTTCCCTAGATTCAAGAAATTTAAATTTCTCTGATTTCAAGACATTAAATATTTTTTTAATCTGGCGATGTTGCCAGTTGCAGAAAAATTTTCACGGATTTAGGAAATTGACATGTCTCGGTTTTTAAATAATTAAATAATTTTTAAAACCTAGCGAACAACGTTGCCAAATTCTGGAAATATTCCTACGTTGAAGAAATTAAATAAACGTTAAAAAACATACCGAGCAACGTTGCCAGATTCCAAAAAATCTTATATTAAAGAAATTTAAATTTTTCTAGTTTCAAGATATTATTATTTTTTTTAAATCTAACATATAATTCTTAAAAACTAGCGAACAACGTTGTCAAATACCGGTAAAGTCCCTACGTTCAAGAAATTAAATAAACATTAAAAAATGTACCAAGCAACGTTGCCAAATTCAGAAAAATTTCAATAGATTTAAGAAATTTAAATCGAAATTGTTAAAATTTTAAAAATCATTAATTTTCGAAATACAGGGTGTTAAGTTAACAAACAAAAACCATACGCATTAGTTAAAAGTCAATATTTTTTTATTAATATAAAAAATATGGAATCTCATAAAATCTAACAGAAGGAGAAAATTAATTTATTTTTTATTGATTAAATTATTTATTAAAAAAAAAAATTCAATGGATATGAGAACAGTGTGTAAGGAATTATTATGGGACTTTTACACCAGATCACTTTAATGGTGTCATAAATCAATAGATATTGAATGTTTATAATAATGAGACACCATTGAGAGGCAAGAGGGAATATTATTTATAACTTACCATTCTTCTTATAAAATATAACTTCTAATTTGAGCTCGTTTTTCGATTCCAAAGCTTTGTCGATTTGCACCTTGTGTTCCTCCTTTGTTTCGGGACCGTGAAGGAACTTGCAGGCGCATCCTTTTTGCATTATTTGAGCGCGCGTGAAACCAGTCAGCTCACAAAATCCATCCGAACAATAGACGATTGGATAGACGGTCGGAACTTGAGCATTGCCCAGGACGAAATTGCTGTCTGGAAAACAAAAACGAAAATCCATATATTAATTATATTCTTTTAATCGTTATATTAATTGGATAAAATCATTATTTGATCCTAATTAATGAAATAAAACAATGAAAAACCCCGTAGGAGAAAATAACATTTATTGGTCGATAAGTAAATATCATTTAACATAATCTGAGTTCCAGATTGCAAAATAAACAATAGTAAAATGATAATTTTTTTGGGGCACGTACTGCAGATTAGACAGAAAAAATCGGTTGTGTCGCCCCAAAACTTTCCCGACCAATATCCAGAGACGAATGTTAAAGTTTTAAATTTCGATATTTCTTTATTTTTTGACAGGTGACAGTTGAAGAAATAATTTTGACTGTTCTAAATAGAACTTTTCAAGGGATTTCAACTGACATTTTTTTTATTTTTGACAGGTGACAGTTGAAGAAATAATTTTGACTGTTCTAAATAGAACTTTTCAAGGGATTTCAACTGACATTTTTTTTATTTTTGACAGGTGACAGTTGAAGAAATAATTTTGACTGTTCTAAATAGAACTTTTCAAGGGATTTCAACTGACATTTTTTTTATTTTTGACAGGTGACAGTTGAAGAAATAATTTTGACTGTTCTAAATAGAACTTTTCAAGGGATTTCAACTGACATTTTTTTTATTTTTGACAGGTGACAGTTGAAGAAATAATATTGACTGTTCTAAATAGTGCTTTTCAAGGGATTTCAACTGACATTTTTTTTATTTTTGACAGGTGACAGTTGAAGAAATAATTTTGATTGTTCTAAATAGTGCTTTTCAAGGGATTTCAACTGACATATTGCAAGTTAAATTTCATGACATATTGCTTCCTGTCATTTTTTGACAGGCACACTTCCGTTTGACAGATATCGTACAAAAACTAATGGGTTTTTCCGACGGGTAACCCAAACCCCTATACCAAATTTCAGATTAATCGGATTAAGCGTGTAGCGTCTATTATGGAAGAATACACACAGGCAGACAGACAGACAGACAGACTTCCATCTGTAAATAGTCTTAATCGTCTCAGGGGACCTGAATATGGATATTTCCGTTTTTATCTCGAATTTTTTTTTTAGCTCGTTCACAATACTTTCCCTTCTAGGAGGTGGGTCGGGAAAGTAAAAAATGTTTATCGTTACAATTGTTTGTTTTTTGGGTGGTTTTTTGGTTTTTAACGATTTTTTGCCTTTTTTTTGCAATTTTTTGCGATTATTTAATGCGAAGTTTTGCGTTTTTTTGCGAATTCTTTTTTGTTGTTTTTTTTGCCGTGTTTCCGGCTTTGTTACAGTTTTTGACTTTTTTCATATTTTACAACTTTTTTTTCTTTTAATTTTTTCCGATTTGCTTATTTTTTCGATTTTTCTGTTTTTTTTTTCTCATTTTTCTAATTTTTTTTTTTTTTTTTGTCTTTTCTTATTCCTCTAACTTTTTGCCATCCGGATTTTTGGTTGTTTTTCGTTTTTTAAGGTTATTTGCGACTTTTAGCGTTTTTTATATTTAAATTTTATTTTTCATTTTTCCCAATATTTTCTTCTTTCAATTTCTTCCAATGTCTTCTTTTTTAGTTTTTTTTTTGTCATTTTTAACGTTTTCCACTTTTTTTACAATTTTATTTTTAATTCAAACCAGAGAAATTTAAATTTCTCAAATCTAAGGAAATTTTTCTGCATCTGGCAACGTTGCTCTATACATTTTTTGACAGTTATTTAATTTCTTGAACGTAGGGACTTTTTCAGCATTTGGCAACGTTTTTCGGTGGTTTATAAAAATTTTTTACAGAAAAGTCAATTTCTAAAGTTTATGGAAATTTTTCTGCATCTGACAACATTGCTAGATTGTAAAAAAATATTTAATTTGTTCAAACCAGAACAATTTAAATTTCTTGAAATTACGAAAATTATACTGAATCTGGCAACGTTGCTATTCACATATTTTAACAATTATTCAATTTCTTGAACGTAGGGACTTATACGGCATTTGGCAACGTTGTTGGTAGTTTCTAAAAATTATTAAATTTTTTGAAAGTCGAGAAAATTCAATTAAGTCTATTTTTTCTGAATCTGGCAACGTTGCTAGATTTTTTTCTTGTAAACAGATAAATTTAAATTTCTTGAATTTAGGGAAATTTTTCTGAATCTGGCAACATTGATTGGTAAGTTTTTTCACGTTTACTCAATTTCTTGAACGTAGGGAATTTTCGGATATTTGGCAACGTTGTTTGCCAGATTTTAAAAAATATTCAATTTATGAAAGCAAAGAAAAATCAATTTAATAAGTCCATGGACATTTTTCTGTATTTGGCAACGTTGCTAGATTTATAAGAAAATATTTAATTTCTTGTAACCAGAGAAATTTAAATTTCTTGAATTTGGGGATTTTTTTCTGAATGTGGCAACATTGCTAAATTTGTAAAAAAATATTTAATTTTTTGTAACCGGAGAAATTTTAATTTCTTGAATTTAGGGAAATTTTTTTGAATGTGGCAACATTGCTAAATTTGTAAAAAAATATTTAATGTTTTGTAACCAGAGAATTTTAAATTTCTTGAATCTAGGAAATTTTTTTTGAATCTGGCAACGTTGCTCGATACATTTTATGACGATTATCAAATTTCATAAACGTAGGAAGTTTTCGGACATTTGGCAACGTTGTTCGCTAGTTTTTAAAACATATTCAATTTTTTTTAAAATAGATAAAAGTCAATTTCTTAAGTCTATAACAATTTTTCTGAATCTGGCAACGTTGCTAGATTTTTTTCTTGTAACCAGATAAATTTAAATTTCTTGAATTTAGGGAATTTTTTTCTGAATCTGGCAACGTTGATTGGTAAGTTTTTTGACGTTAACTCAATTTCTTGAACGTAGGGAATTTTCGGATATTTGGCAACGTTGTTTGCCAGATTTTAAAAAATATTCAATTTATGAAAGCAAAGAAAAATCAATTTAATAAGTCTATGGAAATTTTTCTGTATCTGGCAACGTTGCTAAATTTGTAAAAAAATATTTAATTTCCTGTAACCAGAGAAATTTAAATTTCTTGAATCTAGGGATTTTTTTCTGAATGTGGCAACATTGCTAAATTTGTAAAAAAATATTTAATTTTTTGTAACCGGAGAAATTTAAATTTCTTGAATTTAAGGAAATTTTTTTGAATGTGGCAACATTGCTAAATTTGTAAAAAAATATTTAATGTTATGTAACCAGAGAAATTTAAATTTCTTGAATCTAGGGAATTTTTTTTGAATCTGGCAACGTTGCTCGATACATTTTTTGACGATTATCAAATTTCATAAACGTAGGAAGTTTTCGGACATTTGACAACGTTTTTCGATAGTTTTTAACAATTTTTTTAAAATAGATAAAAGTCAATTTCTTAAGTCTATAACAATTTTTCTGAATCTGGCAACGTTGCTAGATTTTTTTCTTGTAACCAGATAAATTTAAATTTCTTGAATTTAGGGAATTTTTTTCTGAATCTGGCAACGTTGATTGGTAAGTTTTTTGACGTTAACTCAATTTCTTGAACGTAGGGAATTTTCGGATATTTGGCAACGTTGTTTGCCAGATTTTACAAAATATTCAATTTATGAAAGCAAAGAAAAATCAATTTAATAAGTCTATGGAAATTTTTCTGTATCTGGCAACGTTGCTAAATTTGTAAAAAAATATTTAATTTCCTGTAACCAGAGAAATTTAAATTTCTTGAATCTAGGGAATTTTTTTGAATCTGGCAACGTTGCTCGATACATTTTTTGAGGATTATCAAATTTCATAAACGTAGGAACTTTTCGGACATTCGGCAACGTTTTTCGATAGTTTTTAACAATTTTTTTAAAATAGATAAAAGTCAATTTCATAAGTCTATAACAATTTTTCTGCATCTGGCAACGTTGTTCAGTAATTTTTTTAACGATAATTAAATTACTTGAAAGTATCGACTTTTCCGGTATTTGGCAACGTTGTACGCTTGTTTTAAAATATTGAAGATGAATGCTAATGTCTTTTTGTCATTGCTACTGCTCATTATTTTACGAACCAATTCACACTAATAATAATAATAATAATAATAATATCATGCTTCATGTTTGATCAAAATAAAAAATTCCAACGATTAAATTTATACTGACACAGGGATAATTTATATTTATTGAACCGGTTAATATTTAATTTATATTTAGCTATATGCGAAACAAACACAATTTTATTAAATATCACATTTAATTAAATTTCCCTATAGATAAATTTTCGACAACAAATAAAAAATTACTAACTTTCCGATAAGATAATTACACGACTTACTGACTAGATAATTCGATTTATTCACAATAAACAAAAATGATAAAATCAATCATTATAATTTGTTTATTCGAAATTTGTCGACACCCTGTAACTAAATTGAATTGAAAAATAATTGAGCTATAAATATAAAATTTAATGATCCCATAATCATTTGGAACTAAATGGGACATTTTTTAACTTTTATTAGTTGAGCGAGTATTTTAAATTTTGAAAAATGAATTTTGTCAACAAAAATTGGGTCAATGTAAAAGACATTTACTAAATTAAAATAGTTCAAATTTTTTAACCGGAATTAGGTCAGATTAATTTTAATATAAGTATATACAGGACTGTAATACCTAACATTTACCTGATTTCAGTCCTATTGATAAATAAATTAGTACCACAAAAAATGCGAGAAAGTATAAAATACGAGTGAAAAAATATTATCTATTTGTTGATGATTTTGTATTGAAAAATTAAAAATATTTATATTGAAAAAAATGAAAATCGATATATGTTATTCATTTATTATGTTACGTGTGAATATGAGTAGCGAGAAAGTAGAAAATTAGGTTTGTCAAAAAAATATATAAAATGTTGATATTTGATTTATGAGCCGCTCTAAAATATTTAAGACCTTTATTTATAACGATACGAACAGCTAAACCTTTATTAAATATAAATTTAACACGTTCAGTGCATGACTTTTTTCTACTTTAAAAAAATTGAATTTTTAAAAATGAATGAATAATATATTAAATAACGGTTAAAAAATGTATCTAGCAATGTTGACAGATGCAGAAAAGTTTTCATAAAAATATTATATCGATTGTGCTTTGATTGAATTATTTTTCAAATCTAGCGAACAACGTTGCCAAATGTCCGAAAAGTTCCTAAATTCAAGAAATGAAGTAAACGTCAAAAAAATGTATCGAGCAACGTTGCGAGATTCAAAAAAAATTTCCTAGATTCAAGAAATTTAAATTTGTTTGGTTACAAAAAATTAAATATTTTTTTTATAAATCTAGCAATGTTGCCACATTCAGAAAAATTTCCCTAAATTCAAGAAATTTAAATTTATCTGTTTACAAGAAAAAATCTAGCAACGTTGCCAGATTCAGAAAAATTTCCCTAAATTCAAGAAATTTAAATTTATCTGGTTACAAGAAAAAAATCTAGCAACGTTGCCAGATTCAGAAAACTTGTTATAGACTTAAGAAATTGACTTTTATCTATTAAAAAAAAATGAATATGTTCTAAAAATAAGCGAACAACGTTGCCAAATGTCCGAAAAATTCCTACGTTTATGAAATTTGATAATCGTCAAAAAATGTATCGAGCAACGTTGCCAGATGCAGAAAAATTTCCCTAAATTCAAGAAATTTAAATTTCACTTGTTTCAAGAAATTAAATATTTTTTTACAAATTTAGCAACGTTGCCAGATAGAGAAAAATTTCCATAGACTTATTAAATTGATTTTTCTTTGCTTTCATAAATTGAATATTTTTTAATATCTGGCAAACAACGTTGCCAAATATCCGAAAAGTTCCTATGTTCTAGAAATTGAGTAAACGTCAAAAAACGTACCAATCAACGTTGCCAGATTCAGAAAAATTACCCTAAATTCAAGAAATTTAAATTTCTCCGGTTACAAGAAATTAAATATTTTTTTATAAATCTAGCAATGTTGCCACATTGAGAAAAATTTCCTTTAATTCAAAAAATTTAAATTTCTCTGGTTACAAGAAATTAAATATATTTTTTTAAATCTAGCAATGTTGCCACATTCAGAAAAATTTCCCTAAATTCAAGAAATTTAAATTTATCTGGTTACAAAAAATTTAATATTTTTTTACAAATCTAGCAATGTTGCCACATTCAGAAAAATTTCCCTAAATTCAAGAAATTTAAATTTATCTGGTTACAAAAAATTTAATATTTTTTTACAAATCTAGCAATGTTGCCACATTCAGAAAAATTTCCCTAAATTAAAGAAATTTAAATTTATTTGGTTACAAAAAATTTAATATTTTTTTACAAATCTAGCAATGTTGCCACATTCAGAAAAATTTCCCTAAATTGAAGAAATTTAAATTTCTCCGGTTACAAGAAATTAAATATTTTTTTATAAATCTAGCAATGTTGCCACATTCAGAAAAATTTCCCTAAATTTTAAGAAATTTAAATTTCTCCGGTTACAAGAAATTAAATATTTTTTTATAAATCTAGCAATGTTGCCACATTCAGAAAAATTTCCCTAAATTTAAGAAATTTAAATTTCTCCGGTTACAAGAAATTAAATATTTTTTTATAAATCTAGCAATGTTGCCACATTCAGAAAAATTTCCCTAAATTTAAGAAATTTAAATTTCTCCGGTTACAAGAAATTAAATATTTTTTTATAAATCTAGCAATGTTGCCACATTCAGAAAAATTTCCCTAAATTTAAGAAATTTAAATTTCTCCGGTTACAAAGATTTTAATATTTTTTTACAAATTTAGCAACGTTGCCAGATAGAGAAAAATTTCCATAGGCTTATTAAATTGATTTTTCTTTGCTTTCATAAATTGAATATTTTTTAATATCTGGCAAACAACGTTGCCAAATATCCGAAAAGTTCCTATGTTCTAGAAATTGAGTAAACGTCAAAAAACGTACCAATCAACGTTGCCAGATTCAGAAAAATTACCCTAAATTCAAGAAATTTAAATTTCTCCGGTTACAAGAAATTAAATATTTTTTTATAAATCTAGCAATGTTGCCACATTGAGAAAAATTTCCTTTAATTCAAAAAATTTAAATTTCTCTGGTTACAAGAAATTAAATATATTTTTTTAAATCTAGCAATGTTGCCACATTCAGAAAAATTTCCCTAAATTCAAGAAATTTAAATTTATCTGGTTACAAAAAATTTAATATTTTTTTACAAATCTAGCAATGTTGCCACATTCAGAAAAATTTCCCTAAATTAAAGAAATTTAAATTTATTTGGTTACAAAAAATTTAATATTTTTTTACAAATCTAGCAATGTTGCCACATTGAGAAAAATTTCCTTTAATTCAAAAAATTTAAATTTCTCTGGTTACAAGAAATTAAATATATTTTTTTAAATCTAGCAATGTTGCCACATTCAGAAAAATTTCCCTAAATTCAAGAAATTTAAATTTATCTGGTTACAAAAAATTTAATATTTTTTTACAAATCTAGCAATGTTGCCACATTCAGAAAAATTTCCCTAAATTAAAGAAATTTAAATTTATTTGGTTACAAAAAATTTAATATTTTTTTACAAATCTAGCAATGTTGCCACATTCAGAAAAATTTCCCTAAATTCAAGAAATTTAAATTTATCTGGTTACAAAAAATTTAATATTTTTTTACAAATCTAGCAATGTTGCCACATTCAGAAAAATTTCCCTAAATTAAAGAAATTTAAATTTATTTGGTTACAAAAAATTTAATATTTTTTTACAAATCTAGCAATGTTGCCACATTCAGAAAAATTTCCCTAAATTGAAGAAATTTAAATTTCTCCGGTTACAAGAAATTAAATATTTTTTTATAAATCTAGCAATGTTGCCACATTCAGAAAAATTTCCCTAAATTTAAGAAATTTAAATTTCTCCGGTTACAAGAAATTAAATATTTTTTTATAAATCTAGCAATGTTGCCACATTCAGAAAAATTTCCCTAAATTTAAGAAATTTAAATTTCTCCGGTTACAAGAAATTAAATATTTTTTTATAAATCTAGCAATGTTGCCACATTCAGAAAAATTTCCCTAAATTTAAGAAATTTAAATTTCTCCGGTTACAAAGATTTTAATATTTTTTTACAAATTTAGCAACGTTGCCAGATAGAGAAAAATTTCCATAGGCTTATTAAATTGATTTTTCTTTGCTTTCATAAATTGAATATTTTTTAATATCTGGCAAACAACGTTGCCAAATATCCGAAAAGTTCCTATGTTCTAGAAATTGAGTAAACGTCAAAAAACGTACCAATCAACGTTGCCAGATTCAGAAAAATTACCCTAAATTCAAGAAATTTAAATTTCTCCGGTTACAAGAAATTAAATATTTTTTTATAAATCTAGCAATGTTGCCACATTGAGAAAAATTTCCTTTAATTCAAAAAATTTAAATTTCTCTGGTTACAAGAAATTAAATATATTTTTTTAAATCTAGCAATGTTGCCACATTCAGAAAAATTTCCCTAAATTCAAGAAATTTAAATTTCTCTGGTTACAAGAAATTAAATATTTTTTTACAAATCTAGCAATGTTGCCACATTCAGAAAAATTTCCCTAAATTAAAGAAATTTAAATTTATTTGGTTACAAAAAATTTAATATTTTTTTACAAATCTAGCAATGTTGCCACATTCAGAAAAATTTCCCTAAATTCAAGAAATTTAAATTTATCTGGTTACAAAAAATTTAATATTTTTTTACAAATCTAGCAATGTTGCCACATTCAGAAAAATTTCCCTAAATTAAAGAAATTTAAATTTATTTGGTTACAAAAAATTTAATATTTTTTTACAAATCTAGCAATGTTGCCACATTCAGAAAAATTTCCCTAAATTGAAGAAATTTAAATTTCTCCGGTTACAAGAAATTAAATATTTTTTTATAAATCTAGCAATGTTGCCACATTCAGAAAAATTTCCCTAAATTTTAAGAAATTTAAATTTCTCCGGTTACAAGAAATTAAATATTTTTTTATAAATCTAGCAATGTTGCCACATTCAGAAAAATTTCCCTAAATTTAAGAAATTTAAATTTCTCCGGTTACAAGAAATTAAATATTTTTTTATAAATCTAGCAATGTTGCCACATTCAGAAAAATTTCCCTAAATTTAAGAAATTTAAATTTCTCCGGTTACAAGAAATTAAATATTTTTTTATAAATCTAGCAATGTTGCCACATTCAGAAAAATTTCCCTAAATTTAAGAAATTTAAATTTCTCCGGTTACAAGAAATTAAATATTTTTTTATAAATCTAGCAATGTTGCCACATTCAGAAAAATTTCCCTAAATTTAAGAAATTTAAATTTCTCCGGTTACAAGAAATTAAATATTTTTTTATAAATCTAGCAATGTTGCCACATTCAGAAAAATTTCCCTAAATTTAAGAAATTTAAATTTCTCCGGTTACAAAGATTTTAATATTTTTTTACAAATTTAGCAACGTTGCCAGATACAGAAAAATTTTCATAGACTTATTAAATTGATTTTTCTTTGCTTTCAAAAATTAAATAATTTTTAAAATCTGGCAAACAACGTTGCCAAATATCCGAAAAGTTCCTACGTTCAAGAAATTGAGTAAACGTCAAAAAACTTACCAATCAATGTTGCCAGATTCAGAAAAAATTCCCTAAATTCAAGAAATAAATTTCTCTGGTTACAAGAAAATAAATATTTTTTTACAAATCTAGCAATGTTGCCACATTCAGAAAAATTTCCCTAAAAACAGGAAATTTAAATTTCTCTGGTTACAAAAAATTAAATATTTTTTTATATATCTAGCAATGTTGCCACATTTAGAAAAATTTCCCTAAAAACAGGAAATTTAAATTTCTTTGGTTACAAAAAATTAAATATTTTTTTATATATCTAGCAATGTTGCCACATTTAGAAAAATTTCCCTAAATTTAAGAAATTTAAATTTCTCCGGTTACAAAACATTAAATATTTTTTTACAAATCTAGCAACGTTGCCGGATTCAGAAAAATTTCCCCAAATTCAAGAAATGTATATTTCTCTCGTTTCAATAAATTAAATATTTTTAAAAAATCTAACAATGTAGCCAGAAAAATGGCCATAGTTTTAGAAATTGACTTTTTCGTGCTTTTAAAAAAATTGGCTAATTTTTAAAAACTAGCTAACAGTGTTGCCAAAATGCCGGAATAGTCCCAACGTTCAAGAAATTGAATATTCGTCAAAATATTACCAAGCAACGTTGCCACATTTAAATAAAATCCGTATAGATTCAATAAATTTTTCTTGTTTCTAAATTTTGTAATTCAACACTCAGATAGTTTAAATCACAAAAAAAATCTACATGACAATAATATCATTTCCAACGAACGAAAACAATTTTCCAATAGATTAATTTTTCCACATGATTGAATTCTAACTGCAAATTGAATTTTTAGTTTAGTTGACTTCTAACAGATATTATATTTTATATACTATGAATGATCAAAATCGTTTCCATTTCCAGTTTATATTTATACAAAAAACGTGCGATAAATTTTTATAGAGGAAATTTGTTTTTCTATAATTTCGCACATTTAATAAAGACATTTTTCTATCTCTGTTTTTACTTTATTTTTTTTTATTCAATTTTGGGACACCCTTTTTATATAATTACAAAAATAATTTCTTAGAAATTAGACAAAAAAAAATTTGTGCAATGATTGTACACGGTTGATTTAAATATTATAATTGAATGATACAATTTAATTATAACTGAATGGCTGTTTTTTTTTTGTAAAAATAAATTATCTATATCCTGTTTTTTTAATAATATAAAAACAATCAATTGCATAACAAATATCCCAGTCAATAAGAAGAATTATCGAAGATATGATATTTTTTACTTTGTTTTTAATTTGTAACATAGCTTTTAGCAGCTGCAAGCCAGTTTTTTACGACGAAAATTTTTCTGAAGTTCACAGTAAGTTATGGTTTTTTTATGTGATTTTTTTATTGGTTTTTTGACAATTATTCAATTTATTAAATTTGGCAACATTGTTCGCTTGTTTTTTAAAATTATTTAATATTTTAAAAGAAAAGTCAATTTTTTGGATCTGGCAACATTGCTGGATTTTTATAAAAATATTTATTTTCTTGATACCAGAGAAATTTAAATTTCTTGAATTCAGAGAAATTTTTCTGAATCTGGCAACGTTGTTTTGTAAAATTTTTTGACAATTATTAAATTTCTTGAACGTAGGGATTTTTCTGACATGTGGCAACGTTGTTGACTAGTTTATTAAAAATTATTCAATTTTTTAAAAGCAGGTAAAAAAGTCAATTTCTTAAATATGTGGAAATTTTTCAGCAACTGGCAACGTTGCTAGATTTTTATAAAAATATTTATTTTTTTGATACCACCGAAATTTAAATTTCTTGAATTCAGAGAAATTTTTCTGAATCTGGCAACGTTGCTTTGTTAATTTTTTGACGATTATTAAATTTTTTGAACGTAGGGATTTTTCTGACATGTGGCAACGTTGTTGACCAGTTTTTAAAAATTATTCAATTTTTTAAAAGCAGGTAAAAAAGTCAATTTCTTAAATCTATGGAAATTTTTCTGCATCTGGCAACATTGCTAGATTTATATAAAAATATTTAATTTCTTGATACCAGAGAAATTTAAATTTCTTGAATTCAGAGAAATTTTTCTAAATCTGGCAACGTTGTTTTGTAAATTTTTTTGACGATTATTAATTTTTTTGTACGTAGAGATTTTACCGACATGTGGCAACGTTGTTGACCAGTTTTTAAAAATTATTCAATTTTTTAAAAGCAGGTAAAAAAGTCAATTTCTTAAATCTATGGAAATTTTTCTGCATCTGGCAACATTGCTAGATTTATATAAAAATATTTAATTTCTTGATAGCAGAGAAATTTAAATTTCTTGAATTCAGAGAATTTTTTCTGAATCTGGCAACGTTGTTTTGTAAATTTTTTTGACGATTATTAAATTTTTTGAACGTAGGGATTTTTCTGACATGTGGCAACGTTGTTGACTAGTTTATTAAAAATTATTCAATTTTTTAAAAGCAGGTAAAAAAGTCAATTTCTTAAATCTATGGAAATTTTTCTGCATCTGGCAACGTTGCCAGATTTCTAAAAAATATTTAAAATCTTGAAAACAGAGAAATTTAATTTTTTTAATCTAAGGAATTTTTCATGGATTACGCAATTTGTTGAAAGTACGGACTTTCTCTGTCATTTGGCAACATTGTAACCAATTAGAATTTTTGGCCCTATGATATAGAATTATCCCATTTTTTTCAGTTTTTCTTCATTTTTTTCCCAGTTTTTGTCAGTGTTTCTCATTTTTTTTTTCAGTTTTCCTGTTTTTCCAGTGTTTGCCAGTTTCTTTTATTTTTTCCAGTCTTGCCAGTTTCTTTCCAGTTTCTTTTTTCAGTTATTTGCCAGTTCTATTTTTTTTTTGTTTTAGTTTTTGCCACATTTTTCTGTTCTTGCTAGTTTTTCCATTTTTTTTTTAGTTTTTTCCTGTTTTTTTCCAGTTTCTTTTCAGTTTTTTTAGCTTGTCAATGTTTTTTAGTTTTCTAGTTTTTTTCCAGTTTTTGCCAGTTTATTTTCCTTTTTTCCAGTGTCTTTTCAATTTTTTTTTCAGTTTTTACCAGTACCCATCTTTTTTTCACGTTTTTAAAGTTTTTTTTTTCCAGTTTTTGCCTGTTTTTTTTCCATTTTTTTCAGTTTCTTTTCATTTTTTTTAGGTTTTGCTACTTTTTTTCAAGTTTTTAATAGTTTGTTTCTAGTTTTTTTCCAGTTTTGTCAATTTTTCAATTTGTTTTCAGTTTTTTGCCAGTTTTTTTTCAGGTTCTTTCGAGTTTTTTCCATTTTTTTGTCAGTTTTTGCCATTTCCCGTTTTTTTTATCAGTTTTTTCCATTTTTTTCTAGTTTTTTTCAAAATTATTACAGTTTTTCAAGTTTTATGCAGTTCTTTTCCAGTTGTTTCCAAGTTTTTTCTATTTTTTCCAGTTTTCTGCAATTTTTTTATACTTTTTTCTTGTTTCTTTCCCAGTTTTTGCAAGTTCCAATTTTTTTTTTCAGTTTTTGTCCCCAATTTTTTCCATTTTTTTTTCAATTTTTGCCATTTCCCACTTTTTTCAGTTTTTCCAGTATTTTTCCACTTTGTTCCAGTTTTTTTCCATTTTTTTCAATTTTCATTTGCAACCACTGTTGACAAACATTTATGAAACAAATAAAAATATTCCAGTGTTGCCAAAGTACTTGAAAAGTAATACACCTTAAAGAAAAAATTTAAAAATGCAACGTTGCCAAACAATAGTATCTAGGAAGAAATAAAACCGATTCCAATGTTGTCAAATGTAAACTTTTTCTTCTTTTTTCTTACTTATTATAGATTTTACTTTATTTTCGGTTTTTCTCATTTTTTCTTCATTTTCCTCTTCCTCTGATCCATATTTTCAGTGTGAGTACTTTCGCTCAGGTATGAGTTCTTGTTTTTTTTAGGTATGAGTTCTCATGTGGGCCCAATGGGTCATTCCGTTGTGGAAAAAACATCCGTAGCGGAAAGCGTTGGAGTACCTATGGGACCAATGTACGGAGGAGGAGGAGGAGGAGGTCATATTTTACGAAGAGGCATGGGAATGCGTGGTATATATTAACCACAGCGATTTTACTATAAATAAATTATCAAAAATGTTTATTTTAATAACAATAAACTAGTTAAAAAAACGTTAATCGCTTTTTTAAAAGTACTCCATATTAAAAATCCATCTCACTCACTCGTACGATATAAAAAAATTACATTTTTGTTTACGTATTTATTCTACGTCACATTTCAACTTTAACGATATTTTTTTTATTAAAATCTAACAAATAATAACAAAGTTAGATGTTAATGCTATTTTGTTATTGTAACTGTACATGATTTTTGTTTACATATTTTATTTACGTCATTGTACCGTTTGTCCCGTTCTTTTATATTTTCTACTGCTTATAAAGTATTTATTTTAACATTAATGAGTCAATAAAATTTTTATATCTACTTAGAAATGTTATACAGGGTGTTTAAAAAGTCTGTAAACGGTCCTGAAAAATTGGCAATATTGGTAAAAATAGGACAAAATAGTGAAAAATAGGGGAAGATGGGGAAAAAGGAGAGAAAAAAATGGGAAAATAATGAAAAATAATAAAAATTTGGGAAAATATGGAAAAATGTGGAAACTAATGAAAATTTGGGAAAAATATAAAAAAATAGGATAAAAACTGGGAAATATAAGGAAAAAAGGGATAATTGGAAAAAATAGAAAATAATAGAGATAAATATTGGAAAATAGAAAAAAAAATACTGAAAAATAGGGAATAAAATAGTGAAAAACTGAAAAAAATATTAAAAATAGTGAAAAAAATACTGAAAAATTGATAAAAAAAATGTAAAATAGAGAAAAAATATTGGAAAATAGGAAAAAATATAATGATAACTAAGGAAAAAGAGAGATGGGAGAAAAAAAGAAAAGATGAGAAAAAAATAGAAGAATCAAAAAAAAAAGAAATTGAAAGAAAATATTGGGAAAAATGAAAAATAAAATTTAAATAAAAAAAACGCTAAAAGTCGCAAAAAATCTTAAAAAACGAAAAACAACCAAAAAACCGGATTGCAAAAAGTTGGAGGAATAAGAAGAGACCAAAAAAAAAAAAATTAGAAAAATGAGAAAAAAAGCAGAAAAATCGAAAAAAGAAGCATAAAAAAATTCGAATGAATTGAAATAAATCGCACAAAAAATTAGAAAAAAGCAGAAAAAAACATTGCAAAAATTTGAAAGAAAAATCAGAAAATTTTGGAAAAAAAATTAAAAATAAAATTGTAAAAAAACCGGAAAAACGTTAAAAATGACAAAAAAAAAACTAAAAAAGAAGCAATAATAAAAAACAGTGAAAAAAATAATTAAAAGTACTGAAAAAAAAATACTGAAAAATAGAAGAAAAAAATGTAAAATAGAGAAGAAAATATTGGAAAATAGGAAAAAATATAATGAAAAAGAAAGATAGGAGAGATATATGTAAAGAACTTAGTTCATGACGTAGATCCCTCGACCGCACAAACTTTTTTTTTATTTTAAGTAGACGACTATAGGTAAGGACAAAAGATCACGCTTCAATTTGTCAGCCAATCGAATCAGGTCATCTTATCTCCAGACACGCCCGAGATTCATGGTATGGTTAAAAACATATTTATGGTATTATTTCAGTAAATCTCAGAGTGAACAGTCCCATAGCATCGTATCTAACTGAACTTTCTAAGATATCAAAAGTATAAGTATAGTACTTTCTCTAATCGATAAAGTTTAAACTTGTGCGCCAAACATGTTTATGCGGAAAAAACGGGGCAGGGGTGGGGGAGATCGTAGTCGTCTCATTTACTACATCCTTGTGTCAGTTTCTTGTGATTGTTATGCTGAATATATATATATATATATATGATTATATATATATATATATTAAAGAGAAAAGTAAATATTAGAATTCCTCCCTCTTCGTAATATTTGTCTAGGCCGTAGAAAGCGATAATTTTTGCATAATTAGGACCTTTCTAACTCGCATACAAATTGGAAAAGTTTGCCCAATCAGGGTAAAGTGCAAAATCTAATCTTATTATGAATGAATTATCTTCGGTAGAGCTTTCGACATACATATATATATGTATATATAGTCCAGGGCATTTAGCACTAAATCACCCGAATAGCGGAAATTTTGACATACCACAGATATCGAGATGCGGTTTTCTGCATTGTGTTGAGGAAGGTCCTAGAAAAGACTGGTGAAAATGTGGGTATGCAGTTTTTTGAAAAACGCCTTCTGGGCTGGAAAATGCATTTTCCAATTGCATCATTATTTGTGCCGTTATGGGAGCGATTGTAAACGCGGAAAAATCGTTCGGAAATTGTTACTCGGGGGTTTTCGGGGCTGCCGAACTCGATTCTGGCATTAGAATTACCCGCGAATGCACGGGGGCGGATCTGTGGGGGTGCGCGGGGGGTGAATTGGGGGAGAAATGCAGCGTGCATGAGAATCGCTCCAAACTCGTTACTCGGGGGTTTTCGGGGATTCTGAATTCAATTCTGGAACTGGAATTACTCGGGGGCGCTCAGGGGCGCCTCTGCAGGGGTGTCCGGAGGTTCATTCCGGGGGGGAAATCGCATAGTCCATATAAATGACTCCAAAATCGTTTTTCGGGGGTTTTCGGGGATGCTGAATTCAATTCTGGCATTGGTGTAACAAAGTTACTTTTTTCCGTATTATTTAAAATATATAAATTGAATCGCGCACGGCACTGGAGTAAAATTAACTTAAATTTGTGAATAAAAGACCAGTCTTACCAGTTGAACCGTCGCCAAGCAGATGGAGACACTCTCGTCTCTGCTTCTTAGACGCTTAAGTTCGTATCGAGTAGGGCAATTCATACCGCTGTCGGCAGCTGCAGAGGCAGCGAGAAGCCAGACTTGCTGTGGCCGTCTCAATTGGAACAGCAGTGCAGTCCGTCGACCTTTAGACAGGTCAAGTTGAAGCCAACTTCAGTTATATCCGGAGTCCAGAACCGTCAGTCCGACTACACCACGCCGCCAAGCCAATCGTCCGTTACACACCTTTTCTCCGCCGGATTTTGGTAAAAACAAATGTTTTATTTATTGAATTTTATTTGTTTTGAGTTAACATCCCAGCAGCTAATACCCAGGTACTTAACCCAGTAGGGCAAGTAAAGCCCACCCTTCTGGCCACCAGTGATTTTGGTCGATACCATAACGACCCCTGGAGTATTTCTTTCTCCACTGACGCTGCCCGTGCAGTGGCCTTCACACTCTAAACGGAAGGTGGCGCCCGAGGCAATCCGAAACCTGGACTAAGGCGCCAAAGTGACCCGCAACGACCGAAGTGTCGTCGCATTGGAATTACCCGGGGGCGCTCAGGGGTGGCTCTGTGTGGGTGAGCGGGGGATGAATTGGGACAGGAATGGCAGCGTGCATGAAAATCGCTCCAAACTTGTTACTCGGGGGGTTTTCGGGGATTCTGAATTCAATTCTGGCACTGGAATTACTCGGGGCGCTCAGGGGCGCCTCTGAAGGGGTGTCCGGGGGTTCATTCCGGGGGAGAAATCGCATAGTCCATGTAAATGGCTCCGAAATCGTTTTTCGGGGGTTTTCGGGGATGCTGAATTCAATTCTGGTATTGGAATATCCGGGGCGCTCAGGGGTGGCTAGGAAATGATAAAGCAGCAAGTGGAAAATTACAAATTATCAACATAACTCTTTATTCAAATAACAAATAGAAGTTTTTATTAGTCTTGAATTATTCATTATAAACTCAAATTTTCAACTTAAGACCTAAACATCTCGTTCAAACTCTTCTTCTTCTTCCCGTTCTTCTCCTTCTTCCCCTTCGTCATTTTCTTCCCCTCCTTCATCTTCTTCCTCGTCACTACTCTCGGCCTCATTAGCAACATTTTTTATTTTGAGCAGTTGCCATAGCAATGCTTGCATGCAAGTGAGCACTCCAACCCACTTCGGGCTACAGTCGGTTTGACAAGAACAAGAAATTTTGCTCAAAATTTCCTCGGGACCGGCTTCCTGGGTCATGGTGACAGGACGACTGTGCTCTCCACCCACCATTTCCCAGCCCCATTCTACCGGATTTAAGGTCTCGACTTGAGCTTGTGAACCATACCAAGCCTGTACTTGGAAATAGACCCGCTTGATATGCTCGGTTAACGCATTAGCAGTCGGAATTATGCGTGCAAGGTCGACTTTTTGAAGGTAGGCGGCTGCAGTATACGATTTTGCTCGATACTTTTGGACTAGCTGAATGGCAGGTTCATCTTTGGTGCACAGATCTTTGGGTGCCCCGTAAAGAGCCAAAGCGAGACGAAGCCCGTGATCTATTAAAGCATCCATGGCTACATGTGTTTGCTTAAATATTTCTGCAAACCGATACAAATCATCGGATTTCGCAAACAATTCGCAGAATTTTAGTTTCCCTCGAGAGATAAAATGCTGAAGTTGTGTCGCATCCTGTGAAAGCATGTAGAAATAATATATGAGACCTGATACACGCTCTCGGAAGAATACACGACCTCAGGTACTCTAGCAGAAGGCGGCTTCAGCAAGAACACTTCTAGATTCGATGGAGTCCGACCTATACAAGCATTGTTAAGACATCAGTGTCTTCCGAAACAATAACCACTTTATTGTTGTGACTTCCAGAAGCAGTGTCTATGGCCTTAAGCATAATATCAACATCCGCGTCAGCTACACTCTGCTGAGACATTATGTTGGCCCGTTCAAATTCCTCCTGGATAAATTTTATGAGCTGGGACTTATTTTGGCTATTCCCTAGAAACTTGTCCTGAGTTACACTTGCCGGCAACTTCATGGACGTCCAGTAATCTGGAGCCATGCGTACAGTGGCGGAATTTTTATGCATACATCGCCGGTTTCTTTCCGTCGATTTAGTGGTAATTTGGTCGTATCCGTCGAAAACAACAAAAACTCTGTTCCCAAATGCCCTCTTTATGTATCTAACATACCCTTTGCATATCTCTAACATGTTCTGGTCTTTTTGCCATCTAACTTTATGTAAAAGCATGCCTCCATCAATCACATATTGAGTGTCTTCACTTCTTACAGTTATTTCCCCCCCGGAATGAACCCCCGGACACCCCTGCAGAGGCGCCCCTGAGTGCCCCCGAGTAATTCCAGTTCCAGAATTGAATTCAGAATCCCCGAAAACCCCCGAGTAACGAGTTTGGAGCGATTCTCATGCACGCTGCAATTCCTCCCCCAATTCACCCCCCGCGCACCCCCACACATCCGCCCCCGTGCATTCGCGGGTAATTCTAATGCCAGAATCGAGTTCGGCAGCCCCGAAAACCCACGAGTAACAATTTCCGAACGATTTTTCCGCGTTTACAATCGCTCCCATAACGGCACAAATAATAATGCAATTGGAAAATGCATTTTCCGGCCCAGAAGGAGTTTTTCCAAAAAACTGCATACCCACATTTTCACCAGTCTTTTCTGGGACCTTCTGGATATCTGTGGTATGTCAAAATTTCCGCTATTCGGGTGATTTAGTGCTAAATGCCCTGGACTAATAAACTTAAAGCTGATTACTAGTTGTTCAGATGTTTGAATTAAGGAGGGAACTTTATCTAAAGCTCCTTAAAATAATAATAATAATTCCTCATTTGATTAATTAACTATATTGTATTAGTGACTTTGTGATTAATTGTCGAATAAATGTTAATAAAGAAAAGTTGAAAAGCAATTTAGAACACAATAAACTTTAATTTCCAATATCGGAAATTCTACTAACGCGCATCGTTTACCGATTTTAGAAATGTTCAAAGTTCGTGAATTAAATTTCTTTTTGTTGTTAATTAAGTTTTAGAGTTAGAGTCGGCTTCTTGAGAAGTTTTTCTAAAGTGTAAATTATTGTGCATGGTTATTATGATGTGTTTTTGATTGGCCCGAGGATATCCATCATAATCTCCTCTTAACAAGTTTATAAGACGCTCGATGTTTATTTAATTTTTTTATACAATGTGTAACGGCTTAATTTCCTGTTAAACTAATATCGTATATTTTATTTGATGAGACTGTTTAAAATTTTTCAAAATTTCCAGTTTTTTCCAGTAAATTTTCCATTTTTTTCAATTTATTTTCCATTTATTTCAGTTTTTTTCAGTTTTGACAGTTATTTTTCCATTTTTTTTGTTTTTTCCAGTTTTTGACCGTTTTTTTAAATTTTTTGAAAGTTTTTTTCTAGTTTTTGCAAGTTTTTTCTAGTTTTTGCAAGTTTTTTCCAGTTTTTGCCAGTTTTTTCCCGTTTTTGCAGATTTGGCCAGTTTCTTTTCAGTTTTTTCAGCTGCCACTTTTTTTTTAATTTTTTTTAAGTTTTTCTTTGTTTTTTCAATTTTTGCAAGATCCCATTTTTTTTCAGTTTTTTCTTCAGTTTTATTTCAGTTTTTTTTTCAATTTTGCCAGTTATTTTTCCATTTTTTTTGTTTTTTCCAGTTTTTGTCCATTTCTTTTTATTTTTTGCAAGTTTTTTTACTGTTTTTGCCAGTTTCTTTTCAGTTTTTTCAGCTACACGTTTTTTTTTGTTTTTTTTTTTGTTTTTTCAGTTTTTGCCAAATCCCATTTTTTCCAGTTTTTTTCAATTTTGGCAGTTACTTCTTGTTTTTTGTTTTTTCCAGTTTTTGTCCGTTTTTTTAAATTTTTTGTGATTTTTTTTCTAGTTTTTGCCAGTTTCTTTTCAGTTTTTTCAGCTGCCAATTTTTTTTAAGTTTTTCTTTGTTTTTTCAGTTTTTGCAAGATCCCATTTTTTTCAGTTTTTATTTCAGTTTTTTTTTAGTTTTGCCAGTTATTTTTCCATTTTTTTTTGTTTTTCCAGTTTTTGTCCGTTTTTTTAATTTTTTCTAAGTTATTTTCTAGTTTTTGCCACTTTCTTTTCAGTTTTTTCAGCTGCCAGTATCTTTTATTTTTTTTTTAGTTTTTTCTTTGTTTTTTTCAATTTTTGCCAGATCCCATTTTTTTCAATTTTTTTCCATTTGTTTAGTTTTTTCAGTTTTAACAGTTATTTTTCCATTTTTTTTATTTTTTCCAGTTTTTGTCCATTTCTTTTTATTTTTTGAAGTTTTTTCCAATTTTTGCCAGTTTCTTTTCAGTTTTTTTCAGCTGCCAGTTTCTTTTATTTTTTTTTAGTTTTTCTTTGTTTTTTCAGTTTTTGCCAGATCCAATTTTTTTCAGTTCTTTTTTTCCAATTTTATTTCAGTTTTTTTCAGTTTTGCCAGTTATTTTTTCATTTTTTTTTTGTTTTTGCCAGTTTTTGTCCGTTTCTTTTTATTTTTTCAGCTGCCAGTTTCTTTTATTTTTTTTTAGTTTTTTTAAATTTTTCTTTTTTTTCAATTTTTGGCAGATCCCATTTTTTTCAGTTTTTTTCAATTTTGTCAGTTACTTTTTCATTTTTTTCAGTTTTTTTTTCCAATTTTATTTCAGTTTTTTTTTCATTTTTTTTTGTTTTTTACAGTTTTTGTCAGTTTCTTTTTATTTTTTGTAAGTTTTTTCCAGTTTTTGCCAGATTCTTTTCAGTTCTTTTCAGTTTTTTTAGCTGCCAGTTTCTTTTATTTTTTTTAAGTTTTTCTTTGTTTTTTTTTCAGTTTTTACCAGATCACATTTTTTTCAGTTTTTTTTTTTCCAATTTTATTTCAGTTTTGCCAGTTATTTTTTTTGTTTTTTCCAGTTTTTTCCGTTTCTTTTTATTTTTTGAAAGTTTTTTCCTAGTTTTTGCCAGTTTCTTTTCAGTTTTTGCTATTTTTTTTCCAATTTTTTCTAGTTCTTGCCAAGTTTCTTTCATGTTTTTACCAGTTTTTTCCAGTTATTGCACGTTTCTGTTAATTCATTTTAGTTTTTGCCAGTTTTCCAATTTTTTCCAGTTTTCCCGTTTTAGCTAATTTCTTTCCAGTTTTTCTCAGTTCCCAATTTCTAGTTTTTTCCAGTTCTTGCCAGTTTCTTTTCAATTTTTTACAGTTGCCAGTTTCTTTTCATTTTTCTTCAGTTTCTTTCAATTTTTTCAGCTTCTGTCCATTTCTTTTCTTTTTTTCCAGTTTTTGCCAGTTTCTCCGTACTTACGAGTTTCTTTCCTGTTTTTTCCAGTTGCCAGTTTCTTCTCTTTTTTTTTCGTTTTTTTTATTTTTTTTCCAGAGTTTTCAGAATTTCTAGTTTTTGCCAGATCCCATTTTTTTTTTAATTTTTGCCAGTTCCCATTTTTCTAGTTTTTTCCAGTTTTTTAACAGTTTTTTCCAGTTAATTCCAGTTTTTGTCAATGATTAATCCCAAAAATTTCCCTAGAATCAAGAAATTTTTTCTCTCGTTGCAAGAAATAAAATATTTTTTTAAAAATATTACATTGTTGCCAGATGGAAAAAATTCTTTACACTTAAGAAATTGACTTTTCTCTGCTTTCAAAAAATTGAACAATTTTTAAAAAGTAGCTAACAACGTTGCCAAATATCGGAAAAGTTTCTACATTGAAAAAATTGTATAATCGATAAAAAATGTACTGAACAACGTTGCCAGATTCCGAAAAATTTCTCTAGATTGTAAGAAATTAAATATTTTTTTAAAAAACTAGCAATGTTGCCAGATGGAAAAAAATTCTTTATACTTAAGTAATTGACTTTTCTCTGCATTCAAAAAATTGAACAATTTTTAAAAAGTAGCGAACAACGTTGCCAAATACCGAAAAAGTTCCTGCATTGAAGAAATTGTATAATCGATAAAAATGTACTGAACAACGTTGCCAGATTCCGAAAAATTTCTCTAGATTGTAAGAAATTAAATATTTTGTAAAAAATCTAGCAATGTTGCCAGATGGAAAAAAATCCTTAGAGTTAAGAAATTGATTTATCTCTGCTTTAGAAAAATTGAACAATTTTTAAAAATGTACCGAACAACGTTGCCAGATTCCCAAAAATTTCCCTAGATTGCAAGAAATTTATTTATTTTTTAAATCTAGCAATGTTGCCAGATGGAAAAAAAATCCTTACACTTAAGAAATTGACTTTTCTCTGCTTTCGAAAAATTTTACAATTTTTAAAAATCAGCGAACAACGTTGCCAAATACCGGAAAAGTTCCTACATTGAAGAAATTGTATAATAGATAAAAAAATGTACTGAACAACGTTGCCAAATTCCGAAAAATTTCCCTAGATTGCAAGAAATTAAATATTTTTTAAAAAAATCTAGCAATGTTGCCAGATGGAAAGAAATTCCTTAGAGTTAAGAAATTGATTTATCTCTGCTAGCAATATTTAATTTTATTTATCTTATTTTTTTTTGCTAATTATTGTTACTATTTTCTACAATTTAGCCAAGTACAAACTATTTTATTTAGTAAATATTTAACACCATTAAAAATGTAACATTATCCTGAATAATATAAAGCTCAAGAGAGTGTTTTTGAAAGTTATTTTCTAAACGCTAACACCTATAAATTCTTGATCGATCTTCTCGTCTAAAGTGGCGCGAAGGCTCAAGCTTCCTTCTAACTCTTATTGAATTGTTTTCGTTCGGTAACAAAGAAGACAAAATCCTCTTGAGCCTTCTTCACTCTACGAGTGTCTGTCTAGCTTAAATAAAAAAACTAAATCGATCCACAAATAAAAGATTATTATTATTTTCTATTTAAACCTAGTAAATTTTAAATTTAATTTTCCCAATGACCATATATATAAATTTTTCATTTTAAATCGATAAAAACTGAGTTATTTATAAAATAAGATCTTTCTGCGGCTAAATAAAAATTTGATACGCGAACGGAGTTTTATCGATTTTCCTGAGCTCTCGCTCGCATAAACGCAACAAGTTTCAAAAGTTCCGGGTATTGGGAAAACTGTTGCACATGCAACACTCAGTTTTCCACTAGAAAATTTTTTGCCTTATTCGGAAAATCGAATATGAAGTCAAGAATTGTAAAAAAAAAACTAAAATTACACAATAATTACTAAGTATTACGTTATTATTATAAAACTAGAAAATAACGACAATAAAAATAATAAAATAACTGCTCCAAATAAATCAAAAACTAAAATGCCTAACTTGACTGCCAGTAACAATTAGACGTGAAGTTTGACAGTTAAAATTATGTAATTTGACAGCTGAATTGTGAAATTTGACAGCTTAATAATCATAAATTTCATCTGCCATCTTGTATTTATTAATTTGGACAAACAAATCATAATCTCCGACCCCAAAAACCCCCAAATACCAATTTTGAATAGAAGTCCATAATCAGAAATCTCGTCGGCCATATTGAATCCGCCATCTTATATTTATTAATTTTGACAAAAAATTCATAATCTCCGACCCCAAAAACAACCAAATACCAATTTTGAATATAATCAGTCCATAATCAGAAATCTCGTCAGCCATATTGAATCCGCCATCTTGTGTTTATTAATTTTGACAAAAAATTCATAATCTCCGACCCCAAAAACCCCCAAATACCAGTTTTGAATATAATCAGTCCATAATCAGAAATCTCGTCAGCCATATTGAATCCGCCATCTTGTATTTATTAATTTTGATAAAAAATTCATAATCTCCGACCTCAAAAACCCCCAAATACCAGTTTTGAATATAATCAGTCCATAATCAGAAATCTCGTCAGCCATATTGAATCCGCCATCTTGTATTTATTAATTTTGATAAAAAATTCATAATCTCCGACCTCAAAAACCCCCAAATACCAGTTTTGAATATAATCAGTCCATAATCAGAAATCTCGTCAGCCATATTGAATCTGCCATCTTGTATTTATTAATTTTGATAAAAAATTCATAATCTCCGACCCCAAAAACTCCCAAATACCAATTTTGAATAGAATCAGTCCATAATCAGAAATCTCGTCAGCCATATTGAATCCGCCATCTTGTATTTATTAATTTTGATAAAAAAATTCATAATCTCCGACCTCAAAAACCCCCAAATACCAATTTTGAATATAATCAGTCCATAATCAAAAATCTCGTCAGCCATATTGAATCCGCCATCTTGTATTTATTAATTTTGACAAAAAATTCATAATCTCCGACCCCAAAAACCCCCAAATACCAATTTTGAATATAATCAGTCCATAATTAAAAATCTCGTCAGCCATATTGAATCCGCCATCTTGTATTTATTAATTTTGATAAAAAATTCATAATCTCCGACCCCAAAAACCCCCAAATACCAATTTTGAATATAATCAGTCCATAATCAAAAATCTCGTCAGCCATATTGAATCCGCCATCTTGTATTTATTAATTTTGACAAAAACTTCATAATCTCCGACCCCAAAAACCCCAAAATACCAATTTTGAAAAGTATTGGTAAATAATCATAAATAAGAACAAATAAGGCTTTGGTGTTGTTGAAAAAATTTGAAAAGTTTGTGCTAGATGAGCACGATACCAATTTTGAATTTTAAATACAAGATGGCGACTTCAAGATGGCGGACAAGATTTATGATTATAACGAAGCTTTTGTCAAAATTAATCAATTCAAGATGGGGACTCCAAGATGGAAGACTGAATATGTGATTATGATCCGAATCTATTCAAAATTGGTTTTTAGGGTTGGAAATTATGAATTATTTTGTCAAAATTAATAACTTAAAGATGGCGACTTAAAGATGACGACTTTAATATGGCGGGCAAGATGTATGATTATGAATAGAGTCCATTTAAAATCGGTACGTGGAGGTTTTTGGGATTAAATTATGAATTTTTTGTCAAAATTAATAAATCTAAGATGGCGGCTTCAAGATGGCTGACTAAATTTTTAATTATAAACAGATTCTATTCAAAATTGGTATTTGCGTGTTTTTGGGGCCGGAGATTATGAATTTGTTGCCAAAATGAACAAACTCAAGGTGGCGGCTTCAAGATGGCTGACTAGATTTTTAATTGTGGACCCATTATATTCAAAATTGGTATTTGGGTATTTTTGGGGTCGGAAATTATGAATTTTCTGGCAAAATGAATAAATTCAAGATGGCGGCTTCAAGATGGCTGACTAGCTTTTTAATTGTGGACCCATTATATTCAAAATTGGTATTTGGGGGTTTTTGGCGACGGAGATAATGTATTTTTTACCAAAATGAATAAATTCAAGATGGAGTCTTCAAGATGGCTGACTAGATCTTTAATAATAGACTGATTCTATTCAAAATTGGTATTTGGAGGTTTTTGGGTTTGGATATTATGAATCTTTTACCAAAATGAATAAATTCAAGATGGCGGCTTCAAGATGGCTGACTAGATTTTTAATTATGGACCGATTCTATTCAAAATTGACATTTGGGGGTTTTTTGGGTCGGAGATTATGAATTTTTGGGCAAAATAAATAAATTCAAGATGGCGGCTTCAAGATGGCTGAGTAGATTTTTAATAATAGACTGATTCTATTCAAAATTGGTATTTTGGGGGTTTTTGGTTTTGGAGATTATGAATATTTTACCAAAATGAATAAATTCAAGATGGCGGCTTCAAGATGGCTGACTAGATTTTTTAATTGTGGGCCGATTCTATTCAAAATTGGTATTTTGGGGTTTTTGGGGCCGGAAATTATGAATTTTCTGGCAAAATGAATAATTTCAAGATGGCGGCTTCAAGATGGCTGACTAAATTTTTAATTATGAACCGATCCTATTCAAAATTGGTATTTGGAGGTTTTTGGGGCCGTAGATTATGAATTTTCTGGCAAAATAAATAAATTCAAGATGGCGGCTTCAAGATGGCTGACTAGATTTTTAATTATGGACCGAACCTATTCAAAATTGGCATTTGGGGGTTTTTTGGGTCGGAGATTATGAATTTTTTACCAAAATGAATAAATTCAAGATGGCGGCTTCAAGATGGCTGACTAAATTTTTAATTATGGACCGATTAATTTCAAAATTGGTATTTGTGGGTTTTTGGGGCCGGAGATTATGAATTTTTGGTAAAATGAATAAATTCAAGATGGCGGCTTCAAGATGGCTGACTACATTTTTAATTATGGACCGATTCTATTCAAAATTGGTATTTGGGCGCTTTTGTGGTCGGAGATTATTTGTCAGAAAAAACCGGGAGCCCTTCGATCTACTTAATTAGTAATTTACTTGTGGATTTCGAATTATCTAAATTTGTTTTTAACAAAATTTTTTGGGAACTCACTTCAATAATTAGTATAAAAATTTTCCAACTAAATAAAATGGTTTTTTTCTCATTTCGATATTTTTGTTAGTTTCGATGCTACACTCAGCGGTAAGATAATTGCCCTAACCATAATAATACTATTAATATCCTCTATTTTCGAAATATACGTTTTTTTTTTTTAATCGATTCTCACATTATTATCTCGTGGATCGTTTTAAATAGGAACCACCTTGCCCGATGTACATAAATAATCGAAATCTGATTTTTTAACTACAAGAATGAAAATAAACACGAGACTAATCCTAATAATCTTCAAGTTTATTTTTTCAGTCTAGCTTTCAAACAATCGCCTGTATACACTAACAAGATTTACCTATAAAATAAAATAAAAGTCAGTGGTTTATATTTATTTTGTTATTGTTAGTTTTATTGCTATTATCTGTGTGTAATGTGCCAAAATTAATTCTTTATTACTCGCATATAATGGATAAATGTTTTTTTTTTTTTTTATTATTTTTATTGAGATTTCTAACTGCACTTCTAAGAGTGTCTTTTATTAAAAATTAAAATTTTATTACGTCTGTTATCAGACACTTAAATTAAAATTAGAACTTACTGACGCTTACTGTACCGGGTGGCCCAAGTATATTTAAACTTGTGTATCACAAACAGCTAATGTTCAATTTTTATTTTGACATATGATATATGCGTGCGGGATCATTCATTGATCTCAGCAGGGCATTTAACTGTGTGTCATGTAAAGTGCTTAATTTTATATATAAGAAATAAACTGGAAGTGAGAAAATTTTCGACAGCATTTAGTTAATATCAGTTAAAGTAAAAACTCATTAGATTTTGGGATGTAGTTATTTCTATTTTCCCATATTTTGTCTGAAGTTCCCAATTTTTCTCAATTTTTTCTTGTTTTTTTCTATTTTTCCCATTTTCCTTATTTTTTACTATTTTTTCCTTATTTTTCCTATTTTGCCTTATGTTTCCGTATTTTTCTCTATTTTTCTCTATTTTTCCTATTTTTTGCTATTTTTTCCTTTATTCCCATTTTTACGTATTTTTCCCTTTTTTTCCTATTTCCCATATTTTCTCTATTTTTCATAATTTTCCCCTATTTTCTGTTGTTTCCCTACTTTCCCAATTTTTACCTATTTTTCCCTGTTTTTTCCTGTTTTTGTCTATTTTTCCGTCTTTTCCTCTATTTTCCATTATTTTTTGTTTTTCTTTTTTCGGTATTTTCTCTGTTTGTCCCTAATTTTTCACTATTTTTCACCATTTCTTCCTATTTTTTCCTAATTTTCTATATTTTTCACAATATTTCCCTATTTTTCCTTATGCTTCCCTATTTTTCCCTATTTTCTCTATTATTCCTACTATTTCTATTTTTCTCTATTTTGCCTTATTGTTTCCTATTTTTCCATGGTTTTTTCCTGTTTTTTTTTTCAATTTTTCCGTTTTTTCCCTGTTTTCCATTATTTTTTCTTTTTTCGGTATTTTCCTTGTTTGATTCTAATTTTTCACAATTTTTTCCCCATTTTCTCTTATGTTTCCCTATTTTTCCCTGTTTCCCTATTTTTCCAATTTTTACATGTTTTTAGAGTTTTTCTCTATTTTTTTTAATTTTTCTGATTTTCCAGATATTTCCTATTATTTCCTTTTTTTTTGCTCTTATTTCCTATTCCTATATTTTCACTTATTTTTTTATATTTTTTACATATTTTCCTCTATTATTCCTATTTTCCCTATTTTTCACTATTTTTTCCTACGTTTTTCTAATTTTCCATATGTTTCCATATTTTTCTCAATTTTTTCGTATTTTTCTCTATTTTTCCTATTTCCCTATTTTCCCGTATTTTTCCATGTTTTTCTCAATTTTTTCGTATTTTTCTCTATTTTTCCTATTTTCCTTATATTTCTCTGTTTTTTCAGTCTTTTTTTCTTTTTTCCCTTATGTTTTCTCTGTTTTTTCCTTCCCTATTCCCTTATGGTTTCATATTTTGTTTTTCACCATTTTCCCTATTTTCCGTTGTTTTCGTATTTTTCATATTTTCCTTATTTTTCCTAATTTTTCCATATATTTCCCTATATTCCATTATTTTTTTATATTTTTTTATATTTTTTCTTTTTTCAGTATTTTCCCCGTTTTTCGCTATTTTTCACTATTTTTTTTATTTTTTTTATATTGTTCACAATTTTTCCCAATTTTCCTTTGTTTCCCTGGATTTTTCTATTTTCTCCATTTTTTCTATTTTTTCTATTTTTCGCTGTTTTCCCTGTTTTTTTTTTTCATTTTCACTTATTTTTTCCTATTTTTTCCAATTTTTCCCAATTTTTCTTTTTGTTAATGTTCCTGTCTTTCCTAGATTTTGCTATTATTTCCTCTTTTTTCCCTATTTTTTTTATATTTTTTTTCAGTGTATTTCACTCTTTTTCCCCATTTTCCCCTATTTTTCCTATTTCCTCTTTTTGCTATTATTTCTCTCTTCCTCATTTTTGCTTGTTTTTCCGTATTTCTCTTTCTATTTTCACTATTTTTTCCTACTTTTCCTTATTTTCCCATGTTTCCATATTTTCTCCTATTTTTCCATATTTTCTCATATTTTTCCCTAATTTGCTCTATTTTTTTTAATATTTTTTCCTATATTCCTCTATTTTTGATATTTTGTCCCTATTTTTCAAAATGTTGCTCTATTTTTCCTTATCTTCCCATATTTTCCCTTATTTTTCCAAATTTTTCCCTATTTTTCCATATTTTTCCCAATTTGTCTCCAGTCTTTCATATTTTTCCCCATTGTTCACAATTTTTCCATATTTTTTCATATTTTTCCCTGTTTTTCCCAATTTTTGCCTATTTTTTCATATTTTTCCAACTGTCATGTTACCATCATCAATCTTACCGTGATAGATCCGCTGCAATGATAAAGATTTCAATATGTACTTAATGAAAATAATTATTTTGTTTACTCTGAATACAATGATATCAATTAAATAAATAATAAACGTACTATTATTATGTTTTTATCAAATAACGGTTAGTTAGCGATTTTTTTTATATCGCTACATTATTTATTTGCAACTATAAAGAATTTTGGGGTCGTCACGTGTTATATTAATAATTTAGAATTTACTTTCTCGCTAGATAATACCAAAGGTGTAGATATGAGGGGTAAAGGGGGTAATTACCCCCTAGGATACCAAAAATGTTCACGAAAACAAAAAATAAAATATATTAAATATAGAAACGGACAAACATATTTTTCTAAAAGTTTGATTACCCCCACCCCCCAGAAAAAAAGTCATCTACGCCCTTATATAATAGTTACACGTTATTTCTGTCATTTTTAATATTTTTATATAGTGGGAATATAATAAATACATAATTTTTATATAATTATTTTTTACTTTCTCGCTAGAATTTTTAGTATGACATTGTTACACCGTTTAAGCAACATATGATTTCGCACTATTTTACCAACATAATACTTTTTGTAATTCGATTTAACGTTTATGCTTTCGCACTATTTTACCAACATAATACTTTTATGCTTTCGCACTATTTTACCAACATAATACTTTTATGCTTTCTCACTATTTTTCCAACATAATACTTTTTGTTATTCGATTTAACGTTGTTTTACTTTACCACGAATTTTTTTATAGATAAAAGTGTAAAATATAATTTTTGCTTTCATTTGTTTTTTTCATAGGTCAAATTTTCATCCTCGGCATAATTTACTTATAGTATTGATTTTCTGTTTTTTAGTTTTTGTTGTTTGAGAGCAAAACGGAATAGTTGAAATTTTAGTGGTAGGCGGACAGGCAAAACAAAAGCTAATTTGAGGAATTTATCTTGTTTTTCTACAGTCTGTTGATTCTTTAATTTTAAAACGAAAATTCAATTTGTTTTTTTCGGAACGATCCCTCCCAGCCATCATCGGACGGACAAAAGTAAACAACCTTCGGGATATTTTTTTTTTTTATCATACTTTTACTTCGTTGATTTTATTGGATTTTTTTACAGGGCGTAATTCACAAAAATGAAAAAAAAAAGTCCATAAAAAATTACGAAAAAAATTAAAAATTCTAGACACTTATTTTTTCACTTTTTAAAATTTTAAAATAAGAAAACAAAAATCAAAATGAATCGAAAAAAAATCAACAAAAATCGAAAGAAATCGAAAAAAAAACAAAGAGAATTGAAACAAATGGATAAGAATCTAAAAGAATACGAAAAAATAAAAAGAAATCGAAAAAAAAAACAAAAAAAATCGAAAAAAAACCAAAAAAAATCGACAAAAATCGTAAGAAATCGAAAAAAAAAACAAAAAAAAATCGAAAAAAAAACCAAAAAAAATCGACAAAAATTGTAAGAAATCGAAAAAAAAAAACAAAAAAAAATCGAAAAAGAACAACAGAAGTCGTAAGAGCTCGAAAAAATGAATAGAAATAAAAAATAAAAAAAAAACCAACGGAATCGACTTAAATCAAAAGAAACAGACAGAGATCGAATGAAATCAACAAAAATCGAAAAAATTAGAGAAAGTTAGAAAAAAAACTGTAGGAATTTGATAAAAATCAAAAAACAATAACAAAAAACCAAAAACATCAGAAAAATGAGAACAAAAATACGAAAAAACGCAAAAATCAAAAAAAATATCGAAGGATAGAAAAAAATTAGAAAAGAAAAGAAAGAAATAGAACAATAAAAAAAAATTTAGTGAAAAACGAGAAAAAAATAGAAGAATCGATAAAAATCAGCAAAATGATCGAAAAAGAAAAAAAAAAGTTTTGGAAAATATTGGAAACAAATGAAGAATAAAATTGTACAATATGGAAAAAATAAAGAAAAATCAAAAAAAACGCAAAAAAATTAGAAAAAGTTAGAAAAAAAACTGTAGGAATTTGAAAAAATCAAAAAACAATAAACAAAATTCAAAAAAACATCGGAGAAATAAATCAAAAAAATCAGAAAATATTGAAAAAATCAGAATAAACGTGAAAAAAAAATCAAAAAATTTAGTCAACAACGAGAAAAAAATTAGATGTATCGAAAAAATCGGAAATAATCGAAAAAGAAACAAAAAATAATTGGAAAAAAATGATGAATAAAATTGTAAAATATGGAAAAAAAATTAAAAAAATCGCAAAAACCGGAAAAAGTTGGAAAAAAATCGTAAAGAACAACCAAAAACCGTAACAATTGTAAACAAAAAAAAATAAATGAAAAGAATTGAAATAAATCGCAACAAAATCACAAAAAAAATGGCAAAAAAATCGTAAAAGAAATCGGAAAAAAATCAAAGGAATAAGAAAAATGAGAATATAATTAGAAAACAAAAAAGAAATAGAAAAAAAATAATTGGAAAATAAAGAAATCGAAAAAAACAAATCAATGACAAAAAAAGAGGAAAAATCAATATGTAATTTTAGCTATTTTTTATTTTTTCCCAATATTTTCCTATTTTTTCCTAGTTTATCCAATTTTTCACTATTTTTCATTATAGTTTTTTTTTTCCTGTTTTTCACTATATTTTTTTCTATTTTACTATATTTTTTCGTGTTTTTTCAATTTTTTCCTATTTTTCATTATTTATTCGTATTTAATTTTATTCCTCCTTTTCCCACGTTTTTCCTATTTTTTTCTATTTTCGCCTATTTTTCCCCGTTTTTTTCCTATTTTTCCCAATTTATTTCATATTTTTTTCTATTATTCAATATTTTTCCCATATTTCCAGATTTTTCTCTGTTTTTGCATAACTTTTCATTTTTCTCGTTTTTTCCTATTTTGCATTATTTTTTCCTATTTTTTTCAATTTTTCCCCACGTTACCGTATTTTTACATATTTTCTCGATTTCTCCCATTTTTTCCTATTTTTCCCTGTTTTCCATTATTTTTTCCTATTTTCTGTATTTATAACATTTTTTTCCATTTTTCCCAATGTTTTCTGATTTTTTTTTACTTATTAATATTTTTACCTAGTTTTCCAATGTTTCACTATTTTTCTTTATAATTTTTTATTTTTCTGTTTTTCACTATTTTTTAGTTTTTTCTAATTTTTTCCTACTTTTCATTATTTTTTCGTATTTAACTTTATTTTACCCTCTTTTTCCACGTCTTTCCTATTTTTTTCCATATTTCCAGATTTTTCTCTGTTTTTTGCATATTTTTTCATTTTTTCTTGTTTTTCTTATTTTGCACGTTTTTTTCCAATTTTTCTCTATTTTTGTGTTTCCTTATTTTTGCCCATTTTCTCGATTTCGCTCATTTTTCATTATTTTTTCCCATTTTCCCATATTTTCCCTATTTTCCCCAAGTATATGTATTTTTCCCTATTTTCTATATTTTTAACAATTTTTTTTGTACTTCTCCCGATTTTTTCTAATATTTTCCTACTTTTCATTATCTTTTCCTAATTTTCCATTTTTTCACTATTTTTTTTTATAATTTTTTTTGTTTTCTCTGTTTTTTACAATTTTTATCTATTTTCACATTTTTTTTTCCATTTTTTAATTTTTTTCCGATTTTTTCCTAATTTTCATTATTTTTTCGCAGTTTCTTAATTTCTCTCTATTTTTCTTTATAATTCTTTATTTTTCTCGTTTTTTCACAATTTTTTCAATTTTCTCATGTTTTTTTCTGCTGTTTTTCCTATTTGTTTAATCTTTTCTGATTTTTTCTCATTTTTCATTATTTTTCCTAGTTTATCTAATTGTTCAGAATTTTTCTTTAAAATTCTTTATTTTTCTCTATTTTATTTCCCTATTTTTCACCATTTTTTATCTATTTTCCCTTATTTTTTCCTATTTTTTCCAATTTTTCGCAATTTTTTCTTATTTTTCATTATTTTTTTTTCATATTTAACGTTATTTTCCCCTATTTTTCTCCTTTTTTTTTCCTATTTTTCCCCATTTGTCCCAATTTTTTCCCATTTTTTCATATTTTTTTCCATTACTCCCTATTTGTTTTCCCAGATATCCCGATTTTTCTTTGTTTTTGTCTTTTTTTTTATTTTTTCCTATGTTCATTGTAAAAAAATGCTGATTTTATTGGACTTTACAGGGTGTAATTCGCAAAAATCAAAAAAATCCAAAAAAATTACAAAAAAAAAATAAAAAAAAAAAACAAAAAATCTAAAAAATGCAAAAGAAATTTAAAAAAATCTCCAAGTTACTTTGTCGATACTCCTATTTAATGAAAATATTTAAACGTTGGACATTTGACGTGACATTTTTGACATTTGACAACTATCTATTGTAAAAAAAAAAAATTAAATACAAAAGATATTCCAAAAAACATTCGAGTCGATTTTGTCGATATTCCTTAATAATTAAACGTTTGACATTTGACATTTGACGTTTCATTTTTGACATTTGACAGCTTGTATACCATTTGACAAGCGATTTTTGACATTTGACAACTATTATATCATTTGACGAGTAATTTTTGACAACTATCTATTGTAAAGAAAAAAAATTAAATACAACAGATATTCCAAAAAATCTTTGAGTCGATTTTGTCGATATTCCTAAATATTTAAACGTTTGACATTTGACGTCCCATTTTTGACATTTGACAAGCGATTTTTGACATTTGACAACTATTATATTATTTGACGTGCCATTTATGACATTTGACATTTTATTTTAAATTTTACTAGTAGATAAGCTAAGCGGATTCTACCACGACTATAAGGAGTTCAACGTGTTAGAGAGAGAGAGGTATATTAAATTCAGAGTATCAGAAAGAGAGAGGTCCCTCAGATGTGTTAGATCTGATAGCTCCACCAGAGGGTGCTGACAGACCTGAAATACGTTAGAACAGCTCTGCCAGCACCCTCTGGTGGTACTGTCAGATGTGACACATCTGAGGGATCTGAAGACCTTCTCTCTTTCTGACACGCTGAATTTCCTATACCTCTCTCTCTAACACGTTATAATCCTTATAGTAGCAGTAGAATCCGCATAGTCTATCTACTTTTGCTTTATTAAAAAACTTTTTTTTCTTTTCTAATTTAATTGAATATAATTCCAAAAGATATACTCTTATTTTAATTTAATTTAGATCACCTAGTAGATTGTTGACGTAAGAGAAAATTCAATTAAGTTTTTATATAACAAAACATATATTATATATAACTGGATTTTATGTATTAAATTTTTCTTTTTCTGTAAATTCAATTAGATTTGAAACTAAAGCTAGAGATTCAAAAGATTATTTTATCATTTCTCTTTGTTCCTAAATTTCGCTGGTTATGACAAAACTATTTTTAAATTTTATAAAATTATTTACTTTGATCTTGTTTCCACTTAGATTGAAATAAAATTTGTGGATTATATAGAAAATATTTCGTTTAATTTTCACGAAAAATCAATTCAAGCGGAAAAATATCGAAATGTTCAATTTCCACCAGACAAGTCAGATTATCCTAAATAAATAGTTAACTCAAACAAAAAAGATATCAAAATTATAACTTTTTAATTTTATACAAAGTATAAACTTTTTTATTATTCCATTAAGCGTATTTTAAGGCATATTTTTTTTTTTTTGGAACGGAGCATTATTTTTTCTCAACGACCTTATATATTCTATATAATTTGAAGAAAGCGGCCTGAGCTGAGGTATTTCAAAGGGTAATCGTTGAACTTTTTTTATTATTTTTTTAAGACTTATAAGGAATTTTATAAGTCACAATTTTTTTTCATAATTTTTATATTTTTATAATCGAAAGAAAGCGGCCTGAGCGGAGGTATTTTTCAGGATAATCGTTAGACTTTTTTATTGTGAGGAATTTCACAGGATAATCGTTGGATTTTTTATTATTTTTTTTAATGCACATAAGTGTTTTTTAAGCCAAATTTTTTCATACAATCGAAAGAAAGCGGTCTGAGCTGAGATATTTCACAGGATTAAAGTTTTTAAGGAACATAAGTGTTTCTTAAGTCACAAATTTTTTTAGTATAATCGAAAGAAAGCGGCCTGAGCTGAGGTATTTTACAAGATAATCGTTGGACTTTTTTTATTATTTTTTTAAGGCATATAAATGTTTTTTAAGTCATAAATTTTTTTAGTATAAAGAAAGCCGCCTGAGCTGAGGTATTTTACAAGATGATCGTTGGACTTTTTTATTATTTTTTTAAGGCATATAAATGTTTGTTAAATCATAATTTTTTTTATATAATCGAAAGAAAGCGGCCTGAGCTGAGGTATTTTACAAGATAAGCGTTGGACTTTTTTTAAGGCATATAAATATTTTTTTAGTCATAAATTTTTTTATATAATCGAAAAAAGCGGCCTGAGCTGAGATATGTCCCAAGATAATCGTTGGACTTTTTTTATTATTTTTTTAAGGCACAAAAATGTTTTTTAGTCACAATTTTTTTATATAATCGAAAGAAAGCGGCCTGAGCAGAGGTATTTTACAACATAATCGTTGGACTTTTTTTTAATATTTTTTTAAGGAATATAAATGTTTTTTAAGTCATAAATTTGTTTATATAATCGAAAGAAAGCGGCCTGAGCTGACGTATTTCACAGAGATATCGTTTTACTTTTCCCATTATTTTTAAGGCACAAATTTTTTTATATAATCGATAAAAAGCGGCCTGAGCTGAGGTATTTCACAGAATTATCGTACTTCTTTTTTGATTATTTTTTAAGACACATACGAGTAATTTTTTATATAATTTCTCAAAAATTACATAATTTTACAATAAATTTGTTTTAATAAAGTTTGAGGTTATAGAAACGCTTTTTATTTAGAACGCAATTTAATTTTATATGTATAGTGTGACAATGTAAACAATAAAAAAAATGACGTAGAAGAATTATAGTACATTAGTAGTATAGTAATACCGGTGCTGGACCACGGAGGAAAAGACGACCTTGACCTTGACAATGACCTCGATCTCGGCGTTCACATCGACCTCGATCTCAACATTGACCTTGATAATATCGTTGACCTTGGTCTAGATATTGTCGTTGACCTTGACCTTAATATTTATTTCTTTATGCAATTTTGGCAAGTGATGATTTTAAGAATTTCCAATTCAAGAGAATAATAATCTGTTGTACAATTTTTTTTGCGGATTTTAATTCGAAAAGTTATTTTCCAAAAAAAACTCGACAAATTCATTTTACTGTTTCAACATTCCTGATTATTAATTTGGCTTTATTTATCAACTGAAATTCATTTACACGAACCGAAACATAGACGTAGGTGCACACCAACATATTTACAAAAAAATAACCAAATCAATAAAATAAAATTACTACTACACATTTTTTTTACAATATTTTTAATTGTATTAATAAAAAATAAATTAATTTATATTTTCTATAGCTGTAAATTAAATTAAATAACGAAATTTATATAACTACCTGCGTAAGCCACTGATCTCCCTTTAAACCTGCTAAAAGTGATGATTACACGAAAAGGGTTGAACTGGGACGTGTTTAATTTTTCCCAGTGAAATAAATATGAATTATTACCGCTCCTTTAACGACCTAAACGGATTTATTCTACATTTAAGACTTGTTTAATGAAAAGGAAAGTTATCCCTTTTTGAAAATAATTTATAAATACAAGAAATTTCCTATTATAAAATAAAATTTATGTGGATGGTTTTTATTACTGATTAAGCTACCTCGTATAAATTTGCATTATTAATTAATATTCAGTAGATAATCTACGTTCGTTCTAATCCAACTATGGGGAATTCAACGGGTTAGAGAGAGAGAGAGAGAGATAGGTATAGGAAATTCAGCGTGTTAGAAAGATAGAACGCTATGACGTCACGCCGGTCTTGAGGTCCATTCTCTGATGTTGCTGTCAGACCTGAATACCGGTGTGACGTCACGCCGCTCTTTAGGTTCATTCTCTGGTGGTGCTGTCAGACCTGAAGACATGTGTGAGGTCACGTCGGTCTTTAGGCTCATTCTCTAGTGGTGCTGTCAGACCTGAAGACATGTGTGAGGTCACGTCGGTCTTTAGGCTCATTCTCTAGTGGTGCTGTCAGACCTGAAGACATGTGTGAGGTCACGTCGGTCTTTAGGCTCATTCTCTAGTGGTGCTGTCAGACCTGAAGACATGTGTGAGGTCACGTCGGTCTTTAGGCTCATTCTCTGGTGGTGCTGTCAGACCTGAAGACAAGTGTGACGTCACGCCGGTCTTCAGGTTCATTCTCTGGTGTTGCTGTCAGACCTGAAGACAGGTGTGACGTCACGCCGGTCTTTAGCTTCATTCTCTGGTGGTGCTGTCAGACCTGAAGACAGGTGTGACGTCACGCCGCTCTTCAGGTTCATTCTCTGGTGTTGCTGTCAGAACTGAAGACCGGTGTGACGTCATAGTGCTCTCTCTTTCTGACACGCTGAATTTCCTACACCTCTCTCTTTCTAACACGTTGAATTCCCTATAGTTACGGTAGAACGAACGTAGACTGTCTACTATATTCATTTATATTTTTTAAATAATTTTTTTTTGTTTATGGTTATTTTACGATTTATTGCCTTTTTATTATTTAATAAAAATTGAACGAAATGTTCCTTGATAAATATTTTACTACTATTTAATGACAAATAATTATGCAACTGATCGACAATATCTAATCAATGTAAAATGAACTACATGGAAGATTAGAAAATTAACAACGTACCCACTTGGTCTATCCCACCCGTTACCATGTAATTCCCTGGGTTTATAATGGAAGCCGTTCGTCTACTATCCTATGGCGATTAGATGTTAATTCAATTAAAGGTTAATTTCATCATCAAAACGATGATTTCCGGCACCGATATTATGCAATTAATATCGACTCAAATTTTCAACACCACTTGATTATAAAATAACACATAGAATTTTATTAATTAATATAAAATTAATAATAATAGTGATTTTAGTATTCCAAATATTTTATTTTTTTATATTAGCTTCCTGATGATGGATGTATACGTATCCGAAATAGAATAAAATTTACAAAAGTGACTTTTTCATTTTGTTGCATACCAGATTAATGAAAAGAAAAGTATGATGTTGGTAAAATAGCGAGAAAGTAATTATTATGGTAAATCGATAATATTTTTACATTTTACTCTTTAGGCATACATTCTTTAAATGATCTACTTATTGACGCTTAAAGTAATATAGTGCCGAGAAAGTATTATATTGGTAACCTATATTCCTATATTTATTGTACATCAGATTTTAAATTTAATGATATTTTTGTCAGTAAAATCTTACCACTAATAACAAAATTAGATGCTATTGCTATTTTATCAATCGTCCTGCACATGATTATTATTTATAATACAATGTCATTTACACCGTTAAAATCGGATTAATAATAATGGAAATAGACGCTAGTGTCCTTTTGACACAGCTACTGCGCATTATTTCTGTATCTCTATTAAATGTACGTCAGATTTTAAATTCAATATTTTTTTTATTAAAATCAGTTCACTAATAATGAAATTAGTAAATAATGCTCTTTTATCATTGGTTCTGCACATGATTATTATTTTCGTACGTATTCTATATCATATTTATAATACAATGTCATTTACACCGTTAAAATCGGATTAATAATAATGGAAATAGACGCTAGTGTCCTTTTGACACAGCTACTGCGCATTATTTCTGTATGTCTATTAAATGTACGTCAGATTTTAAATTCAATATTTTTTTTATTAAAATCAGTTCACTAATAATGAAATTAGTAAATAATGCTCTTTTATCATTGGTTCTGCACATGATTATTATTTTCGTACGTATTCTATATCATATTTATAATACAATGTCATTTACACCGTTAAAATCGGATTAATAATAATGGAAATAGACGCTAGTGTCCTTTTGACACAGCTACTGCGCATTATTTCTGTATGTCTATTAAATGTACGTCAGATTTTAAATTCAATATTTTTTTTATTAAAATCAGTTCACTAATAATGAAATTAGTAAATAATGCTCTTTTATCATTGGTTCTGCACATGATTATTATTTTCGTACGTATTCTATATCATATTTATAATACAATGTCATTTACACCGTTAAAATCGGATTAATAATAATGGAAATAGACGCTAGTGTCCTTTTGACAGAGCTACTACGCATTATTTCTGTTTCTCTATTAAATGTACGTCATATTTCAAATTCAATATTTTTTTTATTAAAATCAGATCAATAATAAGGAAATTAGTAAATAATGCTCTTTTATCATTAGTTCTGCACATGATTATTATTTTCGTACGTATTCTATATCATATTTATAATACAATGTCATTTACACCGTTAAAATCGGATTAATAATAATGGAAATAGACGCTAGTGTCCTTTTGACAGAGCTACTACGCATTATTTCTGTTTCTCTATTAAATGTACGTCATATTTCAAATTCAATATTTTTTTTATTAAAATCAGATCAATAATAAGGAAATTAGTAAATAATGCTCTTTTATCATTAGTTCTGCACATGATTATTATTTTACTTATTCTATTTCATATTTATAATACAGTGTCTACACCGTTAAAATTGGATCAATAATAATGGAAATATATACTAGTGTCCTTTTGACAGAGCTACTACGCATTATTTCTGTTTCTCTATTAAATTGACGTCAGATTTCAAATTCAATATTTTTTTTATTAAAATCAGATCACTAATAACGAAATTAGTTAATAATGCTCTTTTGACATTGGTTCTGCACATGATCATTATTTTACTTATTCTATGACATATTTATAATACAGTGTCATTTCCACCGTTAATATATAACGGAAATAGACGCTGGTGTCCTTTCGAAAAGCTACTGCGCATGATTTTTATTCACCTATGTAATGTACGTCCGATTTCAAATTTAATGATGTTGTTTTTTATTAATAACCAAGTTAGATGCTAATGCTCTTTTAACATTGCTGCTACACATGATTTTAATCTACTTGAGCTATTTTATAGTTTGAATCTAACTATTTTACAATTTTTTTGTGTTTTTAGAGTCGCGATTAAAACTAATACGGTTCAGAAACGCTGACAAATGATTCAATTTATTTGCAACTAAAATCTTGTAGTAATTTTTGCATTCCATCTAAAATAGATTTGTAGAAATCTAAATATACGATTTGGAAGTTATAAATAGAGTACGTCCTTGCTAATTTCATCAGGACAATGCACCGTGTTATTAATAAATCCATCGTTTCTGTTTATTAACGGTAGAGTCGAATAAATATTAATTTAATAATTATATAATTTTTATATCTACGCCTATGTTTAAAGTTAACCCTCCTTTTTCTGCCAGATGGGCAAAACTTTTTCTGTTCCTAATCCGTATACTTAACAACCTTTTTAAAGTAAACGTAAGCGATTTATTCTGTTCAATATTCCAAAATTTTTTATGATTTAAAATCGATTATGCGTTCAATCAAAGTCGAGAAGTGAATAAAAAAAAAAAAAAACTTTCATCAAAATATTTATACGATATTGTCGTTATGATGAATCGATTCATGTAAGCGCTTAGACGTGTCTATAAATGTTTAATCACTCCGTTAAATTAATTTCGTGTTTTTTGACGGTTAAATACGTCATATTGCTGATAAATTGCATTTTTAGAGTTGGCGGTAGTAAAAAAATTTATAAGTATATGTCTATCTCTATCTGTATCTTTATCTTTTTATATGTATATTTATATCTAAATATTATATCTATTTATCTATCTCCATGTCTAACTATATATTTATATCTATATATTATATTTATTTATCTATCTCTATGTCTAACTATATATTTATATCTATATATTATATTTATTTATCTATCTCTATATCTAACTATATATTTATATCTATATATTATATCTATTTGTCTATCTCTATATGTATCTATATTTTATCTATTTGTATATCTGCCTGCATCTTTATTTCTACATTTATTTCTTTATCTATCTCTATATCTCTATATTTTCTATATATGTATTTCTATATTTATCTATCTCTATATAAATTTCTATATCTCTTTTATTTATTTATCTATCACAGCCACCTGTGACACAAATTATGGTAATATGGTTGTCTACCGCCGCTACTAAATCAATACGAATCGAATCAAATATTTAATATTGATAATCAATCAGCCCTTTAGATTAAGTGCTTAACTGTGTTATGACGCGTTAACAATGTCGGGGGGTGCTAGGTCAGGGGTAGATTTCGTACAAGGTTTTTAATATTTCAGTTAATAAACATCCAGAAGGTTGCAATATTTTCACCGTTAGGTTTTTCATGGAAAACAACTTGAAAATGCGTAATAATGGAGTTGAAGTAAACATTTTTGTTTTATTATGTTTCGAGAATATTTTCCATTCAATCTGTGATAGATACGAAAATTTATTAATTTGTACTTTTAGCAAAGCCATTGTCGTTAAATCAATGAACATTGAAGTATATATATATATATATATATATATATATATAAATACACAAAGGTAGAGAAGAACCTTTTAATTAATCATTCTACGGTCTAGGACAGCTGTTTCGATCAATATCAGATCTCATCAGCTAGACTAGTAGATAATTAATTAAAAATTTCCTCTCTGGTTATCGCCTGTTCAGCGGGCATAAAGCAGAATAATCATGAAAGCTACTTCTACTGCCATCATATGCTCTTCTCTGCCATTAGATGGCAGTAGAAGTAGCTTTCATGTATATATATATATATATATAAGAGCCACCCTTCTCGCAAACCCTTGTCGTTTAGATTTTAGCAAACTCTGGGGTAGATGTCGAATCGGTAAATAAAGGCACGTTCGATTCTAACAAAATAAAATCCGAACTTGTTTCTTTTCCATTCCGGGGAAATTGTGGGGTTTCCAAAGTATTTTAACAAACGGTAGATTTTTGTGTTATGAATCTAATTTAAACAATAAAATAAAATATATACTAATTCAAAATGTCGGTTAGATGACATACGAAAACAGTTGACATACGCGTGTATCGAGGGGCCGGGGGGGGGGGAAAGTATGAAGGGGAATATCTTCGTTTTTAGTAGTCAGTTTTAAATGACACAAACAGCGTTATAGTATTATTGTGACGTAATAGAACAAATACGTAAACATAACAGAAGCAAAGACAAAAGAGCATTAGGATTTAACTTCGTTATTAGTAGTCAGATTTAAACGAAACAAACGGTGTTATATTATTAACGTAATTTAGAAAACATATTTAAACAAAAATCATGCACTAAAGACAAAAGAGCATTAGGGACTAAATTCAATATTATTGGTCCAAATTAAATGCGTAAAAAGGCGGTATATTTAAAATATGACGTAAAATAAAGATGACGTAGAATATTTAAGTTAACAAAAATAATGCGTAGTAGCAATGGCAAAACGGTATTAGGGTCCAACTCCGTCAAAATTGAATGCGAAAAATGTGTATTATAAATGAAATGAAAAATACATACGTAAACAAAAATCATATGCAGAACAAAATACAAAAAGGACATTAACGTCTAACGTCGTTATTAATAGTCGGATTTGGGTGGGATAAACTTAATTTTAATTAGTACGTAAAGAACAATTTTACGTACAATCTGAGTGTCATATTTTTGACATTTAAACCTTAAAATACTTTTAATTTTAAGTATTTTATAAATTTGAAATGAGCGACGCCATCTAGCAATTTATTTGTAACCGGATTAATATATCTACTAAAACTAAAATTTGAATTATTTTAAATATTTATTTATTTATATTGATCTAAATAATAAATACAATCAAGAATCGATACGGCCAGCGAACGTGAATTTCAAGCCCATCGCGTCGATTATACGAGACAAGACAGTTCGGAGTTCAAGAGAGCTTCCGTCACCGCCTACGTAAGATCGTATAACGTATAAAATTTGTATAATTTTATATGATTTCAATAGACGAACATTGGGTTGTACTTAGGGAAATATTTTTTGTTATGTTAAAACAAACTTTCTTTTTGGTAAGTTTTTATTTTATTAGATGTACTATTTATTATTTTTTGTTGCCTTATTTACTCATTTGTATTTATCTTTTATAATATTTTTATCCTGTTGATAAAAATAATTTATTTTTATTGATCACATTTCCAACATTATCTCGATTATATCAAACATCCCCGGAGGCAATCGTTCAAAATCGAAGGAAAATATAACTAAATTATCAGAATAATCGATAATCTGTAATCTCTCACTAATAAAATGTTCTTACTAAAAAAAATAAATTGTTATATTCTTTAAGTCCTGTATATTTTATGATAGGTAATATTTTTTGTGATCCATATCCAGCAATTCCAGTTTAAATGGGTCATTAAACATGCACATGGCCAAATAATTAAATACTATATTTTAACAACCCACGGAATTCAATTTAACGTCGCTCATATATATATATGCATCTATATAAAATTATAATGCACGTACATCAAAATCTCATTTTAGCAAGGATATCGGCTCGTAAACACAAAAAATTTTATGTTTAATATCATTTTTATAAAAAAAAGTTTAACAGTTATATTAATATTTTACAACATAAAAATTGCGTCGTTAAATCTTTTAAATTATAATCAACTAAAATTTCAAAAATATAAAATTTTTATACAAAGATTGTCGGTAGATAAACGTGTTAAGTTTATCGTTAATTCTTAGATCTTGGAGTATCAATAAATTATTTAATACATATAAAAAGTTATTAGTTATAAATTTTTTCACTTGTCTTATTAATTTATTATATATACAAAAAATTACTTACGAGTTCCATCAAATCTTGTAGCTATAGTATCCAAAAATGTATTTTGGGGCGCCAATAGCCCCTTTCGAGCCGGCATGAGGATGGGGATTTTCTCAAATACTGCACTGAAAAAATAAAAACTATTCAGATATAATAATAATTATTATTAGCAATTTAAATTATTTTATTCGTATTTAATATTTTGTGTCGCAGAATCCGCATTACTCTACTACTAATTTTTAAAATTATTCGGATTGGTTGTCTTGATGAGGATTCTTATAGTTTATAGGATTTAGAAACTTTTATGAGGAGTAAAATTTTCTGACAAATTGATAATAAAATCTACAGAAAATAAATTAAAAAATCGTATAAGTTAGCATTCAAATTAAATTATTCATATTTTATCTTTTGATGTGGATTGTTAAGGTTTATCGAATTAATAAAATGTTATGACGAATAAAATGTTACTCGATATATATATATGTATACGAAAATAAAATTATGTGTTGCAGAATCCGTATTGCTTTACTACTAACCAATAAACATTTTCGTACTGATTTTTTTTATGTAAATTAGTATTATTTATCGGATTTATAAACCTTTATAAAGAATGAAATTTTCTGACAAATTAAAAATAGAGGATGTAGAAACATAAATAAAAAAGTGTCGCAGAAACCTTATTGCTCTACTACTAGTTTATAAAATTGTACTAATTTGGATATTTTGATATGGATAAATATAGTTTATCAGATTTGTAAACTTTTATAAAGAATAAAATTTCCTGACTAATTAAAAATACAGGATGTAGAAATATAAATAAAATAGGATCGCAGAAACCTCATTGCTCTACTACTAGTTTATAGAATTATATTAATTTGGATATTTTGATGTGGATAAATATAGTTTATCGGATTTGTACACTTTTATAAAGAATAAAATTTCCTGACAAATTAAAAGTACAGGATGTAGAAATATAAATAAAATAGTGTCGCAGAAACCGCATTGCTCTACTACTAGTTTATAAAATTGTACTAACTGAATATTTTGTCGTGGATACGTATAGTTTATCGGGTTTATAAACTTTTATGAAGAATAAAATTTCCTAACAAATTAAAAATACAGGATGTAGAAATATAAATAAAATAGCGTCGCAGAAACCTCATTGCTCTACTACTAGTTTATAGAATTATATTAATTTGGATATTTTGATGTGGATAAATATAGTTTATCGGATTTGTACACTTTTATAAAGAATAAAATTTCCTGACAAATTAAAAATACAGGATGTAGAAATATAAATAAAATAGTGTCGCAGAAACCGCATTGCTCTACTACTAGTTTATAAAATTGTACTAATTTGGATATTTTGATATGGATAAATATAGTTTATCGGATTTATAAACTTTTATAAAGAATAAAATTTTCTGACAAATTAAAAATACAGGATGTAGAAATATAAATAAAATAGTGTCGCAGAAACCTCATTGCTCTACTACTAGTTTATAAAATTGTACTAATTTGGATATTTTGATATGGATAAAATATAGTTTATCGGATTTATAAACTTTTATAAAGAATAAAATTTTCTGACAAATTAAAAATACAGGATGTAGAAATATAAATAAAATAGTGCCGCAGAAACCTCATTGCTCTACTACTAGTTTATAAAATTGTACTAATTTGGATATTTTGATATGGATAAATATAGTTTATCAGATTTGTAAACTTTTATCAAGAATAAAATTTCCTGACTAATTAAAAATACAGGATGTAGAAATATAAATAAAAAAGGATCGCAGAAACCTCATTGCTCTACTACTAGTTTATAGAATTATATTAATTTGGATATTTTGATGTGGATAAATATAGTTTATCGGATTTGTACACTTTTATAAAGAATAAAATTTCCTGACAAATTAAAAGTACAGGATGTAGAAATATAAATAAAATAGTGTCGCAGAAACCGCATTGCTCTACTACTAGTTTATAAAATTGTACTAACTGAATATTTTGTCGTGGATACGTATAGTTTATCGGGTTTATAAACTTTTATGAAGAATAAAATTTCCTGACAAATTAAAAATACAGGATGTAGAAATATAAATAAAATAGCGTCGCAGAAACCTCATTGCTCTACTACTAGTTTATAGAATTATATTAATTTGGATATTTTGATGTGGATAAATATAGTTTATCGGATTTGTACACTTTTATAAAGAATAAAATTTCCTGACAAATTAAAAATACAGGATGTAGAAATATAAATAAAATAGTGTCGCAGAAACCGCATTGCTCTACTACTAGTTTATAAAATTGTACTAATTTGGATATTTTGATATGGATAAATATAGTTTATCGGATTTATAAACTTTTATAAAGAATAAAATTTCCTGACAAATTAAAAATACAGGATGTAGAAATATAAATAAAATAGTGTCGCAGAAACCTCATTGCTCTACTACTAGTTTATAAAATTGTACTAATTTGGATATTTTGATATGGATAAAATATAGTTTATCGGATTTATAAACTTTTATAAAGAATAAAATTTTCTGACAAATTAAAAATACAGGATGTAGAAATATAAATAAAATAGTGTCGCAGAAACCTCATTGCTCTACTACTAGTTTGTAAAATTGTACTAATTGGATATTTTGCTGTGGATAAGCGTAGTTTATCAGGTTTATAAACTTTTATGAAGAATCAAATTTTTTGACAAATTAAAAATACAGGATGTAGAAATATAAATAAAATAGGATCGCAGAACCCTCATTGCTCTACTACTAGTTTATAAAATTGTACTAACTGAATATTTTGTCGTGGATACGTATAGTTTATCGGGTTTATAAACTTTTATGAAGAATAAAATTTCCTGACAAATTAAAAATACAGGATGTAGAAATATAAATAAAATAGTATCGCAGAAACCGCATTGCTCTACTACTACTTTATAAAATTGTACTAACTGAATATTTTGTCGTGGATAAGTATAGTTTATCGGGTTTATAAACTTTTATGAAGAATAAAATTTCCTGACAAATTAAAAATACAAGATGTAGAAATATAAATAAAATAGTATTGCAGAAACCGCATTGCTCTACTACTAATTTATAAAATTGTACTAATTTGGATATTTTGATATGGACGACTATAGTTTATCAAAATTTATGTATTTTTATAACAAATAAAATGAAAAAATAAGATTTACTACTTAATGCAAACTGACACTATACTTAACTGAATCATCAGATTAAGAAAATATTGAGCAGATTGTAATATTGCTAAAGGATAAAAATTATAAGAAGTCCTTTAAAAATTGAGGTCCTTGTAAATCAATTTTTAGCTAAAATATATTCATATAATAACAGGGTACATAAAATTTGATAAGACATGATATTTTCTTTATTAGGCGCTCTTAGTTAATATCCGTTCTATGACAACAAAATAATAGAGTTTTTAAGTCGAGCTTCCAGCCCCTGCTAATATCCCAATCACAAAAATATTTGACACGGCACGCACAAAAGCAATTTCCGATATCTTCTTTACGGTTCGTGGTTCCATGACAGATCGACTTCATAAAAGTTATTATTTTCTTTGGGATTTTCCACGTGGGAGATTTTCGCAAAATCTGCTTGTTGTTCTACGCATACATCTAAAAATTGAAACATATTTTCACTTCTAAAGATGAAGATGAGATTATTTTAAAAATAATAAAAATTGTCCTCCTGAAAATTAATAATCCCAATAAACTTTTATTTTATGATGACCCAAAATATATATTTCCGTCCTACTTCCAAGTTATCCTATGACATACTTCAGCTCATGCCGCTTTTACTTGATTGTTTCAGTTTCAGTATATATAAATTATCACCTATTACATCTCCGATGGACGGTAGTCCTGTGGAATCCTTCAGCCCAGGCCGCTTTCTATCGATTATATAGATTATTGTCTCTACAGGTTGAAACAAAATTTTGCTTATTATGTTGTCGACAGATGAACAACTCTTGGCTCAGGTCACTTTCTGTCGATTATACAGAATATTATCTCTTTCGATATATAAATTATCACTTACTATATCATCGACAGATGGTAATTCTGTGAAATACCTCAACTCAGGCCGCTTTCTTTCGATTATATGCAGTATTGCCTGCTAATAACTAGCATATTTTCAAATAGGTCATTTCTTCTGAATTTAATAACTTTATCAATATGTCAGCTCAGGCCGCTTTCTCTCCATTGTTATGGTATATAAATTATTATCTATTATAGCGGTGGAATGCCTCAACTTAGATCGCTTTCTTTCGATTATATAAAATATTGTCAGATGGGCAATCATGTGAAATATCTCAGCTCAGGCCGCTCTTTGGATTATATGGAATATTACCTACCAATAACTACTGACTTTTTTTTATATTATAGTTTAATGTTTTTTTTACTGAAATTAAGTAAGAAGTCATATTTTTGAAAATATATAAAAATAGATACACGATCTTTATGTATCGTTATTATTTAGAAATAAGAAATGAAATCCTAAACGAAAATTTACAACGAAAATTATATTTTCCACAATGGATTATTCTCAACGCGAGATTATATTAAAAATGAACACGCTTCCGTTCTAACTTTTTATGATTAAACATTCTAATTTACTCGTTATTCTTAAGAAATATGAAAAGTAGCAAAAATGAAAATTTATTTTGTACCTACTAGGTAAGCGAAATTAATTTTCAAATAAAATTAGATTTAAACTTCGCGAAATTGTGTTCGTTGTTAATTTACGAAAAACGTTTTACACCAGACATGATATACTGCTAGTGTATTAAAATTAATAACTCAAAGTGAACGTGAAAGAAACCAATCGATTAGCAATTATTTAAGTGACTATGATGTCGATAGATAGCAGCCCTATAAAGTACCTCAGCTCAGGCCGCTTTCTCTGTGTTGTTTTCAAAAAATAAACATTGTATATCTCAATTAATAACGATGATAAGGAAGGTAAAGCAATCGACAAATCAGAGACGTCAGGTGAATGTAATCTATACGAACTTCTCGAAACTTGATAGTTTTGATTTTAGTTCTCAACTCATGAGTCTCCTTAAATCGTATCTATCAAACCGATTTTAGTGTTTTGGCAAACTTTCTATCAATCATCAAGCGTCACTGAAGGGTCTGTCATATAATAATAATAATAATAATAATACGCTCCCTATATTTCACTATATAAGCATGTTAATATCTGTATCATGTCGGATCAAAATCATAAATTTATTGTCCCAAATCGTCGGCTTAAAGTAGAAAATCAGTGCGCATGTACAAGTTATAGTAATAAAAAGACTGTAACACTCTTTCAGCGTTACGAGTCACTTTGTCTCGGACGCCACCTTCGATTTATAGTATTAAGACCTCATGCTCCCGGCAGCGTCAGTGAAGAAAGAAATGCTCCAGGAGTTGTTATGGTTCTCGACTTAGGAGTCCAGAGAGACAGATTTTGTTTTCCGTCTTTGTCCGGTTTCTCCCGATATATAAAAATTATCGTTTATGATATCACCGCCTAATACAGCCCTGTGAAATGTCTTAGCTCTGGCTGCTTTCTCTCGATTATATAGAAAATTGTCTCCAGTTTTATACAAAATATTGCTATAAACGAAAAACCATGTGAAATTCCTCTGCTCAAGTCGCTCTCTCTCGAATATGCAGAATATTGTCTCAACCGGTTTATATAAAATATTGTTCATTATATTGTTGACAGACGGGCAATCCTGGAAATATCTCAGCTCAGGCCGCTTTCCCTCGATTGTCTCGGTATATATAAATTATCGTCTATTATATCGCCGACGGACAGCATTTCTGCGAAATGCTTCAGCTCAGGCCGCTTTCTCTCGATTATATAGAGTACAAGAATGCGGGAATAAATTTAGCCGGTAAATTCGTTTTAAGTCTTTTATATTAAACGGGGAGCATACTTTTTATCATTTATTTTATTATAAACTAATTAAATTAAAGATTATGTAAAGTTACACCTATGGTTTACTTTGTCTGAGAGATTTTTCAACTTTTTTCACACTTATCTCGGTTTTCATCCCATTTACCCTCGAGCCCTAATGTCGGAAACATTTGCATTGGCGATTATCTCTTCCTGTATCTCCATCAAAAATCACTTCATCACTTCGCGTCGTGAAACGATAACGATCGTTTAGAAAAAAGAGAAAAAAAATGATGGACTTCAGAATGAAGAAGCGATCGTAACGAGCGCCGGATTTAGATTATTTACTATAATAAAATCGATTTAAATAGTAGAAATGATAGATAGTCACGACATATTCTATCGTAGGTTGATGGGTACCACTGATGATTCCTATAAGGCTGAAACATGTATGGTTTCAAAGCAGTTCTTTCTTTTTATGTATATATTCTTGGGTGTAGAGTCGGCTAGTGGTGGCGCTGCGAGCTATGTCGCCATTTTAATTCCACAATAAAATGTTTAACATAACTTAACCGACGAACGCATATACATTTAAAAAATCATGAGCACTAGTAGAATCAAAATGGCATTAGCGTTACTGTTGGTCTAAATTGAAGGGTATTTAAAATGTGACGTAAAATAAATACGTAAAGAAAAATCATGCACAGTAGGAATGGCAAAAAGGCACTGTTATGGTTTAGTTTTGAAAAAAAAACACCATTATGAAAATGCCCCGGAAATGCTTCAGTTCAGACCGCTTTCTCTCGATTGTCTCGGTCTATATAAATTATCGTCTATTATATACCTCAGCTCAGGCCGCTTTCTCTCAATACAAATATTGCTTATTATATGGCCGCCCTGTAAAATATCTCAGCTCAGGTTGATTTCTCTGAATTGTCTCAGTCTATATAAATTATCGTTTATTATGTCTCAGCTCAGGCCGCTTTTTCTCGATTATATAAAATATTGTCTCTCCCGTTTCATACAAAAATTGCCTATTATATTGCCGACAGACGAGCAGCCCTGCAAAATATCTCAGCTCAGGTTGCTTTCTCTTCATTGTCTCAGTCTATATAAATTATCATTTATTATATGCCTCAGCTCAAGCCGCTTTTTGATTATATAAAATATTGTCTCTTCTGTTTTATACAAAATATTGCTTATTATATACTTCAGCTCAGGCCGCTTTCTCTCGATTATATGGAGTATTGTCCCTTCTTACAGAAATATTGTTTATTATATTGTTCACAGACGGGAGCCCTGTAAAATTCCTCAGCTCAGGTCGCGTTCTCTTCATTGTCTCAGTTTATATAAATTATCGTCTTTTATATGCCTCAGCTCAGGCCCCTTTTTCTAGCTCAAGACGTTTTCTTTCGATTGTCTTGGAATATATAAATTATCGTCTATTATATACTTCAGCTCAGGCCGCTTTCTCTCGATAGATAGTACTGTCTCTCTTTATACAAATATTATTTATTATATTGTTGACAGCCTTGTAAAAACCTTTAGCTCAGGTCGCTTTATCTGGATTGTCTCGGTCGATATAAATTATCGTCTATTATATGGTTCAGCTCAGGCCGCTTTCTCTCGATTACATAGAATATTGTCTCTCCTTCTACAAATATTATTTATTATATTGCCGACAGACGGGCAGCCTTGCAAAATATCTCAGCTCAGGTTACTTTCTCTGGATTGTCTCGGTATATATAAATTATCGCCTATTATACCTCAGCTCAATCCGCTTTTTCTGGATTATATAGAGTATTGTCTCTTCTTATACAAATATTGTTTATTATATTGCCAACAAACGGGAACTTCTCGAAATACCTCAGCTCAGTCCGCTTTCTATCGATTGTTTGGGTATATATAAATTATTGTCTATTATATTCCTCAGCTCAGGCTACTTTCTCTCGCTTATATGTAGTGTATAATTGTCTGTAAGGTCACTTATCAGGTTATAGACATATTTATTTATTATATATCTATATATTTATTTATTGAAGGTTGCAATGAATGTAATAATAGTACATATATAATTATAAAGTTATTCTCCAACAATTCAAAATTTCCAAGTTTCAAGATTGAGTTCTTGAAATGTATGAATTTTATTATTCAGAGAAAACGACATTTTGATCTCCCCTTATTTAATTAACTTTACAAGTCATACAACCGAAAGCACTTAAGCTGATGAACTAAGTCAGAGACTTGAACTACATTAAATCGTCTTACTTCTAAGAGTATCGTAATTTCATGATTATTTGAAATTCATCTATGGTGAAAAAATATATACAGAGCGTTCAAAAATTTTTTAATTATTGATTTTTGAGAAAACGAACTATGAGGTATGTATCGTATAAATGCAACCAAGGTCACGTTTGACTTTCAAAATTTCAGGTATCGAACAGGAATAAATTTCAGTATTTAAAATTCTTCTTTCATTTATTTCGTTTTCTATAAATCGCGTCAAATTTTTCCTTTAAAATGACAGAGATAAATTTATGGCTGTGAGCGAAATTAATTGGTGTATATCATTTTACAGCAAATTAATTAAAGCGTCTATCATCAGATTTAATTATCTCGACAGATGCGTCATTATTTATCATTATTATCTAATGTTTGTTACTCGGTAGTCCTTAAGTAATATATCAATATCTCAGAAAAGTAAATTAGTGGTATATACAGGGTGTTAGTTATTTTATTGAAGACAACTTTTTGACCAAATTAAATGAAAATAAAATGAAAAAAAAAAAATGATTTAACTCCAACCTTCAGGATGAAAAAATAAGTAAGATTTAATATTCAATGCAAACCGACAGTTAAATTATATTCCTCTGGAATAAATTGGTTGGATAATTAAAAATGGCGCAAACGTCATAGTTGTCAGCTGTCAGCTTCACAACACGTGGAAATGTGTTAGGTTATGTTATACGTTAAATAGGGATTTTGTTTTGCAACAATGTATTTATTTCTGGTGTCTGGTGGCAACATCGCTTTTGAAATGATCAAGATTGTCGGCATTTAAAAAAAAAACGTGAAAAAACCAAAAACCGAAAAAATTGAAAAATTTAAAACCAAAAAATATCAAAAGATCGAACAAACCCAAAAAAAAATCGAAAAGAAAAATCATACAAAATCGAAAATAATTGAAAAATAAAAAAAAATCCAAAATAAAATCGTGAAAAAAAAAACAGAAAAAAACAAGAATAATCCAAAATGATCAAAAATGATTGAAAGCGATAGAAAAAAAATCGAAAAGAAAACGAAAAATCAAAACAGATCAAAAAAATATATAAAAAAATAAAAATCATACAAAACCGGAAATCAAAAATAATTGAAAAATTAAAAAAATTCAAAATAAAATCGAAACAAAAAAATCAAAAGATCAAAAATGATCGAAAAAATCCAAAATATGATTAAAAAAAACAAAAGAAACTCGAGAAAAAATAAAAAAATATCAAAAAAGATCGAAAATGTTGGAAAATGATCGAACAAAATCGGAAAAAAATTTAAAAAATCGTACAGAAACGAAAAAAATAACAATAAATCAAAAAAGATCGAAAAAGTTCCAAAATCGAAAAAAATATGTACAAATTTCAAGGAGAAAGAATTATACAAAATAGAAAAACATCGAAAATAATTGAAAAATCCAAAATAAAATCGAAATTATAAAAAAATTCAAAAAAAAAATCAAAAGTGTTCGAAAGCGATCAAAAAAACTCGAAGAAAATCGGAAAAAATTAAAAATAATTGGAAATTTCGAAAAAAATCTAAAATATAATAAAAAAATCAAAAAAGATCGAAAGCCATCGAAAAAATGAAACAAAATCGAAAAAGAAAACAAAAAAATCAAGAAGTAAAATCGAGAAAAATCGAATATAATTGAAAAAGCCACAAAAAAAAGACAAAAAACCATCAAAAAAGATTTTAAAAATTGAAAAAATGGGAAAAATTAAAAATAATTGAAAAAAATCAATAAGGGCGAAAAAGAAATAAAAAACCATCAAAAATAATCGGAAAATCGGAAAAAATCGGGAAAATCAAAAATAATTGAAAAAACCCAAAAAAAACAACAAAAAAGATCAAAAAATCGAAGAAATAAAACAAAAATAAAATCGAAAAAAAAAATCGAACTAAATCGGGAAAAATCGAATATAATTGAAAAAAAAAACCGTCAAAAAATCGGAAATATAAAATAAAACATACAAAAGAAAATAAAAATAATTGAAAAAATAAAAAAAACCATTAAAAAAGATAAAAATAAATCGGAAAAACTCGGAAAAAATCGAAAATAATTGAAAAATCCAAAATAAAATCCAAATAATAAAAATTTCAAAAAAAAAATCAAAAGTGTTCGAAAGCGATCAAAAAAAAATCGGAAAAAATTGAAAATGATTGGAAATTTCGAAAAAAATCTAAAATATAATAAAAAAATCAAAAAAGATCGAAAGCCATCGAAAAAATGGAACAAAATCGAAAACAAAAAACAGAAAAATCAAATATCAAAGATCGAAAAAAAAACAAAAAAAACAAGAAGTAAAATCGAACTAAATCAAAAAAAACCCATCAAAAAAGATTTTAAAAATCGTAAAAATCAGAAAAATTGATAAATAATTGAAAAAAATTAAAAAATCCAATTAAAAGCGAAAAAGAAATAAAAAACCATCAAAAAAATCAGAAAATTGGATAAAAATCAGAAAAATCAAAAATAATTGAAAAAAACCATCAAAAAATCGGAGAAATAAAACAAAAAACAAAATCAAAAAAAAAATCAAACTAAATCAGGAAAAATCGAATATAATTGAAAAAACAAAAAAAAAACAAAAACCATCAAAAAAATCGGAAATATAAAATAAAACAATCCTAAACGAAATAAAAAAAAATCTAATATAATTGAAAAAATAAAAAAAAACATTAAAAAAGATAAAAATAAATCGGAAAAACTCGGAAAAAATCGAAAAAATCAATAATAACTGAATAGAAATTTAAAAAAATTGAAAATAAAATCGAAAAAGAAACAAAAAACCACCAAAAAAATCGAAAAATCGGAAAATAGGAAAATCAGAAAATCGGAAAAAATCAGAAAAATCGAAAACAATTGAAAAAAATCCAAATAAAATTGAAAAAGAAACAAAAAAACCATCAAAAAAGATCAAAAAATCGGAAAAATAAAACAAAAAACAAAATAAAAAAAAATCGAACTAAATCGGGAAAAATCGAATCATGATGAAAAATAAAAAAAATAAAAACCATTAAAAAAGATAAAAAAAATCGGAACAGATCGGAAAAATTCGGAAAAAAATAGGAAAAAATAAAAAAAAACAGAAAAAAAGTCGGAAAAGAAGAAAAATTATAAATAAAAAAAAAATTAAAAAATCAAGTAACGTAATCGAAAAAAATGGGAAAATATTGGAAAAATCGAAAATAATTGAAAAAATTTTAAAAAAAATCCAAATAAAATCGAAAAAGAAACAAAAAGCATCAAAAAAGATCAATATATCGGGAAAAAGATTAAAAAATCCGAAAAGATGGAAAAAAAATTAAAAAATAACTAAATGGGGAAACTCGAATCGAGATGAAAAATAAAAAATAAAAACCATCAAAAAAGATAAAAAAATCGGAACAGATCGGAAAAATTCGGAAAAAAATCGGAAAAAAAACAGAAAATAAGTCGGAAAAACAGAAAAATTGGAAATAAAAAAAAATTAAAAAATCAAGTAACGTAATCGGAAAAACTCTGAAAAAATAGGAAAAAATTGGAAAATATCGGAAAAATCGAAAATAATTGAAAATATTTAAAAAAAATTAAATAAAATCGGAAAAGAAACAAGAAGCATCAAAAAAGATCAATATATCGGGAAAAATATTAAAAAATCCGAAAAGATGGAAAAAAAATTAAAAAAGAACTAAATGAGGAAAATCGAATCATGATGAAAAATGAAAAAATAAAAACCATTAAAAAAGATAAAAAAAATCTGAACAGATCGGAAAAATTCGGAAATAAATCGGAAAAAATAAAAAAAAACAGAAAAAAAGTCGGAAAAAACAGGAAAAATCGAAAATGGAAAAAAATTAAAAAATCAAGTAACGTCCTTCACCTAATACAACATTCTTATATTTTGAGCAAAATTATAAGTACAGGATTATTTTCAATTTAATCTTTTTTCCGTGACCAAAAAAAAAAAAACTTTTTTACCGAAAACATTAACCAAACTTTTACCGATTAACTAAGAAATTTTTTAACGTCAACCCAAACACCGTTGAGTAAACATTGTTCTCGTCTTAATTCGCTCGACCGATCTATCCCCTGAAGTTGTGTACTAAATCGCAAAACAAGATTTCAACCGGAAAATGTTTACGGTAGACAGGAAACTTTCAATTCTACGTCGTTCGTGAATATATTTTTGGCCCCGATCCAAAAACGATCAACAAGTGGAATACTTATTTATATATATATCATTTTATAAATCGTAAAAGAGATCCATATAAATTGATTAAAATTTTAACACGCCGGCACTGTCTCGACGATTTAATAAAAATTTTATTTATCAAACAAATTTTCCACCTTTTGAAACAATTTATTTCAATACTGATTATTTAGGTACTTATATATAATTTTATTAAAGGCATTTAAATTCTACGTTTTTTTTTATCTCCATCATGAAAAGCGTATTTTCCTTTTACTCCATTCACGCTAAATAATTTTCTAAATACTTTGATTTTTCCTCTAATTGAACTTCAACATAAACAACTTATATACCAGTGACGGCTGCTCTTTAAAAAAAATTGTACCCTTTATCCCTTAGCCAGTCTAACAATGCTTAATTGATCTACGCATCTGTCTTTATTCTTAATATACACTTTTTAGAGGAAATTAAAATATTTTTGTCGTTTACTCCTTAGACCTGTCCATGTAAAAATATATGGGTCTTTAATTCTGAAGCCGAGCCATATTATTTAAAAATCGCAAATATTGTCATTTTTGAACCATAGGGAAATTTAAATATAAAAATAAATGTTTTTCGGCTCAAAGTACAAGATCCTTTAAATTAACCCATCTATTTATTGATTTTAATAGTTCAGTTATTTTAAATTTGGAAATCAATTTAAAGTTGACGCCGCCACTGGTAAACCGGAGAACATTTGGTGGAAACGCTGCAGGTGTCGATTTAAGTAAGTCTAGCAAATAAATGTGTGAAATTCATTTGTGATACCTTTTATAGAATGTATTTACTATTTTTGCTATATTACTAATGTTTTTTAATAAAAATTTTGATCAACTACTGCAAGCACAAATGAATCCAAAGACAGGGATATGTAATTTAGAGCTTTTGATAAATATTTCAACGATATTTATTCATAAATATATCCAAAAGTTGTTGATATAAATTATAATAGTCTATTTTTTTACTTACCAAACCTCGAAATCATCATAAAAACATAACAAACACTACACCAATTTATTTTTTGTATAAACTCTAACTGAGCTGACATCTTTCTCTTTGTGTCTACCAACATAAAAAACTAAAAAATACCAATAATAAAAACTCAATTATCGGCCGTTAGATGTCATAGTTCAAACTGATAATTATAAAAAAATAAAATAAATTAGGTAGTTAAGTAACATTATAAATTAGTGTTGACTGTTTTTGTGTATACATTAAAAAATAACTTTGGAAAAAATTTTATATGGAGAATCGCCAGTCGTGTAATAAAGAATTACTATATAAACCATCGGCAACACTGCTCTTTCTTCTCCGTTCCGGTAGTTCAAATGACACATCATTTTTTATTTTATTTTTTTGAATTTTGCCTTCTACTTTACTTTAAGTTAACCTTAAATATAAATTTCGCTGTTAAATATTAGGCCTAGCAAAGTTTATGATTATTGTTTGAAAGCCACTGGTCTGATGGCAGAAATTTATGTTTCTCTCTGTTACAAGCAACGTTGCCAAACCTACAGATTTATCCGTAGATCTATGGAAATACGGAAAAACTTTTCTGGGTTTTTTTTATTTACCATTGAGTTATTTAAGCGAGCACCATTTATTGCGAACAAATTTCTCAAAGGAATGGTATTAAATAGGAATATATCAGGTTGAAGAATATTACAGAATTGAAAAAAACAATAATTATGTTTTTTACGTTAATAATGATATGACGTCACAAAAAATTATCTAACGGTGTTGCCGGGTATTAAAATAAGGTTTTAGAAGAAAATTCAATTTTACTTGAAACAAAATACTGCAACATTGATAAAATAAAATTAACAATTTAAATTGATCCTAACTTTAATATACAATTTATAGTTAATTAAATTTGAGGTTAAAAAATGTAAATATCATTATACTTATAATAAGGTTTGTTCTGGTTTCGAAAAATATATGTCAGCAGTATAATATTCGTGCTCTGATTTGTTTAATGCACATGCGAGTGACCTACTGCGCATGTGCTTCACATTCTCAGGCAGATATTTTTCAAAACCAGAAAAAAAGTAATACTAAATCGGAATGTACAAATGACCTGACTTTTTGACAACATCGAACAGGGTAGGAAACTTTGAAATCAAAAGTTTTGCTGGTTTGGCATGCTTTTCAACACGACTTAGAACTTTGGGATTGGTTTATTCTGGCGCTTTATTACTGAGTATGACGTCACAGAGTAAATAACTACAGAGGCGACAGTGAGACAAGGACAATTTTAAAAGAGTGAGATAGAAAATACATATCAATTTAAAGCCCAAAACACGTGCCCTTATCGTTCTTGCGCATGTCTAATTATTAAAACCAGTCATTGATGCCAATATGCTTTGAATTGCAACATGATTTACCAATCTTACCGATTTTATATCTCGTTAAACAATGGCCTTAAAATGATTGGTTATAGAGGTTATTTCACTGTAGTTTGTTTTAAATATTTGTTTCGGATATTGTCAGTTTGATTGATGTTAGTTTCCAATTACAATGAAATTCTATTACATTATAATTTTAGTAAATTATTTTATATTCATCAAGTAATACTGTTATGGGGACATAATTTTAAGGAATTCTTATACAGTATGGCAACGTCGCGTACATACCAATTTAAATTCCAAGGCCAAATAAAATTTTGACAGGACAACAAAGAAAGTGGGCGGAGTGTCGCATCTCATATGATCTCTGATGACGTCATATTATTCTTAACGTATAAAACAAAAAAGTGATAATTTTGATCTAACTCCACATAAGTTTTAACCTAAAAAAGTATTTGATTAAAGTTTAAACCCAGTCCAAAAAAATACAGTTTGTTCTAAGTTACGGATTTTTTACCCTCACCGTGCATATTTTTAAAAATTATTAGATCTGGCAACACTGGTTATGACAGTTTTGATAGTTTTGACAGTTATGACTCATAACTGTCATTTAGTCTCGTTTTTTATTACGATCATTGTGAAATTTAGTTTTAAGTGCAATTTTAAATAGTTTAAGTTACATTTTCAGTTTAATGCAAAAGAACAACTAATTATTAAGATATTAAATTAGAACTTGGAGTTAAGGTAAGTTTGTACACATTGTAGTGATGAAAAATTTAGGTTAAATATTTTGAATTTGAATTTTTATCTTGTGTGTCTTTAATTAATATTTCTAAAATATATGAATAATTTATTTGATACTAAACAAATTAACTGCGAAATGATTGTTGATTTCGCTTTTACCAGTAGCGTCACAATTTTCTATTACGTACGTTATATTGCTTAAATAATTATTAAAAAAATTAAGATGATTCTATAAAATTATGTACAAAAAAAATATATTGTGTTGGTTCAATATTATATTTTTTAGCTTATAGCGATATAAGTTATATTTTGGGTTATTTTCTACTTGATATAGTTTTAATTCGAGCACACCCTGTATACGATTTGACCTAAAGTCTGCTACCTGCTCTCGTTAAAATTCAGTAACCGAACTCGAGAGCAACAGGTCCCTATTTCTATCCCAAAAGCGATCCCGAAGGAATAGACTTTTAACACATTTCTATCACTAAATTTAACATACCTAAATTTCAACTTGGACACTTTCTTCAATTACAATTTCTAGTCTTTTACTAAATTTAAACTCACTTTTAATTAATACAAACATTTTATTTTTATTTATATATAGGTAATAAATAGTTATTTATGATATTATTTTATGAGGGCGATATGTTAAAAATTATTTATATTTTGATTTAAATTTTTTTTTTGTTATTTTAAATAGCGCGTTGTCGCGTATTTTGCGTTTATTTATGTGAAAAACCGGCTTTTCCCGTTTGCCAACAACGAATGCTCAGAGTCTCTCTCCCTGGGAACGTATCCCGATGGATGGGGAAGAGTGCACGCGTGCGCTGCATTCGCGGATGGGAGATGATAATACGGTCTCTTGTACCCAGATTTTTACCTAAACTCCTCGTATTTTACACAATTACCGTAGGCTGATGTATATTTGACAGTGTATTGTGATTAGGGAACTTCACTTCGGATTTGGTATTATGGAATATAGTCGAGGAAGAAAAATTCGCTTTTATAAATTAATTAATTATTTGTACAGGGGAAGCACCGGAATATTTTGAAAATAACAAGTTTTTAATAGGGGCAAATCGGCGATTTCTAAACTAAAGTACGCGTAGGATACACAACAGACTAGTTGAAGTCAATGGCGTAGATATGATATCAAAAAATAGCACGATAAGAAGAAATAAATTATATAAAATGCAGAAATGGACAAACATATTTGTCTAAAAGTTTGGAAAAAGTACCCCCCTCCTCAGAAAAAAAAATATTTACGCCCTTAGTTAAAATACGAAAATACAATTTCAATAATGACAAAAAATAAAAAACTTTAATAGTACTGGCTACCGTCATCTACAATTTTTCTGAAGAAGCACATCTCAGGCGATAGTCAGTCTCATTTTTCACTCTTATGCAAATTAGTTCTCAGTACGTTTATTTTACGTCTAATTTGTCACATTCCGGTCGACTTGTAGTAGTTATTTCTAATAAGGGGTTCGTTCTACCACAACCAGATCTGAATATACCAAATACTAATTTAAATACAAGAAATAACTATGATAATTTTACTTTAACGGACCCATTAAAGGGAAAGTAAAGTGAACAAGCAAAAAAAATCTAGATATCGATGGAAATATCCATTTTTAGGACCCCCAAGAAGATTGAAACCATTTCCAGCGTATGGTCTGTCTGTGTGTCTGTGTGTAATCTTCCACGATAACTGCCGAACCGTTTAACCAATCATACTGAAATTTGGTATGGAGGGTCGGTGTGTGCCTAGAATGCGACCATTAGATTTTGGTCTAAATTGGTACAATAAAAGGTCCTCAAGACCGACATTGATTAAATACACTTGTAATAATCTTTTACTTTTTTTAAATTTTGAGAACAAACAATACACTTTAGTGCAAAATGTTGTAGTACAAAGTTTTAGAGTAAAATTCCCTATAATTTTTGTTTCAAACTTTGTCCAGAATTTCCAATAGTTGCACCACTAGATGGCGCGTAAAAATGTGCATGTATGTTTTCTCTAGTTTTTCTTGATTTTGAGGACAAAAAAAACACTTTAGTTCAAAATGTTGTAGTACAAAGTTTTAGAGCATGAAATTTCCAGCAATTTTTGTCTGAAGCTTTTTCCAAAATTTCCAATAGTTGCGCCACTAGATGGCGCGTAAAAAATGTGCATGTATGTTTTCTCTAGTTTTTCTTTATTTTGAGGACAAAAAATACACTTTGGTTCAAAATGTTGTAGTACAAAGTTTTAGAGCATAAAATTTCCTACAACTTTTGTCTCAAGCTTTTTCCAGAGTTTCCAATAGTTGCGCCACTAGATGGCGCGTAAAAAATGTGCATTTATGTTTTCTCTAGTTTTTCTTTGAGGACAAAAAAAACACTTTAGTTCAAAATATTGTAGTACAAAATTTTAGAACATGAAATTTTCTACAACTTTTGTCTCAAGCTTTTTCCAGAATTTCCAACATTTGCGCCACTAGAGGGAGTATAAAAAATGTACATGTATGTTTTCTCTAGTTTTTCTTGATTTTGAGGACAAAAAATACATTTTAGTGCAAAATGTTGTAGTACAAAGTTTTAGAGCATAAAATTCCCTACAACTCTTGTCTGAAACTTTTTCTAAAATCTTCAATAGTTGCGCCACTAGAGGGCGCCTAAAAAATGTACATGTATGTTTTCTCTAGTTTTTCTTGATTTTGAGGACAAAAAATACATTTTAGTGCAAAATATTGAAGTACAAAGTATTAGAGCATAAAATTCCCTACAACTCTTGTCTGAAACTTTTTCTAAAATCTCCAATAGTTGCGCCACTAGAGGGTGCGTAAAAAATGTACATGTATGTTTTCTCTAGTTTTTCTTAATTTTGAGGACAAAAAATACATTTTAGTGCAAAATGTTGTAGTACAAAGTTTTAGAGCATGAAATTTCCTACAACGTTTGTCTCAAGCTTTTCCCAGAATTTTCCATAGTTGCGCCAGTAGATGGCGCGTAAAAAATGTGCATGTAAGTTTTCTCTAGTTTTTCTTGATTTTAGTGCAAAATTTTCCTGTGCAAAGTTGTAAAGCATCAAATTTTCTTTAACTTTTGTGTTTAACTTTTATGTCGAATTCTTCATAGTTTCGCCGCTAGATGGCTAAAAAAATACTCATTTAGGATTTTCCATTTTTTTAAAATTGGTGGTAAATTATGCACTTTAGTGCAAAATGTTTCAGTGCAAAGTTGTAAAGCATAAAATTTCCTATACAACGTGCGCATGTATAGCTTATGTCATTATCAAATATGTTATTAGTTTTTATGTAAATACTATGAGAGCTGAGAAACATTTACCTTTGAAAGATTGAACTGTGTTAAGAAAATTTTTAATATGGGAGGCTTATTAAATATAATTAAACAATTTAAAATATCATAATAAACAATCTAGAGTAAACTTTTTAACTTTAGCTCCAAACATAGTCATGTGGGATATCAAATTAAAGGATTTCTTCTAGTGATTTCAAATATGTTATTGATTATCATGTATATTATATGAGAATCGAAAAACTTTGATATCTAACCGTTCTATATAATATTTAGAAGTGTAATTAAATAATTAGATAAAAAAAACTATAATAAAAATATCATACATTTACATTGATAAAATATGAAGTGTTTTAATATATGATAAAGCAAATAATCTCGTTAGAAACAAAACTCACTTATATAATTAAACATAATGTCTATATTACTTTTTCTACTATTTTTAACATCACAAACATTAGCTGACACAAATTGTAATCTAACAGATTTTACACAATTGAAATATGTTATTGAAAGTTGCACCGATATTGTGATCTCCAATTTGGAAGTTCCCGGTGGAGAACAACTCTTATTGGAGTTGAAAAATGGAAGTAGAGTGACATTTGAAGGTACCACAACGTTTGGAGTAGCACATTGGGAGGGTCATCTTGTCCTTGTTAAAGGAGACAATGTTACTGTTATTGGAGCACCAGGTAAACTTTTATATTGATCTCAAAAAGCTTGAGATCGAACTTTGTTTTTAGCAAAAAAATGCATTTTTCCTTATATAATTATTAGTAAAAATTTTAGTATAGAAAAATGCACTTTGCTTTTTTTTTAATATGTAAATGTCGAAAAAAAATTGTGACTTTGATGAGAAAAATGCTCAAAAAAAATACTCGAGAGTAGGAATTTTTTAGACTAAAACATTTTTTTTTTAAGGTTCTATTCTTAACGCACAAGGAGAAAAATACTGGGATTACGAAGGAGGCGCTGGTGGAGTAACGAAACCAAAATTTTTTAACATCCAAACAACTGGAGGTTCAATTTTTAAAAATATATATTTACTAAATTGTGCTCATTTTTGTGTCGGTGTCGGAGCTCAAGATGTCACTATTACAGGGTGGATCATTGATACTGTTGCTGGAGATAAGGTAAATACATATTATAAACCAAATATTAATTTATTTAAAAAAAAAGAGACTGTGAACTGCTCTAAAATCGTATACAAGGTGTTTAAAAAAATTTATATATATATTTAAAGATATTTTTAAGGCACAATTTAAACAAAAATAAAATAATAAAGTACTCACACTATATATTTTCAACATTCCAATGACTTTTGAATTAAAAAAAAAAAAAACAGCAATGCACTTTTTCGGATTTGGAAAATTCAACAGCGTATTTTTTTATCAATTTTGGAAAAATCAACAATGCATTTTTCTGTCGTATATGGAAAAGGCAACAATGCATTTTTTTCACTCGAATTTGGAAAAAACAAAAATGCTCTTATTCTATCGAATTTGGAAAATGCAACAGTGTATTTTTTTATCAATTTTGGAAAAATCAACAATGCATTTTTCTATCGGATTTGCAGAAAGGAACAATGTATTTTTCTATTAGCTTTGAAAATACAACACTGCAACTTTTCATTTTGGAAAAAGTAACAATGCGTTTTTCTTCACACAAAATTTCAAACAACGATGCATTTTTTTCTCAAATTTGGAAAAGCAACAATGCATTTTTCTTTACACAAATTGGGAAAATAACAATAATATATTTTTTCTGTCGGATTTGGACACCAATAAAAATGCATTCACACAAAATTGAAAAAAAAAAAAACAATGCATTTTCTCTCTTGAATTTGAAAAACAAACAATGCATTTTTATATTGGATTTGGAAATGCAACAATGCAACTTTTTTATTAGATTAGTAAAAGGTAGCAATGCATTTTTCTTGGAAAAAAGTAAAACGTTGCATTTTTTCACTCGAATTTGGAAAAGAAGACAACAATGCATTTTTTCTATCGAATTTTCAAAAGCAACAATGCATTTTTTCTATCGGAGTTGAACAAGCAACATTGCATTTTTCTTCATACAAATTTGGGAAAAAATAATAGTGCATTTTTCTCTGGGATTTAGAAAAATCAACAATGCATTTTTCTTCACACAAATTTGAAAATAAGCAACGGTGCATTTTTCTGTCAGATTTTGAAAGGCAACAATGCAATTTTTTCACACGAATTTTTAAAATAGCAACAGTGTATTTTTCTGTCAGATTTTGAAAGGCAACAATGCATTTTTTTCACACGAATTTGGACAATAGCAACAGTGTATTTTTCTGTCAGATTTTGAAAGGCAACAATGCAATTTTTTCACACGAATTTGGACAATAGCAACAGTGTATTTTTCTGACAGATTTTGAAATGCAACAATGCATATTTTGTCACTCGAATTTGGAAAGTGGTAACTGCATTTTTTCGTTCAGATTTTGAAAAGCAACAATGCATTTTTCTTCACACGAATTTAAAAAATACGAACAGTGCATTTTTCTACCGGATTTGGAAAATGTAATAGTGCATTTTTCTTCACACGAATTTGGAAAAAAACCAAATGTTCCATTTTTTCACTTGAATATGGAAAAAGACAACAATGCATTTTTTCTAACAAATTTGCAGAAGCAACAATTCAATTTTTTTCACAATTTGGAAAAAACAAGAATGCATTTTTTGTCAATCGGATTTGGAAAATGCAACATTGCATTTTTCTTCACACGATTTTGAAAAATAGCAAGAGTACATCTTTTCTCTCGGATTTCGAAAAAATAATAACAGGTACATTTTTTCCGCTCAAATTGGGAAAAAACAGAAATGGATTTTCACTCGATTTTTTAAAAAGACAACAATGGATTTTTCCCCCTTAATTTTGAAAACCTAATAATGCATGTTTACTATCTTATTTGGAAAAAGCAATAAATAAAAAAAAAACTTTTAATGAAAACAAAAATGAGACAAAAGAAGATTAATATGTGTAGCTTTAATCAGTATATAAATGAATAGAAAAAAAAATCGATTTACTTCTAAATTTTATAATTTGATTATTTTTTTTCCAGGATTTGATAGCTCTAAACACCGACGGTTTCGGAATTTCATCAAATTCAAATAACGTCCTAATAGAAAATACAACAGTCATGAATCAAGACGATTGTATAGTCGTCAATCAAGGCACAAATATGATTTTTAGAAATATACATTGTTTCGGATCTCACGGTTTAAGTTTCGCCGTAGGATTCAGCGGAAAAGATAAACCCGAAAATGCGAACGTCGTTACTAACGTAACATTCGAAGATTGTTTTGTAGCTAACGGCCTTTATGGCATTCATATCAAAGCCGGTCCTGACGGCAACAAAGGACGCATCGAAAATGTCGTTTATAGGAATATAAAGTTATCAGGTATAAATGTTTTTTTTTTTTTTTTTTTTTTTTTTGATACACCCAGTATATCTCTCTCTCCTATTAATAACAAAAATAGTAAAAACAAAATTCTTACTCTGGACGTTTAAAAAATCAAAATTAATGAAAATCTCGAAGAATAATATTAGGAATTCGTTTTCTATTTTTAAATTTTTGCGTTATTGAGATTCTTTTGATTATTAGAAATTCACTAATGTAAGTCTATTTATTACTGATTTACTATTTTTTCCCATTTTTTCTTTTTCTCCTGTATTTTTTTTCTGTTTTTTTCCCATTTTTTTCTGTTTTCTCCTTTTTTTCCTATTTGTCCCAATTTTCTTCTATTTGTTTGCTATTTCTCCCTATTTTTTCTGGTTTTTCCTATTTTTCCCATTTTCTACCGTTTCTTTCTATTTTCTCCTATTTTTCGCTATTTCCCCTTAATTTTTTCTGTTTTTTGCTATTTTTCATATTATTTTCAGTTTCTCCGTACCTTTCCAATTTCTTACCCTTTTTTTTTGTTTTTTTGCTATTTTTTCCTATGTCGTCCATTTCTTCCTATTTTTCTACAATTTTCTCCTTTTTTGTCATTTCCCCTATTTTTTTGTTTTCTTTTTTGACATTTTTTCCAATCTTCTCCCATTTCTTCCTACTTTATCCAATTTTTTGCCATTTTTCCTTGTTTTTTTCTATTTTTTGCTTCTTTTTCTTATCTTTTTTTATACCTTCCTATTTTTCCCATTTTCTACCATTTTTTCCAATTTTCTCCTATTCTTTGCCATTTTCCCCTATTTCTTTCTGTTTTTTGCTATTATTCTTATTTTCTCCTAATTCTTCCTGTATATTCCTATTTTTTGCAATTTTCTTCCAATTTTTTTCTATTCTAAAGACGATAGATGTGGGATATCTGATTGGGAAAACGAAAAATGAAAAATAAAGAGAAATAACAAAAATAGTAAAAAACTGGAAATACTGAAAAAATAGAATAAAATAAAGGAAAATGGGGAAACATAAAGGAAATAGTGAAAAGTCGGAAAAATTAGGTAAAAATAGAGAACAATAATGAATGAATAAAATAAGGAAAAATGGGGGCAAATAGGGAAAATAGAGAAAAATGTAGAAAAATAGTGAAACATTGGAAGAACATAGTGAAAAAATAATTAAAAAATAGGTAAAAATGGGGAAAATCAGAAAAAATAGGGAAAAATAAAGTAAAATATAAAAAACTAGGGAAAAATGGAAAATATTGGAAAAAGTGGGAAATATAGTAAAAATAGGGAATAGAAAAAAAATAAGACAAAAAAGGAAAAAATATGAAAATGGAAGGAAAATTAGACACAAATATATGGAAAAATTGAGAAAAATAAAGAAAATAGGAAAATTATGAAAAACCTGAAAAATGTAATTATAAAAAAAAGAGAGAGAGGGAGATTTTAAATTACGTTTACAGTTGAAAAAATAACGTAAGGAATTTCGCTCCTGATGGGGGTTCCCCGACCGTACGATCTAATTTTTTCCCATACTGACTTTTCATTGAGCTACTAAAAAAATCACTGACTGTTAATTTTTTTTTTCGGTTTTATTTTATATAACGTGATTTGTAAGTGAATGCACATTTTATGACATTTTTATGTTATTATTTATTACAATAATAGTCATGATATATGTTTTAGGTATAACAGAAGATGGAATATATATTCAAGAAGATTATGGAAACATTGGAAATTTGGAAAGCGAAGTAAAAATAAAAAATTTAACAATAAAAAACGTCTACGGATCTATACAGGGTGTTCTTACAAGACCGGTACATATAGTATGCGGAAATAAAGCTTGTTCTGATTGGAATTTTTCCGGAATTAATATTTTAGGAGGTGGTAAGAATTACTGTAATTATGAACCCGATGGATTTTCATGCTGATTAAAATACAAAAAAAAATCTTGAACGCTAAATTTTTTCTGTATTTCTAATTTCCTCTAAATTTGCACGTTAGAAAAAGTTCTACCAACAGGGAAGGATTATTTTTGTTCAAAATCTACTTCATTATTTTCGCGGTTGAAATTAATGTTGGTATCAAGACTCGAGATGACAATTGACATTTTTCGGTGTCAAATGTCATTTACGTCATTACTCTATGACGTAACAGACTGGCAACATGTTTCATTTTCAGCGACTGATTTGCAACATTCAAAGGTTGGTAGAACTATATAAATTGAATTTGGCGGGTAATTTGAATATTCTATAACCAAATTAGCGTTATGTCGTATATTATGAGCATTTTCTGTTAAATGTCATTTTTATATCACATTTTAATGTCATTAGTTCTCAAAAAAAAACTGAATAAATTTTGAACGTTCAGTTTTTGCATTTTATTGTCAATTTTTTTAGGATATAAATGTTTTATGAATCAATTTTACATGGCAATATTTTTGGAGAAGGAAATCATAGTTGCGAGATAAGATTACCCATTCTTCTTTTTTGAAAATATAAATTTTACCAGTTGAGTTGTAGTCGCATTCGCATAATGAAAGAAACTTAAGAACGGTCCTAAAAACTCGGTCATAGCGAACACAAATGTTAAAAGCAATAAAACGGCATCTCTAGATATGTATTATTGTCAGGTAGGAAGCGGCAGCGCTAGCAAATATTGAAAGAAAAGTAATAAAAAACTTTTGGAAAACTTTCTTAAGAGATAAAACTGACTTTGAGGATGAGCCATTGTTAAATATTTTACAACTTTTTTATTATTTTTCTGCATTTTCGACAAAATAATTATTATCCTATTAAGAAAGTTAATTCCATCATAAAATATTATTAGTATATTATATTACTAGGAGTAGAAGGCGCCAATAAGGCAGTGTAATTTGAGCTAAAGACAAATAATGAAACCTTCTCCAATATATTGTCACGCTCTTTGCGTCGTCAAGAGGTTTTTTGGGGATTTCCTCGGACGCCACCTTCTGTTTATAGTATGAAAGCCACTAGCACGAGCAGCGTCAGTGGAGAAAAAATACTGCAGGGATCGTATAACATCGACAAGCGACCCTTTGCGGTCTTTTACTTGCCGTACTGGATTGAGTATCTGGGTATTTACTACTGCTGGTATCACAAATAAAAATCTTTAAGTACAAAATAACTAATGCGTGTGCAAGAGTTCCTTTTTTCGGACGGTACAGGCACGTATTCTGGACTGGCGTGGTGTTTGGATGACGGTTCTGGACAATTGGAATTGACTTCGCTTCCTTCAGCTTAACCTGTCTCTAAATGTTGAGACTGCCACTGGAACTTGGACTACCACTGCTATTCCAATTGAGACGGCCACAATAATCGAAAAGTTGTCAAAATACGTATGTGATGCTTATGAAGTTTGACATTGACAATGCCGCTAAATCAGGCCTTTTCGATTGTTTTTCGGCATTTTTTAGCGACGACCAGGTCACGTGATAGAATCATTTCTGAAGGTACCAATCCTACTAATAAATTTTCAAATAACTATAAAATTACACTTTAATATTCTGCTAGAAAGGTAACTCATTTCTAATCAAAAAAAAAATGCTGACTAATAAATTATTGCTCGAGGTAAAAGCGCATTTTTAATCGAAAAAATGCTGACTGGTAAATAATAGAAAAAAAATTTGCTTGAGGTAAAAATGCATTTTTAAACGAAAAAAATGCCGACTAGAATATTACCGAGAAAATATTTTGCTCGAGAGGGAAGTGTTTTTTTAATGAAAAAGGCATTTAACAAATATTAAATAAGTTTTTACTGCGATATTCAGAAAATACGCATATTCACTTTACGGATGAGAGAAAATAAAACAAAAAATCCTTTTTTATTTTTTAATATAATTCTCTCCCTCATATTTAGTCCTGGGCTAACAAAATCGACCTCGAGGACTCTTAAAATAATATATTAATATATATCGTATATACAGAAGGAATAACAGCAAAAAAAATCCAATTTTACAATCATTTGTCGGATCCCGTCCGACGTTAATCAGTCGAAGTTTTTTTTTTTTTAATTATTATTATTATTATACATAATACGGAGTAATTCGTAAACACAGAATTGGTCAATCTAAATTCCCAATTTCCCAAATTAATAAAAAAAAAAACGTTTCCTTTTTATATATATAAAAGATATTTATTTTACATATACACCCCCAAAGAGAACCTAACAAAAAAATTAAAAAGTTATATAAAAAAAGGGTTATCCTCAATTCGCATCACACTAAACAATCCAACAAATATGTAACACCCATTATTGACCCTTAATCTTTTTCACCGGGATTTTTTTTATACTTACCGGAGTAGAGGATTAAATCTTGATGCTGTTTGAAATCTAGATTAATGGAGGGGATTTGTGGAGCGAGTTAGGGGTACACCTTGGTAGTAAAAAAAAATTTAGAGGAAGGCACGGTACACTGCCTTGTTCTTTCTTTTTTTCTTTTTTTTTTTCATCGAAAAAGGGCAGAGAAGTTATGACACGAATAAAAATATAAAAAAAGTTCAAAAAATATAAATATTTAAAATATATTAATAACAAAATTGATTATGCGACGGGCCAAACACTTTAGATAACTAAAAAATAACTTTTTAAGTGCAACTTTTTAATTTTTTAATTATACAAAAACATACCAGTTGAACTTTTAATATACAGAGGATTATTATTTTTTTTTTTTTTGAATATTTACAATATTTTAGTACAGGTACTGTAAAAAACGAAAAAACAAATTAAACAACCCACAATTTTTTAATAATTAGCTAAATAGAATTATTTAGAAACCGGACTCACTATACATATAAAGATACGATTATCGGGCCCTTTTATTATTCTTTTTTTTTTTTTTGATATCACAGAAATTATTCACCATTCCACGCCCACCACCCATGTTCTTTTATATCTAAAGTGAATGTCCCAAAAGTAAGGCTAACCATAATATACAGATGGGGAGCAAAACATATATATAGCAAACTAAAAAATATAATAACTGTAAATATCATAACATCTCTACTTATAAATATATATATCTTAGTGCCGTGTTAGGCCGCTTTATGCCTTCGGTAGGGAAGACACTGATTTTTTTTTTCATAATATCGTCGATAAAAAGAAACCAGTATTAGGCCAGTATCTAAGTTTCTAACGATAAAAAAATCCATGCACCATTCAAAGGAACTGAAAGTGCTTCTTCATTGCCAATTTTGTAATTTTATAAAAAATTTGGTTAAAAAGGTGCCGTAAATTTTTCTATCGTTTAATTCTGACCTATACATTCGCATTATTTTTTTTTTTTGTTTATGAGTCAGTTAACCGTATATCGCGAGTCCAGGTTCGTCGCCAGGCCTTTACAATTTAATGCAGCAAACAGTGAGGGAAGAGGGGTTGGATATTTCGTACGCAACTAACTTAATTACTAAGGTTAGTATTGTAAACATAACCTCCTTTTATTTTTTTTTTCCAATTTTGGAAAAAGTATTTTTCGTTTATTCACTTTTTATTACTATAACTACTATTGTTTTAAGTATTGAGATTTAGTATTTGAATGTTATTTTAATTGTACTTTTTTTATTTTTTTTGGCAGTGATGGTTTTTTAACTTATAGACTAAGCTAAGTTACTATTATTTCCAATAATGCAAGATGACAAATTTTCGTTGAATTTTAAAACAATTTTCATCTTAAATATAACGCAAGAAACGAAAAATCCACTTTCCGAAATCTAAAAAAAAAAAAGAAAAGAAAAGATTTAACGTCGCGAACCCCACGCCCCGGCCACGGGAGAGGGAGCAGCGTGCGTTTCTTCTTGGTTTCGTCTGAACGATGGAAATTCGGTGATGCTGGCGGTATTGGGAGCGGCTCTCTGTTGCTCCCACGGACCTCCTTGTACCACGAAACCATTATTCGGTTCTCCATCTCGACGGTTATTTTGATTTGAGGGATGCTCCAAGTGCGAACTCAACGTATAAAGCCTTTCGCGTGTCTGAAGCTCATCAAAGTCTTGTAACTAAAAAGACAACATTTATAAGTATCAAAATACTGAATTCTGTTGTGTAGTAAAACTTAATATTGTTACGATAATTTCCCATTCACGGCTTAGGTAACCGATAATTAAAATTCGTCCTATACATGATATTCTTTAAAGGAGGGTATCGTTTTTGGGATTTTTGCGACCCCGTACGAGATGTTTCTTACTAAAAAATATCTCTTTTTCAACAAAATTACAGTGACTGACAAGGAGGATTTGGCAACATGGCGGCCGGCTGTCATTTGGTATAATAGTATATTAAAGTAGCCAAAGTGTTCGAAATAGAGCAAGTTTTTAAAAGACGCTATGGTAACGCTAGCCAGTTGCATTAGCAAAATAATTAGAATTATTATTTTTATTCCAATCGTGATTTCACTTTTGAAGAAGCTCTGAATAAGGTTTATGAGGATGATTAGAGATTTTTATAGAACCTCCAGAAGCAAATACGCTCACGGATGAGGACTCTGGTGAAGAGGAGGATGGCGGCATGATTGATAATCTCAATAGACAACTATCAGAGCTCATGTTGATGTCACAATTCACAACTTAGAGAATGTTCAATTTGAAACACAAGAGTTACTAGAGCTCACAGATAAAATCGAAATAAGTTGGATTACCGGAGACCTTATTCCGTCATAGAGAATTTCCAAAACAATTAGACCGATTTGTCTCCTGTAGAAATGTTTCAATTTCTTATCAACCAATCAAATAAATATGCATATTATTCTTAAATGACGCAAATCCAAAATTAACGCGATGAAATGAAATGTTGTCTAGTTAACGACACTAATAAATGTTATTTCCAATATTTTAAACCATTGTAATATCATTAATATCAACCTTTTAGTTTCAGTTGTTGTAGTATATATTTTTAAGATAATTTTCTCAATGATATTAATCTGATAAAGTTATTGCAACTTTTTCTTATATATTTTTGTGGGAATCAAAAAACGTAGTTTCATTTATCTAAATAATATAATAGATCTTCATCAAGACAAATAAAGTAGTTCAATAATCTACTTACGTATTCTTCTCCTAAATTGAGCAAGTGATCCTTAGCCTCTAAGACGTTATCTTCCTGGCCGCTGATGATCACCAGGTTCGGATCTGGATCATCGCTTCTAGGAAACTTGATGTCGACGTTAAAATCTTCCATTATTTTACGAATGTTACGCCCCTTAGCGCCGATCAATCTGGAATGGACGCGATGATCGATGACGATTTCTTCACGGATCAATTCGTTCAATTCGGTCACTATTTTCATAATGTCTTCTTTGGCGTCGTGGGCGTTTTGTTCGTAACCGGATATCGTTATTATTGATTCTTCGGGATCACCTAAAATATATCAATGTAGATTTTTAAATGATGGTATTTTTTTTTTAATAAATACCTTTTTTAGGGAAAGTAATCTGCACATCATGATCTTTTCTAATCTTGGTAATAACGGCTCCTCTCTTTCCGATAATCTTGGGATGATATTCCGTGGGTATTTCTACTTGTAGAAAATATGATCTCAATTCTCTGTCCTTCTTATCAGCTTCCAGGTCTTTGACTCTTTCTAATAGCGCTTGTCGTGCTTCTTCTACGTTAATAGCTGTGCCAGTAATCTTGATAATATCTTCTCTGATATCTTGAGGGGATAAAACGATGTGTACATCAAATCTATCCATGAGATCCTTAACGTCGCGTCCTTTTTGACCGATGATGGAGCGATGCAAGTCGAAAGGCACATCAACAGATATTGTTACAGGTATTAAATCCATTAGGGCTTGTTTAGCTTTAAGGCAATTCGTATCCTTTCCTAAAAAATATAAATTTCACGTATAATGAATCCTTCGATATACTATTTTTAATTACCTGTAATTCTGATGACATCACATTGTCGAATAGGTTCAGTAATAATATCACCATTGACTTGATCGTGATTGAGGTACTCTTCTTGGTTATCTCTGTCAGGGAATTTTATTTGTACATCATAATCAGAAGTGATATTTTGAACTTTATGTCCTTTTGATCCCATAACGGTCCTATGGTGTTTTTGGGAAATTATACAATCTATAGTTACCATAGATTCTAAATTGGAGATAATTTCGTTGATTCTCTGTTTAGCTGCTTCTATGCACTCTTTGGGACCCTTAAGGACTACTCGGTCACTATCGACACCTGATCGCGGGAATGAAATCATAACTTCACCGCATTCTTCTGAGATTTTGTGTAAAACTTCGCCTCTACGTGCTACGAAATGTTTGTGATGGCGAGTTTCCACTTGCATTGTGCTCTCTATAATATTATCCTAAAAATAAAATCAATCAATAAAAGATAAGCAAAATAATTAATATAAACATACAATATCTTTGATTTTGGCTTCAAGCGCAGCTTTGGCTTCTTCAACAGCTTCTTTTTTGCCAATGATCGTGATAACCTCTCTATCTTCATCTGTATCAGAAGGAAAAATAATACGAGCACCAGTAGCATCTCGAATTTTTTTTATATTGGCACCGCTTTTACCAATTAGGAACTTGTGATGTTGAGGTTTGGCACGAACCTGAAAAATTAAAAAAAGTATCAAATTATATTGTTTCAACAATTTTTTTTTTTTTACTTACTTCAGCACTAAAACTGGCAAGTTGTCTCTCATTAGCTAAATCTAAGAGCTGTTGCTTAGCTCTATCTACATCTTCTTTAGGCCCTCTTATGGTGACTTTATCGCTTTTGCTGTCAGCACTGGGAAATTTAATGGCGACTCCTCCGCAATCTTCCATAATGGAATGAATAAGTTTGCCTTTGGCACCAATCAGAGAATTGTAGAATCTAGGAGCTATTGTTATTTCTTCAGAAACAATGTTTTCTAATTCGTCTTGTATTTTTCTGATTTTATCGCAAGCTTCTTCAACGTTTTCGCGTTTTCCAGTGATTGTTATGGTGTCGTTTTTATCGCCTTCAGCAGGAAGATCGATTTTCGTGTTGGTTTCTTCGCGGATTTTACGGATATTAGCACCACCTAAAAAAAAACAAACAAATTATAAAAAAACTCATATTTAATAAGAAACGAATTTATTACCTTTGCCGATGATAAACTTATGGAATTGCTTATATATTGGTAAATCTGTTTGATGAGAAGATTCGTTGAGTTCCTTGACAAGTTTTTCCAAATGTCTAGCGCATTTGTCTACATCTTCTTTTGGTCCTCTAACTTTGACAATGTCGGTTCTTTCTCCTAATCCAGGGAAGTAGATTTGCACTTGATTGAATTTATCTTTAATGTCTTTGATATTTTCACCTTTGGTACCTATAAATTGATGGTTAAAAAAAATACAATTAGAGATAATAAGTTTGAGACTTACCAATGATATTTCTGAAATGCCTCTGTTCAATAATGACATCTTTTTCTTTCTCATTTTCTAATTTGTATATTGTCTGTTCTAATTCTGCTCTAGTGCTAGCTACATCTTCTTTATTGCCTTCAATTCTAACTAATCCACTTTCTTCTATGTTGATCAGTATGTTAAATTCATCCTTTAGTTTATTGACTAAACAAAAATATTTTATTAGAATATATTACAATTATTTATTATTTATTACTTACTATTTGCACCATTTTTTCCAATGATATGCTTAAACAGTCGGGGATCAACATGAATTTCCAAAAAGGTCATTTTCGCGATTAAATCCTTCGCTATGGCCTCCAATTTCTCTTGAGCCATTTCCACTTCCTCAGAAGGACCTTCGATTTTGATTTTATCATCTTTACCGGTAAATTCGACGTGAACTTTCGGCAAGTTTTGGGTGATTTCTTTAATGTTAGCGCCCTTACGACCTATTATGTACTTGTGGATCCACGAGGGAGCGTCCACGTCGCTGGTGCGGACGGAATTGGCCTTTTCGTAGACTACGTTTAGCGCTGGACCCAATTTGTCGTGCGGACCGCGCAGCGTTATTGTACCTTAATACAAAATATATATTTTTAATAAAATATATTATTCTTTTATTAAAATTATTGTAACATACTAATGAGAAAAAGTGTCCATTTATTGATCACCTTTTCACTCTTGCATGTCATAATTTTGCACCGTTTCTTATACAAAAGTCTTAATAAACAAAACAGTTGCTTAGATCTACAGTGCACATACATTTTATTATTATCATTAAGTAAACACTAACCTGTAGGAGAATCAGTTTGAGGTATTTCCACACTCACACCAGTTGTTTGCAAAATCTCTTGGATAGTAGCCCCTTTAGGTCCTATAACGTACTTATGCTGGGACTTTGGTACTTCCACCGAAACAGTCTTTAATTTCTTTTCCAATGTCTTATAAAGTTCTTCAATCTTATTTTTGGCCGCCATGACGCCTTCTTTTTCTCCAACAATGATAATTTCGTCCTTGTTAGCCGAAGGAGGAGGTACATTGACTTTGGCACCAGTTTCCGTCATTAAACTAGTTATATTCTGGTTAAATGGACCGGTAATGAACGGGTGGAAATGTCTTGGTATATTTAATCTCTCTATAGCCTTCTTGGACTGCATGTCAGATGTAATTCTAATCTCGTGTTCGGCCTTTTCAATACCCTCTTTACTGCCCGTTATAACGATTAAGTCCGACAAATCGGTTATGGCTGGCACGGATATTTTCGTTCCTGTCGCCTTTTCCAAGTCGCGGAGTCTTTCGCCTTTTTTACCCAATATCCAACGGTGATGTTCTTTCGGGATCGATATTTTCTTGTTGGCTTGAGTTTGGAAATGGTTTAAGATCTTTCTGCGCGCTTCAAGGACTTCAGTTTGCTTTCCGGTGACCAGAAAAGTGAGCGATTGGTCTTTGGCGTGGGAAATTTCAATGTGAGCGCCGGTTTCTTTCATTATGGTACCGCAGATGTGGTTCGATTCGCCTTCGCCGAATTTTTGCATGTCAATTTTGCGTTCTTCATATGGGACTCTAAAAATTCAAATCATAAATTAAAATGTATTCCAAAAAAGTAATAATAATAATAAGAATTTCTTCCCTGTCCTATTGAAGGAAAACTATAGTGAACAAGCAAAAAAAAAATTCAAGATATCGATGGAAATATACATTTTGTGGTCTCCCGAGAAAATTGAGTCCATTTTCAGAGAAAAATATGTGGTATAAAGGGTTGATATATGAATAGAATGCGACCATTAGGTTTTTGGTTTAAATTGGTGCAGTAGAAGTTCATAAAATACCCTTGATTCTTCTTTTTTACGCATAACTTTTTAAATATTAAAGATGTGGACCTGCATTTTGGTATCCACCCATTCAGAAGTTTAAAATAATTAAATTTACGAGCTGGGAAAGTTCTGGGGTGACACAATATTTTTTTTAGATTTAAATGAAAATTGTCATTTGAAATACTAATTTTTCTAAAATACTTATAAAGTATATTAATTGGATAATGGATAATTAAGAATAATTAAACTATTATCTAAATTATATAACAAAAATATAGAACGAAATTTTTTCCTAATTATTTTTATCTTTAAAATAAAATAATTGTTACAAGTGTATCTTGAAAAAATCAGGTTGTCTTATCTTAATCTTTAAAAGATCAAAATATATATTTATAAATAAATTAAATATTAAATTTGGTTTGATCAATTCACTTCTGATTTTTTTTTAACTCGATTTTATTGTTCCAAGAATAATATCCAGAACATGTCAAAACTTTTACCTTCCCATTCCCTGAACTAATATATTTTAAATTTCTTCACTATATAAAATGTGCTCAAAGTTCAATACAGTGAATTATCAGCTTAATATTTTTAATTCTAGTATTTAGGCCATAAACACGTACTTCTTGTTATTTTTTATTATTGTATTTCTATTTTTTATTGTTGTGTAATTATTTATATTTTCATAATGTATGTTACAAGCTGTTATTTTTGTTCTTATTTTTTGGATGGATTTTATTCTGTTATATCTGTTAATATTAATTTAATTTGCTTATTACATCTATTCTATAGTTGGGTATAAACCTATTTGAGTAGTAATAAATAAAGATATAATGAGGAGAAATCCTCAAAGAGTATATTCAAATGTTTTTTATATGACAAATTTTGTAAAAAAACTATATATTTTGATCAGATATTCAGAACTAATATTTCTTTATTTATTTACTGTTCAAACAGGTTTGCACCCAACTATAGAACAGATCTACGAACAGTATAAAATACATACAGAAATACATACATAATATCAGAGTACACATTAACAGATTAAAAAAAATACAAAAAAAGAAATAACAATTAGGTTCCCAAGAAGTACGTCTTTATGGCCGATATACTAGTATTAAAGATGTCAAGCTGGTAATTCACTGTGTTACACTTTGAGCACATTTTATGTAAGGGAGAAAATTTTAAAATATTAGTTCGGGGAGTGGGAAGGTAAAAGGTTTGACATGTTCTGGATGCTATTCTTGGAACAATAAAATCGAGTTTCTGCAGAAAATTTGGATCGTTAAGTTTGTTACTGATGATTTTATGTAAAAAGATTACTGGATGACAGTCTCTCCGGTGGCTTAATCTATTTACTTTGTGTCGAAAAAGAAGTTCAGTGTTGCTGATAGAAATTGGTGGATAAACATGGTCTATTCTAAATGACGGGAGTTTTAGAAACCGCCTTTGTATTGATTCCAATTTTTGAATATGAGTATCATAAAATGGGCTCCAAATTATATCCGCATACTCAGTTCTTGACCTAACATATGCATAATATAATGTTTTCATGGTTTCCGGATGTGCAAAATCTCGGGAGTTCCGCGCTATAAATCCATACATCTTGTTGGCAGCAGAATAAACAGTATCGATGTAAGCAATAAAGGAAAGCTTTCTAGCAAACGTAACACCCAGGTCGGTAAATGTGGAAGGTCGCTCAAGGACAGAATTATTAATTTTATACTCAAAATTAAGACAATCAGTCTTTAGTGTGTACGACATTACTTTACATTTACTTGCATTAAGAGATAGGTTATTATTTAGAGACCAAATTTCAACACGTTCCAAATTTTGAGAAAGTCTTTCACATTCGGAAATACTATTCACTTGACAGTAAATCTTAAGATCATCCGCATATAATAGGCAATTTACGTCCAGTATATTAACGATATCGTTGATAAAGATGTTAAACAGTAGAGGGCCCAGGTTGCTGCCCTGCGGAACACCAGAAGTAGCCAAGTACTCAAGCAACTTGAAGCCGTTAAAAACTACACACTGTTTCCTATTACTGAGATAAGAGGAAAGATTAGTGAATTTGACAGACCCAACCGGCCTAGCTTAAGATAGAAGAATTCCATGGTCAAGTTGGTCGAATGCCTTAGAAAAGTCCGTGTACACTACGTCACACTGTGCCCGATCGTCGATACATTCAGCCAAGAATTGAGTTATGTTGACTAGGTTTGTGACAGTCGAGCGTCCTTTCATAAGCCCATGTTGATTACATGTAATGACGTTACTAACATGAGTGTACATTCGATTATAAAGTAATGTTTCGAATACTTTGCTAAAGTTGCACAATATTGAAATTGGGCGAAAGTTGCATATGTCCGATTTATCTCCTTTTTTAAAGACTGGAGTAACATTAGACGTTTTGAAAATTGCAGTTATAGTGGAGTATTTAAGACAGATATTAAGCAGTGTAGTTAAGGGTGAAGCAAGAATTGTTGCAGTCTTTCAAAAAAAAAGCTGGAACGAAGATATTACCTCTGTTTTATTGATTAAATCTAAACAAAAAAAATGAAAACTTGTGAAAATAATGAGGAATAATTGCGTAAATTCCAAACTTAAATTTTATATATATTGTTTATAGTTAGTGTCACTAGTTTTAGTTTTTATTTTTTCTTAGGGAACGATCATTTTAGTGAAACACCAAATGACAGTTATAATTTCCAAGAGGTATTTCATGAAGTCAATAATCGTTCATTACAATATTTTTCAACCTGTTTTAACTAAACTACAAGATAAAATTACTGAAAATACAAGAAAAATTATGGATATTTTTAAAGTTTGAATTAATATAATTACAATCCATGAAAAAAAATCACTAATCTAACTAAAATCGAAACCAAATTTGAATGTTTCTAATAAAATAGCTATAAGGCACTATATTTAATAATCTGATATTAAAAAAATAACAAAATTCGAATATAATTGCCTATTTATTTTCCAAAGTTTTGGAGGTGATGTTTTTATTGACAAAAAAACGCCACTAACGAGCTTTGGATATTTACTGGTTAAAATTTGACGAAATTTTTATATGTTGTGTCCAAAATTATTATTTCATTTGGACATTCAGTATAAATATAATTACACCGTGAATAATATGTAGGTATAAAAAGATAACAAATAGTTCATTTTAACATGATGATTTCAATTGGCTGATCAGAAAATGATGTAGAATTTCAATTTTTTCAGAATATATTCGGTTTAGTTTTAGTTTCTGCTGTCTATGTGTTAGATAATCCCAATTTAACAACACCCTTAATTTTCCTTATAAGTTTCTCACTATCAATTGTCTCGAAATCTATTTGCATGTCCAGAAATACTGCTATAATAATGAAATTGTTTTCCATGTTGTTTTTTGTTACTAAACCTAGATTGATATTCAAGAAGCAAACTATTTCCTTCCAAATAACTAAACATAAATAACTTTTTCCAATATATTTTGAATCATATTAATTGGCCTCAAATGTATTATTTTATTAAGTCCAAAGGGTTATCCATATTCTCGAATGTGGTCAACCGATGAGGTAATGAAACTCCAACTTAAAGTACCACAAACATATATTTATATTAAAGATTATAAGGAGGCGACTAGTTTCGGCGAAATTTCGCCATCATCAGGCCTAAAACGACTCCCGTCAATAAACAAGAAAAAATAATGTAACAAATTTAAACTTACCACAAATAAAAAAAAACACAGCAATTGCTCAAAATATTGTCCATCGTGTGCTAAACAAAAGTCAAGTCTGTCTTTCTTACCTTCTTTTAAATACCTAACAATAAACTGATAATATTATTAATACAAATTATGTAATGTTTTTTTGTCCTAGCAGTGGACAAAGGGTATGATTTGAATTCTGCATTGAATTACCTTTTCTCTGATGTGCCACACATGGTGTATCGCCCATTCAAACTTTCATGTTACGGGGTGGGGGTGAAGGGGGTTAAGGTAGAGCGACAAATTTTGTCAAAAATTTCGTTTCCTTTAAATCAAAAGTCGACGTGTCCCACTATTTTTCTCAAAAATTATTGTGTATGAGTAAAGTGAGGGTAGGAAAAAACACCCTGTATTTCTGTTCAGGGGGTAGTAAAAAAATTAAACTTAGTGATTTGAATTCTGCATTGAATTACCTTTTCCCTGATGTGCCACACATGGTATGTTCCCTATTTATATTTTAAAGTTGACGTTAGAGTGATGTTTGTTATCAAAAATTTTGTCCCCCTCAAATCAAAAATCGACGTGTCTCGCCATTTTTGCCAAAAATTATTGAGTAAGCCTTAATCGGGAGTGGAAACTTTTTAAAAAAACACCCTGTGTACTGTAGTATATAAGGTGTATGTACCTATAAAGAAATTTATAATGATGTTTTTCACTTCTTTCTCATTTTTCTGGTTTTTTTTCCGGTTTTTTCTAATTTTTTCGCATTTTATTTTTCATTGTTCGGTTTGTTTTCCAATTCTTTCTTGTATTTTTTTTCTCATTTTTTCTTAGTTCTGTGATTTTTTTTTTGATTTTTCGTTTTTTTTTTATTTTTTTATGTCTACAGTTGTTTGAGGTTTTTGGTTGTGATTTGTTTTTTTTGCTTTGCGATTTTTTTGCCATTTTTGTGTGATTTTTTTTGCAGTTTTATTCTATTTTTTTGCAATTATTTGCATTAGTAATTTTTGCCATTTTTCCCGATTTTTACTATTTTTTTAATTTTTTTGCCCTTTTCTGCAATGTTTTGCGATTTATTTCAACTCATTCAATTTTTTTCATTGGTCGTTCTTATTTTTTCGCGATTTTTTGCATTTTTGCTATTTTTTGAGATACTTTCTTTTATTTTTCTCTCATTTTTTCTTATTTCTGTGATTTTTTCGATTTTTAATTTTTTTTTTATTTTAATTTATGTCTACAGTTGTTTCCGGTTTTTGGTTGCGATTTGTTTTTTTTTTTGCGATTTTTTTGCCATTTTTTGCAATTTCTTTGTGATTTTTTTTAAATTTTATTCTGATTTTTTTTTTGCAATTACTGGCAAGTTGTTGCCATTTTTTCCGATTTTAACAATTTTTTTATTTTTTTGTTACTTTCTGCAATGTTTTGAGGTTTTTTTTTATAGATTTTTTTGCCTTTTTTAGAATTTGAATTGTTTTTTGCGATTTATTTCAGCTCATTCGATTTTTTTTATTGTTCATTCTAATTTTTTCGCGATTTTTTGCATTTTCACGATTCTTTCTTTTATTTTTCTCTCATTTTTTCTTATTTCTGTGTTTTTTTTCTCGATTTTTCAGTTTTTTTCTCATTGGTCGTTCTTATTTATCGCGATTTTTTGCGATTCTTTCTTTTATTTTTCTCTCATTTTGTCTTAATTTCTGTGATTTTTTTCGATTTTTCGGTTTTATCTATTTTTTAAAAAACATTTTTATGTCTACAGTTGTTTCCGGTTTTTGGTTGCGATTTGTTTTTTCGCGTATTTTTTTGCAATTTTTACGCTTATTCTGATTTTTTTTTAAACTATTTGCATTGGCAATTTTTTGTCATTTTTAATTATTTTTTAAAATTTTTTTGCTATTATCTGCAATGTTTTACGATTTTTTTAGATGCATTTCAATTCATTCGATTTTTTTTCATTGGTTGTTCTTATTTTTGCGATTCTTTCGTTTATTTTGCGATTTCAGAGTTGTTGCGTTTTTTTTTACAATTTTATTGATTTTCTGGTTTTTCCGTATTATACAATTTTATTTTTTGTTTTTTTTCTTTCAACTTTTACCAGTGTTTTCTATTTGTTCTAATTTTTTTTCAATTTATTGATTTTTTCGATTCTTTTAATTTTTAGTTTTCGAAGAAAAAAAACTCTTATAAAACGGTTTTGTCCGTCCGTCTGTTAGCATGAAACAACTCGAGAACGGCAATCGATTCAGCATCGTTAAAAAATCCGTAAAAGATATTAATCTTTGACCTATTTTTACTTTCCCGCTACTTATACTATACCATATATATTGTCAGTAGATAGAACGTTCTTTAACTTTAACGGTTCTGTAACTAATGACAATGACGTTTAGATTGTGACAATTGTATAATAAATCAACTTGTAAAGTTTTATTCTAAACGTCATTACCTTTACTTATTGAGTCTTTAAAGTTAAAGGACGTTCTATCTACTGACAGATACTGTAGTATATAGGGTATAGTATTTATTTTCGTAATTACGGCAAAAATATTGCTGTTTTTCACTTGTTTACTCTTTAAATGTCAAATGTTGTGTTAAAATTTCTTGTGGTGGTATCTTACTGACGTAGGCTCTGATGATGGCTTTTTAAGCCTAAAGCGCTCAGTCGAATTTTTAATAAATGATTTAAATTTTACAAACTGACGTACTCCTTCCACTTTTCACCTTAACATTTATTGTATTTTAATCGATATCGTAGTATCTTAACATTATTGTAACATGTTATCATTTATTATAGTGTTTGAACTTTATTATATTTATTAGCTTTATTGTTATTAAAATTATATTAGTTTTGTAACCTATAAATAAATAATCAAATAAATTGTTAGCTACTGAATATATTGTAACTACATAAGAGATAACAAATAGAAAAATAACTTAAATTGTTGAAATTAAAAACGTGGTAAATATATTCCAATAATTTAGATAACCAGTACATAACAAAGATAACAAACTTAACTTATCATAAATTATATTTGTCGATTTATATTCTCATGAAAAATGTATTGTTTATACAAACCTGAAAACTTGTGTGATTGTCGTTGATCCAACCCTCATTTTGTTGTTCATGGTTCCGCCCCACTGGCCCATGGTGGTATGGATGTTTTGTTGCGGGGTGGATTCCGGTAGAGCTGGGAACAGATCGTCATAACTTCTGACGGACGGCTCATAGGCCGCACCTCCTTCCATCACTGGTTGCTGCATTTTTTAGGGAGTGTCCTGATTCGTGCCAAGTCGTTACAGCAACACTTAATAAATAAATAAATAAATAAATATAATAAATAGTTTGCCAAAAAAACAAAAAAAAATTCACCAAGGCACTATAATAATTTGGTATTAAAAAATAACAAAATTTTAATATAATTGCCTATTTATTTTCCAAAGTTTTGGAGGTGATGTTTCTATTAAGAAAAAACGACACTAACGAGCTTTGGTTATTGAAACAAAATACAATGATTATATTTGTGTATAAGTAAAAAAAATTGAAACCTAATATCGTTTATTTCTAGTTAATTACCTAATTTTTATGATTATTAAATCTATAATTAAATTACCAGTTTATATACTGCATTTTTACCGATTTTAGATAATTTTTTTCCTAATAACTACTTTCTAAACATATAATTGTAATTAGGTTTAAAACATCAATTATCAATTCCACAATACATATTTGGACAAATGACATTATATATATAAGGATAATTATGTATAATGGATCATTAGGAATGTTGGTATTTCCCAGAATAATAAAATTCTTTTAAAACCGACATTCCTAATTCTTACATCAAAATTTGAGCTAATTGAGTCCCATACGCTACAATCTTGGTTAATTAATAAAATATTTTGTTGAGTTCGTTTAGTACAGGAATAACAGAAATTGTACAGATAAAATTGAATCGTAATTAAAATTGGCAGGTAAAATTATAAGATTATAGTGTATGCGGGTTGAAAATTTGAATTTTAAGATCATATTATTGAATTATTAAGTAGCAAAACAAAAAGTATTTATTGACTATATAAAATCCGTTTGTCTGTCTGTCTGTCACAGCAATAACGCAAGAACAGTTACGAATTTTGGAAATCTGTTTTCAGACATGATGAGCTACTTGGATTTATTAAAAATCTACTTTTAACTAAGATTGTTAGAAAATGTCAAAAAATTGTATTTGTCTAAATGACATTTATGTGTCAATTATTCAAAATATTTACCAAAAATACAAGTGTTAATTACAAATTCACATAAGTAATATTCTTATAAATGACAATGTAAATACTAAAATTCGACTTATCATTGTTTAAATATTGATGAAAAGTGGTTAAAAAATTCTTGATTATAATCCAAATCAATAAATTTGATATAAGGAAATTGAAACTTGTTAGTTGAAAAGTTCTCACCAATGGTGTCCATATAACATATGGAAATTGATAGGTCCATGTGGCTAAATTATTTCTAAAATTACACTAAAATCTACTATTTTACTGGCAGTTTTGTATTAAATATCTTTAAAGGGAATTTGGGCAGATGAGTTTTTATTTGACATAAATCAAATGCGAGAGAGGCAATAGTCAAGTCTACGTGTCATCTCAGCATGTTGACCCTAAACACTTTAACCACGTTAAAAATAAAATCAAAACAAACTTACTGTACTGTAAAAACAGAAAATCCGTCCTAGAAAACTTTTGATCTCCGTAGAATCTCCAGTTTTACTTGGTCTTGCTGAAACAAGAAATTTACGATCAAATAAAAATCGAAAAATTATTTACACGTTGACATACCTACTGCCAAGTAGAAAATGAAGAAAATTTAGAGGAGACAACTCTTAATGCGCAAAGACGAAAATTCGTTCTACTGCTCAAATACGTAGGCTATTAATTTACCACTTTGTAAGGAAAATGTAAAATTTTGTCAATTGTAATTTTAATAGCGGTACAGCTATTACTACATAGATGGCGGTACAGTGACCGCTCGGTTAATATAATTTCTATTTTATCAACTTTATGCGCAACTACGTTTACACAGAACCATAGGTGCGTTCGGCATCGTTGCTCAGGAGCGTCGGTATTGATCATGTGATTCACGAGTTTTTATTATTTTTCCCGTCCGACCGGGCGAATATGCGAAAAATCTTAAATGTTGCAAGAGAAATATTTATTAATTTCAATAACGTACATAAAAAATATTTCGTTTTTATGACCGTTTCAATCCAACCACAAGTACAAAACTTAAACATAACCTCAATTTGTAAAAATCTGTTAGTTCGGGTTTAGTTCTCGATTTCTTCTAAATCAGTCAATGCCGAACACAGTCGATTGAATAGATCGTAAAATGTGACAATAGACGACAATATCGAACGCACTGAATTAAGACGTTTACGTTTTTTGGAGCTGTCCTTATTGGTCAACTTCAGATATTTTTCTCAGCACCAAAACGTTGATGTTTAAATTCGGTAGTAAAAATGTGGCAACATTTTAAATATTTGAAAAAACAAACGACTTGTAACCTTTAAGAAATATATTTTATAAACAAAAAAGTATTAGCGAATAATGAAAAGCACACCCTCTGGTGTTGATATTTTAATCAGCGTAACCACAGAGTAAATAACTACAGAGGCGACAAAGCGACAAGGACAATTTTAAAAGAGTGAGATATAAAATACATACCAATTTAAAGCCCAAAACACGTGCTATTAAAATGATAACTTTAAGTTGGTCACAGTGGTTATTTCAGTATTGTTTGTTTTGGGTATTGTCAATTTAATTTGTGTTAGTTCCTAATCACTGTTTAATAATATAATTCAATTATAATATAAGTTTAGTCAATTATATATTCTTAAACAGTTTGGCAACGACGCATACATACCAATTTAAATGTCAAGGTCAAATAAATTTTTGATAGAAGAACAAAAAAAGTGGATGGAGTGTCGCATCTATTATGATTTCAGACAACCATATTAAAATCATTTGTTTGAATCGTTATACATGTACAAAATTATCCCGTTAGAGGGCTTGACAGGACCTTGGCGTCGTTGCCATATTAATAAGATTCGATAATAGTATAAAGAATGATTAATTTAACACAGTTTAAATGATCTTAATATATTGAAATTAGATTAAAAATATGTTTAAAGATCAATTTTTAGATTTTAATTAATTTTTATTCAGTTTTAAAATCTTGGGTCACAAAAAATTTTTCATTAAATTTAAATATTTAACCTTAAAAAATTTCAATGTATGTCAATTATATTGTACATTAATGAAAAACTGTATAAAATATAAACAATATGGAACCGTATTACAGCTGGTTTATATTATTATTATTATAGCCTATTTTTATATACAAAATTAGAATAATTTAAACCTTTACGGATTTAAAAGTTATATGTAAACGTAGTTTTTTTAATGTTGGTAATCTCTACAAGATGGCACTAAGTAATTGTATCAATTTTAATGTCATTCTTTTCGTGTCAAGATGTCACAGTATAGAAACTTCAATAGTGACTCTCTCTTCTCGCCAAGGTTCGTGATTTTTTTTTCGCGCAAACATCGTCGCCATCTTCTCAGTACCAGTACTCTCTTCTGGCCATACTCGGATCAAGAAATAAATTCAATAACAAAATAAAATGATATAGTGCTCGTTTTTGTCTATTTTTTTAATAGTGCGTGCTCTGGCAATTGTGACAACACTGTGAATTATTATAGCGTCAAGGTTAAATTTCGGTGCCTAAAAGATCAAACGTGGTGACCATACTGAATATATGTACTGTGGTCACAGATTCAGAATTGATTGACTGTCAACTTTTGAAGTTGAACGAATTTTTGTCACCTGAATTGTGTCTTTAATTTTAGTCTCAATTTCTGGCAATACTTAATTGTCTTTATTAAATAGAATGTCTCGAGAAATGCAACTATATCGTTTATTCCGGGGCGCTTTCGTACAGGTAAATCTTAATCAATAATTATTTCGTTATATAATCTGAATTTAAAAACACAGGTACGTAGCATTCACGTATCGTCTACTTCGGCTGCAGCTGCGGCTCAAGCGAAAAAAGAAAAACCCATTAGAAATAAAACTTTTTCGATTTATCGATGGAATCCAGACAAGCCCGACGAGAAGCCTTACATGCAAGAATACACCTTAGATTTGAACAGTTGCGGCCCTATGGTCTTGGACGCTCTTATTAAGATTAAGAACGAAGTCGATCCTACTTTAACTTTCAGGCGTTCATGTCGTGAAGGTATTTGCGGTTCTTGTGCTATGAATATTGGTGGAGTTAATACTTTAGCTTGTATCAGGTAAGTTAATATTTTTCTTTATGTCGAAAAATAATAATAGTTGATTTTCCCCTACATAAGTTTGGCTTCTGGGGTTCACACATAAGGGATTGAATTAGTGCCGATTTAGTATAATTTTGTCCATTTATTGATTCTATATGAGTTTAGGTAAAATAATAAAGTTACGATTTTTTTTTTTTTTAGCAAAATCGATACATCTGGTAAATCAACAAAAATTTACCCATTGCCTCACATGTATGTTGTTAAAGATCTCGTACCAGATATGAATAACTTTTACCAACAATACAAATCTATTGAACCGTGGCTACAAAGAAAGTATGTACTAATTGAATCATTATAATATAAAATTTACTGATTTATTTCTAATTTTAGAGATGATAATGTTAAGAAAACTACTGAATACTTGCAAAGTGTTGAAGATCGACAAAAATTAGATGGTTTATATGAATGTATTTTATGTGCTTGTTGCTCTACGTCTTGTCCAAGTTATTGGTGGAACGGAGACAAATATTTAGGACCTGCTGTACTCATGCAGGTAAAAAAAAAATCATTTTTTAATATATTCCGAGCAAAATATCTGAAATTTATTCATAAAAAATAAGAAATAGATAACATATCTATATCTAGACATTTTTTTTATAACTTCTTTTGGTTAAAAAAAATTAATTAAAACGAATAAAATTAATAAATAAATAAAATCCTTAAAAATAACTCGCGCTATATTATATATATTTTCCTATAATAGAGGAAACGTAGATTTTTGACAGCCATGATCAGCACTTGGAACTTTTGTTTCAAACATTTTTCGACTTGTCAAAATGTCGACAACAATATGAAAACATTTTACCAAAGAGCTCACGAGTTCTTCAAAAGGCTCTCACGCACTCGAAAAGGTTCCCGAACAATCCCAAAAGGCTCTTGAGCACTCCAAAAGGCTCTTGAGCACTCCAAAAGGCTCTTGAGCACTCCAAAACGCTTCTGAGCACTCCAACGTTCGCGAGCACACACTTATCAAAATGTCAACAACAATATGAAAACATTTTACCAAAGAGCTCACGAGTTCTTCAAAAGGCTCTCAAGCACTCGAAAAGGTTCCCGAACAATCCAAAAGGCTCTTGAGCACTCCAAAAGGCTCTTGAGCACTCCAAAAGGCTCTTGAGCGCTCCAAAACGCTTCTGAGCACTCCAACGTTCGCGAGCACACACTTATCAAAATGTCAACAACAATATGAAAACATTTTACCAAAGAGCTCACGAGTTCTTCAAAAGGCTCTCAAGCACTCGAATAGGTTTCCGAACAATCCAAAAGGCTCTTGAGCACCAAAAGGCTCTTGAGCACTCCAAAACGCTTCTGAGCACTCCAAAATGCTCGCGAGCACACCGAAAGGCTCGCGAACTAGGCACTTTGCCCTTTTGTGAACATTTTTAAACTCACACTACATAGTAAATTGTTTGTAAGGAATATTTATTAAAATGCAATATTGCCAATTCGTGAATTATGTCTCTTTTACTATGAAAATATAAGAGAATATTGCAAAATTGTATATTTCGTTAAATTTGCAACATTGCTTGTTGATTAAAATTGGTTACTTATTTTAATAAATCGTGAAGGAAAAAGTATTTAGAAGAAAAAAATCGTTTGGAAGGAAAATAATAAAACAATTTGGAAAAAATACTGTTTTGGCTACTTTGAAAAAATTGATATTAGATAAAAAAAAATATTATATCAAATATTAAAAAAGCATTGTATTAAGTAACGAAGAAAAGCGGAAGATACTTATTGACTTTACAATGTCCATCTGTCTGTATGTTTATCTGTCTGTCTGTCTGTCTTAGCAATAACTCGATAACTTGTCACCTTAGCTTGTCCACCTACTATTTTCAGTGACCCAAGTCAACAGAAATATGTTGTGCCGTGGGCTGTCAGAATAATAGTTTTAAAGTCCATACAAATGTGAACAAAGAATAAGCGGATGTATACTTTCCTTGTCTTGACTTGGATTCAAAACTTTGTCAGCGAAATTAAACTGCTACGAGTGATTCTATGACAATGAAAATTTAACTTAGTTTAATGCTAAAAATTAAAATGATTAATGTACGTATGTTAGATTAAAATAAAGTCTACATTTTTTGCATTGGTTTGATGGCGCTATGCGGTTTAAGACACGGATTTGAAAGAGAAGCATCGTTGGTTTGAATCCCAATGCGTTTTTTTAACAAATAACTTTTTTATTATAATATCTGTTTGATTTTGAATAAAATATTAATTAAAGCGTAGGTAAAAGCTTTTTTAGTGATTAAACCAAGTCAAATTGTAAAATTTCAGTTGCGTTGCAACTCGGTTTATGTGGTCAGCTAAAATTTTCATTGTCATAGAATCACTTGAAATTTAGTGCCAGAATTGATGATGAAGGATCACCAACAGCTCAGAAATTCTATAAAAATGTCTAGGGTGCCGTTTGAAATGTTATTAAGTTTAATTGGCCACCAAATTTCCAAGTAAGACACCAAATTTGAATCGCACAATTATACAAAAAATAAAGCACAAGATCCAGTACCACAAGAATTTAATCATCAAGCCATTATTTTGTAGGAAAAAAAGTTTTTGCGGTCGGGGGACTCCCTCAGGAACGAAGTTCCTTACGTTATTTTTTCAACTCTAAACGTGTTTTACTATCTCTCTTCCTCCTCTTTTACTTTTTTTATAATTTCTTTCTATTTTGCCCGTTTTTCATTTTTTCCTATTTGTCCATATTTTTCCCAATTTTTCATTTTTTCCTATTTGTATCTATTTTTCCCTACTTTTTTCCTATATTTTCTCATGTTTCCCTATTTTTGACTTTCTCTATTTCTCCTATTTTTTCCTATATTTCTCTCTTCTTTCTTGTATTTAGCTTTATCTAAATATTAAAAAAAGTGCGGTCTGGGAACGTGTTTTATTATCTCTGTTCCTCCCTCTCTTTTTCTTTTTTTATTCTTTTTTCTATTTTTCCTGTTTTTCATAATTTTTTCCTGTTTGTCCATATTTTTCCTTATTTTTCATTTTTCCCTATTTGTATCTATTTTTCAATACTTTTCCATATTTTTCACTATATTTCCTCATGTTTCCTTATTTTCTCTATTTCTCCTATTTTTCCATATATTCCTCTCTTCTTTTTTGTATTTTGCTTTATCTAAATATTTAAAAAAAAGTGCGGTCTGGGGACGTGATTTAATATCTCTTTTCCTATTTGTCCATATTTTTTCCTATTTTTCATTTTTTTTATATTATTCCCAATTTTTATCTATTTTTCAATAATTTTTCCCTATATTTCCTCATGTTTCTCTAATTTTTATTATTTTCTCTATTTCTCCTATTTTTTCCTATATTCCTCTCTTCTTTCTTGTATTTTTCTTTATTTAAATATTAAAAAAAAAGATGCGGTCTGGAGATGTGTTTTAATAGGTCTCCCTCCACCTTTGGTTTTTTTTATTTCTCTCTTTTTTCTGTTTTTCATAATTTTTTTTCTGTTTTTCCCGACTTTTTTATATCTACCTATTTTTTTCTATTATTTCCTATTTGTCTTTAATTTTACCATTTTTTCCTATTTATGCTACTCCTCATTTTTTTCTTTTTTCCCCATTTTTCTCTAATTTTTCCCTATTTTCTTTTCTCATATCTTTCCTTACTTTCCTATTTTTCCCAATTTTTCCTAGTTTTTAGTATTTTTCCTATCTTTATTTCCCCTCTTTTTACGCGTTTTTTCCTAGTTATTATTTTTTTGTATTTTACTTTATTTTTCACCCATCCTCGTTTTTTCTTGTTTTCCCCTATTTTTCCCCGTTTTTTTTTATTTTTTCCCTATTTCTTTATTTTTCTCTATTTTCCCCATTTTTCCATATTTTTTCCTATTGCCAGTTTTTCATTATTTTTTCCCATTTTTTCCCTATTTCCTTTATTTTTCTCCATTTTTCTTTTTTTCGCCATTTTTTCTTATTTTTCCTGCTTTTCTTCATTTTTCCTAATTTTCTCTATTTTTTTCTATTCCCTGGTTTTTAAACACATTAATACACATTTGATTTTTATCAAAATTTGACTGATTCAGTTTCAGAATGTAAAAAGTACCTAAAGAATCATGGTTAAAATTGTCAGCTCATAATTTTCGTTTGTTTTAGGCTTATCGTTGGATTATTGACTCTAGAGATGATGCTACAGCAAAAAGATTGGATAAAATGAGAGATCCTTTCTCAGCTTTTAGATGTCACACTATTATGAATTGTACTAAAACTTGTCCAAAGGTATGACACACATAAATATGAAGATATCGACACTCTTGAGTGTTGCATAATATTTCCAATCGAAACATATTTTTTTTGGTTCATTTGAAAAATAATTTGTTTGTTTTAGGGCTTGAATCCAGGTAGAGCGATTGCAGAAATTAAAAAAATGTTAGGAGGAGTAGCCAAAAAAGATGAACCTCATCTTAATGCTGTAGCTTGAATTTATCGATAAAATAAATTTGTAAATATTGTAACTTTAGCTGTAATAATTTAAGATTTAAAATTTTATTTTTGGTTCGTAATTTATTAATAAAAGGATAAGTAACAGTATTTTTATTATTTAATTTTTGTAGTTCTTTTAAAATATGTTACTTAAATATTATTTTTCTTAAATGTATTATTATATGGTTGTAATTTATTCACAATAAAAATATTTTTAATGTTATGTTTAATATTTTTTGTGGAACTATAAATGAAGTTAAAATTTGAAAATTCCAATTTTTTTCTTAGAAAGTTATCAAAATAATGAATAAAACTTGTAATTCACATTTATCTGTAATTTTCTATTGGGCAGATTAATGGGTTTTTTTTTTGACGTCAGTTATGATCGTTTAACGGAAGCCAATATTCTAATTTTTAATGAACAAAGTTTACTAATTAAATACTTAAAACTTATGACGGCGCTTCTGTAAAATTAAAATTGATGACGTAAGTAATATTTACTCATATTTAATTTGGTTTTAACTGAAGCAATTCAATAAAAATCCAATTTTTTCAAATTATGCAGACACTGTATACTAACTAATGGAATTAAGTTATCGCACACAAGAAGTAGTGTATGGTCTGCTTTAGTTAAAATTTATGGTGTAGTAAAAAACATTTTCAGGAAGGTTAAATAATTATAAGCCGAGTCCTGATATGATATAATGAAGTTGAATTTTCTTCATATAAAAGACAATATCTCCACACCCTTCTCCCTATTATATGCTACGCCAATGAACAACACTACAAATTTTAAAATTATAATATTTGCATAAAAATCCTGTTATTCCTTTTAAATCGTATTTAGTTTGTTTCAATCATACAAAAATGAGGGGGTAATCCCACCCAACTTTCCGAACACTCCTAATAAAGTAATTGTTTAATCGATTATTTTAGTTTTTCTACATTAAAATACATGAATAGACAGAAAAATTAGAAGAATCGAAAAAATATGAGAAAATAAAAAAAAAACACGAAATATTGGAAAAATCAGAGAATATTGACAAAAAAATGAAAAATAATTGTAAAGTACGGAAAAAACCGAAAAATCAAAATTTTTTAAAATACCAACAAAAAAATAAGGAAAAATTGCAAAAGAACGCTAAAAATCACAAAAAGTTAAAAAAAATTTGGAAAAAAAAACCAAAGAAATCGTACAAAACATTAAAAATCCGAAAGAATTGAAATAAATTGAAATAAATCAGAGGAATAAGAAAAAAATGAGAAAAATCTGAAAACAAAAGAAAGAAATAGAAAAAAAACAAGAAAAAAAAACGGGAAAAAACTAGAAAAAAACGAAAAACAGAAAAATGAGAAAAAAAAACGAGAACAAATTAGAATAATCGAAAAATTGGAAATATCAGAAAATATTGGGAAAAAAGAAAAATAAACTTCTAAAATATAGAAAAAAAGGAAAAATCAAAAAATTTAATAAAAAACAACAAAAAATACGGAAAAAATTGCAAAAAACGCTGATAATTGTAAAAAACGAAGAAAAAAAACTTGGAAAAATCACAAAAAATTGAAAAAACGACAAAAATTTGGAAAAACAAACAAAAAATAACCAAAAAAAATTGTAAAAACATTACAAAATTCGAAAGAATTGAAATAAATCGAAAAAAATCAGAGGAATAAGAAAAAAATGAGAAAAAATCTGAAAACAAAAGAAAAAAATAGAAAAAAAAACACAACAAGGAGAAAGAATCGGAAAAAACAAGAAAAAAATTAGAATAAAACAAAAAAATTAGAAAAAATAAGAAAAAATTACAGGAATTACAAAAAAATTGAAAAAATCTGAGAAATAAGAAAACAATGAGAAAAATCAGAAAAGAAAGGAATAGAAAAAAAAAACAAAAAAATGAGAATAAACGAGAAAATAATGAAAAACCAAAAAAAAAAAATCGTTATAACTTTTACAAATACTATGTTAAAATTATGAAATAATTTATACACATAGTACTTTTGGATCCTTTACGGATATAGAAAAATCCAAAAAAAAATGGCAAAAAAATTGTAAAAAAATCGGAAAAAATCAAAGGAATAAGGAAAAATGAGAAAAAAATTGAAGAAAATTAGAAAAAAAACGAAACAATGATAAAAAAGAGGAAAAATTAGAATGCATCGAAAGAATTAAAAAAAATGAGAAAAGATTAGAAAAAACTGAAAAAAAAACAGAAAAAAACCAAAAAAAAAAACTAAACATCAGAATAATGAGAAAACAGGAAGAAAGTGAAAAAAAATGTAAAATACGGAAAATAACGAAAAAATTTCCTATTTTTATCTATTTTCTTCTATTTCCAAATTTTTCAGTAGTTTTCCCATGTTTCCCTATTTTACACTATTATTTTCCCATTTTTTCTATTTCTTTCTATTAGCTCCTTTTTTTTTCTATTATTTTATCCCATTTCTTTTATTTTTCCTTATTTTTTCTATATCTCTATTTGGACCTTTTTTCCCCATTTATTCATAGTATTTTATATTATTAAATATTTTTATCTGTTTCTTCTATTTTTTCCTATTTTCCATATTTTCTTTAATTTTTCATATTTTTCATCATTTCTTCTTATTTTTTCCTATTTTTGCCAATTTTTTTACCTATTTTTTTCCTGCTTTTTCATATTTTATCCTGTTTTTTCTCTATTTTTAATATATTTCCCTATTTTTCTCAAATTTTCCTATTTTTTCCTGTTTTTCCTTTTTTTCTCCTGTTTCACTATTTTCAGATATATTTCTCTATTTTTTTGCATTTATCTCCAATTTCCCTATTTTATCTTTCTTTTTTTAATATCTTCTTATTTGTTCCTATTTTTCAATGATTTTTTCCTATTCTTCCCTCTTTTTCGCAAATTTTACTATTTTTCCCATATTTATTCTCCAATTTTTCGATATTTTTTCCTATTTTTTATTATTTTCCAATTTTCATTATTTTTCCCAAATTTCCATTTTGCTCAATTTTGCCCAATTTTGTCCAATTTTTCTTTATTTTCTTCCTAATTTTCATTATTTTTTGCAAATTTCTCCATTTTTCACAATTTTACCATATTTCTTCTTTTTTTCCGCTTTTCCCAATTTTTTACTACTTTTCTCTTTTTTCCTATATTTTTCACTATTTTTTTTTGTTTTCTTTATTTTTGTATATTTTTCCTTACTTGTCCTTATTTGTAGTTATTATTTTCCTATTTTGTCTTATTTTCTTCATTTTTCCTTACTGTTTCCCTATTTTCACCTAGTTTTCCCAAATTTTCAATATTTTATCCCAAATTTTCCGATTTTGCTCATTTTCTCTTATTTTTCCCAATTTTCTCTGTTTTTTTCTATTTTTTCCCCATTGTTCAATCGAGTTATAGACAAAAAATGTAAAAGTTTGGGTGGGATTACACCCTCATTTTTTAATAATAATAATTAAAGTTTTCTAAAATTCTTTTTTGATCTGATTTACGTTGCGCTCTTGAATAAAATAATTTATTAACCCCGTAAATCCATCCATATCTACGCCTTTGTTTAAATACGTGAATGATTTTTTTAAATACATTTTTTAGGACTTATTAATATTTTAGCGAATAAATCGCACATTTTGGATAATAAAAATTCAAATAGAATAACGTAAAAAATAATAAAAATCGTTTAGTTAAAACACGTGTCTACGACCTTGACGATAAAGATCGTTAAAACGATAAAATATGCATCAATTAATTTACCGGACAAAGCTAGAAATTACTAACCGAGCCCGGTAGAATTGAAACTGCGAAGCGATAATCACGCACGGTCTAGTCGGCTGATTCGTAAACCCGTTTTGATTGGTTCAATATCGTCTGTAAACCGTGGATATTTCGCGGATTTCATGTTTCAAAAACAGTTGGTTCTTTACCCGGCTTAAAAGAGGAACTTAATTATTGTGCGTTTTACGTTTTAGAATAATCTTCGTGATTAAATTCCAAATTTAATTTTTTGTTTTTTGTTTTTTTTTTTTTTAATCGATCAGTTTTCGTATCGGACATGAGCAGTGGGTTGGACGTTCTCAGCGGCTCTTTGAGAGTTCGGAATAGTTCTCGAATAGGTTCAGGACCTTGTAAAAATTTTAATTGCAAAATTAGTGAAGTAAAATCATGCCCTAGCGTTATGTCTCCGGAAACTAAGAGGTTGTTGCCTCCTAATACAGAAACCGTTCAGACGAAACCCTTTCCTATTAGAGGTGAGTTTTTATTTCTAGTTTATTTTTGTTTCTAAAAATTTCTACAAAAATACGCAAATTTCTATTAACAATTTACCTAAATAAAAATTTTATAATATTACTAAACTATTTGTAGGGTTGTTTCACATTAATTATAATTGACAAGTGACAGTTAATCGAAATTGTTAAATATAATTTCTGTACTTCATTTAATAATAAAATATACTATTTTGTTACTATTCTTCATTATTATTATTATTATTATATATTACTAAAATTGTGTATGTTATAAAAAATAATTTTTAAATGAATTAGGTTAGGGTAAATTTTTTATGGAAATACCTGAGATAACGTTTCTCCGATTTACAGCTCACGAGAATTTTGACATTTAAATTTTAGAGAATAAAATCAAGGCTAAATCCGAATATATATTTTTATTTCTCATAAATCAGGATTATCAACAAATATACACTATGCACATGTTGCTTTATTACGATACAAATATTACGTCAAACTGTTTATGGATGGGGTGAGATGAGTTTAGCATATTTGTCGCCAGGGGCAGTGTTGCCGATAACGGGGTTGGATAAAAAATCAGATGTTTTAAAGATTTATTTATTACTAGTTGAATACCCGTGCTTTGCTATGGAGTTTCTTTTAGAGTATACCTGGACGACCAAGCATTTCTTGTTTTATCCTATTTTTGCCTATTTTTTCCCATTTTTTCAAATTATTTCCTGTTTTTCTTTATTTTCCCCAATTTTTCACCATTTCACCTTATTTTTTCCCAATTTTCCCTATTTATCCCTACTGTTCTCTGTTTTTCCCTATTATTTTTCTGTCTTACCCTATATTTTTCTCTAACTTCCCTATTTTTGCTTTCTTCCTATTTTTCCCGTTTTTCATTATTTTTTCCTGTTTTCCTTATTTTTCTCTTTTTTTATTATTTCTTCTTATTTTTCCCAATTTTTTACCAATTTATCCCTATTTTTTCATATTTTCCCCTATTTTTTAATGTCATTTCCTTTTTTGATATTGTTCCGTATTTTTCTCCAATTTTTCTATTTTTTCGCTTTTCCATTATTTTTGCCTGTCTTTTCCTAAGTATTTGTCCGTATTTTTATCCATTTTTTCTTATTTTCCCCTATTTCATTATTTTCCCTATTTTTCTTGATCTTTCTCAATTCATCTCTAATTTCCCTGTTTTTTCTGATTTTTTCCTTTTTTTCCAAATTTTTCATCAATTTGCCCTATTTTTTCCTGTTTTTCACTATTTGTTAATATTTTTCCTGCTTTTCATTATTTTTTCTGTTTTGTCTTATTTCTCTCTATTATTTTCTATGCTTTTCTATTTTCCTTTTATTCTAATTCTTTTTTTTTTCATATTTGACCCTATCCGTTCTTATTTTTCAATATTTTGCCTTATTTTCCCCATTTTTCCGATTTTTCCCCATGTTTTTCTAGTTTCTACTACTTTTTATCTATTTTTAACTATTTCACCCATGTTTAACTATTTTTCCCAGTTTCCTTTATTTTTTCCTATTTTTAATCATTTTTCCCGTTCTTCCCTATTTTTGATCATTTAAGTATCCCTATTATTTTATTTTTTTTCTTTTTCTCTATTTTCCCAAATGTTTTGCTATTTTTTTCTAATTGTCATATTTTTCTCTATTTTCTCCTATTTATATTTTTTCCTATTTTGCCCCATTTTTCCCTATTTTTTCTCCTAGTTTTTACCAATTTTTTCCTATTTTCCCCTACTTTCTTTCTATTTTTAACTATTTTCCCCAGTTTTTTCGGTTTGCTATTTTTTCCTCAATTTTCCCTTTTTGTCCCTACTTTTCCCATTTCTTCATATTTTTACTGTTTTTCATTATTTTCTTCTGTTTTTTCCGATTTATTTCTATTATTTTCTATTTTTTCCTATTTTTTATTTTTTCTTTATTTTCCTAATGGTTCCCCATTTTTTCCTATTTTTCCCATTTTTTTCCTATTTTGTGTTTTACTATTTTTACCATATTTCCACAATTTCATATTTCACAATTTTTCACTATTTTTACTAAATTTTTCTATTTTTCACAATTTTCCATTGTTTTTCTCAATTTTGTTAATTTTTCCCTATTTTTCTATTTTTTCCCAATTTTCCCTTCTTTTTCACTATTTTTCCCAAACTTTTTCATAATTTTCCTAATTTTCCTCAATTTGTATCCTGTTTTCCTATATTTTTCACTATTTTTTCGAAATATTACCATTTCTTCCAATTTCTTTAGTATTTTTAACAATTTTTGCCCATTTTTTTATTTCCCAATTTTTCCCTGTTTTGAACTTTTTTTTCCTAATTTTTACTATTTTTCCCAAATCACTATTTTCCACATTTTCTCATTTTCCCTTTTATTTTTGCCAGTTTCTTATATTTCACTGTATTCACCATTTTTCTCTATTTTTTCCCCATTTTATCCTATATTTTAATATTTTTCACTGTTTATCAAAAATTTTCCTTTTTCACTAGTTTGCCCTATTTTTCCCAGTTTTCCACTATTTTTCCCATATTTTCCGTATTTTATTTATCTTAACTTATATTTCCCTATTTGTACTTGTTTTTCCCTATTTTGCCTTATTTACCCTACTTTCTGTTTTTAACTATTTTCCCTATTTTTCTCTGTTTTTGCTCATTTTCCCCTACTTTCCTATTTCTTTATATTTTTCCTGTTTTCCCCTATTTGTCTGTATTTGTCCCTATTATTCTTTATTTTTTTCAATTTTTCCAATTTTTTCCTGGTTATCCCTATTTTTCCATATTTCCCTTATTTTTCCCTATTTCCACTATTTACTCATAAGTTTTCCCATTTTTCCCTATTTTTCTCTAATTTCCGTATTTTTCCTATATGGCTCTGTTTTATTCTATTATTGACTATTTTTCCTATTTTTTCCTAATTTTTGTCGCTTATATTATAGATATAATTATTTTTGAAGAAAAACACTCATGTGAAATGTGTTTTCCATTAGAAATGAATAAAAATTAATTTTTTTTTTGGAAAAACCATACATATTTTTTTATTATACAGTATAGTATATTCAGAATTTTTACTATCTATGAAAATTCCTTGAAACGATAATTATTTGGTCGACCCTGTATGTGTATGTACAGAATTCTTAATTAATAATTTTAATGCACATCACACCAAATTTAAAGTATTTCCACGTTTACAAAAAAATATTCATTTTTATACAGTATCTTAATCTCTATCAAGGTCATGAAGGTCTAAAGAATAATAAAAGAAAGTAAAATATTATATTCAAAATCACTCGGTTAGCATTTATTGTACATTTATTATTTTGTTTATTATAAATTATACCAAGACAGTGTTGCCGCGCTGAGTTTCTGAAATGTACTAAACATAAGCAATAAAATGTACTAGATTGTACTAAAATTTACGATACACTAAAATATTGCCCTATAGGGGAAAAAAAGTGAAAATTATAAAAAATAGGAAATACTGAAGAAAAATAAAGAAAACCATGGACAAACAAGTATAGAAAAATGGGAAAAATTGCAAAAAAAAATAGGGAAAAACGGGAGAAAGTAAGAAAAATTGGGAAAACAAAAAATATGGAAAAATAGAGGAAAATAGAAAAAAATTGCGATTATGAAAAATAGAGAAAACAGTAAAAAATGGAGCAAAAAATATGAAAAAACATGAAACAAGAGAAAAAAAATGAAAAAAAAAAGGAAAAAAACAATGAAAACCAGGATAAAAAAATGGAAGAAAACGGAAAAAATGGGGAAAAACGTAGAAAAATGGAGAAACATTAAGGAAGATTCGAAAAAACAGGGAAAAATTGGGAAATTTGAAAACAATAGAGAATAATTAAAAAAAAATGGTGAAAATGGAAAAAATATTGAAAAATAATAAAAAATGGTGAAAAACAAGTGAAACATGGAAAAATAGAGAAAAATAAGGAAAACATGGGGAAAATTGTAGATTTGGGAAAAATGGAAAAAAACAGGATGAAAATAGAAAAAATAAGGAAATTAAAGAAAAATAGGGCAAAATAGGAAAAATATTGAAAAATAATAAAAAATGGTGAAAAACAAGTGAAACATGGAAAAATAGAGAAAAATAAGGAAAAAATGGGGAAAAATGGAAAAAACAGGAAGAAAATAGGAAAAATTAGGAAATTAAAGAAAAATAGGAAAAATAGGAAAAAAATAGAAAATGATTGGAATGAATATTGAAAAACAGAACAAAATAATGAAAAACAGAAAAAATAGGAAAAATTGGAAAAAAGTTTGGAAAAACCGGAAAAATGGGAAAAATTGAACAAATAGGGAAACAGAGAAAATAGTTAAAAATTGGAAAAAATAGGGAAAAATCGGAAAAAATTGGGTAAAACAGAGAAAAATAAGTACAAATGGGGGGGATAAATAGTTAAACATCCAAAAAAAAACAGGGAAAAAGGGTAAAAAAAATAGGTAAAAATAATGGAAAAAGGGAAAACAGAAAATAATAGAGGTATATAGGGAAAAAGAGGATAAATGAACGACAGAAAAATTACGAATAATTGGGAAAAAAATAGGGCAATATGGGGAAAAAATTGGAAGAAAATGGAGAAATTAGAGATACATAGATAAAAATCTGGAAAAATAGGAAAACATACGAAAAAATTGGGAAAATAAGAAAAAATAGTATAAATAGGCAAGAAAAATGGAGAAGAATACGGAAAATTATAAAAAAATGAGGAAAATAGGGGAAAATAGAGATAAATTGGGAAATATCATGAAAAATAAGGAGAAATGGTGAAATATAGGAAAAAATAGGAGACTATAAAGAAATTAGGAAAAAATAGATAAACATAGGGAAAATAGGACAAAACAAGGAAAGCTAGATCGTCTTAATAATAATAATAATAATAACAATATATTTTATAATACATGAAAAAACATCAAACATAAAACGGTTATTTTTCTAATTTTCTAATTATATTGAAAATGTACTAGAAATAGTACAAATGTACTAAAACGGCAACACTGTACCAAGACGTTTTTTCTGTCTTAATTTCAATCATGGTAAGTAAACAATGATTTGTTTTTTTTTTATTAAACAAAAAAAAAATATGTAGACTAACAAAATCCATTATCTTAGATACGTGATTCAACTATAATTATCTTAACAATGAAATTAAATCATTATTATTATTGTCATAAATAGTCTAATTTAAAATTGTGTAAACAAATGATGTAATTCAAATGCAATTTTTTTTTTTTTGTTTTTTTTTTCGTGATTTAACTTAATTGGGATTCATATTTGGCTTCCCAGCTGGCATCCGTTCATTTTCGGACCTTTTTCCTATTTTTAAATTGCTAAATCGCGGCGCGTCAGCGCTTATTACGTAAAATATAGTCAGTTCAGAATTATAAGATCCCGGTAAACAATTGAAATATAATTCTAGAAACGCTCAAAAGGTGGTGCACCAAAATTTCAATTGGAAAAAAGTTTTCCCATGTAATTTGTATGGCGGGTACCGGAAGGGCCGATCCGATTCTGCTCAAATTCAATATGGTTCTTCTTTGGAAAAGTGAAAACCGGAACTCGATCGAAGTTTTCGTTCAAAAGTTACAGTGTTTATATCCAGACAGACAGACAGGATTTTTTTTGCATTTTCGGACTCTGGGAGCTCGGAAATGTCGATAAAAGTGATAAAAAGTGGGGGTAAGAAATTTTTTTTGTCCCCAAATATTGGATTTTTGGGCCTCAGTAATACGTTACAAATGGGAAAAAAATTATATTTGTTAAAAATAAAAAAAAAAATTATAAAAAAGTGGAACAACAAAAGCTAATACAAAAATTATTATAAACTTATTAAAAATACCGTAAATCTATTAAAAATTGTGCTTTCGGGGGATCCCCGTTAGAAAATAAGTTTGTTTTTCCATTTTTTAATATTTTAAAATAAGAAAACAAAAATCTGAAAAAAAAATCAAATGAAATGGAAAAAAACGAAAAAATCGACAAAAATCGAAAGAGAGGGAAAGGAATCAAAAGAACTCGAAAAAGTATAAAAAAAAATTGAAAAAATCGTTAAAAATGAAAAAAAAAACCGACAAAAATCGAAAAAGATCAATAAAAGAGATAGAAAAAATTTATAGAAATAAAAAATTATAAAAAAATAATCCAACAAAATCGACAAAAATCAAAAAAAAATCGTACGAAATCGAAAAAAGTAGAAAAAACTGAAGGAATTTGAAAAAATCAAAAAACAAAAAAAAATTCAAAAATACGAAAAATTAGAAAGAAAATACGAAAAAACCGAAAAATAAAAAAATATCGGAGCATGGGAAAAAAATTAGAAAAGAAAAAAAATTGAATGAGGAAAAAACCAAAAAAAAATTAGAAAATATTGAAAAAAATCAGAATAAAACATGGAAAAAAAAATCAAATTTCCAATTTTCTCCCTCTCCCTTAAGATAGGGGGAAAGAAGAAAATAATTACTCAAAAAAAGTGATTTTTTTGTAAAAAAGTGGAAATTTGACAGAAACTGACAATAATTAGAAAAAATGGGTAGTTTTAGAGAAAAAAAGGGGAAAACGGGGTAATTTCAAGAAAAAAAGTGACAAAATTTGAAAGAAAAGAGGGGAAATTTTGAGAAAAAATAACAAAAATGAAAAAATAAGAGGTAATTTTAAGAAAAAAAGTGACAAAATTTGAAAGAAAAGAGGGGAAATTTAAGACAAAAAAGTTCGAAAATTTGAAAGAAAAGAGGGGAAATTTTGAGAAAAAATACAAAAATGAAAAAATAAGAGGTAATTTTAAGAAAAAAAGTGACAAAATTTGAAAGAAAAGAGGGGAAATTTAAGATAAAAAAGTTCGAAAATTTGAAAGAAAAGAGGGGAAATTTTGAGAAAAAAAAACAAAAATGAAAAAATAAGAGGTAATTTTAAGAAAAAAAGTGACAAAATTTGAAAGAAAAGAGGGGAAATTTAAGACAAAAAAGTTCGAAAATTTGAAAGAAAAGAGGGGAAATTTAAGAAAAAATAACAAAAATGAAAAAATAAGAGGTAATTTTAAGAAAAAAAGTAACAAAATATAAAAGAAAAGAGGGGAAATTTTGGAGGAAGAGGGGAAGTTTGAGAAAAAATAACAAAAATGAAAAAAATAAGAGGTAATTTTAAGAAAAAACAGGGGCAATTTTTGAAAAAATGGGGTAATATTAGAAAAAAGTGACAAAAATTGAGAGAAAAGAGGGGAAATTTGAGACAAAAAGTGACAGTATTTGAGAGAAAAGAGGGGAAATTTAGAAGGAAGAGGCCTTATGACGAAAATAAGGGGTAATTTTCAGAAAAAAGGGGTAATTTTAGAAAAAAAAGGGGGTATTTTCAGAAAAATGACAAAATGAAAAGAGGAAATATTTTGGACAAAAAAATTAACACCCTCATTTTTCTTAAAAATCTACTAATTGAGTAAAGGTTTTTTTGGACAACCAACAATGTTTGTCTGTGGTTGCCTACTTTAAGGTGCTAAGACACCGGATCATTTTTATTTGGGTTGGTGACACTGAGAGGTTGGTAGTAATGAAAAAAAAAGAGGTTAGAAAGATGGAGTAAAATTAGAGGAATGTTGTTTTTTTACTTTGACTTTTTTGAATCTTAATTTTTTAGTTTGAACATTTTTTTATTTTTTAATTAAATTTATCGATATTGAATATGTCACATGTCAACTAAATTTCATAATTTACGTCGTAGATGTTCTTATAATTCTGAACGGACTATGAATGTTATATTATTTTATACAGCAATAGTTTGTTATGAGACGAGAATTTTTTTACAATTTTATCAATTTTAATTATCCATTAAAATTTTCTATAAAATGTTTTATAAAAAAGATAATTATTAAAAATATAAATAATTAACTATAATTATACGAAAAACAAAAAATTATTCGTTACGAATGTTTGTGATAGAATAACTAAAAATATTTTCGACTTCAAATGAAGTTTTTCACTTATAGAAACTACGACGTAGTTTTTAATAAGCAACAAGGTCAATATCAAGTTTATTAAGCAAATCGTTTTAATCCGTTATTGAATTAGGAAAAAAAAAAACCCCAAATATTTAGTAAATATACGGGGTGTTTCATTAAATTTAAATTTCCAATTTTAATATTTATTTCCAGCAAAAAAATAGCCCTAGTATAACCGACTAAAATTTGGTATTAACCAATTTATAAAAGTTATACACCCGGTATAATAATTTTTAATTTTATTTTGTTTAGTAATCTTTTCCCATTTCTCTCCATCTTCTTTTATCCATTTTAATGATATCCTTGTTCTTCTAATAATATTTCACCTACTTCTGACTTTTTTTCTTTCTTTTACAAGGGCGTAGATATGGGGTGTAACGAGGGTAATTACCCCACTCTAGGATACCAAAAAATAACACGAAAAGAGTAAATAAAATATAGAAAATTCTTCTGATAGAGTAGAAAAAAATTATAGATAAGATATAAAATTGAAGAATATACAAGAAATAAGAATTTATAAGAAGATGAAGAAGAATTAAAAGGAAACTTAAATGAGAATTAATGAAAGAAATATGAAACTTTAAAGCAGATATGAAGAAATTAGGAAATAATTAATTATTTTTTCCTATTTTTCCCCATTTTTTTACTATTTTACCCATTTTATTTTATTTTTCCTAATCTTTCACAATTTTTTTTAATTTCTCATGTTTTAACCTATATTTACCTATTTTTCCTTATTTTCCATATTTCTACTTTGTCGTATTTTCCCTATTTTTCCTATTTTCCGTGTTATTCATTATTTTCCCTGTTTTGCTTTATTTTTACCTGTTTTTCTTTATTTTCGCTGTTTTTCCCTATTTTGCCCTAGTTTTCCCCATTTTTTCCTATTCTCATTTTCCCCTTTTTGCTTTATTCACTATTTATTCATATTTTTCATTATTTTCTCTGTTTTGCTTTTTTACCTCTCGCCCTTCAGATAAGAGAGGTATAGGAATCATGCTAAAAATTGGGTAGTGAGTTTTCAATGGATAAATACGTTTTGGGGTCCCTAGAATACGATTTTAATATTTTCGCGATGATGTCTGTGTGTGTGTGTGTTAGTGTGTGTGTGTGTTAGTGTGTGTGTGTGTTAGTGTGTGTGTGTGTTAGTGTGTGTGTGTGTGTGTTTGGATGGATGTTGTAGTAACGATAACTCAAAAACTACTGAATAAAAAAATTTGAAAATTTGCATACAGGATTCTGATACCCTAGATTAGATCTGATTAGATTTTGGTGCCAATCGCACAACCGGAAGTGGCAGTTGCTATGGGTGATGACGCCATTATTATAGAAAACGGCAATAAAGTTTTACACATATATTTTGTATACCCTACAGTTTATTTTCATCTCATTAAAATTTTCTAAACTTTTGCCATTGTTGCCAGATTTACAAAAATATAATTTTTTTTCATACTTTTTTGTGTCAACCTGTAAATTTTTGATTCAAAAATGGCGAGAGGTCATGTGCTGGCCACATCAGATTTTTTTACCTGTTTTTCTTTATTTTCGTTGTTTTTTCCTATTTTTTTATTTTTCTCTATTTTGCCCTAGTTTTCCCCATTTTTTCCTACTTATTCTCATTTTTCCTTACTTTTAATATATTTTCCTATTTTTCATTATTTTCCCCTTTTTGCCTTTTTCACTATTTATCCATATTTTTCAGTATTTTTGATATTTTGTCCTACTTTTCCTATTTATTCCTATTTTCCTTTGTTTTTTCATATTTTTTTTTTATTCTCCCTTATTTTCCCTAGTTTCTCCTATTTCTTTTGTGTTTCTTCATTTTTATCCATTATCGCTATTTTTTTCTCCAATTTTTCTATATTTTCGCCATTTTTTTCCTATTTTGCTTTATTTTTTCCTGTTTTTTTAATTTTTCCTACTCTTCCTATTTTTTCCTATTTTTCTTTATTTTCATGATTTTTCCCTATTTTGCTTTTTTTCACAATTTTTCTCTATTTTTAACTATTTTTCACTATTTTGCATTATTTTCCTGTTTTTCTTTTTTTTTCCATTATTTTTTCCTATTCTCCAATATTTTTCCTTGTTTTTCATTATTTTTTCCTATTCTCCCCCATTTTTCCCTATTTGACTCCAATTTTCCCTCTTTTTTTATTGTTTTTCCTCGCCATTTTTTTCCCATATTGCTTTATTTTTCTTTGTTTTCCCCTATTTTTCTTTGTTTTTCATTATTTTTTTTCTCATTCTCCTCTGTATTTCCCTATTTGGCTATCCTAATTTTTTCTTTTTAATTATTCTTATTTTTCCCTTCTTTTTCTATTTTTCCCTATTTTTATTATTTTGCCATGTTTTCACTATTTTTCAGTATTTTTCCATTTTTTCCAATTTTTCTCTGTTTTTTTATTAATTTTTCCTGTTCTTTATTTTTCCCTATTTTCCTGTTTTTTCCTATTTCTTTTTTTTATCTTCTTTCGCTTTTTTCCCAATTTTCCTCGATTTTTGACTACTTTTCCTCTTTTTCCTTGATTTTCATAATTTTTTTCTCATTCTCCTCTATTTTTCCTTATTTATCACTGGTTTTTTCTTTTTCACCATTCTCATTTTTACTTTCTCTTTCTATTTTTCCCTATTTTATTTTTTTGCCCTGTTTTCACTATTTTTCCCTACTTCCATTTTTTTTCCTTTGTTTTTTATTATTTTTTCCTGTTCTCTATTTTTCCCTATTTTCACTATTTTTTCCAATTTCTTGTATTTTTATCTTTTTTCGCTTTTTTCTCATTTTTTGCTTGATTTTTGCCTCCTTTTCCTATTTTTTCTTGTTTTTCATTATTTTTTACCTATTCTTCCCTAATTTTTACTATTTTTTTTTCCATTTTTCAGTATTTCTTTTTTCTTAATTGTTTTTCAATTTTCGCAATTTTTTTCCAATTTTGCTTTATTTTCTCTGTTTTTTACTACTTTTCCTATTTTTTCTTGTTTTCATTATTTTTTTCCTATTCTCCTCTATGTTTCGTAATTTTTTTCTATTTTCATCAATTTTTTTTATTTTTTAATTTTTTTAATTTTTTTCCTATTTTGCTTTATTTTTCTCTGTTTTTCACTACTTTTAGTATTTTTTCTTATTTTCATTATTTTCCAATTCTCCCCTATATATCCCAGGTTTTTCCTATTTATCACTGTTTTTCCCTATTTTTCTCTGTTTTCCCTATTTTTTTATTTTTTATTTTCGTCCATTTTACTTTATTTTTCCTATTTTTTACCATTTTCCGCTTTTTTTAGCCATATTTTTCTCTATTTGCCCTATTTTCCATACTTTTTTCCTACTTTTCTCAATTTTACTATATATCCCCATTTTTTCCTATTTTTTTCCTCTTTTTCCCCATGTTTCACTACTCTCCTATGTTTCCCTATTTTTTCAATTATTACCTATTTTTCCCTGGTTTTCGCAAAGTTTGAAACAAATCGAGTCGTGAGAGCTCTCACAGACAGACACACTAACACACTAACAGGATGATTTCAATAACCTACTTTTCTGAAACTCGAAGTTAATAAAAATAAGAAAGAACAGAAGAGATTGGGGATAAAATCATAAAAGGGATAAAGTATGAAGAAGGAATGAAAAGTAAAAAATGAACTAAAATAAACATGTGCAAAAATTACATTTAATTTAAAAACCCGTTTAGTGTTACTTTAGTCACAGTTTTTTTTTTTTTTTTTTTTGATTATTTATATCACGCGAAAAACAAAACACATATTCTATTACCTAATACATAACTAACTCGTGATTAACAAATTACACACCTTATAAAAAATTATTTATAAATTTGTTGATTATTTAGTGAACGTGTGTTGCATTTGCATTTTTAAATAAAACGTGTTCGAGAAAAAAAAAATATGGATCATTTAGATGATATTTTAGTGAGCAGAAGTTTTAGGACTACTAGAATTATGTCTGTAAGAATAGGTAAAGTAAATTGTATTTTTTTTTTTTTTTTACCAATTAGTAATAATCAATAAAATATATAAAATCAATATATTAAATTAAATGAATTCGTTCAAGTGTTCGACTGCGTAATTCATTTCTTTAATCTAATTTATATTGACATTGATAAAGATTCTTATTTTTTACGTATCACAAAAAAATTAAATACCGGGTGTCCACATATATATATATAAATATGCGATTTTTAATAAAATATTTCAATTTTGTTTGGATAGAGATTAAATTTTTTCTAGTGAAATCGATGACGTCACAACAAAAATGGCGGATTTTTGACAATTTTTACTCAGTCATTTGCTAACCGATTTTGAAAAATCTTGCATAGGTGATGGTCAATTTTGTTAAATTACAAAAAAATATACTGGGTGTTTCATTAAAAATTCCTATCGGTAGGTAGATTTCTGTTTAAATTTGAAACTTTCATCTTTCCCCACTCCACGATATGGTCAAATCGAAAAAAGTTTCAAACGAATAAATTTTATAATAATTAAAATATAAAAAAAGTCTAATGACTTTTTTTAATATTTTTGAAAATAGCGGAGATTTAATTTTTTTGAAATTTCAACCCCCTATAGTTCCATCACGTTAGGTCGGATGGAAAAAAAAATCAATCAAATTAGTTTTATTATAATCAAAAAAAAGAAAAGTTTTATGACCTATTTCAATATTTTTGAAAATGGCGGAGATATGAATTTTTTGAAATTTCAACCCCCTCCAGTTACACCGCCATAGGTCGGATGAAAAAAAATTTCAAACAAATTAATTTTATAAAAATCAGAACATGAAAAAAGTCTAATGATCTTATTTAATATTTTTAAAAATGGCGGAGATATAAATTTTTTGAAATTTCATCCCCCTCCAGTTCCATCCCTGTGAGTCGGATGAAAAAAAGTTTCAAACAAATTAATTTTATAAAAATCAGAACATGAAAAAAGTCTAATGATCTTATTTAATATTTTTAAAAATGGCGGAGATATAAATTTTTTGAAATTTCAACCCCCTCCAGTTCCATCCCTGTGAGTCGGATGAAAAAAAGTTTCAAACAAATTAATTTTATAAAAATCAGAACATGAAAAAAGTCTAATGATCTTATTTAATATTTTTAAAAATGGCGGAGATATAAATTTTTTGAAATTTCATCCCCCTCCAGTTCCATCCCTGTGAGTCGGATGAAAAAAAGTTTCAAACAAATTAATTTTATAAAAATCAGAACATGAAAAAAGTCTAATGATCTTATTTAATATTTTTAAAAATGGCGGAGATATAAATTTTTTGAAATTTCAACCCCCTCCAGTTCCATCCCTGTGAGTCGGATGAAAAAAAGTTTCAAACAAATTAATTTTATAAAAATCAGAACATGAAAAAAGTCTAATGATCTTATTTAATATTTTTAAAAATGGCGGAGATATAAATTTTTTGAAATTTCATCCCCCTCCAGTTCCATCCCTGTGAGTCGGATGAAAAAAAGTTTCAAACAAATTAATTTTATAAAAATCAGAACATGAAAAAAGTCTAATGATCTTATTTAATATTTTTAAAAATGGCGGAGATATAAATTTTTTGAAATTTCAACCCCCTCCAGTTCCATCCCTGTGAGTCGGATGAAAAAAAGTTTCAAACAAATTAATTTTATAAAAATCAGAACATGAAAAAAGTCTAATGATCTTATTTAATATTTTTAAAAATGGCGGAGATATAAATTTTTTGAAATTTCATCCCCCTCCAGTTCCATCCCTGTGAGTCGGATGAAAAAAAGTTTCAAACAAATTAATTTTATAAAAATCAGAACATGAAAAAAGTCTAATGATCTTATTTAATATTTTTAAAAATGGCGGAGATATAAATTTTTTGAAATTTCAACCCCCTCCAGTTCCATCCCCGTGAGTCGGATGAAAAAAGTTTTAAACAAATTAATTTTATAAAAATCAGAGCATGAAAAAAGTCTAATGATCTTATTTAATATTTTTAAAAATGGCGGAGATAAATTTTTTGAAATTTCATCCCCCTCCCGTTCCACCCCCGTGAGTCGGATGAAAAAAAGTTTCAAACAAATTAATTTTATAAAAATCAGAGCATAAAAAAAGTCTAATGATCTTATTTAATATTTTCAAAAATGGCAGAAATATAAATTTTATGAAATTCCAACCCCCCTCCATATCCACCCCTGTGGGTCAAATGAAAAAAAGTTTCAAACACATTTATTTTAGAATAATCAGAGCAAGAAAAAAGTCTAATGACCTTTTTTAATATTTGTAAAAATGGCGGAGATCTGATTTTTTTTGAGATTTCAACCCCCTCCAATTCTCACCCCCTTAGAGGTAGAATTACTCCTCCAACGAATTTTTGTACCAAATTTGGTGTTGATTGGACAAAAATTGCGACCTCTATTGTGCTGGAACGGAATGTCTACACATACCGGGTGGGACCTAATTTTGAATGAACTGACATAAAAATTCAAAATGGCGGAATTCCGGTATCTTTGAAATTGGCGTAAAAACTAAATTTTTAAATGAAACACCCAGTATATTTTTATATATTTGGATTCTACAATTCATATGTCAAAAAAAAATTTGGTTGTCAAAAATAAAAATTATTTTTAATCAAGGAAGCTGCGACTTGGTCTCAAAAAGGTGATCAAAAAATATAAAATTTGACATGCCGAATCCAAATATGTAAAAATATACTGGGTGTTCCATTTGAAAATTCAGTTTTTACACCAATTTAAAAAAAAACCGTAAGTCCGCCATTTTGGATTTTTATGTCATTTAATTCAAAATTAAGTATAGAATGACCACTTAAAATTAGCTACAAAAGTGTATTAATAAAACTTCGATGTTTCGTCTCTTAAAGGCCACCATCCTGTATTTTTTTTAAATACTGACCTGCTTTTTTTCCTACAAAAAATTGATAAACCGTTAAAATTCAAATTCAGTGATATATCAAACTTGTCATTTTAACGACGTTTTATCTAATATAATTAACATCATTAATGACAACAATTTTTAATTACGGTCCTGTTTTAGTTATTTTGTAAATTCGTTATTTCATCAAAATTTAGAAAAAACGGAAATTGAAATAATTTTTATTAGAAACTATTTTTATAATTCTCATATTATTAAATGAAGAAAATATCAGTCCGGAAAAAAATCCTATTAAATTTGAGCAGGATCGGACCGACCCGGTCCGTCCGGTACTCGGTATACAAATTAAGCATTTTGCATAAGAAAACTTTTTAGTTTAAATCTTTGGAACTTTTTACGTGTATAATTTACAAGTATGTGAGAAACTTGACCAGGATTGTACTAGCTATTTCTGTACCTGATGGGCCCAAAATCCCAAAACAGTCCACCACAATTTGAACATCTCTAGAATTTTGATATATTTTTTTATTTCACTAATAATGCATTTTTTTAATAGAAATTATTATCTATTGTTATATTCGTTTTGACGAACGAATTTACGAAAGAACTACGACAGGACAGTACTTAAAAATTGTGTTCACAGATGATGTTCGTTATTTCAGATAAAACGTCGTTAAAGTGATGAGTATATAAATTTTAACGGTTTATCAATTTTTATAATAAAAAAGACAGCTCCGTATTTAAAAAAAAATAACTTGAAGGTGGCCAAAGTTAAATTTTAGCCCAATGTTAGCAAATGATAAAAAAAACAGCCTGTATATATAAACGTTGAAACGCCCCTATTCCCGGGTCTGGGTCCCGTTATTGTATCGATTACAATAGGTAGATACCTAAAAATAGTCCAAAATCCGCCATTTTTATTATTACGTCATCGAAATCGCTAGAAAAAATTCAACTATTCAAACAAAAAAAATCTAGTAAATATTTATATGGAAAAATATAAATGGACATTCGGTATAACTTGCATAATTTTTAATTATTTCCGAATTATCTTTTAAGTGTATTAAAAATATTTCGACGATGATGATGACGTTTGAAAAATTTTAATCTAGCAAATGTTTTTTTAGTTTAGATAAATTAATCTTTATTAATAATAAATTATTTGTAATAGTAATAATAATGATAATAGAAATTATATTGTTTAGTTTTTGACGTGCTGATATTATGTGGAATTTTAACAGACCATAATAATATATTAAGTAACCTTGAAATTTTTAGCCCAACTTTACGATATGTCACATTGGCGACTCTTGTTTTTTACCTCTCGCCCTACAGATAAGAGAGGTATAGGAATCATGCTAAAAATTGGGTAGTGAGTTTTCAATTGATAAACACGTTTTGGAGTCCCTAGAATACGATTTTAATATTTTCGCGATGATGTCTGTGTGTGTGTGTGTTAGTGTGTGTGTGTGTGTGTGTGTTAGTGTGTTAGTGTGTGTGTGTGTGTGTGTGTGTGTTTGGATGGATGTTGTAGTAACGATAACTCAAAAACTACTGAATAAAAAAATTTGAAATTTTGCATACAGGATTCTGATACCCTAGATTAGATCTGATTAGATTTTGGTGCCAATCGCACAACTGGAAGTGGCAGTTGATATGGGTAATGACTCCATTATTATACAAAACGGCAATAAAGTTTTACACATATATTTTGTATACCATATAGTTTATTTTCATCTCATTAAAATTTTCGAAACATTTGCCATTGTTGCCAGATTTACAAAAAAATAATTTTTTTTCATACTTTTTTGTGTCAACCTGTAAATTTTTGATTCAAAAATGGCGAGAGGTCATGTGCTGGCCACATCAGATTTTTATTTTTATTTTATTAAAAGAAGTCTTGACTATCTAAATCTAGCCTGTGTATTAAAAAAAAGAAAATATAACTTTTATTTATTTCGTAAAAAAATATATATATCAGGAATCGAACCTGGAACTTTCATATGTAACGTCTACACTCTACCACTGGGCCACAGTGATAAATAATCAAACTTTCAAGTTAGCGTACCATAAAAGTCGATTAGGGCAAAACGATTAATGCGCAAGCGTGCACCAATGATTCAAAATTTGTTTTTCTAGACGCCAGAATGACCTTGAACAGTCAATATTATTTCTCCAACTGTCACCTGTCAAAAATAAACAAATGTCAAAGTTTGAAAGTTTAACATTAAATATCTGAAAAAGTACTTTTTTGATTTGAACCAATTTCTGTAAAATGGGTTTCGGTTAATTGTCAAAAGACTCAGTTTCTGTCCGAGATCTGTCAAACGGAAATGTCACTGTCAAAAAATGATAGAAGCAAGCAATATTCAGTCGTAATTATTTCTCCAACTGTCACCTGTCAAAAATATTTTTTACTTTTTTAGTGTTCTTTTATGTTTCAAACTTTCTATTTTCTACTCCCCCTCCATTTTTATCCTACTTTTTTACTAATTTATTTGTTTCGGAATGTTTGATTGATTTAATTGCTCCGAACCTCGCTACGCTCGGCTCGGAGTGCATGGTGGGGGAAAGTTGGTTTTATTAATTCCCCTACTATCCACTCCGATCCGAGCGTAGCGAGGTTCGGAGCAATTAAATCAATCAATTCAGAACAGTCGAGATTATTTCTACAACTGTCACCTGTCAAATATAAAAAAAAATGTCAAAATTTGAAACTTCAAACATTTTATTTTTTACTTCACCCCTATTTTCCCTACTCTTTTACTAAAATCAATCTCTTCAATTTTATGTTTCATACATTTTATTGTCTACTTCCCCCCACTTTTTTACCAGTTTCTACAACTTTTTCTCTATTCTTTTATGCTTCAATTTTTTTTATTTTCTACTCCCCCCTCCATTTTTATCCTACTTTTTTACTAATTTATTTGTTTCGGAATGTTTGATTGATTTAATTGCTCCGAACCTCGCTACGCTCGGCTCGGAGTGCATGGTGGGGGAAAGTTGGTTCTATTAATTCCCCTACTATCCACTCCGAGCCGAGCGTAGCGAGGTTCGGAGCAATTAAATCAATCAATTCAGAACAGTCGAGATTATTTCTACAACTGTCACCTGTCAAATATAAAAAAAAATGTCAAAATTTGAAACTTCAAACATTTTTTTTTACTTCACCCCTATTTCCCCTACTCTTTTACTAAAATCAATCTCTTCAATTTTATGTTTCATACATTTTATTTTCTACTTCCCCCACTTTTTTACCAGTTTCTACAATTTTTTCTCATTTTTTTCCTACTTTTTTATTGTTCTTTTAATGCTTCAAACTTTTTATTTTTTACTTCACCCCATTTCCCCTACTTTTTTACTAATTTCTTTGTTTCCGAAAGTTTGATTGCACAAAACCTCGCTGCGCTCAGCTCGGAGTTTATGGTGGGGGGAAATAAGTTTCATTTTGGCAATTTTCACGCCGTTCAAGGTCACTCTCATCAATTTATCTTTTGTTTCTACTTATGATTTTTGTTTATATATTTTTTCTACGTCACATTTGAAAAACATTGGTATTTTCTGCGTTCAATTTAGACCAATAATAACGTAGTTAGACCATAATACCCATTGCGCTGTTTCTTCTGCGCATGATTATTGCGTATGTATTCTACGTTACATTTTAAATATAGCGACGCTTTCAGATTTCAATTTGGACCAATAGTAACGAAGATGGACGTTAGTGCCTTTTTGGCATCGTTTGCGCAATGATTTTCTTTGTATATTTATTCAAATACTTATTAATATAATAAATCCTCAAGATAAGAGTGATGACGCGTGACCTTGAACGGCGTGAAAATTGCCAGAATGACCTTGGTTTTATTAATTCCCCCCAATATCAACTCAGAGCTGAGCGCAGCGAGGTTCGGAGCAATCAAATCAATAAATTCAGAGCAGTCGAGATTATTTCTGCAACTGTCACATGTCAAAAATAAAAAATGTCAAAGTTTGAAACTTTATTAAATAATGTGAAGAAGTACCTACTTAATAATAACGTAAAGTAAAATACATCTGATACCATATGTCATCTTGTGACGTCATTGTCTTCTTAATGTACATAACCTTTAGCTCTCTTAAAATACATTACAGCCTTTTTGTAGCAACTTTACTGCAAGCAAAAGTAAAAACCAGTCTTCTTAGATTTGAGCCTTAAATGTTGCAAATTTCCAAGACTTTTTTGACATTTGACATTACATTTTAGTACGATTTAGCCAATTCTCCCATTTGAGTTTGTGCTTCTTGTAAAATCTCTATGATATAAAAATATATAAATTTGTCTATGATGGTATGATTAATGATTCTTCTTCTACTTTATAGTCGGCCATTATACAGAACCACCAACACAATAATTATATTGTTAAAATCTAAAATCACTAAAAATATGCAAAGTTGCACGTGAATAACCTTGAAAAATAGAAACATTTCTATATTTTTGAAGTTGCAGTGAAAATTGACCAAAGGCCAGCAATTTTTTAAAAAGGCTGTATTGTAATATATAATTTTTTTTTAATTAGACGAAATTTTTATTCCTATAGGTACAAATTTACGATTACCCAATATCTTTTATAACGATGATAAATTTATCAAAATTATGCATAAATACTCTACAAAAATGAAATTGCAAAAAAAAGATTATAAAGAACAATAGGCAATAACTGATAAAAAGTCACGCAATGATAAAACAGAACACGCTGTAAAACAATACAAATAAGTACTTCCACTTCATTTTTGTATTTATTAATAATATATAGACAATGTTGCTAATAATTTGTTTTTCGTTTTAATATAAATCTTGAAAATATTTACGTATTACGTAAAATAAATATTTTTAAAAATGTTAATAATTATGTATCGCTCCTGGTACATTTTATTATATTGATCGTTTCCTAAATGTATGCAACCAACATTACTCATATTCAAGTTCAATATCAATGACATGGGGCATTGGAATTTTTACATTTTCTTGATAAACAGTAACAAAACCTTGTTATATTTATTCGGTGACCTTTAGTGAATGTTAAAAAAAGATTACGTGGAGGAAGGTATATCAATATAGATTTAGTACTGGAAGTTGCCTGCCCTCTGTTATGGCGTGCAACGAGAGTGAGAGTGAAAGCGTGTGTTTTAATAAAAATGGGCATGGGTCACTGGGATGGAGATTTTTAAATAAAGAAACATTTGGTCCACCTGGCAAGTATTTTTTTATATATGATTATTTTAATGTTTTCAATAATATAAGAATTTTAATAAATATGTTATTCATATTTAATATAAAATTAATCATCAAACCTGGATAATAACTACGATGTTGTAACTTATTGTTTTATTTATTTACGTTAAGATCGTGGTCTGTGACGTCACAAAATGACAGATTGAGATGTTGCCAATATTTAATGTACTAGATACATTGAAATTAGTGAAAGGTTGTCAAAAATAATAAATAGATAACTACGCTAGTAATTACATCAAGTAGCGAGTAATTTAGTAACTAAACTACCAAAATTTAGAATTCATTTATCCCTACTTTAGTTACTAGACTAGTGCGAATTAGCCTTTAGGATATTTGTACAGTGTTGCCAGTTTGCCACTTTCTATTTTTACCCCTTGGCATTATCGTAAAATTGGATTATCCATATGGTTATCTAAAGAATTTAAAAATAGTTTAAGTTATCATTTCGCCCATAGATTCCATTATAAAAGCGCCACGCCCACTTTTGTTAATTTACTCTAACCCGCAATATCTCGAAAACTTTTAATCTGATCGAAATGTTTGATAGCTCATTTAAAAGGTTATGATAAATGACGAAAATTTTATTGTGTAAAAAAATTAAATCATGGCCTCCTTCATACCGGAAATTGCGTTAAAAAATGTCAAAAAATTATTTTGGTTTTCAATTCATTACAAAACAGTCCTCGTTGCCATTTCAAATTTGACACCATATGGTTAGCTAAAGAATTAAAAAAGTAAAAATGTAGAAATATAAGTCCCATAGTAAAGACACCACGCCCATTTTTGTGAATCTATTCCCACCCGCAATATCTCGAAAACTACTAAATTTTACGAAATGTGTAATGGCTCATTTGAAAGATTTGACTAAATAAAGAAAAATTATGAAGTAAAAAAATGAAAAATGGGCTTCTTCATACCGGAAATTGCATTAAAAACATAATACAGGCGCCACGCCCATTTTTGTGAATTTACTCCCACCCGCAATATTTCGAAAACTACTGAATTTTACGAAATGTGTGATGGCTCATTTGAAAGATTTCGCTAAATAAAGAAAATTTTATTCAGTAAAAAAAAAATTAAAATGGCCTCCTTCATACCGGAAATTCTATTTTTACTAGGTACTATTATTTTTAAATATATTTATACTTTAATATATGTTTTATTTTATTATTAATACATTATCTTTATTTTAATATTTAATTGGAAATTTAAAATTTCCCTAGATACTAACATTATAGTATGAATCTGGCAACGTCGCAAGATCTAAGAAAATGAACCGTCAAAACTACAGAATTACCAATAATAATTCTAATCTTAATAATGATTTACTATTTGGTTAGAATGCTATTAGTATTGTATGACATTAAACTTTTATTATTATTAGCTTTTACAGTTGTAATAGTCAATTTTAAGGCAGCTGCGGTATATTCTACTTAACCTAACATTTGTATAAAATTATAGAAAAAGTAATTTTACATTTTAAGTTGTGATAGATACGTGTAATGAAGAATTACTTACGTTTCTGAATTGATAAAAAGGTTCCATATTTATCACATTCTCGTTCAAAGTAAAATATTATACACTAACACTATTTTTTGAGATTATTTTAACAATGCCTTAGACATTAAATAATAGAACAGATATTGTTAAAATTATTAATTAAACTATTTTTTATTATTAATTAGAAAACGTTAAAAAATCACAATAAACACACAACTAATAAAATACAAAAGTTACAGCTGTCAGACAATTATTTTTGACAATTAACATCACCCAGGTTAGCCAACTTATACCAACATAAAATTTTACTAGTTCATTAATATGTATGCATTTAACATAGGGAAATAAAATTTTATTATATTGGTAATACAAAATTACCGAAAAGAAGTAATAAATGTTCAAAGGCGTGCATTTTTAAGGGGTTTTCATTTTATATAAATAAATCTGTATATATTGATATTTTAACAAATGACCCAAAATTTATATTTTTAAATGAAAAATATCAATTCGATGAAAAGAAATTCTAAAAATATACCTCGTTTAGTTTTAAACACTGTACTATAACACTACTATTTTTTTTACTAACGAACTAATAAATATATTCTTTTTTTATCTCTAGATTAACTTATTTTATTCACCTCGTAAAATTCTATTTTAATCTTATAATACAAATCTAGAAATGCCGTAAGCTCAATAAACAAGTTTAGTTGAAGGTTTTTTAAAAAAAGTTATAATTTGCATTAAGATAATGTTACGACTTAGACATATCGCATCTATTTAATCATTATATAAACAAACGTGCAGTTTAAAGGTTGTGCATTTAGAATTTGGACTTGTATTTAGTCGGATTCAAAAAAAAAATTCAGTTTTAATAAAAAGTGACGTATTTTTGTGTGCATAATGAGGGAGAACGTTAATAAACGTATGATGAATCGGTCCTACTCTATAAGGATAGGTTGGTATTTAATTAAATAAATTAAAAATATATATTTATAAAAAGTCTAAAAGATTAATATTTGTGCTATTTTAACAACCTAGTGCAAAAATAATGTAACTAATGTTAGAAACAATATCTAGTTTTGTAAAAGTTTTATTATTAATCCAAAATGGTGGCGTTTTTATTACGATAAAAAAAAAATAATACATTTTAATGGTACAGGGTACAAAATTTCCGGTTTATTATAATAAAAACGATGTTTTTTAATAACAATTGCGAATAAATATTTACCGCATTCTTTTTCGTTCATTTTGTTACGTCATTTTTTTATGTCAAGTTTAGAAGATAAGAATTTTTTTTCCATGACAAATTGTGTACACAAGCATAATACAGTAATTGAGTGGAATATAATGAGCACAGTGACTTTCCTGTAAAAGATATTATTATTATTATTCAGATCCCTTTTGTTGTTGACAGTTGACAATTACTTTTGAATTTTATCAATAAAAAAGTGAATCTGATTATCTCTATCAAGATCCTTATAACTGGATAAAAAAATCGGTTGTGTCGCCCCAAAACTTTCCCGACGAGTATCCACGAATACTTTATCAGATATTTAATGTTAAAGTTTCAAATTTTAACATTTTTAATTTTTGACAGGTGACAGTTGTAGAAATAATCTCGACTGTCGTATAAAAACTAATTGATTCTTCCGACAGATATCCCAAACCCATATACCAAATTTCAGCTCAATCGGATTAATACTTTTTCAGATATTTAATGTTGAAGTTTCAAATTTTAACATTTTTAATTTTTGACAGGTGACAGTTGTAGAAATAATCTCGACTGTCGTATAAAAACTAATTGATTCTTCCGACAGATATCCCAAACCCATATACCAAATTTCAGCTCAATCGGATTAATACTTCTTCAGATATTTAATGTTAAAGTTTCAAATTTTGACATTTTTTAATTTTTGACAGGTGACAGTTGTAGAAATAATCTCGACTGTTGTATAAAAACTAATTGATTCTTCCGACAGATATCCCAAACCCATATACCAAATTTCAGCTCAATCGGATTAATACTTTTTCAGATATTTAATGTTAAAGTTTCAAATTTTGACATTTTTTAATTTTTGACAGGTGACAGTTGGAGAAATAATCTCGACTGTCGTATAAAAACTAATTGATTCTTCCGACAGATATCCCAAACCCATATACCAAATTTCAGCTCAATCGGATTAATACTTCTTCAGATATTTAATGTTAAAGTTTCAAATTTTGACATTTTTTAATTTTTGACAGGTGACAGTTGGAGAAATAATCTCGACTGTTGTATAAAAACTAATTGATTCTTCCGACAGATAGCCCAAACCCATATACCAAATTTCAGCTCAATCGGATTAATACTTTTTCAGATATTTAATGCTGAAGTTTCAAATTTTGACATTTTTTCTTCTTCTTCTCCTTTTTGGCCTCAGCTGCCTGGGCTATTCGGCCTGGGGTTTTGACATTTTTTTATTTTTCACAGGTGACAGTTGGAGAAATAATTTTAACTGTTCTGAATAGAGTTTTTCTAGGGCTTTCAAATGACATAGAGCATGTCCAATTCCGTGTCATATTGCATCTGTCATTTATTGATAGTGACAGTTCCGTTTGACAGATGTCATACAAAATCTAATGCATTCTTCCAACGGGTAACCCAAATTAATATACCAAATTTCAGCTCAATCGGATTAAACGTGTGGCCTCTCGTGGAATACACACACACACACATACACACAGACCGACAGACAGACTTCCATCTGGAAATGGTCTTAATCGTTTCAGGGGACCCGAAAATGGATATTTCTGTTTTTATCTCGATTTTTTTTTTTAGCTCGTTCACAATACTTTCCCTTCTAGGGTCGGGAAAGTAAAAATGTTTACGATGATTCTAATATCAACGCCAGAGGGCGTATCTGTTCGCCAATAATAAAGATTTTATTTAATGAAAATATATTTTTATTGATGATTATGATTTATCTATAGCCATAGTTTTGTTGATTATAACTTTGTTGGGCATAACCATATCCTTGTTGTTGTTGTTGCTGCTGTTGTTGTTGTTGTTGTTGTTGTATTTGCTGCTGTTGCTGTTGTTGGTTTGGTGGATAAGGTTGGGAATCTGTAAAAAATATGTTAGTTGTCAAAATAATTGGATAATGATTTGTACGTACGTCACTGAGTTTTGAATTTAAGAAAATTAAGAAAAAATGTGTTTATACTTTATGGTTTTTTATTTTTTTAAGATATTGATTTTAGTACTTACAATACATATTTGGTTGTTGAGTTTGGCTTTGGGTTTTATCCTTTCTTGGTTTTAGGGGCTGTGAAATTTCACATTTTAAACGTTTTTGGGGATTTTTAGCCCTGTTACGGAAAAAATTCATTTATTGATATTTGACTTACACAAAAATTTATGAAATGTAAATGTGATGATGGATTATGAAAAAACACTATTACCTTGGTTACAAATAATAAAATCGTCAAAATTGACTTATATAAGAGTCCATTCACAGAATCGTCTCAAGCATATTTCACTCTTTAATAGTTATCAATTTCTTCGTACATTGAGTAGTAAATCTTTTTATTTTTCATTTTATTCTGTAGTCCGAGTTGGCAACAATGCATGATTAATTTTAACAGCAGTTAATGTGAGATTTATGTCAAAAAATGTTGGCCATAGAAATTTTTTTATGCAAATAACATTTTTGCGCATATCGTGCAAGTGAAAAAACGTTTAAAAAAAAAATCAAATGCAAATCGACAAAAATTGCATCAAAAACTCGCTTGAAACAACAAAATAGAAAAAAAACCATCAATAAAATTCAAAAAATTCACAAAAACATAAAATTTTTCGCAAAACGATAATATTTGTATTATAATTTTCCATATAAAAAAAAACGCAAACCGGTAATTATTGAGCAAAAAAACTCGTCCCAAAAAATTGAAACAAAATAGAAAAAACATCAAATCTTATTTAAAATTTTTGCACAAATTGAAAAAATTTAATTATTGAGCAAAAAAACGAACTAGAAAAATCGTAAAAATTTGCGCAAACAATTCTTACCCAAAATGTTATTCAATTGAAACAGAAGAAACAATTAAAACAAAATAGAAATAGACATCAAAATTTTGGAAAATTCGCAAAATTTTGCGCAAAACGACAAGTATTATATCATATTTTGCGCAATTAAAAAAAACCCTAATTATTGAGCAAAAAAACTTGCCCAAACAAAAATAGAAAAAAAAAACAAACTAGCAAAATTCGTTAAAATTGTAAAATTTTTGCGCAAACAACAAATTCTTATAACAAAACAAACAAATTAAAAAAAAACATTAAATTTTGAGGAAATTGGCAACGTTTTGCGCAAAATGACAATTCTGATCTTCCTCAATTTAAACAAAATTGAAAAAATTTCAAACTTTGGGAAAATTCGCAAAATTTTGCGCAATTGAGAAAAAAACTAATTAAAAAAATTCGTAAAAATATTAAAATGTTGCGCAAATAATTCTTACGCAAAATGTTGCTCAAATGAAACAAAATAGAAAAAAACATCTAATTTTGAGAAAATTCGCAAAATTTTGCGCAAAACGATAATTCTTAAATCAAATTTTGCGCATTTGAAAAAAGATAATAATTATTGAGCAAAAAAAAACGAACTAGAAAAATTCGCAAAATGTTGCTTAATTGAAGCAAAATAGGAAAAAATAACAAACTTTGGGAAAATTAGCAAAATTTTGCGCAAAAAACTGTCTTAAAACAAAATGAATTAAAAAACTGATAAAAACATGTCTATAAATATTAAATTTTTTATGCAAACAACAATTTTTGCGACAAATATTTGGCAAAAATTTCAAGACTGCAAAACGTCCAAAAATTCGAAATATTGCGCCAAAAACTAATAAAATAGGAAGAACATCAAATTTAAAAAAAAAATTCAAAAATATCAAAGTTTTGCAGAAAACGACAATTCTTACATAAAATTTTGCGCAATTGAAAAACCCCTAATTAAAAAAAAAACTCATCTAAAAAATATATGAAAAAACAACAAAAAACAGAAAAATGCTAAAACTGATAATTTTTAAGCAAAAAATGTCTCAAAAAACAATAAAAAAACAAACTTTAAAAATATTCCAAATAATATTAAAATTTAATTTAAATAATTATTGCGCAATTAAAAAATTTCTGTAGAACGCACAAAAACAGAAAAATGCGCAAACTGATAATTTTTAAGCAAAAAATAATAATAATTTAGTTTAAATAATTATTGCGCAATTGAAAAAAGTCGCCCAAAAACAGAAAAATGCGCAAACCGATAAATATTGCGCAACAAAATTTTACGAAAATTCTCAAAAATAAAAAAAAATATATATATCACTCTGAAATTAATAAATTTATGTTTGTTTCAGGAGAACGAGCTAATTATGTTAACAGTCCACACGTCATAGCTATGGTGGGCCTACCAGCGCGCGGCAAAACATACATTTCCAAAAAACTTTCCAGATACCTAAATTGGATAGGCATAAACACGAAAGTGTTTAATCTAGGAGAATATAGAAGACATGCCACTTCAGCTTACAAAAATCACGACTTTTTCAGGTATATAACAAAAAAAAAATTCTTCAAATTTAGATATCATACCGGCACATATTTTACTTTAAATCACAAATTTTCACTAGAAATCACTTTATATTAAAAATTTTATTATTTCTTTTTTTACTTTCCGAACAACTGAGTTGTATAGAAGGAAAGTATTGCGATCATGATATTTTGACCATACCCAGATTTTAACAGATCTTTACGTTTTGAGGTCACCTGAATCCATTTATACCATTTTTAGCATGATGTCTGTCTGTCTGTGTGTCTGTGTGTGTGTGTGTGTCAGTGTGTCTTTGTGTGTGTGAACACGATAGCGTCTAAACGGCTGGACCGATTTAGATGAAATTTTATATACATATTTAGGGTAGCAAGGAGACGACCTGTATAGATTTTGGAGTTAATCGAACAACCGGAAGTGACAGTTGCTATAAGTGATGACGTCATTACTAAACAAGATGGCAATAAAGTTTTACACATATATTTTCTATACCTTATAGTTTAATTTCGAATGATTAAAATGTTTAAAAACTTTTGCCATTGTTGCCAGATTTATCAAAAAGTAATTTTTTTTCATATTTTTCTTAAATAACCAAAATAATGCATTTTTATGAAAAATTACAGGATATGACAGTTGTAGAACATAAAATTTTCTACACATTTTGTCATTACCGGTTTTTTGAATTCCTCATAGTTTCGCCGTTAGAGGGCGTGAAACAAATTTATATAGACATTTTTGTGACTTTTTTAGATTTTAAGACGAAATTATGGATTTTTATGAAAAACTACATGGTATCAAAATTGTAGAACATAAAATTTCCTACAAATTTTGTCTTTACTATTTTTTCATGTTGGACATAGTTTCGCCGCTAGTTTTTATTTTAATTTTTATCTTTATTAAATTATTGTTTTTCAGTTAAATTTTTATATTAAAATTTTTAAAAAAATATCTTTAAATTTGTAATAATTAATTTTATAATTATAATTTTTTTCAAAATTTTATTACAAAAATTTTGGAATTTTTAAAAAATTGGCTAAGAAATTTAAAATTATATTACGATTTTAAACTAAATTGAATAACTTCTAAAATATTAAAGTTATTGAAATGGGATTTTCACCATTCGAAAGATAATATAAAACTCTAAATTTTAAATGTATTTTAGTTTCTTAAAATTTAGAATTGTAATTATTATAGCCAAAATTAAGAATTTTTTTAAATTTTTTTGTAATTTCGTTTTATCAATAAGTATAAAATAAATGAAAAAATTAAATAGCATATCCGAAAAGGATCCAAAAGTATTATGTGTATAAATTATTTCATAATTTTAACATGGTATTTGTAAAAGTTATAGCAAAAAATTAAAACAGTTCAATGGTTACCCATGAATTTTTGAAAAAAAATTTGAATTTTTTTTTAGTTTTTTAAACTAACTTTATTAATGCATTTTGACCCAGAAACCTAAAAAAAAAGTCTGTTTCCCATTTTGAATAAAATTGAATGAGATATTAATTATTTACTGATTTTAAAATTATTCAAAAATAGTTTTTATTTGTTTTACGGTTAAAATTAATATTAAAAATTTAAAAAAAAATACCATTAAATTTGTAGTAAAAAAACTCTATAATTGTGATTTTTTTCAAAATTTTATTCAAAAAATTGTAGAATTCCTAATTTTTTTTTTGAAATTTAATATAAGTTTAAAAGAAATTGAATAACTTTAAAAATATTAAAGATATTAAATTGGGATTTATCGATTATGGATTAAACAATTATTTTACTAAGAGTGTTCGGAAAGTTGGGTGGGATTAACCCCTCATTTTTTTTTAAGACCTGATAACCAAGAAGCTATGGCGATTAGGACACAATGCGCTTTAGAAGCATTACATGACGTAAGTCAATGGTTAGAAAATGGAGGTGAAGTTGCGGTTTTCGACGCGACAAATTCCACGCTGGATCGTAGGAAACTTATACATGACGTCGTCGTAACGAAAATGGGATTCAAATTATTTTTCGTAGAATCCGTAAGTTTTATTTATTTATTTCAATATCCATATTAAATAATTTTAAATATTTATAGATATGTGATGATCCTAATATAATTGAACAAAATATCATGGAAGTCAAAGTGAGCAGCCCGGATTATACAAACATAAATAAAGATACAATTTTGACGGATTTTCTTCAAAGGATACAACATTACCAAGAAAAATACGACCCATTGGATGAAATTCAAGAAAAAGACGTGTCGTTTATGAAAATTTACAATACTGGTGAAAAAGTTGTCGTTCACAAACACGAAGGACACGTTCAAGCTAGAATCGTTTATTATCTAATGAATATACACATCACTCCCAGGACTATTTATTTAACTAGAGTAAGTTTCAATTAATAATATTTTTACTAAATACAACAGCACCAATTTTATATTTTACTAGCTATAAGACTCGCGCAGGCATTAAATACAAAATACGCAATAATATTTTTTTTTATATGTAGCGAGAAAGTAAAAGGAACACTGTATAATAAACTTATACTATAATAATTACTCAATGATGTGCAAGAATATTAAAAAATGAGAAATTCCCCGCAAATCGGCATCACTGTTGATTACAAAATACCCAAAAATAATAAATTCTCCACGAATCAGCATCACTGTTGATTATAAAATTACCAAAAATGGGAAATTCCCCACAAATCTGCATCACTGTAGATTACAAAATACCCAAAAATAATAAATTCCCCACGAATCAGCATCACTGTTGATTATATAATTACCAAAAATGGGAAATTCCCCAAAAATCGGCATCACTGTTGATTATATAATTACCAAAAATGGGAAATTCCCCAAAAATCGGCATCACTGTTGAGTCGGCTACTAATTTTTATTGATTTTCTTTATATGTAGAAAAAAAGTAAAATGAACGGTACAATATATTTATCCTCCAATAATTACCCAAGGATGTGCAAAAATACCCAAAATGGGAAATTCCCCACAAATCGCCATCACTGTTGATGAAAAAATACCCAAAAATCTGATATATAGATTATACACATCACTCCCAGGACTATTTTTTTGTGCCGTGGTGGAATATTTTGACTAAATATTGTAATTTTAGCCGAATTATTCCACCAATTTTATAGTTTATAAAAAATATCATTCCCACGGCTATTTATTTAATTCAAGTAAACATTTAATTGTGCCTTGGTGGAATATTTTGACTAAATATTGTAATTTTAGCCAAATTATTCCACCAATTTTAATATATACATGGAGTTTTTGTGAAATTTGTGGTGTTTATTTTAATATTTTCGAAATTTTTGAAATTTTCTAATTTTTTCAAGTTTTTTTGTTTATTTTTAAAAATTTTAGAGGTTTTTTGTTGATTTTTAAAATTTTTAATCTTTTTTTAAATCTGACAATTTTGACATTTCAGAATATCGAATTTTTTTAAACTTCTCATATTTTTCACTATTTTCCCATATGTTTCCAAATTTTTCCAGATTTTACTAGTTTTTTTCCATTTATCGCAAATTTTTCCTATTTTCCCATTTTTTCATTATTTTCCCATATTCTTCTTTATTTTTCTCTATTTACCCCTTTTTTGCTATTTTTTCCCATTTTTTTATAATTCATTTTTCCAATTTCTTTCTGGTTTCCATTATTTTTTCCCATTTTAAATATATTTATTTTTCTCTTTTTGTCCCTATTTGTACTTTTTTATATTTTTCAATTTTTTCCTGTTTTCCATTATTTTTTCCCATCTTATTTATTCATATTTTTTATTTTTCCCCATTTTGCCCCATTTACCTCATTTTTCCCTTCTTTTTCTCTATTTTCTCAATTTTCCCTATTTTTCTTATTTATTCATATTTTTCCTGTTTTTCCCTATCTGTCCCTTTTATTCTCTATTTTTTTCCCTATTTTCCTTTTATCTTATTTTTCCTTATTTTTCTCCATTTCCACTATTTCCCATTTTTTTTCTAATTTCCCTTTTTGTCTCTTTTTTCATTATTTTTTCTTTTTCCAATTTCATTTTATTTGTTCCCGTTTTTCATTGTTTTTTCCAATTTTCTTTTTCAACTTTCCCTATTTTTCCCTATTTGTCTCTTTTTTCATTATTTTTTCTTTTTCCACTTTCATTTTATTTGTTCCTGTTTTTCATTATTTTTTCCAATTTTCTTTATTATTCCCTACTTTTCTCTGTTTTGTCTTTTTCCCCATTTTTTTCTATTGTTTCCTATTTTTCCTTATTTTCTACATTTTCTGTATTTTTTCTTCCATTTTTCATGTTTTCCCGTTTTTTACCATTTTTCCCCAAATAATTAAATGAGAGAATGTTTTTCTACATTCTAAAATCAAAATTTCGCAAAATTTATTTAATTAGAGTAAATATTTCACTGTGGTGGAATATTTTGTCTAACTATTGTTACTTTGACCGAATTATTCCACCAATTTAATTTGTTATTATAGCATGGTGAAAGTGAACAAAATCTAGACGGCAGGATAGGTGGCGATTCAAATTTAAGCAACAGGGGGAAACAGTACTCGAGCGTTTTGGCTGAATTTATACAGGAACAGAAAATAGACGGTTTAAGGATTTGGACGTCTTGGTTGAAAAGAACCATCCAGACCGTGTCTGGTTTACATGTACCTCAAGAAAGATGGAAGGCCTTGAATGAAATAGACGCTGTAAGTTGGAAATCGATTAAAAAAAAATTTCTCAATTATAAAAGTTTCCGCCATAGAATTAGGGAAAAAATATGAAAAAATGCGGAAAAGTAAAGAAAAAATAGTGAAAAAACAGGAAAAATCGGGGAAAAAGATGGGTAATAGGAAAAAATATTGAAAAACAGGAAAAATTGGGAAATAGGAAAAAAGATGGAAAGTAGGAAAAATTAGGAAAAAACGGGGAAAGAGAGGAAAAAAAGTAAAATGGGAAAAAATAATGAAAAATAAGAAAAATTGGGATAAAAGTAAAAAACGGGGAAAGTAGGAAAATACGGGGAAAGAGAGGGAAAAATAAAGTAAAATAGTAAAAAATAATAAAAATTGGGAAAAGTAGGAAAAAATATTAGAAAACAGGAAAAAATGATGAAAAATAGGAAAAAATAATGAAAAGAACTGCAAAAATTGGAAAAACGTTAAAGAAATTATGACAAATAGGAAAAAATCCGAAAAAATGGGAAAAATACAGAGAATAGGGAAAAAAATGGGGAAAAATAGGAAAAAATAATATATAATGGGGAAAAATAAAGAGGAAAAAATAGGTAAAAATGAGGATATATAGAGAAATAGGAATAATAGGAAAAAGTAGGGGGGAATAGTGAAAATTAGATACAAATAGGGAAAAATAGGGGAAAATAAAAAAAAAATAATTGGGAAAAATGGGGAAATATTAAAAAAATAGGGAATAATGGAAAAAAAAGAAAAATAGGGAGAAATAGAAAAAAATAGGATAAATGGAGAGAAAAGGCAAAAATACGTAAGTATGCCGAAATTTATTGAAAAATTGGGAAAAATAGGGACAAATAGAGAATAATAGGAAAAAATAGGGAGAAATAGTGAAAATTAGATACAAATATGGAAAAATACGGAAAAATTCGGGAAAGTAGAGAAAAGTAAAAAGAAAAAATAGAAAAAAACGAGAAAAGAAGGGAAAATAAAGTAAAATTGGAAAAATTGGGAAAATAGGAAAAAACGAGGAAAGTAGGAGAAAACATAGAAAGAGGGGGGAAAATAAAGTAAAATGGAAAAAAATAATGAAAATGGAAAAAAATATGGAAACAATAGTGAAAAATAAGGAAAAGTGAAAAAATTAAAAAAACATGGATTAATAGGACAAAATACAAACAAATAGTGGAAAATATGAAAAATAGGTAAAAATAGAGAAACACATAGGGAAGAATTGAGAAATATAAGAAAAATAGGGAAAAAGTAGGGAGAAATAGTGAAAATTAGATACAAATAGGGAAAAATCGGGGAAAATGGGAAAAAATACGAGAAATAGAGAAAATAAGCAAAAATAGGGAAATATATGGAAAAATTGGAATATAGGAAAAATAGGGACAATATAGAATAATAGAAAAAGTAGGGGAAATGGTGAAAATTTAGAAACAAATTTGGAAAAATCGGGGAAAATCGGAAAAAATTATGAATAATAGGGAAAAATACGAAAAATAGAGAAGAGCTCAAAATAGGGGAATGGGGGACAAATAGATAATAATAAAAAAAAATGAAAAATAGGGAGAAATAGGAAAAAATACGAAAAATAGAGAAAATAAGCAAAAACAGGGAAATACGGGGGAAATATAGGGAAAAATTGGGCAATATAGGAAATATAGGGGCAATAGGGAATAATAGAAAAAAGTAGGGGAAATAGTGACAATTTAGATACAAATAGGGAAAAATAGTGAAAAATAATGAATAATAGCGAAAAATAAAGAAAATAGGCCAAAATAGAGAAATATAGGAAAAATAAGGATAAATAGGGAATAACTAAAAAAAACTTGAAAAATAACAAAAGATAGTAAAAATTAGGGCAAAATTAGAAATTAGAACAAAAAGGGAAAATTTGTGAAAAATAAAAAATAGTAAAGAAGAATAAGAGGGAGAGATATTAAAACACAAATTAAAAATAACTTCGTCCCTCACGGGGATTCCCCGATCGCATAATTTTTTTTAATTATTAGGGTAAAATTTTTTTTTTTTTAGGGCGTTTGCGAGGAAATGACATACGAAGAAATCAAAGAAAAGTACCCGGATGAATTCGCATCTAGAGATATGAATAAATTCGCTTACAGATATCCAAGAGGTGAAAGTTATGAAGATTTAGTAGCTCGTTTAGAACCGGTCATTATGGAATTGGAAAGACAGGGTAATGTTTTGGTTGTTTCTCATCAAGCTGTGATACGTTGTTTACTCGCTTATTTTTTGGATAAATCTGCAGGTAAATTCATCTATAAACTATATTATTTAGAAAAAAAAAAAAAAAAAAAACAAGATTATTCATACTCAAATGTGGCAAATAATGAAAGACTAGGTCATACCACAATAATTTAATGAAGGTTGTAGAAATTTTTAATACGGAATGTTTCGACCAATCGATGGCAAGTTGGTTATTTCACATATACACAATAATTATGAAAAATGGATGATTATGAATGATATGAAATTGAAATGGACCAATTATTTTTTTTTAAATGCTTAAAAAAAATTAATGAAGTTTAACAACAAGTGTTACTTTAGGTGTTTTAAGCATTTAAAAAAAAATTTATTGGTTTTCCAAATGTCCAAAAATCGTTAAAATATTTTTAAAAAATCCTACTCAAAAAAACAATTTTTGACAAATTTTGAAAAACCCCTAAAAAATGTAGCCTTGAAAAATCCTTGAAAGATCCCTAAAAGTCCTTAAATAATCCTTGAACGATCCCTGAAAAATCCTTGAAAAATCCTTAAAATATTCTTAGAAAATCCTTGAATATTGCTCTAAAACAATTTTTGACAAATTTTGAAAAACCCCTAAAAAATGTAGCCTTGAAAAATCCTTGAAAGATCTCTGAAAAATTATTGAATAACCCTTGAAAAATCCCTAAATTCTTAAAAAATAGTTAAAATATTTTTAAAAGATCCTTTAATAATACTCTAAAAAAATTTTTTGAAAATTTGAAAAATCCCTAAAAATTGTAGTGACTGAAAAATCCTTAAATAATCCTTGAAAGATCCCTGAAAATCTTCAAAAAATCGTTAAAATATTTTTAAAAATTTTTGACAAATTTTGAAAAATCCCCAAAAGTTGTAGTCTTGAAAATTCCTTGAAAGATCCCTAAAAGTCCTTAAATAATCCTTGAACGATCCCTGAAAAATCCTTAAAATATTCTTAGAAAATCCTTGAATATTGCTCTAAAACAATTTTTGACCAATTTTGAAAAATTATAAAAAATGTAGCCTTGAAAAATCCTTGAAAGATCCCTAAAAGTCCTCAAATAATTTTTGAAAAATCCCTGAAAAATCCTTGAAAAATTCTTAAAATATTCTTAGAAAATCCTTGAAAAATCCTTAAAAGATCCCTGAAAAATTATTGAATAACCCTTGAAAAATCCCTAAATTCTTAAAAAATCGTTAAAATATTCTTAAAAGATCCGTTAATACTACTCAAAAAACAATTTTTGACAAATTTGAAAAATTCCTAAAAATTGTAGTGACTGAAAAATCCTTAAATAATCCTTGAAAATCCTTATTAAAAAACCGTTAAAATATTTTTAAAAACAATTTTTGACAAATTTTGAAAAATCCCCAAAAGTTGTAGTCTTGAAAAATCCTTGAAAGATCCCTAAAAAATCCTTGAATAATCCTTGAAAAATCCTTAAAATATTTAAAAAATCCTTGAATCCTGCTCAAAAAAACAATTTTTGACAAATTTTGAATGATCCTAAAAATTGTAGTCATGAAAAATCCCTTAAAGATTCCTGAAAAATCTTTTTTTTCTAATTCTTTTTCTTTTAAAGAAGAGGAAACGGGTATGGAAAAGGTAATTGGAGGAAAGTGCTTTTTTTTGTTAAAAAAGGAGAAACTTGTTTTGCTCCACTCTTTTTCCTCTACATTCTTACTAATCTACACTTTTTTCCCACCCTTTTTTCTGCTTTAACCGCTTCTTTTTTTACTAATTTCTTTGTTTCTTTTGTTTCCACATTAATCTCTCGTTCCCCCCCACTTCTAGCAATCGAATCAATTGTGTTTCAAATTGTTTTTTCCTTTTGTTCCACCATACTTTTTCCCTCCACTCTTTTTTCCCCCCTTCTTTTTTTTTATTAATTTATTTATTTTTTTTATTCCTCGCAATTACGAATATTTTGTAAATTTGACAATATGATTATTGATCTTATAAAACTTGAAATGAAAGGTCAATGTTAAATACAATAAAATATTTTACTAGAACTAGAATTTTTATAGAAATTTTTGAATATTTCACCAGATTTACAAACATTTTTGAAAATATGGCAATGCCGCAAAACTTTTTTTATAAATCGCAGAAATTTCCAAAAAAATTTAATTCAAAATAAAGATTATTAATTTTTCTAAATGGTTGGAATGTGCAACTTTTGTAACACGTTACCAGATTTTCCAAAATTTTCTTAAATTCAGAGATATTTTTTTGATATGTTGCCAAAATTATGAAAATTTCATTCAGGAATTATGGATTTCGGGTAGTTTCAGGAAATAGAACAAGATTTTTATGAGATTTTAGTGAATTTTATTGAATATTTTGCGATTTTAAGGAATATTATGGCAATTTTGCAACTTTGAGGGAATAATTGACATTTTAGGGAATTTTAATAAGTATGGATTTCGGGTAGTTTCAGGAAATAGTACAAAATTTTATAAAAATCAGGGATTATTATTGGTTTTTAGGACATTTTAGTGAATATTATGAGATTGTGTATATGTGAAATAACCAACTTTTTTTATAAATGTCATTAAATTATTGTGGTATGACCTGGTCTTTTATTATTCGTCGACTATATTATTTTAATAGATAATAATTATAAATTTTTAGATGAATTACCGTATTTAAAAGTCCCTTTACATTCGATAATTAAACTGACTCCGGTAGCTTATGGTTGTAGGGTTGAAGAAATACCTCTTAATATCGAATGCGTGGATACACACAGATCAAAACCAAAAGTAAGTTTTTGTTTTTTTTTAATAAATAAATTTAACCATTAATATTTAATATAAATATTGATGGTTGTTGTTGGCTTTGAATTAACAAGTTTTTCGCATGTATTAACTGTTTTTTCCAGGAACCAGGCCAAATTACGACCGTTGATAGTGACAAATAGAAACAATTTTATTTAGTAGTTTTTTTACATAAAAATTGTATCAAAATATTTTTAGATGTACCTATATTCATTTTTTTTTTATTTTAAACATGCAGAATTATAATAAAAAAAACTTTTTTTATTGGCCTGGTACCAAATAACTTTTCTATGCTTTCTGTGAGTGATTTTGTCTTGAATACGTTTACATAAAAAATATAATTGGGTTAAGAATAATTGTTTTTGAGGTGAAATAATGATAGAATTTTATTTCTCGAATAACTAATTTATAAAATTTAAGTATAAGACTAATCGTAATTTTTTTTTACTTATCCTTACTACTTTTTTTATATCCATCTACAGTAGCGCAGCTATAGGATCGGTTTAAGGATTAACCTCCCCCCTCTCACACCCACAGATATGTTTTGTTTTCTATAATATATTTTCGTAATACTAGATGTGTGTAACACACTGTGCCGTGTGGTACTTTTGTGCTAACACCAGAGCTGTTGTAAGTACTTGACAAAAATTACTTAATACTTGTTCAGGATCAAAATAAAAGTACCAATACCAAGAATATATAAGTATTTCGTTTAAGTATTACTTAAAAACAGTAAATTTAAGTACTAAGTATTAAGTAACTTATTTGTGGGTTCACGAATTCAGGAACAAATCAAGAATATACTTGTCGAAACATGATTTCCACAGCAAATCGAACACATTGAAAAATATTTTTGCAGTAAACTATAATACTTAAGTACTTTTTAAAGGTTTTAAGTACTTTTCGAGTACTTAAGTATGTACAAATATACTTAAAACAAATTTAAGTACCAAGTACAAATATTAGGCTGAATACTTTAAAGTTTAAGTACCAGAATACGGATGTTCTGGAATACTTAGAGTAAAGTACTTAAGTATTTAAATACATTTTTTAAGTACTATCGGTAATCAGTACCGCAGCTCTGGTTGAAATAGATTCGGAAAAAAGTGAAGAAAAATTAACGGAAAACTCCCGAAAATCAAAGAAATAAACGCCGAAAAGTAATTTTCCCGCAGAAAATTAGAGAAAAATGATAAAGAAATGCACACAATTTCCAATGGGGAAATTTTTTCACGAAACTTAGGAGAAAACTCTTAAAAAGGCATAGAAAAAATCACACATAAATTGGGAATACATTTTTCCACATTTTAATTTGAATAAAAAGAAGCAAGAATGCATTTTTCCACAATTAAATTTGGAAAAAATGAACAAAAATGCATTCTTCCACACTCGAATTTGAAAAAAGAAACAAGAATGCATTTTTTCACAGTTAAAGAAAAAAAAAGCAAGAATGCATTTTTTCTACTGTTAATTTGCAAAAAAAGGGAGCAAGAATGCATTTTTCTACACCCCAATTTGAAAAAAGAAGCAAGAATGCATTAAACTTGAAATAAACGAGCAAAAAAACATTTTTCCAAACTCGAATTTCAAAAAAAAAGAAACAGAAATGCATTTTTCCACTGTTAATTGTGAAAAAAAAAACAAGAATACATTATTGCAGTTTCAAATATGAATTGGAGAAAAAATAAGAACATTTTTCCCTACAAAAAATTGGAAAAAACAGCAAAAATGCATTTTACCCTACAAAAAAAAAAATGGGAAAAACAAGAATAATGCATTTTCTCATACACCAATTTGGAAAAAAACACGAAATCAACAATGCATTTTTTCCTACAGAAATTAATAAAACAAAGCAACAATGCATATTTCCCCACAGGAAAAACAAAAAACATTTATTCTCATAAAAATTTAAAATTCAAAGCATTTTTCCATAAAGAAAATTGAAAAACAAGGCAACAATGCTTTTATTTATATAAAAATTTAAAATTTAAAGCAAGAATGTATTTTTACACACAGGCAATTAAAAAAACAAAGCAACAATGCATTTTTTTACACAAGAATTCATTTTTCCATACAAAAGAAATTAAAAAACAAAGTAACAATGCATTTTTTCGTACAAAAAAATTGAAAAACAAAATAAGAATGCATTTTTTCATACAGGAAATTAAAAAACCAAACAATGCATATTTTTTACACAAGAATTTGAAATATATAGCAAAAATGCATTTTTCCATACAGGATATTGAAAAACAAAGCAACAATGCATTTTTCTACACTTTGGACAAAAAGAGAAAAAAAAACCATTCCTGGATAATCTACTTCTGGATAATCACCCATAACCAATTCCATCTGACTCGTTTACACGTAAGGGCGTATATATGGGGTTAAAAGGGGATAATTGCCCACCCCCGAATACCAAAAATAGCACAAAAAGAAATAAAACATACGAAATGTAGAAACGGACAAACATAGTTATCTAAAAGTTTGATTACTTCCCCCCCAGGAAAAAAAAGTTGTCTACGCCCTTGCCATGACGGTTTAGATATTTTAAACTCATTGGCGGTACTTCTATGTTCTATCCAAACCGACCTTGGGTTTGTTTCCTCCCCCTTCTTTTTAGTACCATGTAATAGATTTTAAATTTAATAATGTTTATATAATAAACCTAGATCTAAATGCGTGCATTATTAATGTAACCAGTACTAAATTTAATTTTCCTAAATAATGTTAAAATTCTTTTATAAGTCTCAACTATATAGTTATCCCCCTTTTATGCAATTCATTTGGAACATTTTTATTATAGGCCTGATGATGGCATTAGTATGCCGAAACTAGTTGCCATCGCCCAACTATATCATTTGGTACTAAGAATTTGATCTTATATAATATTTATAAAATCGTGATGAGGATGAGCGAAAAAAATTTACTAATCGACTAATTGTAAACGTACACTCTTTTTTTTTGCAAAATAATAAAATTCTGCATGTTGAGGTGAATGCAAATTCTTCTTAATATCCGGTTGTGACTTTATTTTATATTTTCATTTCAAATTAATATTCTTGACTTATTGTAATCGCTTAGATTTTTATTAATAATAATACATATTTGTTAATTTATTAGGCTAAATTAATTTTCCTGTGAATAATATATTATACTTTGTGAATATTTTTAATACGAATAATTTTTAGTAGAATAGTTAAGTGTATTTAATAGCTTACCGAGGGAATATATTAAATAGCAATATTTTTTAAAGGTTCCTGGTGAACTGGAGGAGAAATTCATAAGGACAAATAAAAAACTAAATCCCTCTACTTAATTAACCAACCGTAGACATGAGATCGACTGAAAATATAAAAACACTGGGTGCCTAAAAATGATTTAATCGATTGTAAAGACTCTTAGTTTTTTCGAACATTAAAAATATGGTGTCCCATTTGAAAAACAAGCTGAATAAGTAACATTGCTGCTATAAAAAATATTTTACTTTCCAGATTGACTTCAACGGGGCAACTAGGTTAAATAATACTGGTTAAAAATTCATAAATAAAACTGTTTTTTTTTTTTTAGGAATTTTAAGATCTATCTAAAATAAATGTTTGTTTTTTTTTTTAAGCAGTCAAGTCAAATATTCAGTTACATCTTGTTATTAAAAATGAATTATTAGACGTAACGGGCGTTCTTGATACTAAATAAATTTTATCGTTAATCTAAGTAAATTTTGAATTTAAATTAAAACCAATGTTATTGACCATGTAAAATTTTTCTTCACTATCTATATGTAATATATACATTAATTTATTATAATATATAAAGCGTGGTCTTGCTGTGGTATTTATTGTACATCTATTGTTAAATAAAGATATTTTATAATATTTGTTTTTAATTTTGTCCTATTCCAATTTTGTACTTGATAAATACATTTATTACATACAATGTAAGACACGATTGACTGACTTCGTAAGTTTATTTTATTAAAAAAAAAAGCTACTAGTAGAATTTATTAATACCACTTTACAACAAAACTGTCTGGAATTCCTTTTAAGGCGTTATTGTCTAATACTTAATCAGTATTTATATGTAATAATCACATTTACAAAAACATTTCTTTACACGAATGGTGGTTGACTAGCCACTACCAATTTACAATTTATTAAAAAGTTATTGTAACTATTTGGTTTTCTGTACATAGTACCGAATTATTGAAAAAATATTGATGTGATTCGTACAATAATTTAAATCAAACGTTATATAAATAGAAAATTAAAAGAAAATACTTACAGTTTTGTACTTAAACGGGAACACGATAGGCACTGCGAAAAGTTAACCTTTTAAACACTTTCACTAAAGTTTTAAAAGCACTAGTCATAAGGCTGGTTTAATCTGATAGATTTGGAATTTTATTTCCAAATATTTATACTACAAAATAATGGCTTCTATTCGAAACCCGCAATGTTACCGTTTTCAATAAACTCATTCTACCAACACAGAAATAATAAATTTCTCCATGTACCAACATAAAATTAGAAATTTATTGCCAACCTTGTCAATATTCGAAAAAATCACCGGAAACTCATTTTTTTTAATTCTATCTGTTGCCTTAACCATTTTACAATCCTCCGGGTATAGAATCATAGTAATATAAAAATAAATGACTGAATTTATCATTTTACATTTTCGAGCGAAAACGCTAGCCGCCATTGCTGACTAGGTTCGTGACGTCATCCTCATAGTAAATAGCATATGTCTGCATTGCAAAGTAAAAGAATAAAATCATTTTCGGGTTAATAATGAGTTATAATCCTTGATGTTTTGTGTCCGAATGTAAGGAAACTAGCGTATAAATGCCGGGAAAGTTGTGGATTCAAGTGCCAACTGATATAAACATGAGTAAATACTTGGTTAAAACTGGCAAAAAGAGATTCGAAGCTATTGTCCGCAAAAACCAAGTTTTATTTCTGTGAAGATCACTTTGATATAAGTGTGAGTTTAACAAGTATATTTACTATTTTATGAAGAAAAGAAAACTTCATGATGATATCGTAAAATCAAATTTTGTAATATATTTATAGGTTATGTTACGATTGTGATAGATTTTGTAAAGATTATTGCATGTTTTAGATGACAAATGACATGAGGAATTTATACACAATATAAGATATAATAGGTTCTGTTATATAATAGATACTTACACTGATGTTTTAAGATTCCTCAACTCGGCAGAACAGAAATCGGGATAGCATGCAAACAAATTCGCCACCAGCAGATTAGTACTTTCTGCTTTTATGAAACCGTCATCCATGATATTTAAATAAAATACGGGATGGTAAAAGTCTACAAACGTATGATAATTCGAAAAAAATTAAAATTAACATACATAGCCCAACAAAAATCTATTGTGTTTACTGTGAAGATGACGTCACAATATGGCGGATAGCGTTTTTGACATTTCAAAAATAGCTTTAAAAAATTATTTTTAAAATTGAATTATAAAATTTGAATTACATTTTTATGAATAGAAATCAACATTTCTCGGTTCCTTTTTACAAAATCTATCATAAATACCTATTTTTAAAATTTTTTCTTACATTGTGCAAAATACCCTATTCATCATTCCTTTTATTTACTCTGTTCTTTTATTATTATTATCACATATCTATAAATAATATTTATAAGTGATTATTATCCAAAAAAAAAACGATCAGATCCATCTAGCGGTAATGATAACATATTTGTACTAGATAAATTAAGTGTTTCATAAAATTTTCGCTAGGTGTAGATGGCCATAAATTGTTAGTGACTTTTAGTAATTTGTGATTTAAATGTTGGTAGAATTGTAAGATACAGTTTATGAAAAACAATAACCTTAGATATTTCCAATAACATTGTGAGTTTCAAACAAATAGAAGCCGTTGGGTAAATTGCCTATGGACATAGCCCAATAAAGGAAAAAGAAGAAATAGAAGCCGCGATTAAATTAAATTTTATTTCGTAGTTATCCGTATAAATACTTTTCGGAATTAAAATTCTACTATAAGATCAACGATTGGTGCTCTTATACTTTAGTGAAAGTGTCTAAAAAGTGACGATTATTGTGTTCTCATTTCAATATGAAAATCTTAATCCTGCAGTTACAAAACAGTTAAAACAGCAAAACTGGATCAAAAATTGTAAGTAATTTTTTCAGTTTAGTCTCATTTATAAGCAGATTTTCAAAAACTAGTAAATTCGCAGTGGCTAATCAACCACCATCCGTTCAAAGTGTTAAGGGAATGTTTGTAGTTTTTTTTTATTAACATTAATCTATGTATTAGTTCTATTAATGAGCGTAGATCAGATTTTACTAAAATTTTAGGCGTTCAATGTGCTAAATTTCGAAAACTTGAGATATCTCACTTTAAACTAAGGTTCAGAAATTATTAATTCAACTATACATCATATATATTTTTTAAATCTACTTATTTATTAATAATCTACTAAAAACGTTAATTTGACTACTATACGAGTAGGAATAGAATTCAGAAGTAAAAAAGGCAAAAAAAATTTAAATTAGTTCATCTATCAGCATCTGAAAAAATAATCATTTCAGGACTATCTAAATTTAATAATTGGAATAATAATAATAAAATATTCTTCTAAAGTGTGAGTAAATGAGTTAAGTCTTAAATCTAAAATGTTGATTTTTATAAACAAAAGTTCTAAAAGAACGATTTTTTTTTGTGGATACAATGAGTAAATATAAAATGCAATAATCTGATAATTTTTTTATTTATTAATAAGTTATAAACGGTTTTCGTCCATATTTCTCAAAAACATCTACCCATTTAGTATAAGAAAAATTTCGGGGATTTTCTTGTATACTCAAATTATTATCAATATCCAAATAATAGTATCGATTTTTAGAAACCTTCGGCCATATTATCTCTTGAAGTAAATCATCTTTAAAAGGCGTAGGATTTCTAAAAAAAAAATAAATCGAACTTAAATTATTTATAACTGTTAATTTTATTTTGCTAAAACTCTTTTTTCCCTTGGAATATGGAAAAGTTGGCAAAATGAATATATTAACGAAAAATTGGTTACAAGTAAATTTATTCGGCAAATTGTATCCAAAATTAAATGGACTTCTCGTTATTTACTAGTTCAAATTTTTAACCTAAAGGCTAATATAAAACATAATCTAGTCGTAAATATTATGAATTAAATGTACTTACAAATTTTTAATAAAATTTGTAAACAATCTATTATATCTTCGTACAGTCGTTACATCAGACTCAGGAAATTTGCTATAATCTGTAAAATAAGACCAGAAATATCTCTGATCTTCAGCGTGAGCAACTTTACCAATACCTAAAATATATTTAATGCAAATCTTGTTACTTATTTATAAATAATTATTACCATCAAATGGAACTTTACCACCTCCTATTTCACCATGATACGAAAACTGATAAAAATATAAATCAACATGCTGAGATATCAGTTCAGCAAATTTTATAATTGCTCTTGTAAAGGTATTATCGCTTTTAAACTAAAATAATAATTTTAAACTACATTTAAGATTAAATTGATTTTTTTTATTTACCTGGACTCCTTTTCCTGGATTATTTTCAAACGTGCTATCGCCTACATAAATCCTTGTAACTTCTTCACCTACTTGACGTTTTATTTCATTACTATCAATATACAGGTCATAATCGACTAAAGTTCGAGCATCTTTGTCGTAATTATTTTTGACGTACTGTATCCAAGAATCTGCATCTATAAATTAATGCAAATTGTGCAAGGAAAAAGAAATTATTGAGTTACACTAAAATTCTCAGAGCAAATGAAATATTTAGGAGAATCGATAATATTTGACATTAAACTGGAATGGGGAATATACGTTATATTATTTTCATATCTTTTGACCTGTAAGTGTACTAACTCTTTGAAATTCCGTATAATTTCCATTTTTTCGATTTCCATTTATTTTAGAAACAAGTTTAGACACTCCTGAGTTTATTTGGATTCACCAAACCGATATTGTTCGTATTATTGTTGAAATGCACTTTGGAGACAACTTGGTTGTTTTAGTGTGTCTTTTGTTCTACTTTTATTGAACCAAGCGCAGACAGTAGCTGACTGGTAGCTGGCTGCTTATTTTAAAGAAGGCCACACCACACTCCATGTAATTGACAAATAAAAGCAGGCCCAAAGCCAGGGATTGGGAAATGTACTTCAGAACTTTTGTCTGACTGAACAGATGTGGTTGTATCCAGCCAATGTATAATTTTAAGTTTTTGTATTGGCAACACTGATTGTTGGCAGTGTTCGGCCTGGAATACTTGTAACACGTCGCACTGACGTAATTAGATCAGTGCTGAAAACAAGGGTGTAGATATGTGGAAGGTAAAGGGGGTAATTACCTCTCCTCCAGGATAACAAAAATGGCATGAAAAGAAGAAAGGGTCAAGCATATTTGTCTACAAGTTTGATTACCTCCCCCAGGAAAAAATGTTATCTACGCCTTTGGCTGAAAATTATCTGTGTTCTTCTGGATATATATTTATAGAGTAAAAACTGAATTCTTATTGCTAACAGAACACACAAAAAAGTATGAGTGAATACTATTATTTCTTACCACTAACGCTTATCAGCGATTCCTCAGAGTTTAATCCCATTAATACAGGGACTTTATTGAAATTTCCGTTATTGGCAGCGTCGTACATAAGTTCGGATATAAATGCATCATCATGGGCAACCTCTACAACTGGAGCAAATGTCTAAAAAATTTAATACACGAATATAAAAAATATCAGTCCATTAACCACTTAACCGTCGGATTTTTTTGAGAGAGGTGATCAAAAAATTGTCATTTTTGCTTTCTATTCCTGAACAAGACTCGGAATCCTGGCAGCCGATATTCACCCAGCAGCCAAATGACCAGTGGCGTCGTAAAAAACAATTAAGGGGCCTGTAGAGAGAAACGTAAAAAATAAAAATATTAAATATTGCCATATATCAGAAATACTATACAAATAGTATTAAGGGCTTTCTAGGGCAAAATTCTGAAGGGTACTTTTGATTTTTTTTCTACTTGTAAGGGTATTCACCACCCCTATAACGGCTTGCAAATAATTTACATCTTAATACATTTATTCTACATATAGTCAATAAAACAAAATTTGAACTTAGCTAAACTTTTCTGAAGAGTTTTTGATTTTGTAATAATTTTAAGGCTGATAACTTTGCCCTAAAAAACCCTTGATAATATTTGTCTAGTGTTTCTGATGTGTGGCAATATTTAATATTTTCATTTTATATGTTAGTTACTCTCTACAGGTCCCTTAAAAGTATTTTTAATTTGGCTGCTGGGTGAAAATCGGCTGACAGAAAGTGGCTCCCAAGTTCCCACTGGAAAAAGTCACAGCCGAGCTCAGTTCAGGCAAAACTATCAAGTGGTTATTTCAAGTACGAACCATTTTATATATTTTTGTATAAACAGTTTACAGAAATAAAACGTTATTTATCTAAAACTAGTAAAATTTTAATATTATTCTTCATTACAAGACTGGTGATTTCCCACTTCAAATGTTTTCCAAATTCAACTTTTCTGCACACATTTAAAGGGTATATTACAAATAAAACAATAGTCTAAGGTATTTAGAAATCATTTTTAACTAGTGCAGTCTTTTTTACATAATACAGAACTTTACAAATTTACTTTACCTACTGCAGGATTAAATGTAACTTTTTTTAAACTCTTGCATCACTAAAAGAATCTTTTTTTAGTTGGTACTAGACTATCAAGTTTTTTTACTAGTGTATGACTTTAAGATCCATTTTATCAAATAGTGCAATATTATATAGAGCAAAATATGTAACGAGAAAAAAAATCAACAATTTTGTTACTTAGTTTATCTAATAAAGTATGAAATAACTTCCAAACAAAGTTCTTTAGGGTTGATGAAATTCCCCACGATTTGGGAAATTCCCTCACAAATTAGACTAAGAAATCCAACTCAAAGAAATATTTGAGATTTACTTATATAAGACTCGGTTTTATCACTTTTAGAGGCAACTAATTCTATTGATATAAATATTTAAACTTACTTTAAATGTATCTGCTGTTTGGGTTATTTTAGTTACATCGACATCTTGCAGGAATTGTAAAAGTTCCTCGGACGATTTGTTTCTAGAAAAATTTGGTTCTATCTTGGCTGCTAATCCATAAGCAACGTCTACAGGATTTCTTTGTTGGGCCCAATCGCATAAAGCTGACCCACTGCAGCCTATAGCCGCTCTAAACAAACCTAAAAAGCCAAAAATATCGTTTTTTTTTTGGCAAAAAATTTTTTTCACTTCCACTCTCCACCATCACCACTTAATTGTTTTTAACCTAAACCTACCATCATATCGATTTCGTTACATCCGTAACATTTGTTGGCCCCATATAAGCTGTAAATTCTTTAGAACATTGTACACACTTAAATAGACAAGGTCCATTTATGAAATTTCTCTCATTCTAAGCATCCATATTTACTATCCGTATTCCTCATTTTAGTTAAAATAGTATTTGTTTGCTTAGGAATAAATTATAGAAATAAATAAATTCCACGAATACGACCACATTATTAAAATTTGACACATTTGACAGATGACAGTGACAGATATAGCTTTGTTCGCGGCAGTGATTCATAGTCTGCTCGGAGGGTAAAAAAAATTTTATTTTATTTTAAAAATTATAATTTATCTGTAAAACCAGTGCCAGATATATCGAAACTAATTTTAAATATTATTAGAATTTTCTGTGATCATTTTTACTGATAGAGAACTTACGATTCATAAATAATAACTGATTTCGAACCGATTCGGAATTTGCACTACGAACAGAATATATTCTTTGCCAGCGAATTGGAATAAGTAGGAAGGAGAATATCACATTTGCTCTGTAGAACGCGATGGGTCTTGCAAATGGCGGATACCCCTATAATTTAGTACGTACACTTACAACATAAATATAAATAAACAGATATAAATATATTTAACGTTGTAGTAGTCATACATGGGTCTTGGTGATAGCCCACTGATCGCACATTACCATGCATAATCGATGATAAATGCTCCTACCTACTAATTATATATTCCAAGATTGGAATTGGAACCAATCAAAAATGTGGAAACTGTATTTTTAACGTTTTTCACTGGTTAAAATGGAATTTTGCAAACCAGACGATCCTCAAAAGTATCCAGTAAAAGCCTGTTTTACAAAACAATAGTAGAAAAAATTATAAAGTTTCGATTCATCATCTCTCGGGATTCGGTTCCAGAATGCTCGAAAGTGATGCAATGACGTCATTAATCGTTTACCGATTGCTCTAAAACTTGCTATTTGAAAGAACGCAATGTATCAAAACAACAAAGTTTGATCTAACTCACGAGTCAGAGCAACATAGAACAATCCAAGAGTGAATTAAAATAGTGGAGACCCTAGAAGGTATCGGTTTAGTTTAGTCTTTAGAGCTAGTTCGGGTGAAGTTTCTCGAGGATTGGTGCGGAGTGCTCCAGAACGGTAAATCGAAAACGCTATTAGTTACTGACCTGCTGATCCTGGAGACAGAAGATGATATGTCACTGAGGCTGATCCAGCACTTTGTCCCATGATTGTAACTTTGTTTGGGTCCCCACCAAATAAATGTATATTCTGTTGTACCCATTTTAAAGCAAATTGTTGATCTTTAAGACCCATGTTACCAGATATTACAGTATCACCAGTTGACAAAAATCCTACAACAATTATTCATTTATCGCATTTTTTTGTGATTAAACCAAAACAATAAATTTGAATTTGGAGTAACGTTGACGAGACGTTCATTGAACTTGGCCTGCCCAATCAAGTTTTAAAAAATTAAGTACTATAAAAACTATGTTTATAACGAAAAGTGGTTACTAAAAATTACCCAATGGTCCCACTCTGTAATTAAAATTGACTAAAACTACTCCTTCTTCAATTAGAAATCCGGTTTTTCCGTAACCGTAGTCCATATGACCATGTATAAATGATCCACCATAGATAAAAACTAGAACATCCAATCCGGTCAGATTCGAAGGTGTCTAAAATAATTGATAAATTTAACTTCTAAGGTAAATTATAGGGATTTAAACTGACCATAGGAGTGTAAACACTTAAGTATAAACAATCTTCTGTTGCATGTGCTTCTTCTCTATCTGTCTGATAACATGAAATGTAATTATTGACTACATCTTTGATGCCTTCCCAATTTTGAACAGGATGAGGTGGCTACAAAGTTAAATATTAAGAAAAATACATGAAACAACTATGGAACTATTTATTTAGTAGATACTTTTTGTTCATTACATCTATACAATAAATTTTCTTCATTACCTCCAGTAAGTTGCAAATTACACCAGTTACGCGAATAATTGCCTAATAGTATGTAAATGTACGTGCGTAGTTCATCAAAAATCCCCTATTAATTAAATTAATGACGTCATCGTACGTACAATTTAAGCCAGATTTGTCAGCGTTGTTTATATAAATTCGATCTTTAGGATGAGTTCAAAAAATTTTAAATTCTATTGTCACCAACTAGGATAATCAATAATCAATTGTGATTTTCTCTTCTTTGTAAGGCCTCAGATCCTCGCATATTCGGTTACTTATACCTTTTTCTAGATAATTTGACAGATTGACGTTGACATGACATTCAGTGTTACCATAACAATATGATCTAAAGGTCGGTTCATAACACTGTATTTGTAATCGCCAAGTTGACAAATTTATTTTTTGATAATTTACTGTTTTTATTTTATTGAATTGTTACATTATTAGTTATAATTAAACTTACTTGAAATCTAAGATTTCCAGTTGGTGGTGCAGCAAATGGAATTCCTTGATAGGCATAATAGAAGAAATTTGTATTAACAGGAGATTTTACTAATTTTCCACGTATTTTCCCATTCGGTAAATTAATTATTGGATCTTCACCAAAAACCTAAATTAAATTTCACTCTAGTTACAGCAAAAAAGAATTTAACTAATTACAAAATAAAAATGTGATATCACAAATTATTAGTAATTTTATTACAACTATGACTTACTTCAACTATAATAAAAAATAATATTCCTAATTTTAACATTTTTAATTCAATAAATCGTAATTAGTAACTGCTCAATTGAAAAATAATATCTGATTAATGATATCAATTATATCTTATCAAGAAATACTTATTAATTTTTATTATGCTGTAAGTACCAAGAAAGTTAATTAATTAAACATGTTATATAGAGTATTTGTAATTTTTCGTCATTTTTGTGATAAGGCGATAAAATTCGTGTAACTCGTTATTTCATTGAAGCCCGGATCCTTAAAAAAAGAAGACTTCATAATAGAATAGTTCAAATATTTAATTAGTAAAAAAAGAAGAATCATTTATTGGTTATGTTGATATCATTTTGTAAATCTACGTAATTATAGTTTTAAAAGTGTTTCATATAGAAAAAAAAAGGTTCAAAACTTAAAGAAATGAAGATGAAACAGGAATGTTCGTTAAATTTGTTAGCTGTTAAACCTTCATTTTGTGATGTAGAAATTAAGAATATTGAAGAAAAAAATTAATCCCTTAAGATGATACTTGCCAACAGCAAGAATTTAAGTTTAATGAAAGTGTGATATCAAAAATGAACTTCTAGATATCGTAACAGATTTAAAAACGAAAAATATGATTTTTGGAAACATATTTGTATTCAAAAACATCAAAGATTGCCCAGTTTATCATAAATGTAAGTATATTTTTTATTTCTTATTAAATAGTTATAAAAAATTGTTTTATATCTAGATTTCTTTTCGTTAATATTGAGATTAAAACATAAAAAATGCTCTGTAACTTGTACTTTTTGTGGAAAAGAATCTAACGGAAAATTCGAATTTTGAAACCATTATTTATTATACGGTCAGGGTCCAATTAGTTGAAATGCAAAAAAATAAAATAAAGTAAAATAGTGCTCACATAGAACATTAGAAAGTAAAAAAAGAATAATAATACATACAAAATTACATAAAAATGTTATTTTTGTAAAATACATATACAAGTTTGATATAAAGGGGGTTTTCGGGGTTTTGTAGCTCAAATTTTTATCTGTATTTCGAGTACTCCGGAATCCTTTAAAATTTTAATAAAGTCGGCCCGGCCTGACTCAAAATACAACCTGGTGAGGGTTTTTCATTAAATCACTTTATATTAATTACTAGTTGTTTTGAATAAGAAATAAAATTACCAAGTAAAATACATTTATTTACACACAAAATATTTACAAACGTTATATACCAAGACGTTGATAAATGGTCGACTATTATTATTGGATCTAAATTTCGAGTGTTTTTGATACCAATTCGACGAGACGTAATTTTTGTTTATTAATGACAAAAATTATGTCGAGACAAATAGCAAAATACACGAGAATTTTAGAACAGTAATTATTAGCGCTAATTAGTAAGATTATTTCTAGAGCCCTATTTAAAAACTTTAATAAACAAATATACAACAAAATCTAAACCTAAAGTTAATAAATTTATAAACATTAATTAAAGTAGAAAGTACAGTTGTAATTAATTTTGTACTTTAATTTATTTGTTGACAGTTTATTCTAGCTGTCAACCCAAAATAGTCGTTAGAAATAGTCAGTTTATAATATAATGTGATTGGTTAAAATGTAAAATTTGACAGGCAAGGGAAATAATCGCTAATATTTGATTCCGATTGGTCAGAATTTTAAAAATTGTGACATTTCATTGGTTGATTTAAATCAAGGGAAATAATCAGTTAAACTTTTATATTATATACACCAAGAAACTCAAAAAAAAGCCAATAATATTAATTAATAAAGTACTCAAATAATGATTCCAGAAAAAATAGGTTTAATCTTACCACATAATTCGCTAGGGCTCGTTCACAAATTCATTTTTTTACTTCAAATTATTTTTTTAAATTGCCTTTAGGAACAGGAATTGTTAATTAGTTACAGGAAGTATGAAAAATAAGAGTATAAAATAATAAATAAAAATTCTCGTGTTTCATATTTCACTATTATATGTAAATTAAATAGGAAAATTTTTATTAATTAGGGATTGTGACAATATCTAGTCTATAGTTTGCTTTTCTGTATATAATTTTTTAATAAACACAAATTAATATCGTAATGGACTTTTTGAAGACCAATTATGCATAGGTAAAAAAATAAAACAAAATTATTTAAAATAATTAATTTTATGAAATAATAAATAACAGTAACAACAAATAATTAAAACATTTATTTAAAAATACGTACAATTCTTTTATATATATGAGCAGTTTTATTTTTTTTTAAATTAATTACAATGCATTAAATTGTCTTATTCAGATGCCTAGATTTATTTACATTGAAATATACATTTATCGTGATCATATTATACTAATATAGTTCTTATTTTTAACCAAAAACTTTTTAAACAATCCTGGCATTCGAATAAATCTGCATTAAAAAATATTATAGAAGGGTTTATCGCCCTGTTAAAAATGCGTGTTCTTTAAAGCAACACAATCACACATATGCGGTTTTTCAACCAACAAAAAAAATGCCTATTTGCTAGTAACTTCTTCTTCAAAAAAATTTATATTCTTAATAATATTTATCCATATACCACATAAAATCTTTTCTTATAGGTAATTCTTCAGTACTGTCCAGGACAAACTAAAAATCTGTATGATCTGGACCTAAAACACAAAAATCAAAATTAATCAAAAACATGGACAAAATAATGTTTGCTATTGATGTCACAAAAACTGAATTATGAATATTTAATAACAATAATATTTGTTTATACTAAACTACAAATTTGTTAATTGGGACAAAATAATAAATAAATAAACCCAGCTCCCAACCGGTCTCGAGTTATCGCTGTTACAAACTGACAGACAGATGGACGGAAGGATAATAATGATAATAGTATAAATGTAAATTGAATAATTGTAAAACTCGTTAAACAAACTTCACTCGTGTATGGTAAAAAACCCATAACATTTTTTAGACTGTTATTTCTAAAGTTTCGAATTAAAATTCTCAAATGGTGGTGCACCGTTTCGGAACTTCGGCCCATCGAGCGAACAATTTTTATGCTGTGGCGCTAAATACATGTAGAATACTATTATACATGATATGACGTATTTTTTTTTAATTTCCAGTGACGGTGGGTACCGGAAGGGCCGGTCCGATTCTGCTCAAATTCAGGGATTTTCCTTGGACAAAATTAATTCGGTAAAGTGAAAACCGGAACTCGATCGAAGTTTTCGTTCAAAATTTCCCGTGTTTATATACAGACAAACAGACAGACATCCAGACAGGATTTTTTTTCGCCATCACGAAACTAATATTGAGTCTTTTGGGCCTCAGTAATTCGTTACAAATACAGAAAAATTTAATTATTTGTTAAAAATACCGTAAATTTATTAAAAAATAATGGTCGTTAGGAAATAAGTTTCTTACGTTATTTTTTCAATTTTTAAAATTTTAAAATAAGGATACAAAAATCTGAAAACTTTTAAAAGAAATTGAAAAAAATATTTAAACGTGTTTTAATATCTCTCTCTTTCCCATCTTTTTTACCATTCTTTCTATTTTTCCTGTTTTTATATTTTTTCCTATTTTCCATATTTTTATTATTTTTGCCTCTTTTCCCCTATTTTTCCATATTTTTCCCCATTGTATGTATTTTTCAATATTTTCTGTATTTTTTCCAATTTCTTCCTATTTTTCCCAATTTTTTTTTTGATTTATAATTTTTCACTATTCTTCTCAATTTTGCTTCATTTTTCACAGTTTTTTTTTATTTTCGCTTTTTTTCCCTACTTTTTCATATTTTTCCATTATTTACCAATTTTTCCGCATACTTCTCTATTTTCTCTATTTCTCCCATTTTTTTCTGGTTTTTCTTGATTTTCGTTATTTTTTTATATTTCGCCTATTTGTCCATATTTGTATGTATATTTCCCTATCTTCTGTATTTTTCCCAATTTGTTCCCATTGTCCCCAATTTTTTTTTTGATTTTTTATTTTTCATAATTTTTTGCTAGTTTTTCTAATTTTTCTATATTTTTTTTCATATTTCTCCATTTTTTTTTCCTATTTTACATTGTTTTTTCTATTTTCCCCTAATTTTCCTTATTCGTTACCCATCAGTTTTTCCCAATTTTTTCTTGTTTTCATTTGTTTATACAGTTTTTTTTATTTGTCTTAATTTTTCACTATTTTCCCTATTTTCTCTACTTTTTCCTATTATTCTCTATTTTTCCCTTAGTTACCAATTGTTCCCTATATTTGCCTATTTTCTCCATTGTTTCCTGCTTTTTCTTGATTTCCATTATTTTTTTCTTATTTTCCACTATTTATCCCCATTTCTATGTATTTTTCCCTATTTTCTGTATTTTCCAATTTTTCTTCATTTTTCTATTTTTCGCAATTTTTCAAAATTTTCCCATTTTCCCATATTTTTTCCTATTTTTCCTAATTTTTTCTTATTTGACCCATTTTCCCCTTTTTCCCCGTTTTTTCTCATTCTCCCATGTTTTTTTCTTTTTTCCCTGTTTTTCTTTAGGTTTCACTAATTTTCCGGATTTTTCATATTTTTTTCCATTTTTCTCTCTTCCCTATTTTGCTTTATTTTCCCTATTTCAATTTATTTTTCTCATTTTTCCTATTTCAGTTTAATTTTCCCTGTTTTACTTTATTTTTCCATATTTAATGTTATTTTTCTCTATTTTTACTACTTTTCCTCATTTTTCGCTATTTTCTCTTTTTTCCCAATTTTTTTTATGTTCCATTACAAAATTGCAATAATTTAGGCGTCGTATTTAATATTCATCCAATCTACTTTTTCTACCGACCGAATGCAAAAATAACCACAGTAATCCAAGTAATTGTTTTTTATTTTTTTAGTAATAAAAAAAAACCACACATATTTCTCACTCTAGAAAAAACAAAATGTTAATTAAATCATGCATTGGTAAAAATTCAAACATTTATCTCATGCTGTGTCTCTTTAATAGCAAACTACACCTTATTACGACAAAAAAAAAAAAAAACTTAAAAATAAAGTCACTGTTTAAAATAAAACAAAGCTTATTTATAAATGATTGTTAATAACTAAAATTAATAATGCAAAACTGAAATAATGTAAAATGAATTAGTGAAATCAAATGCAAATAAAAATATTCTTTCAAATTCTAAGGTGGAGTTTACTCCAAAAAGTTCATCGCTGTTCTAACGGCCTTATCTATGAATTTTACAAAAACAAAAAAAAAAAACAAATCGGAATTAAAAAAAATATTTTTATTTAAAATCCATAGATGTGCGCTCTCGAAAAAAATACGTTGCTATACTAAGAAATCAAAATAAATGGCAATGACGTCGTTAAACCTGAGACCGAACTAATGACAACTAATCAAACGTCAAATTGTCAATCAAAATTAGACTGTGCGTCAAATTAACTGTCAAACTTCAAATTAAACAGTGCAGTATACTAATATATTTTTAAGGAAAATTATAATTGTAATTATTTCGATATAAATCGATTTATTTTTGACGTTTCAAAAATTATAAAAAAATTAGCAAGATACCAAAACGTTAAAAATAAATCGATTTATATGTAAACAGTGACTTAATACTTCAATAGAATTTCCGTTGCACGTTATTCCATTGCGAAATTAGACGTTGCCATTTTGTTATAAAATTCCAAAAATATACGAGGAAAATGTGTCGTCACAAATGTCATTCTTGTCAAACAAAGAATTTGAGGTTATGTTCTCTGTTTGTACTTTGGTTATTAGTTTGTATTTGGTTAATAGAATTATAACACGGTAATCTTCTACCAAAAAATAAATATTTGACAAGCTGATTTAAATTTGATATAGATTTGTTTGGAATCACTTTTTGACAAAAATGACGTTTGTGACGTCATGAATTTTCTCGTCTGCTATTATATATTGACAATTTAAGTCATTCTTATCATTTATTTTCGTTAAGTTTGCTTTTTTGTATATTTTTTTATGCCGGAAACCAATATTGAATTTGAAATACAAGATGGCGGACGATATTTATGATTATTTACCGATTTTATTCAAAATTGGTATGTGGTCTTTTTTGGAGTAGAAGATTATGAACTTTTTGTCAAAATTCATAAAATTAAGATGGCGATTCCAAGATGGCGGGCGATATCTGATTATTTACAAAATTAGCATGTGAGGGTTTTTGAAGTCGGAGATTATGATTTTTTTTGTCAAAAATAATAAAATCAAAATGGTGACTCCAAGATGGCGGACGATATTTATGATTATTTACCGATTTAATTCAAAGTTGGTATGTGGGAGTTTTTGGAGTAGAAGATTATGAACTTTTTGTCAAAATTCATAAAATTAAGATATCGATTCCAAGATGGCGGACGATATTTATGATTATTTACAAAATTAGTATGTGGGGGTTTTTGAGGTCTAAGATTATGAATTTTTTGTCAATATTAATAAATCCAAGATGGCGATTCCAAGATGGTGGGCGAGAACATCGGGTCTCAGTTCGAGCTTTAATTAAATTTATAATGGTTTATGTCATTTTTAATAAAAATAAAAATAATATTTAATGAATTAAGAAAGGAGAAATTAGCTTTTTGGAACGTGATAATTAGACAGGGAATACTAAATGGTTTGGAAATTTTAGCAAGATTTACGAGTTATTTGCACTTGCAGAAAAAAAGGAACAATATATAAAAATGGGAAAAATGATGAAAAATTGGGAAAAATATCACAAAATAGGGAAAAATAGGAAAATTTTGCTATAAATAGGGAAAAATATGGAAACATACTGAAAAACTCGGCAAAAAATTAGAAAAAGATAGAGAAAACAGAGAAATTAGAAATAAAAAGAGAAAAATTTGGAAATTTGTGGGAAAATTGTGAAAAATATTGGAAGTTTAAAAAAATTTAAATGTCAAAATTGCCAGATTTCAAAAAGAAACTTAATAAATTTTAAAAATTAAAAAAACTTAAAATAATCTTAAACGTGTAAAATTTGAAAAATTTCGAAAATTTAAAAAAAAATTCAATAATTTCAAAGAATCTTCAAAAATTTCACAAAAATTCCCAAATATTCGGAAAAATGATGAATATAATAAAATATAACATTGGTGGAATAATTCGGCTAAAGTAGAATATTTATTTAAAATATTCCACCACCACTCAAATAATCTTTTACTCTAATTAAATAGTCCTGTGAGTGATATTTTTTATAAAATATAAAATTGGTGGAATAATTCGGCTAAAATACAATATTTAGTCAATATATTCCACCACGGTACAATTTTTTACTTTAATTAAATAAATAGTCCTGGGAATGATATTTTTTATAAAATATAACATTGGTGGAATAATTCGGCTAAAGTAGAATATTAAGTCAAAATATTCCACCACGGTACATTAAAATTTTTATTTTAATTAAATAGTCCTGGGAGTGAAATATTTTTATAAAATATAAAATTGGTGGAATAATTCGGCTAAAATACAATTTTTAGTCAAACTATTCCACCACGGTACATATTATAAAACTCCGCTGAGAAAAATATCTCTCTACCTTAGATTATAATATAATATGTAGTGGTATAAGAATAAATGGGGGTTGGTAAAACTGAGAGAAAGTGTCATAAAAAAAACCTCCAATTGGGGGCAAAATAGAATCCAATAGAAGTAAAAAATTAGTTAAATGAATAATTTTAATAGTAGAACGAAATGCGCATTTATAACAATATTCTGTTTTAAAATTGTGATATGTATACAGGGTGTTCTTTTTGGGATTTATCAAAATTTACAAACCAGACAGACCTGGAATTTAAATTAAGCTATTACATAGGGCAATTGGGCTTTTACAGCAATACTAATATGTAAAAAATGTACAGGGTGGTTCTAATGTTATGGCTCAGAAAAATGACAATAATGACTTTAAAAATTTTAGTAATATAATAAAATGTGCACATAAAATTATTTCAGTGTAACTTAACTTAAATATCCGGTACAATTAAAAAAAAAATATGATATACAGGATGTTGTTTTTGGAATTATCAAATCAATAGACGATTGGGCTTTTAAATCCATACATTTGTACCAAATATGAAATAAATATACAGTATGGACCCTAAGAAAGAAACGAGGGTTGGAAGAAATATGAAATATTGACAAAACACCCTGTAACTCAGTTTTGAGGCGAATTAGACACATCAAACAAGTGACCTTTATTTGCGGATAACGTATGTTGGTATACCTATGAAACACCCTGTATAAAATACATTGTCAGTTGATTATATATTAAATTTATATTTATACTTCGTATCAGCATAATAACGCAATTACCAATTATGATTTCAAAGTGTAGTTCAAGCCTACTAAACAAAAAAAAAAAAACTAAAACGATGCCACTTGAATTTTTTTTATCAATTGTACCTCGAATTAAAACAGGGTCCAAATATTTATCAATTTTTCGCATATGCCTCTCGTTGGATTATCAAGAGACACTCGTAACTTCGTTCGTTTCTAAAGGGGGTTTATCGGGAATGGGGGAAGGATTTTCCGAGGTTTCTAGAAGTTTTATTAGTTTTTTATGGATATTTTTCGAGGAGACCACTCTAGGACATTTACCGAGTGATTTAAATGATTTCGTATCGTAGTTTTCGTCGTTTCTATTCCAAGATTCGTAATATTGTTTATATTCGTCGAAACTGTTAATAAATTCTTGAGGTGTTTGAACAGCAGTCGAATACCCAGTACTGGATCGCATTGGAGATAAAAAACTGCTTAAATCTTCGGATGGCGTTTCCATATCTTCTTGTAAAATCTTTACAGCGGCTGCGTATAATTTTTCTTTTGGTAGATTTTTAAATACTTGTCCTTTTTTAAGTTTTAATAAACTATCAATTAATTCATTAACTAATCTTTCATTTACTGGACTATTATCATTTAAATGTAATGTTAAATTATGTCTTTCTGATTGAGAAATCTGTTCAGATTCATTTTCATCATTATCTTCATTACATTCTTCCTGTAAAAGTTTGAATAATCTAGAATGAGTAGCAGCACGTTGGTATTTAGTTAATTTCTTCAATTCAGGAAATTCTTCAGTATCAGAAATATGTCTACTCATATCAGATGTAACACCGGAATCTACTTCTTCTTCTTCGCTTTCTTCGAATGATTTTAAACTGCTTTTTGATGAAGTTGGTTTGCTTCTAGATTCGACAGATATTTTATCTTTAATCGAAACCTTTCCCTCTGAATCTGAATATCTGTTACGTTTGGAAGTGATACTTTCTCGTAGGGCTTGTATGCGATCTTTAATTGAAGGTACTTTTACGTCAGCTTCTGAACAAGAAGCGTCAGTTTCTTCGCTAGATTCCGTTTCCGATCTATCTTCTTTAAACACCGATTTTGCACTCATACTTGAATTATAATTATTATAATTAGCAGAATCATTTACGGTGTTATTTAAAGATTTATTGTCATCGTATTCTTCAAAAATTGTATCTTGTTTTGCTGTATACTCTTCAAATGAACTATAGGAAAATCTTTTTTCTTTTTCATCACATGGTTTATCTTCAGTTATTTCGTACATAGAAACTGGTCGGTTATTGCAGTTTTTTATTTTATCAAATTTATTATTATCCAATTCTCTAGAATCTAGAAAAGAACCGAAATCTTTTTGAATTTGTTCAAGAATACCTACAAAATTATCTACTTTAATTAAACTTCCAGTAGATTCAGTTTTAATATCTTCTAACGAATCATATATACTTCTTGGTCTTGGTTTTATTTCAATATTTTCTGAATTTGTATTTTTCTTTTTGCGTAAAACTACCTTATATTCTATTGGTTCTTCAGTAATTTCCATTTCTTTGTTAAATATATCTATATCTTCCTTTATTGTTTCTACTTCAACAACTTTCAAATCATCATCATCATCGTTTTTATTTATTGTTTCTACTTTAATAACAGGTTGTATTTTATTTGCTATACATAAATCATCATTATCATCTAATATTTCTTTCTTTACTGTTTCTATTTCCACAATTTTATTCGCTTTAGGTAAATCATCATCATCTTTACTTAATATTCCCCACCAATCTTCACTTTCATCGCTTTTTTTATCGTCATCTTCATGAATATCTTCAATATTTTCTAAATTCGTAGGACTATTGTCCTTAATATCAGCTGGCAATTCATCCAATTCATCTTCTTCTTTTTCTGTATCACTCCTATCGGCGAGCGTAGTCGAATCGCTAATAACACTAATAGTTCTTAATCTAGATTCGGCTCTTTCACTTTCTTCCATGATAATGCTGAGTTGATGTGGATCTTGGTCTTCTTCGTAACCCATAGAACTTCCGTCGTCGTTCGATTCGTCTGAGTATTCTTCAACTAATACAACCTCCTCTTCGTCACTGCTATAAACGTTCATATTTGTAATAGATTTCATAGATTTTAGAGGATTGATTAGATGATGACTGTATTCGTCGTCTGTTTCTGTATCTGTTTCACATTCTGAGCTATCGATTTTGTCTTCTTTTGATTGAATTACTTCTTTTACAGTTATTGTAGGTATAATTTTTCTTTTTGGTTCAGTTTCAAGTGGTTTTTGGGTTTTATCATCCATTGATGAATAACCATTTTCGTTATCACTCGGGTAATATGGATATCTCGGATACATATGTGGATATCCATAATAATAGTAATAATAATAAGGATCATAATATGGTAGATAATCTGATGAGATATTTTCATCTGTTTCATTACCATCAGTTTCTGTATAAGAAGAACATGATGGTGTATCAGTTTTTGGTGGAGGATAATATTGAGGTGGATAACCCCAAAATGGTAGAGGTGTGTGTCTTCCACTACTCGCAGGTGAAGTACTTCTAGAAACACCACAAGAGGAATTAGTATTTTTTTTATTAGGAACTTCTTCGGGATAATAATAATGATAATATTCGTACCAATATGGAGGATAAGGATAAGGGGGATAATGTGAAGGGTAAACCCATTCATCGTATGTGAATTCTTCGTTTCGGTCGTTGACATTGGCTATAAAAAAATTTCATTTTGAAAATTTGGAATTTGGAAATTCTCTTAAGTAGGCATTTTATTCATTTCGCTCAATGAATTTGGAAAAAATATTTTTGTTTCATTTGAAATTTTAAAAATGATAATTTGATTCGCAGATTTCTACTTACCACAATTATCTGGAGCAGTCATGGCTTGTAAAATTTTAAACGATCTGCTGGGAATCGAACTTCCCGTATATTTTTTTGGTTCTGGTACCACTTGTTCACTGGGATGCACATATTGCTGGGGTCTAATATCACCTAGAAAATTTTAAATTAAATATTTAAAAATATGTATATCAATATATATTAATACGTAAAAAGAAAATTTCAGACCCATGCAAATGAAAGAGTGATATTTTGCCTATAGGATTTTTAATACAAAACCCGATGCACGTCATAGATCATTTATGATGTCAGGACGTTGCAGTGTTGCCTGCTCGTCAGAATAGTCGATGAATGTAGGAATTTTCGAAAATGTAAGGTTATGTTTGTTTGGCTTTGTTATTATTTTAAACGTTGTGACTGCAGACACGCTAACGTGTGTCGCGATATATTAAATTTATATACGTTATTTCGCGTAAATAATAAGTTAACTAATTTTAATGGAACGTGAAATAGATATTAAAAATTATTCGTAATGCAAACATAAATACTTAACGTAAATATGAATTTTATAAATTTCTGGAAATATTCAAATATTTAAAAAAAAAATTTGAATAATAAATGTCACTGTCACTCTTTTTCTTCTTTCTTAGTTTTAGGCAATGTTACCAGATATAAAATGACCAATGCAAAAAAAAAACGAAAAAGAAGTCACAAAAACCACAAGCAATCGAAAAGCAATAAAATCTAAAAAATGGGAAAAAATCGCAACAAAAATTTTTTGCTTTTTTTCGGATTTCTTTTTTATTTTTTCTAATTTTTTTCTTATTTTTTCTCATGGTTTTGTTTTTTTTATTTCTTTCTTTCGTTTTCTAATTTTTTCATTCCTCTGATTTTTTAGAATTTTATTGTGATATTTTTCGATTTTGTGCAATTTTGTTGTCATTTTTTGCGATATTTTTTATTTATTGCATTTTTTTGTGACTTCTTTTTCATTTTTTTGCGTTTTTTACAATTTTTTGTTTCAATATTTTCTGATTTTTCCATCTGACTTGTTATGATTCTTCTTCCAGTTTTTTCTGTTTTTTTTCTAGTTTTTTTGTTTTTTCTTGTTTTTTTTTCCGATTTTTTCACTTTATTTATTTTTTTCTCGTTTTCGCTTTTTTTGTCTTTTATTTATTTTTTCTGTTTTTCTAATCGATTTTTTACTAATTTTTTCTCATTTTTTTTTCTTATTCCTCCCATTTTCCATTTTTTTCTATTTTTTGCTATATTTTGGTATTTTTGCGAATTCTTTTTCGTTTTATATTTTTTAGGTTTTTTATTTTTTTTTTCCAATATTTTCTGATTTTTCTTTTAATTTTATCAAATGTTTTTTCCATTTTTTTCTGTTTTTTCCATTTTTTTCTGTTTTTTCCATACATTTGTTTTTTTTCTAATTTTTCCTCATTTTTTCTCATTGTTTTCGTGTTTTTTTTCTTCCAAATCTTTTGTATTTTAATTTTTTCTAATTCCTCTGATTTTTTCAATTTTTTTTTTGTTTTTTCTGATTTTTTCTATTTTTTCAGTTCCTCCAATTTTTTTTGTACTAATTTTTCAGATTTTTGTTTTTTTTTTCTTATTTTTTTTCGATTTTTTCCAAATTTTTCTCATTGTTTTCGTTTTTTCCTAATTCTATCTTTTGTTTTTTAATTTTTGTTTCTTGATTTTTTCCGATTTTTCCTATTTTTTCTTTTCTTTTATTTTTTTTTTGGTTTTTTTTCCAATTTTTTAGATTTTTGCTTTTTTTTTCTCTTTCTGATTTTTTCGGTTTTTCCGATTTTTCCCATTTTTTCAATTCTTCTACTTTTTTTCTCGTTTTTTTCTAATTTTTTGATTTTTTTTTCTCATTGTTCTCGTTTCTTTTCTAATTTTGTCTTTTTTCCATTTTTTCTTATTACTCCATTTTTTTCAATTTTTTTTTGCGATTTTTTATGAAGTATTTATCTTTGAATTTCGAACAATTTTTAATATCTTTATTGTTTCGCTGTGACTACAGGCACGCTAACGTATGCCGCTATATATTAAATTAGAGGCACGTGAATTGCGTCATTATACGTTATTCCTCTTAAGTAATAAGTTTGAACATATTTAAGCATGAGTTCTGATATCCGCGTGACAAAGTGCCCGCTAATGATAAAGTGGGCCCAGGGATCAAATCCCACATTACCTTTTATTTATTGTTTAAACACAGGGTAGATTTAGATAGTCAAGACTTTCCTTAATAAAATAAATATTTTTATTTAAATATACAGGCTAGATTTAGATAGTAAAGATTACTTTTAGTAAAATAAATATTGTTTTTAGATCAGATAACAAAGTTTAATATTTTAACGTGTGGGGAATTTCTGAAATTATCCACACATTAACGTGTGAGTAGTCTCGGCCTCAGTTTTAAGTATTTTGATTTTCACGTTCCATTAATATTAGTTAACTTATTATTTAAGCGAAATAACGTATAATGACGCAATTCACGTGCCTCTAATTTAATATATCGCGGCACGTTAGCGTGCCTGCAGTCACAACGTATTTTTAAATGTATATATTATATTCAATTATTTTAAAATAAATAAAAAAGGTAGCAAATTGTTTATTTTTATTAAAATAAAACAATGTATTAACTGTATTAACGAAGAAAAACAGTTTTTTTTATGAGTATAACTGGCGAAGCACAAAAATAAAGACAATATTATAAAATTACGAAAACGTGGAGAAAACTAAATCATCTTGTTGACATAACCTAAATATCAATTATCACTTATAGGGGAAAATTTTCAATTTACAATTGGCAACAGCGCATATCAAGGCTTACCAATTACTAAAATGTCATTTCTTTTCTATAAATACGAGTTTCATTGGCGTACTAAATGTCAAAATTATTTAATAAAATAATATGGTTTTTTTGAGTACTACACATATAATAACATTTTATAAACTTTATATTATCAAGAATAAGACGTGAATAAGCTAATATATAATTGAGATCATTCTAAAATTGTCAAACTAATAACAATGGCATTTTTCGGTTTTCAGTAGTGTAACTACGTTCATGGATACTCGTGAATATTCGTTGGTTTCGGATTATTTTACATATTTAGGGAAATTTTAATAAGTTGGTAGTACTATAATGAAAGAATGACATCACTTGTGACGTGCATCGGGATTTGTATTAAAAATCCCATAGTTAAAGTTTATACAATTAAGTCAAAATCATATAGGAAACTTTTTTATTCTTAATTTTATGAAAAACAGTTATTCTTTATAAAAAGTTTTGCATGATCTAAAACCTGAAATACAATCATCAGATATCAAATTTTGTTAGTCGTATACAAGGTGTGTCGAAAAATGTGAATTTTACTCAAAAATAAAGTAGAAGCTCGATTATTTTGAGATGAGTACATTTCGTCATAATGTGCAGAAACCAATTTGAGTTTGTAGGCGTGGTCAGAGAGCTTTAACTGTGGTCCGAGTCGCCTGTCGCTCATGAAATTTGAATTCAGTAGCGTAGTGTTACTTATTTGTACTTGTTGCATTTATTTAACTGTTTTAAGTTTTCTTGTGTTTTTGTGCTTCGATTTGTGTGTCTATATAAACTTTAATTTAATTGATTTTGTGTGTAAATAATAATCTAAGACGAAACCGTACATTCTGAAATATTTTAAATCCCTTCTGAGCCTTTAATTTGTATCCTATTTTTATGATATTTTCAAAAATGCTAATGAAACCTAAATTTTTAGCTTGTTGTTCGAAATGAAACAAAAAAATTAGCCAAGGAAATAATTTAACGCCTGTTAAACTTTATGATAAACGAGGCTAAAGATGGTTCATTAAAAACCATATTCCGTATATGACTAAAATGACCAAACCAGAACTGTACACATTAATTAAAGCTCACAGACCCGCGCCGAATTTTCTTTTAGATGATCTTCTTGAAGAAAATGGTCACAAAAGTATTACGGTTGCCTCCTTATCACCCTGAAATAAATCCCATCGAAAAAATATGGGCCATGGTAAAAAATTGGGTGGGTCAACATAATACAACATTTAAGTTGGATGATGTTGAAAAGTTAGCAAGAAAAAAATTTGAAAGCATAACGTCGGAAGAATGGACAATCGTGATGGACCATTCCGCAAAATATGATGATGCATATATTCAAAAAGAACGGGGTCATCCGATGAGTGGGATTCCGACCTTTCGGACTTCGAAGATAGTGATGAAAACATTTAAAATTATAAACATTTTAATAAAATATAAATTTTTTATTTAAACTTTTAGTTGTTTTATTACTTTAAAGTTTAACAGCAATTTAACTAATTGCTACTTTTTATTTTAAAGTATTTTCAATTTAAAATATTTTATTAATGTATACACGCCACTGCTAAAATATCAGATACCCCTACCGCAGAAGATTTGAACTTAGCGCCATAAAATAAGGTCCACAATGTTTATGACGTGCTGCGCCAACTGGGGCGTGGCCAAAACTAAATAATTTTTTTTTAAAGTACTTCGTAATCTTACATTCATTAACTTGGTTTATTGTTATATACGAGAACGAAAGTTACAATAAAAAAAATACATGTAATTTAAATTAACAATTCTTACCTTCTATTTGAATTGGAATAGTCCTAACTTGAGGTCCTTTTTGCGGAGATTGGGGACCACGAGACACTAGATAATAAAAAAAAAATTATTAATATCGATATCAAAATTTTAATAATATTTTAAATGTATATAATGATATAATCCGCCACCAAAAAAATAAACAAAATAATTATACCACTTTCGTCAAGTAGTCTAAACACTTTTGAAGGGATATATCCTCCTCTATATCTTGGATTCTCTTCATCTTGAAAGTTAAGTTGCTCTAAAATATTTTTTTATAATTAGGAAAAAGAATTTATTAATTTAAATTAAAATTACGTCATTGAGAAAAAAATAACGCCATTTGGTTGTTTTTACCTCCTATTTATTAATACAAAATAATCTTATGGAAAATTAAAATATAATTATTTTTAAATTTAAATAAATAAAACAACGTTTTAAGATTTCTACAAAAATAATAACATCATCAGATTAATATTATTTACAAGAAAATCAAGAAATATATAAATGCACAGTGCCAGAATTTATTAAAAATAATATACTGAATGAACTTCTAAACAATGTTTGGGAAGAATGTACTCGCAACATGCTTACTAAAAAAGGTACAATACGCAAAAGAAGAAGACCTATCTTAAAGACAGACTAAAGAAAAAAAATTAAAATAAATGCTGTTAAAGCAAAACATGCACCAAAGACTATTTGCAAAAATAGTTGCCCAAAAAAATGTAGGGAAAAGAATAATGTCACGAGACGTTCATTAATCAATAAAGAATACTGGTCATTATCGAGCTCAGAAAAAAGGAACTTTATATTAGGAAGTACCACAAATACTGACACTAACAGAAAAACTGTAGGGGAAAATTCCCGAAAAAAGAAAACATTTCGATACTATCTAAAAAATCACAAAGGTTTAAAGGAAAATGTATGCAAAACATTTTTTTTAGCAATTATAGGATATCGCACCGATAATGCTAAGGCTATTAGAAATGTTCTCTCTAAATCAAACTGTACATCTATGATTGCAAAACCAAATAAACGTGTTTCAAATAAACGTAAGAATATTGTTGATCGGAACCTAATAAAGACACATATCGAATCCTTTGGCCCACAGATATCACATTACCGAAGAGAACATGCTCCTCGTCAGCGATACCTACCAAGTGATATCACGGTTAAATTCATGTACGATGATTTTCAGACCAAATATCCAAATACTATATTTTCAGACAGGTAGTGGCAGAAATGAACATATATTTTGCCAAGTTAGGCCACGAGGAATGCTGGGCATGTGAATTTTTTTTGCAACATTGTACCACTAGCGGTCATAAAAAAGAAAATTTCAATGTTAAATGCCAGGACTGTAAGAATTGGGATAAACATACTAAAAAATTTAAAAAAGCTAGAGAAGAGTACAGGAAAGACGCAGAAGATCAGAATATGAATAAAGCCACAGTCAAAGTGGATTTACAAAAGGTAATAATATAACATCTAAGAAGTTTTTATTATTATAATAATCTTTCGTTTCAGGTCATTATGCTACCCAGATGTGACACTTTTAAAGAGGTGATTTTTGTTCCAAGACTTATTGCTTTTAACGAATCCTTCATACTTGCAGGAACAAAACACATTTTAAATCCAACTGCAGTCGTATGGCACGAGGCGCTAATGGGGCGCAAAAAAGAAAATATAATAGATACATTTTATGTATTTTTTCTTTCAATTCGTGATATTGAACATGTTATCTTGTGGCTGGATAATTGTTCAGCACGAAACAAGAACTGGACATTATATTGTTTTTTCTTGTATCTCATAAATTCTAATGAGCCTTCGCTATTCAAAAAATAAATCAATTCAATGTGAGATAACAAAGCTAATAAAAAGAAAAACAGATAAGAACCTCCGCTTAAATAAGAAACAAAACAAACAATATTAATGTAAATAAAATGTTTTTAAAATTAAAAAAAATTGATACTAATTTCAAGAAAAGTCATTGATACCAAATGTATGAAAATATAAAGGATTCTTTTTCTAATTCAAAATATGTGAAAAGTAGTAAAATTGAATAAGAGTTTTATTAACTTTTGATAGTGAATCAGAAAGTTAAAAATGCAATCCTGTCTGTTTGTGTATGTATGTGTGTCTGTCGACACGATATCTTCCATTCTAGGAGTCCGATTGATTTTATATTTGTTACACAGACACCTCAGATCAAGGTATTGATCTTCAGCCCCATTAGTCATCGTAAAACCTTATAAACTATCGTAATTTCTTTATAATTGTCGTAAACAATTGATTAACTATCGTAAAACCTTCTCGGATGACATAAAACTTGTTTACTTTTATCAGTTATTGTAAAACCTTGTCAACTATCGTAAATCCTTGTTAGTGATCGTAAAAAAATGAGCAACTGTCGTAAAACCTTCTCAACTGACAAAACTTTTTTAGTTTTTTTAGAAGTCATCGTAAAACCTTGTCAAATATCGTAACATCTCTATAATTGTCGTAAACAATTAGTCAACTGTCGTAAAACCTTGTCAACTATCGTAAAACCTTGTAAATTATCGTAAAAAATGAGCAACTGTCGTAAAACCTTTTCAACTGACAAATCTTTTTTAGTTATTTTAGCAGTCATCGTAAAACCTTGTAAACTGTCGTAATTTCTTTATGATTGTCGTAAACAATTAGTCAAATATTGTAAAACCTTCTCGACTGACATAAATCATTTTTTGACTTTTTTGGTTATAAAACTTTTTCAGCGTCGTAAAACCTTGTCAACTTTTTCAGCTCTCGTTTAGGTGTCACAAAATGAAGTTGTTAGATGTTAAATTACGATTATTCCTTAATTTTAATAGCTTTATGTCATGGTTAATTAAATTTCGCGCTGTTATTAATCATCAACACTAATATGGTGTTTGTAGTATGTTGCTTTTGATCTAATTATAATCCACGAGCATTATAAATATATACAAGGGTTGTTCGATATATAAAATATATATTAAATAGCGCACACCTAATAAGGCTGTCGTAAAGCTGACAAGGTTGTTTAATGGTTAACTTATTTCTTATCACAAATTCCAAGCTTTTATGACAGTTGACAAAAATGCAACAGCTGACAAGATTTTATACAAGCCAAAAAAGTTTTTACGACAGCCAAATAAGTTTTACGACAGCTAACAAGGTTTTACGTTGGTTAGGTTAGGTTTTTAACAGTTGATCTATATCGTATGACAAATTTCAAGGTTTTATGATAGCTGACAAGGTTTTATAAAAGCCAACATGGTTTTACGACTAGAGATATAAGTTTTGTATTGTCGATTTTTTCACTACTTCAACTTTAAAGTATTTATAAGAGAATCTAAATTGTGTTCTTACCTTGTTGAAAGTTCTGTGGATACTTTGGAGAGTGTTCCGTAATTGGAGTAGGCTGATAATCATCCTCACCATCCGTTAATTTTTGAATAACTTTAAAAGAATTTGATTGGGTCGGGTTATTTCCCCAACTCTGCTGACGATTCAGAACTCTAAAAAAAAATTAATAGCTTAAGGGGCCTCTTTTTCCAAGAATTAATTTTGAAGGAATCAAAAAAGATATTCAAATAAAATTATGCGGTCGTATCATTTCTAAAATTTCGGTCACTATTTTTTACACTTTTATTTAATAAAAAAAAGTTATTTGCGTTCGCAAACCCCACGGTCTCCATAAATTGACCGAGGATATGTCAGGTATATGTTTAAAAAAAAAAAACCAAAATATATAAGAAGAACCGTTGGATAACATTTTTAAGGAGTAGAGAAATAAATTTGTACAACAAAAATCCGGGATGGAATTTGTTACTGTCTTTATTTTTTAATAATCTATGATGTTTTTAAATTTTAATTTTTGATACTTTCTAATAAATTTTAAAAGTTTCTGACAACTTTTAGAAAAATTTTTAAGATTTTATTCATTTTTTAATAATTTATGACAAATTTTGACGATTTTCGTCATGTTTGTTCAATTTTTGACAGTTTCTAATAAATTTTAATAATTTTTAGCAATTTCTAACATTTTTAAATATTGTTTTTTTAATTTTTGACAGTTTATTATAATTTCAGTAAAATTTTTAACAATTTTTAATAATTTCTTTATTTTCTAACAAATAATGACTGATTTTAACATTTCTGAAGCATTTTTTTTTTTATTTTTCGACAATTTCTAATAAATTATATATTTTATGGTGTTCTGGTTATTGAATTTGTCTGCGTTTAATGTTAATAGAAAAAAATAGGAAAATGGGAAGAAATTAAAAAAAAACGAACACGTAAAAATAATAGGAGAAATATGGAAAAGTAGGAAAAAATAAGGAAATATAGGAAAAATAGAAAAAAAAAGAAAAAACAGTAGACAATAGTAAAAAAACAGAAAAAATTACGGAAATGAGGAAAAAAATATCAAATATTAAGAAAAACAGGAAAAAATGAGATAAATAGCGAAAAATAGGAAAAATGGGTAAAAATAAGAAAAAGTAGAAAAATAATAGGAAAAAATAGGAAAACATACAAATAGGGAGAAATAAAGAAAAAAATGGGGAAAATAGGCAAAAATCGGAAAAAACTAAAAAATATAGGGAAAAATAGGAGAACCAGAAAAACAGAAGAAAATAGTAAAAAACAGAAAAAAAATAGGGAAATGAAGAAAAATATATCAAATATTAAGGAAAATATAAAAAACAGAAAAATAATAGAGAAAAAATGGGAAAAAATAGGAAAACATAAAAATAGAGAGAAAGAAAGTAATAAAAATTGTCAAAAATATAAAAAAATTGAAAAATATAGGGAAAAATATGCGAAACGGAGAAAAATCAAAAAAAAAACTAATGAAATTATATCCCTATCGAACCTGTATTATATTCTAGGCCTGAAGATAGCTTTTTAGCCGAAACAAGTTTGTATTTATTGACATTCTTGATTTCAGGTTTCATTTACGATTAATACATTTAAGATACGGATAACTTATTGGATTTAATTATTATTATTACCTATCGTTTCCTGCAGGACTTCTACTTCCTTCAACTTGTATCGGAATAACCCTAGGTCCTTGATTACCTGCTCCTTGGGGTACTCCTCCAGGATGTTGTAACACCAAAGGTTGAGTTACATAAACAGCATTCGGTTTCGTAACTTCAGCTTCGTTTTGATATTGTTGCGATTGCGGTTTCGTACGAATCTCAATACGGACTCCAATTGGCTGTTGTTGATTTTGATCTTGTCTGTATTGTGGTTGATACTGAGGTTGTGATTGTTGCTGATATTGAGGTTGAGGCCAATCGTTTTGACCTGCTTGTGACCATCTTTGGGATGGTTGTTGAGACACTGGAGGAGATGGTTTCTATAAAAAATATATATTTATGCTAGTACTTATGGTCCAGGAACAAAAAGATGCCAAACAGGAAAATTAATAAACATTGGAAATCACAAACTCGATATTAAATTGTAACGATATAAGAGTGGAGGAAGATACCAGAGTCTACTAAGATCTATAACACACTTTAAAGTATTTTTTACGTGATACCACAATTCTTCCCGGAAAATTCTTCTCCAGACAATCCTTTTCCACGACAAAAAAACAATTCGACTGTATTTTTGAGTATTTTTCAATATTTATAACTCTTGAAAATGTCCAAGACAAAGAATTACTTTAATATGTTTGGTAAAATTGGCAAAAGTTATTTTTTTTAGTAGCACCTAAAGTAAATTTCAAAAAATATTTACCCTTACTTCTTCGACATTATTAGCCATTTGATTATCCTTTTTAGCCCAAGTTGGAACCTCGGTTTGAGGTTTCTTCGTTTGCCACGGTTTAGGCGCTTCCCTTAAAGGAGGTGTTTGGACATTAGGTGAATCCAAATTTCTTTCAGGAGGAGTCGGCGGAGACACAATTTTCTTTTGATTCTGCGATTGCTGATTAGTAGGTGGGATATACAAAGATCCTAAATGCGCGGTACTTGTCTTAATTTCTGGCTGATAATTTTGATTCTGAGATGCTAATGGTTGTCTTTCTATCACCGGTGGTTGATAAGATTGCATATTCTCTGGATATGCGGATTGTGAGTACTGTTGCCTGTTTTGTTGTACTGGTGGTTGGTATTGTACAGATGGTTGTTGTTGTGGTGGTTTGTAAGTTTGTTGGGGTACAGGCGAGATTGGCACTCCTCTGAAATAAAATATAACAATAAAATAATTAAAAAAAAAAAAATAATATCTCTCACTTTTGTTGCGGCAATTGAGGTTGTGTTTGTTGATAAGGCGGCGATCTAGGTTCAGGAACTCCTTTACCAGATTCTTCAAACATTTGATCTACCAAACTTTTTCTCGGTTGTGGACCTGAAGTTTTTCTTAACAATGCCATAGGATTCTCAGGGATAATTTTCGTCATATCAGGTCTTTCTAAAACCTGGTTATCACCCGTACTAACTTTTTGAGTTGGCATAGGACCGCTGGGTGGAGGCGGTGGAGGTGGGATACCTTGTTTTGGTGGAGGAGGTGGAGGAGGAGCGCCGCCTCTCATTGGAGCCGGCGGAGGTGGTCCGGAAGGAAAGACTTGTACTTGTGGTTGGGGACGCATTGCTGCTTGAACTTGAGGTGGTAGGGGACCTGTCATTTGTGGATAGGGAGGTTGTTGGTGAGGAGTATCTCCAGCGCCTCCTAGATTTGCGTTACGTTCTATCCTTCTTTGAAGACGAGGAGATCTGGCATCTGATAAATCTATGCCGCCTGGTGTATAGGTAAAAGGTTTTTTATCCTTGGTCATCATGGCATTTTGTACACATTGTGGAGGATCCATTTTGATTGGTAATATCTAAAAATAATAAAATTATTCGTAAAAAACTAAAATTTATAATAACAAATTTATTTACAATCCTTTTCACGCGTTTTCTACTACGTAATTATTATATTGTATGTCCGTCTGTCTGTCTGTCTGTAGTTGTCACGATATCTTGCAAACAGGTTAATCGATTATTTTCGGTTTTTTTTCTATGTGTTTGTTATAACGGGCTTTAGCGAGATGTAAATTTTAGTAAATCTAAGTTGAAAGGGGAAAAAATATATCGGGCGATGCCCAAATATATGATGTCAAAAAAAATACCCGGTGAAAGTAGGTCAAACCGTTTCGCTGGTACTATATAACAATAAAATAGGAAAAGAGAAATACAAACGACAAATATCGATCACAATGAAATGAATTTGATGGAAAATTAGGAAAAATAGAAAGAAAATAGGAAAAATATGAAACAATAGGAGAAAATTGGAAAAAATAGGGATAAATAGAAGAAAAAACAGAAAAAAATAGAAAACAGGAAAAATATAAAAAATAGACATAGGACAACATTGGAAAATTGGAAAACATCGGAAAAATAAGAAAAATGAAAAAAAGGTAAAAATTGCAAAAAAATAAAAAAAAAAATTAAGAAAAATTCCAAAAAATTAAAAAATACAGGAAAACCAGAAAAAACAAGAAAACATGGAAAAGAAGAAAAGTAGGAAAAAATGGAGAACATAGGAAAAAATAGAAAAAACAGGAAAAACAAAAAATTCAAGAAAACATGGAAAAGAAGAAAAATAGGAATAAATGGAGGAAATTGAAAAAAATTGAGAAACAAGAAAAAAAGTAGAAAACAGAAAAAAATGTAAAAAAATGGGAAGAAAATTGGAAAAAAACAGGAAGAAATAGGAGAAAAGACAAAAGATAAGAAAAAATAGCAAAAAATAGGGGAAAATAAAGAAAGGAAAAAATAGACAAAAATATGGAGAAATACGAAAAAATTGAAAAAAAAAACAGGAAAAACAGAAAAAAACAAGAAAACACGGAAAAGAAGAAAAATAGGAAAAAATAGAGAATGTGGGAAAAAATAGAAAAATATGGAAAAACAGAAAAAAATTGGAAAAAACATGAAAAAATAGGAAAAACCTGAAAAAAAGAGTAGAAAACAGGAAAGATATAAAAAATAGGAAAAAATTGGAAAAAATAGGATGAAATGGGAGAAAACAAGACTAATAAGAAAAGAATGGGTAAAAAGAGCAAAAAAAAATTGAGGAAAATAAAGAAAGGAAAAAATAGAGAAAAATATGTAAAATTACGAAAAAATAGAAGAAAGAAAAAACAGAAAAAAAAAGAAAAAATGAAGAAAATTTAAATTTTATATACATATTTAATGTAGCAAGGAGACGCCCTGTATAGATTTTGGAGTTAATGAGACAACCGGAAGTGACGGTTGCTATAAGTGATGACGTCATTACTAAACAAGATGGCAATAAAGTTTTACACATATATTTTTTATACGTTATAGTTTAATTTCGGATGATTAAAATTTTCAAAAACGTTTGCCATTGTTGTCAGATTTATCAAAAAGTAATTTTTTTTCATATTTTTCTTAAATAACCAAATTAATGCATTTTTATGAAAAATTACAGGATATGACAGTTGTAGAACATAAAATTTTCTACACATTTTGTCATTACCGGTTTTTTGAATTCCTCATAGTTTCGCCGCTAGAGGGCGCGAAAAAAAATTATATAGACGTTTTTTTGACTTTTTTAGATTTTGAGACAAAATTATGGAATTTTATGAAAAATTACATGGTATTAAAATTGTAGAACATAAAATTTTCTATAAATTTTGTCTTGACTATTTTTTCAAGTTGCGCTGCTAGTTTTTATTTTAAATTTTATCTTTATTAAATTATTATTTTTTAGTTAAATTTTTATATTAAAAATTTAAAAAAAATATCTTTAAATTTGTAATAATTAATTATATAATTATAATTTTTTTCATAATTTTATTACAAAAATTGTGGAATTTTTAAAAAATTGGCCAAGAAATTTAAGATTATATTACAATTTTAAACTAAATTGTATAACTTCTAAAATATTAAAGTTATTAAAATGTGATTTTCACCATTCGAAAGATAATATAAAACTCTAAATTTAAAATGTATTTTAGTTTCTTAGAATTTAGAATTGTAATTATTATAGCCAAAATAAAGAATTTTTTTTAAATTTTTTGTAATTTCGTTTTATCAATAAGTAGAAAATAAATGAAAAGAAGTAAATAGTACATCCGAAGGGATCAAAAAGTACATTATGTGTGAAATATTTCATAATTTTAAAATAATACTTGAAGAAATTAAACAAAATTATAAAAAGTTAAAAAAAAATTTTTAGAAAAAATTAATTTTTTTTTAATTATTGTAAACTTATTTTATTAATATATTTTGATGGAGAAAAACTAAAATAATCGATTAAACAATTACTGTACTAGGAGTGTTCGGAAAGTTGGGTGGGATTACCCCCTCATTTTTTTTATTAAATTTGTGGTATTTGATTTTAGATTTTATTACCTATCCTACTTAAATAATTGTAATTTAACCGCCGGGATGCTGGTTTTAGGTAAGTCCCCTAACATTTATAATGTACATACCGAAATAATACCCAATAATACATATTCAAAAAAATTAATTTTTAAATGATGATTTTATGTACCCCCGTAAATAATAATATAGGCACCCACACCTGAAATTTCCTGATCTGACGGATATTAATTACTCCGGCTCGATCAACGATTCTAGTATAGCAAAAACTATTGAATAGGATAAATTAGTAATAAAAAGATTATTTTACCTGGTTTTTAAGTTTCACTCGTGGAATGTGGCCAACAATATATGGTGAAGGAGACGGTCCAAATCTCTGACCTGTACCAACAAACTGTGAAGGCTGCCTGAAACAAAAAACGCAATATTTAGTTTCAAAAACTAAAAAAAACAAGTACCACAATATATTATGTAATGAGACCGGCCCTGTGTTTTATGGAATGTACACCGAATCTTAATGACACATGAACAGCGCACGAGAAATTCATCGATTATTCGGGAAACGACGTGAGCGTTCTAGAGTAAACAAAATGTTCAAAAATATATAATTTCCGTATAAAATGGCATATGCAACGTGGGGCTCTATTATTTAAATTTAGGAAATACTATTAGGCTAGGCATATTAGCAAAAAAATTGGGGTTTCATAGGAAAGTTTTAGCTATAGTTTTGATTTTCTCACCCTCCATATTTTTTTTTCACTGAATATGAATTTGAACTTTTTTTTTTTGGGCACTTTTTGACCAAATTTTGGCACTTTTTTCAATTTTTGGCCTATATCACAGAACGGAAGAATTCAATACAAAATTAAAGTAGACAAAATTTCCCACATTTTTTATACATATCGTTTTTTTGAAAGATTAACCGTTTCGCCGCTAGAGCGTTTCAAAAAATATCCAAATATTTAGTGAAATTCGCCGTTGTCACGGAAATCGCCCCTGTTGCAATACGGAATTAGCACCCCATGATTTTTCTAGTTTTTTCTCATTTTTCTAATTTTTTTACTGTTTTTTTTTGTGGTTTTTACGATTTTTTCAATTTTTTTGTTGTCTTTTTGGTTTTTATATTTTTTTATAATTTTTTTTCTAATTTATAACCATTGTTCTGTTTTTCTTTTCTGTTTTTTTCTTTGTTTTTTTAAATTTTTCTTATTCTTCTGATTTTGTGCAATCATTTGCGACTTTTTTGGGATTTTTTTCGACTTTTTGCAATTTTTTTTTTTAATTTTTTCATTTTTTTATGGTTACGGTTGTTTCCAGTTTTTTAGTTATTCTTTGTTTTATACGATGTTTTTTGATTTTTCTCGCTTTTTTTTCACTGATTTTTTTTTGTTTTTTTTTCCTGATTTTTTCGATCTTCTGTTTTTTTTTATTTATTTTTTTCGTTTTATCATTTTTGTCATTTTTTCTTATTCCTCCTTCTTATTATTTTATGATAATTTTCGATTTTTTTGTCATTGTTTTGTAATTTTTTTTCAAAGTAATTTGTTTTTCCGATTTTTTCTGATTTTTTTTTCAGATTTTTTCGATTCTTTTAATTTGTTCTGTTTTTTTTTTCATATTTATGATTTTATTGTTTTTTTTCTGTTTTTTTTTGTTTTTTTCAATTTTTTTAATCCTCATTTTTTCACATTGTTGTTTTCTATTCAGATTTTTTTAGTTTTCTAATTTTTTCTCATTTTTTATTATTTCATTAATTTTTTGTGATAATTTTCGTTTTTTTTGTCTTTTTTGTGATTTTGTTGCGGTTTTTTTTGCGATTGTTTTGCGATTTTTCTCTCTCAATTTTTCTCTTCTTTTGTTTTTTTTTTTATTATTTTTTCCTACTTTCTGATTTTTTTCGATTCTTTTATTTTTTCTCGTTTTTTCTTTCATTTTTATAATATTTTTTCTAGTCTTTCATCATTTTTTCTCATTATTCTGTTTTTCTATTTTTTTTTTTTTGTTTTCTTCTTTTTTTTGATTTCTTCATTTTTTCCGTTTTCTACAATTTTATTTTTCATTTTTTCCCAATATTTTCTAATTTCTCTTTCGATTTTTTCTTTTTTTTTCAAAGTTTTTTATTTTTTTTTATTTTTTCCGATGTTTTTGATTTTTTCTGATTTTTCCTGATTCATTTGGTTTTTTTTTCTGTTTTTTCTTTTTAATTGTTATCGATTTTTTCTAATCTTTCCTCATTTTTTCTTATTCTTCTGTTTTCTATTCTTTTTTTTGTTTTCTATTTTTTTTTATTTCATTGATTTTTTGTGATAATTTGTGATTTTTCGATTTCTTGCGTCTTTTTTAAGGCTCTTTTTCGTTTTTTTTTTAATGTTTTTAGAGTATCCTTTAAGCCGCTTCAAGAGCGAGACGTGTACGAGTAAGATAATATATTGATTTTAATATAAGAATAATATTAATATTTGCGTTATTTTTATATTGAAAAACTTTAAAATAATTGTAAAAAAAAACATTTTGAATATTGTAAAGTGTGAAAATAAATCCATTAAATGTAGATAATAAGAAAGTTTTAATTTGAGTTACGGAATCTGAAAATTCTCATTAATGTCTTTTATATCATATCATAGGAAGTTCTTTCTCTTAGAAATTATTTTAATGATTATAACTAATTTTTCGTTATTTATAGATGTACAATTAACAGATCTATTATCACGTATTTTAGTTTATAATTAAGTTATTTCTTAATTGCTATTAAAGAAAAATATATAAAAGATGTTTGATTTTTTACATTTTGTCTTAGTTATGTGGAAAGTATCATCATGGAAGTATGGGTGAGTGTTATCTATTTTTTTATTTAGTTAAAAAATATTTCTAAATTATTACCGAAAAAAATTAATAAATGAAATGAAACTTGATATTATGTACCACAAAATTTTTAATAAACTACAACTAGTTTCGGTTATAGAGTCATCTTCAGGACTAAAAAGTTAATAGTGTTTGAAAATTTGATGATTCGATATTTATTTTTATAAAAAATTTAATTTTCCAAAAATTAAACAATTTAATTAACAATATCATAAAGAAACCTATAAATAATAATACTTGGTACGGGTTTTTTTTTATTCCATTTTATATGATTATTTTAATTTTTTTTATGTATATATAAATTTAAAGTTCCATTTGGATTATTCATATCGAGATGGTTTATTAGAATTTAATATTTTCTTATCGATTTACCTACAATTCACATTTAGTAATAAATAATCTAAAATTATCTTGTTAAGATTTGTAAATAAATAATTTATAGATTATCCTAGATTTAGTAACAAAATAAAAATTTTTGATTCAGGATAACTTTTAAAAAATATTGCGAAAAAATTGAATCCGCTACTTAAAGAATAAAAAAATTTAATATATATGTAACTCAATTAATTTGTGATTAATTGGTGAAAATCGCAATTTTCTACCTTTTTTATTTTTCTTAGAAATGAAAATTATATGAACGCTTGTTAATAATTATAAAATGAAAATTATGTGAATACTGGTTAAAATTTAAAAAATTTTAACTTTGATCTATTAGTAGCTATCCATTTGGTGATCAAAAAATTTTAAATTTGGTGAAAATATAGCCGAATTAGTTTGCTATTAATTGGTGAAAATTGCATTTTTCTACATTTTTTATTTTTCTTAGAAATGAAAATTACGTGAATGCTGGTTAATAATTTTAATAATTTTAACTTTGATCTATTAGTAGCTATCCATTTGGTGATCAAAAAATTTTAAATTTGGTGAAAATATAGCCGAATTAGTTTGCTATTAATTGGTGAAAATCGCATTTTTCTACATTTTTTATTTTCCTTAGAAATGAAAATTATATGAATGCTTGTTAAAAATTTTTAAAATTTTAACTTTGATCTATTAGTAGCTATCCATTTGGTGATCAAAAAATTTTAAATTTGGTGAAAATATAGCCGAATTAGTTTACTATTAATTGGTGAAAATCGCATTTTTCTACATTTTTTATTTTTCTTAGAAATGAAAATTATACGAATGCTTGTTAATAATTTTTAAAATTTTAACTTTGGTCCATTATTAACTGTCCATTTGGTGATCAAAAAATTTTAAATTTGGTGAAAATATAGCTCAGTTAGTTTGCTATTAATTGGTGAAAATTGCATTTTTCTACTTTTTTTATTTTTCTTAGAAATGGAAATTATGTGAATGTATGTTAATAATTTTTAAAATTTTAACTTTGATCCATTATTAACAGTCCATTTGGTGATCAAAAAATTTTAAATTTGGTGAAAATATAGCGCAATTAGTTTGCTATTAATTGGTGAAAATCGCATTTTTCTACATTTTTTATTTTCCTTAGAAATGAAAATTACGTGAATACTTGTTAATAATTTTAAAAATTTTAACTTTGATCTATTAGTAGCTATCTATTTGGTAATCTAAAAATTTAAAATTTAGTAAAAAAAGTAAAAAATAAAGCTGTCATAATTTAATTTGTGTAAGTGTACATTTAAAAAAATTATATTAACACTGAATTAATTCTGGTAGTTCGAAAGTAAAAAAAAATAATAAAAAATCAAAAGGAACTAGTTAAAAAGTTTTTACATTTGGGACATAATAATACTACGATTTTTTTTATAAAATGCAAAACTAGACAAATTTAATTGCGGCAACTGTAAAAAGGTAAAAATTTTAGCTGTCATAATTTAATTTGTATAAGTATAAATTAAAAAAAATATATTAATTCTAGTAGTTCGGAAGTAAAAAAATGAATAAACAATTTAAAATGGAACTAGTTAAAAAATATCACATTTGCAAAAATTTCAAAACAAGACAAATTTAATTGCGGCAGCTATAAAAATTAAAAAATATAGCTGTCATAATTTAATTTGTGTAAGTATACATTAAAAAAAATTATATTAATTCTAGTAATTCGAAAGTAAAAAGCTGTAAAAAGGTAAAAAATATAGCTGTCATAATTTAATTTGTGTGAGTTAATTTCTTAAAATATTAATTTTTAGCTTAAATAATTATTTTAAAATATTTTGATTTTTTGTTTCAGTCAGTAGCAGTGATTTTTATGATATTCATCGTTTCCACGAAACTCTATAAACTAACAGACGACGAAATTGAAGCTGTTGTTACATCAAAACCAATCAGTTTCGGTTCACTAAAAACCTTCGACTACGCCACAGAATCAACATTATTAAACGATGATCCGATTCCATCTTTTAAACCATCCAAAGAATTATTGTTATTCTCTCAAAAAGATTTCGAAAATTATCAAACTGAATTACAACCGCCTAAAAATATGTACAAACATTTATTAATGCTTAATGGAAATTCGGAAAATTATGAAAATGAATCTGAAGAAAGAGAAGAAGATCAAGATTATATTTATGGTAAACAAAAAAATTATGATTTTGAAAGATATAAAATAAGGATGAATAAATTAAAAAAGAAACATCATCAACAACATCGATTAGAAGAATCTGAATTTCCGCTACATCAAAAATACATAAAAAAACAAAAAAATAATCGAAATAAAAATGGTAACAAAAAAGATTTTTATAATGAAAAAATGAGGAAATATAGAGATCATTATCATACCAGTAATACATGTAATTTATAATATTACAAATTTATTTATTTATATATTAGATGTGTTATTTATAATTTTTTTATTGGGAAAATCAACAAAAATAATCACTCTGTAATTTTACTTTGAAAACAAACAGCAAATTAAATTAATTTTAATAAATTAAATCGATTAAAAATCGTTTTTTTTTTTAATCGATTGTTTATGAACTTAGACCCACAAAATCCCCCACAAAAATAGATTTTTTTAATTTGAAAATTATATTGAAAATTAAATAAAAAATGTTCATAAAATGTATATTCCTTTATATCAGAACCTTCTAATTAGATTTTTTCGGCGATTAAGTAGATTTTAAAAAAACCATAATTTACTGGATGTCTGATTATATACGAATAAAAATAAAAAGATCACTCCTAGGACTATTTATTTAATTAAAGTAAACATTTAATTGTGCCCTGGTGGAATATTTTGACTAAATATTGTATTTTAACCGAATTATTCCACCAATTTTATATTTTATAAAAAATATCACTCCCAGGACTATTTAATTAAAATAAAAATTTTATTGTACCGTGGTGGAATATTTTGACTAAATATTGTATTTTAACCGAATTATTCCACCAATTTTATATTTTATAATAAATATCACTCCCAGGACTATTTAATTAAAATAAAAATTTTATTGTGCCGTGGTGGAATATTTTGACTAAATATTGAATTTTAGACTAATTATTCCACCAATTTTATATTTTATAAAAAATATCACTCCCAGGACTATTTAATTAAAATAAAAATTTTATTGTGCCGTGGTGGAATATTTTGACTAAATATTGAATTTTAGACTAATTATTCCACCAATTTTATATTTTATAAAAAATATCACTCCCAGGACTATTTAATTAAAATAAAAATTTTATTGTACCGTGGTGGAATATTTTGACTAAATATTGTATTTTAACCGAATTATTCCACCAATTTTATATTTTATAAAAAATATCACTCCCAGGACTATTTAATTAAAATAAAAATTTTATTGTACCGTGGTGGAATATTTTGACTAAATATTGTATTTTAACCGAATTATTCCACCAATTTTATATTTTATAAAAAATATCACTCCCAGGACTATTTAATTAAAATAAAAATTTTATTGTGCCGTGGTGGAATATTTTGACTAAATATTGAATTTTAGCCTAATTATTCCACCAATTTTATATTTTACCAAAAACATCACCCCCAGGAATATTTAATTAAAGTAAAAATTGTATTGTGCCGTGGTGGAATATTTTGACTAAATATTGTATTTTAGCCGAATTATTCCACCAATTTTATATTTTATTGTACATCACTCTTCAGAATTTTTGGAGTTTTTATGAAATTTTTGGCATTTTGAATGTTTAAGATTATCTACTTTTTTGAAGTTTTTTAATTTTAATAATTTTTAAATGCATAATCTGACAATTTTGACATTTAAGAGTATCGATTTTTTTTTAAATTTCCCATAATTTTCACTATTTTTACATATGTTATCTCTATTTATCTCTAATTTCCCTGTTTTTTTTCATCTTTTTCTAGTTTTTTCCTATTTTGCCCAATTTTTCCTTATTTTTCCATAATTTTTCCTATTTATCACAAAATTTTCCCATTTTTTTTTACTATTTTTCGCAATTTTATCTTGTTTCCTATTTTTCCCAATTTTTCCTATTCACTATTTTTTCTGTTTTCCCTGTTTGTCTCTATTATTTTCTATTTTTTTACATTTTCCATATTTTCGTATATTTTCCCATATGTGTTCCTATTTTTATCTAATTTCACTATTTTTGGTACGACATCTAGTTTTTTATTATTCAGATATTTATTATATCCATGATTGCAATATCAAAAATGTTGAATTTTGATGTAGAATATACACGTAATGAAAAATCATGCGCTGTAGCAACGACAAAAATGCATTAGCATCCAAGTTCGTTATTAATAGTTGAATTTAGATGGGATAACTGGCATTATATTATAAATGTGTCGTAAAATAACTACATAATGAAAAATCATGCGCAGTGTCAACGACAAAACTACATTAGAGACTAAATTTGTTATTAGTCATTGGATTTAAACGTTGCAAACGCAATAGTATTGTATATGTGAAGTACATTACATATATAAACAAAAATCATGCGTAGAACCAATAACACAAGAGCACTAGCGTCTATCTCCATTATAATTGGTCCAAGTAGAACGCGGAAAACGACGCTATATTTGAAATGTAACGTAAAATTTACACGTAATGAAAAATCATGCGCAGTAGCAACGACAAAAATACATTAGAGGTTAAATTTGTTATTAGTCGTCGGATTCAAACGTGACAAACGTAACTGTATTGTATATGTGATGTACATTACATACATACACAAAAATCATGCGTAGAACCAATAACATAAGAGCACTAGCGTCTATCTCTATTATTATTGGTTCAAATAGAACGAGGAAAACGACACTATTTTTGAAATGTGACGTAGAATCATGCGTAACGATTCTTAAAGGTAAAATATTGATAATATTGAAGATAAGTAATAGGTTTTAATTTGTGTCATTTATCAAAATTATTTAAAAGTCATTCGTTAAAGTTGTTTTTTATATAATTCATGATTCTGGTCAGATTTTAAGATGCTGTTCGGAAAGTGTATAAAATATTAAACCAGACCACTTGAATGGCGTCGTAAATCAGTGGGTGTTGTTATAAGTATCAGAGACGTCATCGAAAGGTAAAAAGGAAATATTCAGATAGAATCAGTGTCAAGTCGAATATAAGATTTTGTTATCGGTGATTCATTTTTTGAAATTAGATTGAAAACCAAAAAGGTTAGATGAGAAACAAAATGATTAAGATTTCCTGTATCACTTTAAATTTAATAAACATTCAAACAATTTGCTGATATAATATTCAATTTTCTTTTATCAACAAATTACTTGATGCAATTACAAGTAATTATAAAGTATGAATCATCAAAAGTGGGTTCAAACGGAGTGCACACATGTATGTATGTATGTAAATAAGTATGTATGCGGTTGTGACGCATCTTAAAATAAACTCGAAATATTCTTGGAAAAAGCCCATTATGTCATTTTCATTTTATAAATGGGTCTCTGTGTCAATTTATATTTAAAATCTCGTTCTCATTTAAACAACTAATTAAAACATCAAATTATTATTCATAAAAGATAAATCACACTAATAGAAAAAAAAAACAATAAAATGGATAAAATTTGGTATGGGAGAAAATTTTAAAAATAAATCCCACCAAGGAAACAGTATAATCAAATATTAATTTCAAGAAACCGCAGAACGAGTGAAATTATAATTTGCCAACATGTTGAGTGCATTAACTTATGGGATTATTTTTGGCAAAAAATGTACCAGGTGTGATTATCAGTTATTAGTCAAGTACATGGTGGATGATTATCGATTATTAATCACATTTAGAATAAAAAATGTGCCGTACTTTTGTATTATAATTTTGCAATAAATGAAAATTTTTTATTTAAATTATCAAATTTTTGAATATTAAAAATTTATATTTTTATATGTACCAGAGTTTGTTTAACCATCCTCTGTTGTTACGTCATACATTGTCCAACTTTATTTCTCAATCAAGAAATGGATGAGACGGAATTATGACGCCATTAACATATTTCTTAACTATAATATCGACGTAAATGTTGTTTATTACTTTTGACAGTTCAATTCATTTTTAATTGTCAAAATGCCTTTCCGGTATGATGAGAAAGGGCAAAATTTAATTTTGAAGTTGTATAATTTCTTTTCAAGAAAAAGGAATGCTGGAGTACCGATTTTACGGTTAAATGCAGTCTACAACGTTTGGGTTCACCCCAAATATATAATACATTTTTTTCGCCATTTAATCACGATTCGATCATCCGTATTTTTTTTTAATTTAATCAAAAATCATGCTTAGGAACGTTAAACATCCCCATGCTAGAAATTTGAAACAAATCAGTTAAAAAACGGAGGTTTCAATTAAAAAATAAATTATTAAATTATGTAAAAAGGTACGCAAAATATAATTTTTGGCATTACCAATTTATTTATACAAACATACCTTAACATGCGTCATTGAAAATAATCCTTAACATATGTCATTGATTATATTTTAATTTTGAGGTTATCTGTAAAATAACATTAAAATAATATAGGATACACGTAAAACAGAGGATTACGTCACCGATTATGACGTAACGGCAGAGGATGGTTAAACAAACTTTAATATACATTTCTTAGTAATCTATTAAATTAAAATTAAAAAATAATTTCTCGTGTCTCGTGGTTTATTTGGTTTATTGAACCGCATGATGTTAAAATAATTATGAAGAAGGAAATAAACTAGTCAGATGTTAAAAACATCATTTGTTTTTTTTTATCAATTACATCATCTAAATTGTATTAATACATGTTTTTTTTTAATAAAAAGTAATTTTTATATTTTTCTTCTTTCTATTTTGCATATTATATTTATTTCGATTTTTTACACTATAAATATTATCAAATCGAAGAATATTAAAAAAAAAAACTAAAAGTATTTTTGCTACTTCTTCCTATAAATTATTTTAAATTGGTTCTAATTATTATGAATGAAATTATTTTTGCTCAGATGTGGACCAAAAAAATTTTGACTTCAATAAACAGCTACAGTACACAGTGGCGTAGGAACGAAGGGTTTTGGTGACAAACACCCCCCACTCCAGAAATATTTTTTGTAAGAAAAAAATTTAACTTAACATTATAATTTCATTTCAGAATTATTTAACCCCCCTGAAAATATTTCTTATTACGCCACTGACTGAACATTTAATTGTTAATTATTCTCTTAACAAAAAAATGAAAGTGGTTGAAATTTGTCTTAGGAATAGTATTAAAAATGATTTCCATTTTTTACTATATTTTGGAAAATTTCTAAAAGAATTATAAAAAAACCAAAATGAAGCAAGTGCAATTCTGAAGAAAAAAGATTCCATGAGTTTTTTTAATAATCAAAAAATAATTAAAATGTAATTTTTCATTCAATGTAGTTTAAAATACTTATTGCCGTATAAATGCCGGCAATGCCGCATATTTTCACGTAGATTAGATCGGCAGGAGAGACTGAAATTTATACATTTTTGCTCTTTTTACATCCAACTTAGGAGGGAAAGTATTGTGAACGAACTAAAAAAATGTTTCGAGATGAAAATGGAAATATCCATTTCGAGGTCACCTGAGACCATTAAGACAATTTCCAGATGGAAGTCTATCTGCCTGTGTGTGTATATTCTTCTACTATAGAGGCCACACGTTTAATCCGATTGAGCTGAAATTTGGATTTCCATAGGAAGAACCCATTACTTTTTGTAAATAAAACACCCTGTATATTTTTACATTTTTGGTTTACCACTCCGGTGGCCTTTATGACAATAATTAATTATTATAAATCAGATGCTGCGTTGCTAAGATATTCAAATTTTTATTAAATTTTCTGAAAAATTACATTTTAAAAATATTGAAATTTTAAGAATTTGCTCAAAGTTACCTTATATATGAATTTAGTCCATATTTCACAATTATTTAAATATGTACAAGGTGTTTTTATACTTATAGGAATTTTCGAACCAAATAATACGATTCTTTTTTCATAACGATATTTTTTTTTTAATTTCTGCTCAACGAGATAATTGGATCACTCTGTATAACTGGAAAGCCTAGAAACTTTATTTAGGTGTCAACACGTTTCGTGAAATATCTTATACGATTATCGATAGTCACGATACCACTCGTTGTATTATATATGATAAAAATTATTTTTACGAAAAATAAGAAATTCATAAAAAGTTCCAGTACCGAGTGTGATTTTTTTTCAACCCATAAAACAATGAACAATAACATTCCGTTCACTTTTGTTTGTATTAATCATTTTTTTAAGAATTATTGTTTATGTATAAATTGCTCGTTTTTAGAAATTTTCTAAATTTTGAAAATTTCCTAATTGTTTTTTTTTTGAAAAATAAAATTTTTTGTTTTAATTTATATTAATATCATTTTAATTATGATTGTTTTTTGAAAGTTTCGTTTTTCTTGTAGTTTTTTAAAAATGTCCTCCAATAGCATTTTTTTTTTAATTTTTGAAAATTTTCAAATGGATTTTTTTTGGAAAATTAAAATTTGTGTTTCCTCATTTTTAATATTTTTTATAAATTTTCGTTTTTGTCGTAGTTTTTTAAAAATCATTTAAAACATTTCCCGAAACTTTCTTAATTTTTAAATAATTCCTAATGGAATTTTCTTTTGGAAAATTCAAAATTTATGTTTGAATGTTTCCTTATTTTTAATATATTTTTTGAAATTTTCGTTTTTGTCCTAATTTTTAAGAAATTTTCTTAATTTTTAAAAAATTTCCAACGGTACTTTTTTATTTTTGAAAATTTCGTAATAGTTTTTTTTTGGAAAAATCCAAATTTTTGTCTTTATTTTTAATGTCTCGCTGAGTTTTAATATTTTTTTGAAATTTTCGTTTTTGTCCTAATTTTTAAGAAATTTTCTTAATTTTTAAAAAAATTCCAACCGTATTTTTGTATTTTTGAAAATTTCGTAATAGTTTTTTTTTTGGAAAAATCCAAATTTTTGTCTTTATTTTTAATGTCTCGCTGAGTTTTAATATTTTTTTGAAATTTTCGTTTTTGTCCTAATTTTTAAGAAATTTTCTTAATTTTTAAAAAAATTCCAACCGTATTTTTGTATTTTTGAAAATTTCGTAATAGTTTTTTTTTTGGAAAAATCCAAATTTTTGTCTTTATTTTTAATGTCTCGCTGAGTTTTAATATTTTTTTGAAATTTTCGTTTTTGTCCTAATTTTTAAGAAATTTTCTTAATTTTTAAAAAAATTCCAACCGTATTTTTGTATTTTTGAAAATTTCGTAATAGTTTTTTTTTTGGAAAAATCAAAATTTTTGTCTTTATTTTTAATATCTCGCTGAGTTTTAATATTTTTTTTGAAATTTTCGTTTTTGTCCTAATTTTTAAGAAACTTTCTTAATTTTTGAAAAATTTCCAACGGTACTTTTGTATTTTTGAAAATTTCGTAATAGTTTTTTTTTTGGAAAAATCAAAATTTTTGTCTTTATTTTTAATATCTCGCTGAGTTTTAATATTTTTTTTGAAATTTTCGTTTCTGTCCTAATTTTTAAGAAACTTTCTTAATTTTTAAAAAATTTCCAACGGTACTTTTATATTTTTGAAAATTTCGTAATAGTTTTTTTTTTGGAAAAATCAAAATTTTCGTCTTTATTTTTAATGTCTCGCCGAGTTTAAATATTTTTTATAAATTTTCGTTTTTGTCGTAGTTTTTAAAAAATCATTTAAAATAATTTCCTGAAACTTTCTTAATTAATTTTTAAATATTTCCTAACTGTATTTTTTTTGGAAAATCCAAAATTTGTTTTTGATTTTTAATTTTTTTTGAAATATTCGTTTTCGTCAGATTTTTATTAAAAAAAATTTAAATGTCCTAAAGTCTTCAATATGAATTTCTATTTTTTGTAGATAAAAATATATTTCTATTTCTTATGTTTATTTAATAATACAGTTTATAAATGTTTATTTTGGGAAAATTAAAATAATAGTTTAATTGATGGATACAATAAAGTAGATCTAATAGAACGTAGAATTTTACGTCTATTAGTTTATTTTTAATCAAGATCATGTAGGTGTGTATCTATAAAAACATACTTATCTGTATTTATCAACGAATCCCATTTTTCATCACTAACTAAAACATTTCATTATATTTTTATCACTACTCATTTATTTACATACGGTTATTTTTATGTTATCAATATTTTTGTTATAAATCTCGATTTTTTTTTTTTGTAATGTTTCCGTAAGAAAAGAAGATTTCAACTAGATAAAAGATTTTACGGTTGTCAGACAGAGAGACCTTGTCTAGTAATGAAATATACCATTTAAGGTAAAGACAAAGTCGAACGTAAAAGTAATGCCATAATTGATTTAAGTTCAATGTAACTGGATAATATTAAACAGAATATTTTTAATTCTATAAAAATCTAAATACAAAATAATATTCTGGATATTACATATATGTAATACTCCTATATCGCCAACGTCCTATCTTTACCTGTACAAACAAAGTATTCCGACAGAAGGAGATGCAAGATCGGAATTGGGTGCCAACGCACATGCGTCATATACATAAATTACATTGGCGTCGTGTCCCGTGGTGAAAAAGGAACCTAGAGAAAAGGAAAGTTAAGCAAACGTAGGCAATTTTACAGCTGTGACGCCTATGACTTATCCGAGACTGCGTGAGAGAGAAACGATCGTCTACACTCTACTATCGGCGACACACTTCTCTCTCAAGCTGGCTATATAGGAGTATTACATATATGGGAAATTATTAAATTGAGAATATTCGCGAAAATAATGCACAACTACCAATTACGAGATAACTTTTAATTTGACTACGAGTTACATCGGCAGTCAATGTGTTAAAGGTAGAAGATATTATTTCTAACAAAATATTTTTATGTAATATATTTTTTCACTCTACGTACGTTTCGTTAACTATGTTAACATCATCAGGAGATGATGATAATCTACTCTAGCGGCGATACTATGTGGAAAATAAGGCCTAAAAACCTATATATATTTCTTTAACGCCCTCTAGCGGCGATACTGTGCGGAATTCGAAAAAAAAAGTACAGACAGAATTTGTAGGAAATTTTATGTTCTCCAATTTTGGTCTTTTGTAATTTTTTATAAAAATTCATAATTTTGCCTAAAATTCTAAAAATAAGGCGCAAAAACCTATATAAATTTCTTTCATGCCCTCTAGCGGTGATACTGTGCGGAATTTGAAAACAAAGTACCAACATAATTTGTAGGAAATTTTATGTTTTACAATTTTGATATCTTGTAATTTTTTATAAAAATTCATAATTTAGGATTAAAACCTAAAAATAAGGTGCAAAAATCTATATATATTTTTTTAACGCCCTCTAGCGGCGATACTATGAGGAATTCGAAAAAAAAAGTACAAACATAATTTGTAGGAAATTTTATGTTCTACAATTTTGATATCTTGTAATTTTTTATAAAAATCCATAATTTAGGATTAAAATCTAAAAATAAGGTGCAAAAATCTATATATATTTTTTTAACGCCCTCTAGCGGCGATACTATGAGGAATTTGAAAAAAAAAGTACAAACATAATTTATAGGAAATTTTATGTTCTCCAATTTTTGTCTTTTGTAATTTTTTATAAAAATTCATAATTTGGGATAAAAATCTAAAAATAAGGTGCAAAAATCTATATATATTTCTTTAATGCCCTCTAGTGGCGATACTATGCGGAATTCGAAACAAAAGTACAGACATAATTTGTAGGAAATTTTATGTTCTACAATTTTGATTTCTTGTAATTTTTTATAAAAATCCATAATTTTGGTTCAAAATCTAAAAATAAGGTGCAAAAATCTATATATATTTTTTTAACGCCCTCTAGCGGCGATACTATGAGGAATTCGAAAAAAAAGTACAAACATAATTTGTAGGAAATTTTATGTTCTACAATTTTGATATCTTGTAATTTTTTATAAAAATTCGTAATTTAGGATCAAAACCTAAAAATAAGGTGCAAAAATCTATATATATTTTTTTAACGCCCTCTAGCGGCGATACTATGAGGAATTCGAAAAAAAAGTACAAACATACTTTGTCGGAAATTTTATGTTCTACAATTTTGATATCTTGTAATTTTTTACAAAAATTCATAATTTAGGATTAAAATCTAAAAATAAGGTGCAAAAATCTATATATATTTTTTTAACGCCCTCTAGCGGCGATACTATGAGGAATTTGAAAAAAAAAGTACAAACATAATTTATAGGAAATTTTATGTTCTCCAATTTTTGTCTTTTGTAATTTTTTATAAAAATTCATAATTTGGGATAAAAATCTAAAAATAAGGTGCAAAAATCTATATATATTTTTTTAACGCCCTCTAGCGACGAAACTATGCGAAATTCTAAAAAACAGTAACGACAAAATGTGTACAAAATTTTATGTTCTACAACTTTCATATCCTCTAGTTTTCATAAAAATTCATAATTGTGGCCATTTAAAAAAATATGGAAAAAAACAACTTATTGATACATTTGGCAACAATGGCAAAATTTTTGAAAATTCAAATCATGCCAAATTAAACTATAATACCTACAAAATATATGTGTAAAAATTTATTTCCATCTTATTTAGTAATGAAGTCATCACTTATAGCAACTGTCACTTCCGGTTATCCTATTAACACCAAAATATATACAGGTCGTCTCCTTGCTACCCTAAATATGTATATAAAATTTCATTTAAATCGGTTCAGCCGTTTAGACGCTATCGTGTTCACACACATACACACAGACAGACATCATGCTAAAAATGGTATAATTGGATACAGACGACCTTATAAAAAACATAAAATAATTTAAAATAAAATGTAACGCTTAAATAACCGGTAACATCATTTATCTGTTATAGTCCTTCCAATATTAATTGAAACTATTTCAATTGTAGAATGCTAATCTCTTTTTTAAACAGTTAAGTGATTGGCGGTTTTTATATTCTTGTGTAAACGTATTTGTTATAACAAATATTATTCTAATAAATACGTTTACACAAGAATATAAAAACCGCCATTCAGTTATGTGAAGAAAATTAGTTAAAACAAACATTAACATTTTTTAAAAATATATTTTATACTGGAAAATGGAATAGGACCGTACTTGGAAAAGTTCTTAAACTACAATTTATTGTCAAAACCTATTAAAAAATTCGATATGGTTGGATAAAGCACAAATGTTGGTTCTTATTTTCTTGTGTAAACGTATTTATTAGAAGAAAACTTGTTATAATAAATACATTTACACAAGAATATAAAAACCGTCATTCACTTATCTGTTCAGAAAAAAAATTCAAAAATATATTTTACAGTGAAACTGGAACAGGATTGTACTTAGAAAAATTCATAAAATACAGTTCACTGTCAAAACCTGAATAAAATTTTTTCAAAAAAGATACCAACATTCTACAAACGAAAAGTTACAATTAAATTTGAAAGAATTATACAGGGTGGTTCACCGGTCTGTAAACTAAAAACTAAACAATTTTTTTTATATCTGTTTTTATATCAGAAAAGACAACAATCTAAAAATAATTTTAATTATAGAGAGTGCTCCAGGAAAGTGAAAATTGTATATAAAATTATGAAACGTACGCAAATTTTGATCACCCTCTATACATTTTGTTTTTACGCCGCCAAGTAGAAATCAAAAAGTTAATTAAAACAAGGACATATATCCAATTTTATGTCGTTTGGCCGGAACAGGTTAAAAAAATACGATTTTAAAAAAATATAGGGTGTTCCATTTAAAAAAATATATGACTCACATATATATCTACTTTCCTGTAAAATTATTTTTAGATTGTTGTTTTTTTTCATATTAATCTAACTGTGAAAACGGATTAAAAAACTGTACCACCCTGTATATACGTAGTAACTGATAAAAATTTGTCTGTTTTTACATTTTGTACGACAAAATTTTTATTATAATGATTTACTTTTCAGTTCACGAATACCATGATATGTTAATAGTTTATGGTGAAACTCGCAGTAATAGTTTAAGATTTTATGGTGAATAATACCCAGAACGACGATAATCAAATGTAAAATTTTTTTCAATTTGTCCCATAAATTATTAGAAACAAGAAAAAGTTTAATTAGTTTTTTTTTGTACATTTTGTATAGCAGAATGTTAATATTAAATCTCTATTTCACATATACGATGTAGCCAAATTTTTATTTAATTTTTGATAAATTTGTTTTCTCAAGTGATGTGCACTTTTCAATTAATTACTAATTTTTGCTTTTTGTACTTTGTTACCAACAGTGGCGTACATATTTCAATTAATTTATAATAATAGAGTTTTTTTTTTAAAAATAATAAATACCAATTTTTAAGATGTAACGCGAACTTTTTCTTTTTGATGTTAAATTGACATTTATGTCATAAAAATTGACTTTTTAATAATTGTTAATTAAAAATTTTCCCGTTTATAATATTTGACAGTTTGATAAATGACGTTGAAATCACATTTGTCAAAAAAATTAACGTTTTATCAAATATTTTGAATTTTGACTTATATGTACAAGTCACAAAATGTCGAGTTAGATTAAATTTGACGTTTGTATGATTTGACATTTAACAAATGATGTTAAAATGATTTTTACGTCACAAAATTTGACGTTTTAATAAAAAAGTGTCTAATTACGTCAAATTTGACAATTTTTCCATTTGTAATATTTGACAGTTGTTGACAAATGACGTTCAAATGACATTTATCACAAAATTTGACTTTTTGTCAAATATTTTGAATTTTGACTTATATGTCAAATTTGACGTTTGTATGATTTGACAGTTAACAAATGATTTTAAAATGATTTTTACGTCACAACATTTGACGTTTAGTTAAATATTTTGACGTTGACAGCTGAAAAATGACTTTTATAAGAACACAATAAAAAATATAATGGATATGCGTTTCGGGACTTCGGCCCATCGAGCTAACATTTTTACTTTCCCGGACCCATTAAAGGGAAAGTAAGGTGAACGAGCAAAAAAAAATTGAGATATCGATGGAAATATCCATTTTGAGGTCCCCCAAGAAGATTGAAACCATTTCCAGCGCATGGTCTGTCTGTGTGTCTATGTGTCTGTGTGTAATCTTCCACGATAACTGCCGAACCGTTTGACCAATCAAGCTGAAATTTGGTATGGAGGGTCGGTGTGTGCCTAGAATGCGACCATTAGATTTTGGTTTAAATTGGTACAGTAGAAGGTCCTCAAGACCGACATTGATTAATTGCACATATAACATTTTTTTACTTTTTTTAAATTTTAAGGACAAATTATACAATTTAGTGCAAAATGTTGTAGTACAAAGTTTTAGAGCATAAAATTCCTTACAACTTTTGTCTCAAGCTTTTTCCAGAATTTTCAATAGTTGCGCCACTAGATGGCGCGTAAAAATGTGCTTGTATGTTTTCTCCAGTTTTTCTTGATTTTGAGGACAAAAAATACACTTTGGTGCAAAATGTTGTAGTACAAAGTTTTATAGCATAAAATTCCCTACAACTTTTGTTTCAAAAATTTTTCCGAATTCCTCATAGTTTCGCCGCTAGATGGCGAGAAAAATACACATTTATAATTTTCCATTTTTTCTGGGGCGACACAGCCGATTTTTTATGTTATGAAGCATGAATAGCTCATACGACCCTGGTTAAACTTTTCACATACAAAACAGTTCTAAAAATTTGAACTGGAAAAAAATTTTGCTATATCGGATACCGGAAGGGCTAGTCCGATTATGCTCAAATTCAATAGGATAGAATAAACTAACTTATAATGTAAAAACTGGAACTCGATTAGAGCTTTCGTTCGATAATTATAGTGTTTACATCCAGTGAGACGTCTGAACAAGATTATAAAATAGGGGTTAGATATGAATAATGAGGTTTTTGTGTCATAAAATAAAAAGGAAAATATTTATTTAAAAAGAATAGCAGCTGGTTTAGAATGTCGAAAAGTTTAAACAACATGGACTTATTTTTATATGTAATTTCTAAAAATATATAAAGATGATTCCAGGCTAGATTTCTGTGCCAAAAATAAATTATTTGCATCCCAGATCACTTATTAATATTATGAAAATAATTTATTACATGTAACTAGGTATTTACTTTTACTATATTTTTTTGCACATATATATATATAAATATTTTTGTTTAAATTAACAATAAACAAATTATGATAACAAAATACAATACTTATTACCTATAATTTTTAGATATTTCAACATTTATAATATATGATAATATTAGAAATAAATATCTAGTAAAATTATATTAATAAAAAAAAATAAAAATATGGCGCACACTTCACGGACAAAAACTGCGTCATATCATCTAAATATAATAAATTATATATAAATATTAATTTTTAAAATTACACATTAACCAAAAACCATCAACAAGTAAAATAATTATTTTTTTAACACTCAATACTTACTCAAAAAATAATTACGCCACTGTTAAAAAGTTTTATTCTTAAAACTAAACTTAAAATTATAAAACTGACAATGATTCACGGCGACGTTCGTATTTTTCCGAATATTCCCGAATAAATTTGAAACTTTAGAGTGGCTAAAAATGGACAGAAGAGGAGCGTCTCGACGCCAAAATTTTGTTATGGAAAATACGCAATCTCTGTATACGTCATAAATAAAATTTTTTTTATTAAAATTCGTCATGATCAAATGGTATATATATATAAAAATCCCATAACAGTTAAATGATTTAAAAGTAGGTAATTAATGGGAAATCAAAAGAAATTTAAATATAGAATTATGTTCTAAGTTTAGATATTAGAAACTACTTGTTGATTTGCTTGACACTGCGAATACGTTTAAAAAAATATTTATTTTTGTGTGGCACGAATAGATACATTTTAATTCCGGTCAAAACTAATTAAAAAATTAAACCAATAAAAACATTATAAGGAATAAATAATATTCTTAATATCTAACTTTAATTCCCGTCCAATTATCAAAAGATTCTTTTATAGTCAATATTTTTGAATTTAAAATATTTTTTCTTATAGGACCTCAATTTTATTTAATACGGAGCTTTGAAATCGACATTTTTTTCTTTATCTAATTATGTAGAATATTTTATTATGTTTTGATAATAAATTGTAGTTTGGGAACTTTTTTAAGTACGGTCCTGTTCTATTTTCACTGTAAAATATATTTTTGCAAAATGTTAATGTTTTTTCTGAACCAACTTTATTCAGTTAAGTTAATAGTGGTTTTTATTTTCTTCTGTAAACGTATTTATTATAACAAATATTCTAATAATTACGTTTACACAAGAAAATAAGAACCATATCGAATAATTAATTTTTTATTAGGGTTTTGACAATAAATTGTGGTTTGGGAATTTTTTGAAGTACGGTTCTGTCCTATTTTTATTATAAAATATATTTTTGAAAAGTTTTTTGTGACCAAATTTTAATCTGTTAAGTGATTGACGGTTTTTATTTTCTTGTGTAAACGTATTTATTATAACAAAATATTCTAATAAATACGTTTACACAAGAATATAAAAACCAACATTTAGGATTTTTTAATTTTCATTGTACATTATATTTTTGAAAAGTGTTATTGTTTTTATTTATTTTTTGATTATAGTTATTTAAGAAAATTGAATTTAATAGAGCGCATGAAACAGAACCGTACTTAGAAAAATGAAATAAAAATATAGGTCATTAAAAAATATAGCTGAGTGTGACACTTCAAAGACGAAACGTTGCTTTAAAAAAAAATTGGACTTTCAATACATTGTGATTTTTTTTTCGAATTTGATAAGATTTTCGAGTTTGTTTAAGTTTTTTAGAGTTTGTGATAGTATTTTAGAGTCTGACAATATTTTCGAATTTGTTATATTTTTCTCGAGATTGTGACATTCTGAACATTTGAATTTTCCACCATTTTTTGACATTTTTAACCCGTTTTTTATATTCTTCTTCAGTTTTTGATGTTCCCATCCAGTTTTTGACATTTCCATCGAGATTTTGCGATTTATATGTAGTTTTTGATACTTCCATCTAGTTTTTAAGATCTTCCTCCATATTTTGACATTTCCATCTAATGTATGACATTTCCATCTAGATTTTGACATTTCCAATCATATTTTGACATTTCCATCTAATGTATGACATTTCCATCTAGATTTTGACATTTCCATCCAGATTTTGACATTTCCATGTAGAGTTTGATATTTTCATTATTGTTTTTGACATTTCCGTCTAGTATTTGACATGTTCAATCAAATTTTGAGATTTATATCCAGTTTTTGACATTTTCATCTAGATTTTGACAATTATATAGAGATTTTGACATTTCCATGTAGTTTTTGACATTTCCATTCAGTATTTGACATTTCTAAACAGTATTTACCATTTTCATCCAGATTTCGACATTTACAATCAGATTTTGACATTTCCATCTAATGTATGACGTTTCCATCTAGTTTTTGACATTCCCATCCAGATTTTGACATTTCCATATAGTTTTTGACATTTCCGTCTAGTGTTCAATCAAATTTTGAGATTTTTATCCAGTTTTCGACATTTTCATCTAGATTTTGACAATTATATAGAGATTTTGACATTTCCATGTAGTTTTTGACATTTCCATTCATTATTTGACATTTCCAAACGGTATTTAACATTTTCATCCAGTTTTTGACATTTCCATCCAGACTTTGACATTTCCATGTAGTTTCTGACATTTCCATTCATTATTTGACATTTACGAACAGTATTTAACATTTTCATAAAGATTTTGATATTTTCATCCAGTTTTTGGACATTTTCATCTCCAGATTTTGACATTTCCATCCAATTTTTGACATTTCCATCCATATTTTGACATTTACATGTAGTTTTGGCAGTTTTTTCCACTTTTTGTTATCCTATGTTAGCTTGAATTAGTGATATACTTGAAATTTGAATTTTTCACATTTTTCAGCACTTTATGACATTTCTCACATTTTTAACCCGTTTTTTATATTGCTATTCGGTATTTGATACTTTCATTCCGTGTTTAACACAGCCAAGAGCGTAGATATGAGGCGGTAAAAAGGTAATTTTCCTCCCTCCTTCCTTGTGGCTTTTTTCAAAGTTCAAGAGATTAAAAATGCATTGTTGCCTTTTCCAAATTCTAGAGAGGAAAAATGCATTGTTGTTTTTAGCATATTCGAGATAAGAAAAATGCCTTGTGGGTTTTTATAAGTTCAAGAAAAAAAAATTGCATTGTTGCCTTTTATCAAGTTCAAGAGATTAAAAATGCATTGTTGCCTTTTCCAAATTCTAGAGAGGAAAAATGCATTGTTGTTTTTAGCATATTCGAGATAAGAAAAATGCCTTGTGGGTTTTTATAAGTTCAAGAAAAAAAAATTGCATTGTTGCCTTTTATCAAGTTCAAGAGATTAAAAATACATTGTTGCCTTTTCCAAATTCTAGAGAGGAAAAATGCATTGTTGTTTTTAGCATATTCGAGATAAGAAAAATACCTTGTGGGTTTTTATAAGTTCAAGAAAAAAAAATTGCATTGTTGCCTTTTATCAAGTTCAAGAGATTAAAAATACATTGTTGCCTTTTCCAAATTCTAGAGAGGAAAAATGCATTGTTGTTTTTAGCATATTCGAGATAAGAAAAATACCTTGTGGGTTTTTATAAGTTCAAGAAAAAAAAATTGCATTGTTGCCTTTTATCAAGTTCAAGAGATTAAAAATGCATTGTTGCCTTTTCCAAATTCTAGAGAGGAAAAATGCATTGTTGTTTTTAGCATATTCGAGATAAGAAAAATGCCTTGTGGGTTTTTATAAGTTCAAGAAAAAAAAATTGCATTGTTGCCTTTTATCAAGTTCAAGAGATTAAAAATACATTGTTGCCTTTTCCAAATTCTAGAGAGGAAAAATGCATTGTTGTTTTTAGCATATTCGAGATAAGAAAAATACCTTGTGGGTTTTTATAAGTTCAAGAAAAAAAAATTGCATTGTTGCCTTTTATCAAGTTCAAGAGATTAAAAATACATTGTTGCCTTTTCCAAATTCTAGAGAGGAAAAATGCATTGTTGTTTTTAGCATATTCGAGATAAGAAAAATACCTTGTGGGTTTTTATAAGTTCAAGAAAAAAAAATTGCATTGTTGCCTTTTATCAAGTTCAAGAGATTAAAAATGCATTGTTGCCTTTTCCAAATTCTAGAGAGGAAAAATGCATTGTTGTTTTTAGCATATTCGAGATAAGAAAAATGCCTTGTGGGTTTTTATAAGTTCAAGAAAAAAAAATTGCATTGTTGCCTTTTATCAAGTTCAAGAGATTAAAAATACATTGTTGCCTTTTCCAAATTCTAGAGAGGAAAAATGCATTGTTGTTTTTAGCATATTCGAGATAAGAAAAATACCTTGTGGGTTTTTATAAGTTCAAGAAAAAAAAATTGCATTGTTGCCTTTTATCAAGTTCAAGAGATTAAAAATACATTGTTGCCTTTTCCAAATTCTAGAGAGGAAAAATGCATTGTTGTTTTTAGCATATTCGAGATAAGAAAAATACCTTGTGGGTTTTTATAAGTTCAAGAAAAAAAAATTGCATTGTTGCCTTTTATCAAGTTCAAGAGATTAAAAATACATTGTTGCCTTTTCCAAATTCTAGAGAGGAAAAATGCATTGTTGTTTTTAGCATATTCGAGATAAGAAAAATACCTTGTGGGTTTTTATAAGTTCAAGAAAAAAAAATTGCATTGTTGCCTTTTATCAAGTTCAAGAGATTAAAAATACATTGTTGCCTTTTCCAAATTCTAGAGAGGAAAAATGCATTGTTGTTTTTAGCATATTCGAGATAAGAAAAATACCTTGTGGGTTTTTATAAGTTCAAGAAAAAAAAATTGCATTGTTGCCTTTTATCAAGTTCAAGAGATTAAAAATACATTGTTGCCTTTTCCAAATTCTAGAGAGGAAAAATGCATTGTTGTTTTTAGCATATTCGAGATAAGAAAAATACCTTGTGGGTTTTTATAAGTTCAAGAAAAAAAAATTGCATTGTTGCCTTTTATCAAGTTCAAGAGATTAAAAATACATTGTTGCCTTTTCCAAATTCTAGAGAGGAAAAATGCATTGTTGTTTTTAGCATATTCGAGATAAGAAAAATACCTTGTGGGTTTTTATAAGTTCAAGAAAAAAAAATTGCATTGTTGCCTTTTATCAAGTTCAAGAGATTAAAAATACATTGTTGCCTTTTCCAAATTCTAGAGAGGAAAAATGCATTGTTGTTTTTAGCATATTCGAGATAAGAAAAATACCTTGTGGGTTTTTATAAGTTCAAGAAAAAAAAATTGCATTGTTGCCTTTTATCAAGTTCAAGAGATTAAAAATACATTGTTGCCTTTTCCAAATTCTAGAGAGGAAAAATGCATTGTTGTTTTTAGCATATTCGAGATAAGAAAAATACCTTGTGGGTTTTTATAAGTTCAAGAAAAAAAAATTGCATTGTTGCCTTTTATCAAGTTCAAAAGATTAAAAATACATTGTTGCCTTTTCCAAATTCTACATTTTTTAGACAATTAACGTTTCTAATCGAAACACATAGTGCAAATTTCATATTGTCATAACAGAACCAAAAAAACGACGTTGCCAAATATATAAAATAAAAAATGATTCTTTTTTGATTTTTTTAAGAAAAGTAAAACAAAACTTTTGGTGATATAATTCAGTCCCTATATTTAATATTTTTGGAAAACAAAAATTAATTATATTGCTATATTTTAGAGTCCAGCTTTTTTCTTGAAATTTTAAAAACTGTACCATCCAGTTTTTTCTTAATAAATTTTTATTTTCATAAATATTCTCTATATAAATAAATAAGACACTCCAAATTATTTATACCATCGTTCGATATATAAGAAAGTGAACTAAATTATTAGTAAAAAAAAAATTAGTTCATATAGTTTTATTATTCCGGAATCATATACAACTAATAAATTATTCATTGTCCAAAAACGAAATATTAATTTAACGATTGTAAGTTTGTTCGTTACGTTTGACATTTATTATTCGGACAATAAAATTTGTGGTGCCGTAAAATAACGTTGATGAATTCGTTATTAGCACTTAAATTGGTATAACATTGGATAATTAAAGCGAACCTTATAAAGAAAAGTGACTTGATTCAAAGCTCGTCCGACATTGTTTAAAACCTTCGACTTTTAACTTTCAATTGACCTTTAATTTTCGCTTCCTTAAATTTTATTATTATCATTATACTAAAGTATTTTTTTTTAGCATTAAATTTTATTTTAATTGCTGTTACTTATTATTATTATTAATTTTAATATTGCAGTAAAGTTTTAAATGAACCCTGAAAAGAACACGAAAAAATCAATACCAGATACATACAAAATTATTTATTTCATGTTTTTTTAAATAAAAAAAATAATAACTTTACTAGAAATATTCGGAAAGTTGGGTGGGATTACCCCATTTTTATTTATTTTTCCAAAACTATAAAAATTATGTGCACTAAAATATTGTAACATAATTAATTTGTTTTTTTCCAAAAAAATCAGCTAAATGTTTGTTATACTTTTCTCAAAAAACAGAAATAATCATTTTTTATTTTATATATTTGGCAACGTCGCTTTCTTGGTTCTGTTATGTCAATGATGTGAAGTTAGCACTGTGTGTTTCAAATATCACAAAAATGTGCTTAACAACAATGCATGTTTCTCCTCTAGAATTTGGATAATCAAGAATGCATTTTTCTTCTCTATATAGAATTTAGAAAAATGCAATTTTCTTCTCCAGAATTTGAAAAGAGCAACAATGCACTTTTATCATGATTTTAGAAACAAGCAACAATGCAATTTTCTTCTCTTCAACTTAGAGAAAACCTACATGCCAATTTTTACGCGCCCTCTAGTGGCCCAACTATTGGAAATTCTGGAAAAAGTTTGAAACAAAAGTTGTAGGGAATTTTATGCTCTAAAACTTTGTACTACAACATTTTGCACTAAAGTGTATTATTTGTCCTCAAAATCAAGAAAAACTAGAGAAAACATACATGCACATTTTTACGCGCCCTCTAGTGGCCCAACTATTGGAAATTCTGGAAAAATCTTAAGACAAAAGTTGTAGAGAATTTTATGCTCTAAAACTTTGTACTATATCATTTTGCACTGAAGTGTATTATTTGTCCTCAAAATCAAGAAAAACTAGAGAAAACATACATGCACATTTTTACGCGCCCTCTATTGGCCCAACTATTGGAAATTCTGGAAAAATCTTAAGACAAAAGTTGTAGAGAATTTTATGCTCTAAAACTTTGTACTATATCATTTTGCACTGAAGTGTATTATTTGTCCTCAAAATCAAGAAAAACTAGAGAAAACATACATGCACATTTTTACGCGCCCTCTATTGGCCCAACTATTGGAAATTCTGGAAAAATCTTAAGACAAAAGTTGTAGAGAATTTTATGCTCTAAAACTTTGTACTATATCATTTTGCACTGAAGTGTATTATTTGTCCTCAAAATCAAGAAAAACTAGAGAAAACATACATGCACATTTTTACGCGCCCTCTATTGGCCCAACTATTGGAAATTCTGGAAAAATCTTAAGACAAAAGTTGTAGAGAATTTTATGCTCTAAAACTTTGTACTATATCATTTTGCACTGAAGTGTATTATTTGTCTTCAAAATCAAGAAAAACTAGAGAAAACATACATGCACATTTTTACGCGCCCTCTAGTGGCCCAACTATTGGAAATTCTGGAAAAATCTTAAGACAAAAGTTGTAGAGAATTTTATGCTCTAAAACTTTGTACTATATCATTTTACACTGAAGTGTATTATTTGTCCTCAAAATCAAGAAAAACTAGAGAAAACATACATGCACATTTTTACGCGCCCTCTATTGGCCCAACTATTGGAAATTCTGGAAAAATCTTAAGACAAAAGTTGTAGAGAATTTTATGCTCTAAAACTTTGTACTATATCATTTTGCACTGAAGTGTATTATTTGTCCTCAAAATCAAGAAAAACTAGAGAAAACATACATGCACATTTTTACGCGCCCTCTATTGGCCCAACTATTGGAAATTCTGGAAAAATCTTAAGACAAAAGTTGTAGAGAATTTTATGCTCTAAAACTTTGTACTATATCATTTTGCACTGAAGTGTATTATTTGTCCTCAAAATCAAGAAAAACTAGAGAAAACATACATGCACATTTTTACGCGCCCTCTATTGGCCCAACTATTGGAAATTCTGGAAAAATCTTAAGACAAAAGTTGTAGAGAATTTTATGCTCTAAAACTTTGTACTATATCATTTTGCACTGAAGTGTATTATTTGTCCTCAAAATCAAGAAAAACTAGAGAAAACCTACATGCACATTTTTACGCGCCCTCTATTGGCCCAACTATTGGAAATTCTGGAAAAATCTTAAGACAAAAGTTGTAGAGAATTTTATGCTCTAAAACTTTGTACTATATCATTTTGCACTGAAGTGTATTATTTGTCCTCAAAATCAAGAAAAACTAGAGAAAACATACATGCACATTTTTACGCGCCCTCTAGTGGCCCAACTATTGGAAATTCTGGAAAAATCTTAAGACAAAAGTTGTAGAGAATTTTATGCTCTAAAACTTTGTACTATATCATTTTGCACTGAAGTGTATTATTTGTCCTCAAAATCAAGAAAAACTAGAGAAAACATACATGCACATTTTTACGCGCCCTCTATTGGCCCAACTATTGGAAATTCTGGAAAAATCTTAAGACAAAAGTTGTAGAGAATTTTATGCTCTAAAACTTTGTACTATATCATTTTGCACTGAAGTGTATTATTTGTCCTCAAAATCAAGAAAAACTAGAGAAAACATACATGCACATTTTTACGCGCCCTCTATTGGCCCAACTATTGGAAATTCTGGAAAAATCTTAAGACAAAAGTTGTAGAGAATTTTATGCTCTAAAACTTTGTACTATATCATTTTGCACTGAAGTGTATTATTTGTCCTCAAAATCAAGAAAAACTAGAGAAAACATACATGCACATTTTTACGCGCCCTCTATTGGCCCAACTATTGGAAATTCTGGAAAAATCTTAAGACAAAAGTTGTAGAGAATTTTATGCTCTAAAACTTTGTACTATATCATTTTGCACTGAAGTGTATTATTTGTCCTCAAAATCAAGAAAAACTAGAGAAAACATACATGCACATTTTTACGCGCCCTCTATTGGCCCAACTATTGGAAATTCTGGAAAAATCTTAAGACAAAAGTTGTAGAGAATTTTATGCTCTAAAACTTTGTACTATATCATTTTGCACTGAAGTGTATTATTTGTCCTCAAAATCAAGAAAAACTAGAGAAAACATACATGCACATTTTTACGCGCCCTCTATTGGCCCAACTATTGGAAATTCTGGAAAAATCTTAAGACAAAAGTTGTAGAGAATTTTATGCTCTAAAACTTTGTACTATATCATTTTGCACTGAAGTGTATTATTTGTCCTCAAAATCAAGAAAAACTAGAGAAAACATACATGCACATTTTTACGCGCCCTCTATTGGCCCAACTATTGGAAATTCTGGAAAAATCTTAAGACAAAAGTTGTAGAGAATTTTATGCTCTAAAACTTTGTACTATATCATTTTGCACTGAAGTGTATTATTTGTCCTCAAAATCAAGAAAAACTAGAGAAAACATACATGCACATTTTTACGCGCCCTCTATTGGCCCAACTATTGGAAATTCTGGAAAAATCTTAAGACAAAAGTTGTAGAGAATTGTATGCTCTAAAACTTTGTACTATATCATTTTGCACTGAAGTGTATTATTTGTCCTCAAAATCAAGAAAAACTAGAGAAAACATACATGCACATTTTTACGCGCCCTCTATTGGCCCAACTATTGGAAATTCTGGAAAAATCTTAAGACAAAAGTTGTAGAGAATTTTATGCTCTAAAACTTTGTACTATATCATTTTGCACTGAAGTGTATTATTTGTCCTCAAAATCAAGAAAAACTAGAGAAAACATACATGCACATTTTTTACGCGCCCTCTAGTGGCCCAACTATTCGAAATTCTGGAAAAGTTTAAAACAAAAGTTATAGGGAATTTTATGCTTTAAAACTTTGTACTACAACATTTTGCACTAAAGTGTATAGTTTGTCCTTAAAATTTAAAAAAAGTAAAAAATTGTTAAATGTTAATTTAATCAATGTCGGTCTTGAGGACCTTCTACTGTACCAATTTAAACCAAAATCTAATGGTCGCATTCTAGGCACACCGACCCTCCATACCAAATTTCAGCTTGATTGGTCAAACGGTTCGGCAGTTATCGTGGAAGATTACACACAGACACACAGACAGACCATATGCTGGAAATGGTTTCAATCTTCCTGGGGGACCTCAAAATCGATATTTCCATCGATATCTCGATTTTATTTTTTTGCTCGTTCACCTTACTTTCCCTTTGATGAGTCCGGGAAAGTAAAAGTTTCCCATACGAGTCCAACTTAAGTAGACACACTGTAATGGACCGTCGATGTGATACACCCTGTATGTTGTGACAGATTATTGTTAAATGGTAGTTATAAAAATATGTAATTTAAAATTTAACACTCTGTAGAAAAAAAATTGTCCATTAGCTAATGCCCATGGATACTTTTAATCAGGATGGTAAAAAGTACAACATAAAAAATTTAGCGAATTTTAGCGAGCGCCACTTTGCATAAGAAAAGTGCGAGGTCCTTTATGGGAAATTCCTATATTTTTGCTATTTCTTATGTAAAAATCGCGACAAAACAAAATAATTAATATTTTAAGTAACATATGACATGAGACATGACTGTGTAACTAATATATTTTACAACTTTACAAATCGATAATTATTTCTCTGAGTCACTGTTTTTACAAGAAACAAACATTACTTTATCCCTGTAAAATAATATTATGGGTGTCGTTCGAAACTTTGTAGTTTATAATCGTCCAGTCACATATTATAACTACACACCATTGTATGAACTTGAACCTGATGAATTATTAATGATTTATGACTCATCTTTAACCATGAATCACTAAATTTTTATGATTATCGTTACTAATTTTAATTTATTGACATAAAAAAATTCAAGATTAAGAAATATATTTTCACTGCGTATTATCCACATTTTACTAAAAATTTATATAGGACTAAATAGCCATAATATTTGCGCGAGCATCAAGTACAAAATGGGTAATTATAATTTTTTTTGTTCTTTATATGTAGCGAATGAAAAGGACTTTGGACCGCAACACCGCTTGAATGGGTCGTAAATCAATAGTGTTGAAGTATTTATCCTGAAAACGTCATCAACAGGTAAAATATAAATATATACGAGAAAGTAAAAAGAACGGTATTGAACTGTATAATAAACTTATCCTCCAATAATTACCCAATGATGTGCAAAAATAACAAAAAATGGGAAATTCCTCACAAATTGGCATCACTGTTGATTACGAAATGCCCAAAAATAGAAATATATAGATTATACACATCACTTCCAGGACTATTTATTTGTGCCGTGGTGGAATATTTTGATTAAATATTGTATTTTAGCCTAATTATTCCACCAATTTTATATTTTATAAAAAATATCACTCCCAGGACTATTTATTTAATTAAAATAAAAATTTAATTGTGCCGTGGTGGAATATTTTGACTCAATATTTTTTTTAGCCTAATTATTCCACCAATTTTATATGTTATAAAAAATCTCACTCCCAGGATTATTTATTTAATTAAAATAAAAATTTAATTGTGCCGTGGTGGAATATTTTGACTCAATATTGTATTTTAGCCTAATTATTCCACCAATTTTATATTTTATAAAAAATATCACTCCCAGGACTATTTATTTAATTAAAATAAAAATTTAATTGTGCCGTGGTGGAATATTTTGACTCAATATTTTTTTTAGCCTAATTATTCCACCAATTTTATATGTTATAAAAAATCTCACTCCCAGGATTATTTATTTAATTAAAATAAAAATTTAATTGTGCCGTGGTGGAATATTTTGACTCAATATTGTATTTTAGCCTAATTATTCCACCAATTTTATATGTTATAAAAAATATCACTCCAGGACTATTTATTTAATTAAAGTAAAAATTTTATTGTGCCGTGGTGGAATATTTCGACTAAATATTGTATTTTAGCCGAATTATTCCACCAATTTTATATTTTATTACAAACATCACTCTCAGGACTATTTATTTAATTGAAGTAAAAATTTAATTGTACCGTGGTGGAATATTTTGATTAAATATTATATTTTAGCCTAATTATTCCACCAATTTTATATTTAATAAGAAATATCACTCCAGGACTATTTATTTAATTAAACTACACATTTAATTGTGCCATGGTGGAATATTTTGACTAAATATTGTATATTAACCGAATCATTCCACCAATTTTATATTTGGTATATTGACTAGCTGAATATCTTTTTAGGACTGTAACATAAAATTGCTTATTTGTGTATGGGGGGGGGGGGGGTTAAAGTTTAAATTAAAAATTCTATAAAAAAATTAGGGAAAGAAAAACAGGAAAAAATAGCAGAAAATAGAAAAATAGGAATAAATAAAGAAAAAGAGCGAAAAACGTAGGAAAACAGAAAAAATAGGAGAAAATAGAAAAATTAGCGAAAAATAAGAAGACAGGAAAAAAACAGAAAAAAATAAGAAAATAAAATATACACTCATTGACAGTGGTTGCATACCATTTCTGACGGCATTAGTTTTTTACTCATACTTTTTATATTTTTTAATGTTGGCAAAACTGAAATTTCAGATCTAGCGCCATCTTGAATTACGATTGTGCTAATTCCGAATCGTCAAAATTAACACTAGAGATATTTTTCGCAGATAACGTAGATAATTAACTATCTTTAAAAAAATGTCCATCTTATCGTAATTTATTTCATTTAATTAATTTATTGTACAATTATATATGTTTTATTATTTCTCCAACTGTCACCTGTCAAACATAAAATAATGTCAAAATTTGAAACTTTAACATTAAAAAGTATTTGTTTGTAGATAGTCGTCGGGAAAGTTTTGGGGCTATACAACCTATTTTATTTCATGCGCAGTAACAATGTCAAAAGAGTATTAACGTCTATTTTCGTTACTATTGGTCCGTTTTGAACGAAAAAAACATTGACAAAAGAGCACTGGCATCTAGCTTCAATTGTTATAGAAATGTTGATCTTTTATTTTTGCAGGAACCCTTTATTATATTATTAAAATGAAATATACATCTAGTGTGTTTTGATTATTTATTACATATATAAAATAAAGTATATTTTATAGAATAGGCTAAAAAATTATACAATTAAAGCTATTAAAAAGTAACTAAATAAGTAGAGAAAAGCGTTCACAAAACATGTACAAAAAAAATGGATATGTTATAATTCTTTAATATTAAACCTATTTTCACAGAAAATTTAAATATTTATTATAAATAATAAAATAAATAAATATATATTTCAGTCTGCTTCAACCTTTGATCTACCGCAAAGTTTATCAAGTCCTCCTTGAGCTCTAAAAAATAAATAAATAAATAAAAATAAAAAAAAATAAATGGAAATAAAAAAGAAAATTAAAAAAAATGAAAAAATGAAAATAAAAATAAATTAAATAAAAATAAAAAAATAAAATAAACATTAAAAATCAATAAACAAAATAAAAATAAAAATTAAAAAAAATAAAAGAAAATAAACAAAATTAAAATAAATAAAAATAAATAAAAAAAAAATTAAAGAATAAAATAAAAATCAATAAAAGAATAAAAATTAAAAATTTAAAAATACAAAAAATTAAAATAAATAAAAAAAAAAAAATTTACACCACAAACTACCAAAACTTTCTTCTAATGAACACCAATTGATTGGTCTATAATAAAAGAAGAAAAAAAATACTGTAATGTACAGGGTGTCCCAAGACTGGTGTCTTATTCTTAGCGAAATATTATTCATATAAATAATTTTAAATATACAGGATATCCCATAAAATAATAACTAATTAAAGTAGTATTTTTTCTTATGTAACACACTGTATATATTATCTTCTTCACCAATAATTGATTTAAAAAAAAAAAATTACATTTCTTATCTATTAATTTATCGAACGTTATAATTTATAGAAATGACTAATAAATATTTTATCTTAATAAATTGATTGTATTAATTACAATATGTATTATCTATTCTTATCGATGATTGGGTGACTAATATTGAATTTATTGTTTTTATTTTATACGACTTTTAATTAATGATTATTTTTAATAAGTGCAATAATAACAATAAATATTTTTATATTGTGAAACAAATGAAAAATATTTCTTAAATTAATTAATCAATCAACACTTTATATTATACTCAATTTATTATTTATTATAGACAATTATAGAAAAACCTTTTGGCACTTTTTTGAAGATTTAAAAGTGACTTGAGATCATTTTAGACAATTTTTAATCATTTTAGACAATTCTAAAAAATATAGACAAGTCTAAAAAAATATAGACAATTTTGGACTATTGAAAAAAATTATAGACAATTAAAAAAAATATTTTGGCACTTTTTGGAAAATTTAAAAACGACTAGAGATCATTTTGGGCAATTTTTAATCATTTTAGACAACTCTAAAAAAATATAGACAAGTCTAAAAAAATAGAGACAATTTTGTAATATTGAAAAAAATTATAGACAATTAAAATATATTTGGGCACTTTTTGGAAGATTTAGAAGCGACTTGAAATCATTTTAGGCAATTTTTAATCATTAGGCAAGTCTAAAAAAATTTAGACAATTTTGGAATATTTGAAAAAAAATCTAGACAATTTTACAAAAATATTAGGCACTTTTTGGAAGATTTAAAAGTGACTAGAGATCATTTTAGGCAATTTTTAATCATTTTAGACAAGTTTAAAAAATATAGACAATTTTGGACCATTTAAAAAAATTATAGACAATTTTAGAAAAACATGTAGACACTTTTTGGAAGATTTAGAAGCAACTTAAGATCATTTTAGACAATTTTTAATCATTTTAGACAAGTCTTAAAAAATATAGATAATTTTAGAATATTTTAAAAATTATAAAAAATTTTGGAATAATTTAAAAATTATAGAAAATTTTGGAAAAACATTTTTCACTTTTTGGAAGATTTAAAAAGACTTGAAATCATTTTAGACAATTTTTAATCATTTTAGACAAGTCTAAACAAACATGGACAATTTTGGAATATTGAAAAAAATTATAAAAAATTTTAGAAAAATATTTGGGCACTTTTTGGAAAATTTAAAAGGGACTTGAGATCATTTTGGAAAATTTTTAATCACTTTAGACAGGTCTAAAAAAATATAGACAATTTTGGAATATTTTTAAAAATTATAGATAATTTGAGAAAAACTTTTAGGCACTTTTTGGAAGATTTAAAAGCCACTTGAGACCATTTTAGACAAGTCTTAAAAATATAGACAATTTTGGAATATTAAAAAAATATATAGACAATTTTAGAAAAAATATTTAGACCATTTTTGACAATTTTTAATGATTTTAGACAAATCAGAAAAAATATAGACAACCGTGGAGCATTTTTAGAAAATTATAGACAATTTTAGAAAACTTTATAGACACTTTTTGGAAGATTTAAAAGCAACTTGAGATTATTTTAGACAATAATAATCATTTTAGACAAGTCTAAAAAATATAGACAATTTTGGAATATTAAAAAAATATATAGACAATTTTAGAAAAATATTTAGACCATTTTTGACAATTTTTAATGATTTTAGACAAATCAGAAAAAATATAGACAACTTTGAAGAATTTTTAGAATATTATAGACAATTTTAGAAAACTTTATAGACACTTTTTGGAAGATTTAAAAGCGACTTGAGATTATTTTAGACAATATTAATCATTTTAGACAAGTCTGAAAAATATATAGACAATTTTGAAGCATTTTACAAAAATTATAGACAATTAAAAAAAAAAAACTTTTAGGCACTGTTTATAACATTTAGAAGCGACTCGATACCATTTAAGACAAATCAAAAAAATATAGACAATCTTGAACTGGTTTTAAAAAATTATAGACTATTTTAGATAAATCTCTAGACATTTTTTGGAAGATTTAGACACTTTTTGGAAGAATTTAAATAATTTTTAATAATCAACAAGTGCCTTAAAGCCAATTAAATTTATTTTTAAATCCAGTGTAATAAAAGAAAAAACAAAAGATTAATCTAATTGGTAGAAGAAAAAGATGAAAAAAAAACCCAAAAATTATGAATTAATTATTAAAAAATAATATGAAAGCACAAAAAAATTAGATCTAATAAAATAATAATTTGTAAAAAAAGGCGCACATAAAAGTAGGGTTATAGTATGAGAATGAGTATTGAAAAAGTGACAAGTCAGCAGATAACTGAACCTAGAACGTTGGATGAATTAAAAAAAATCCATCAGTTAGGAGTAACAATATAAACCTATATAGGGTGTCTCATTTAAAAATGTCATCATTATGGATCACTACGTATAAATGAATATTTTTTATTTTTAGGAACAAATATACCGGGTGTAAATAGAGCTATTTTTGGATTTTTTTTTAAATAGAAATTTAAATTTAAATAAAACACCCTATATATTTTTATATATTTAGACTACTTTATTTTTTATAATCTAAATATTTAGAAATGTACTGGGTGTTTCATTTAGATTTAAAATTTTGATATCATTTTCGGTTAAATCAGAGGATTATTTAAAAAAAAAAATCCAAAATCTATTAAACTAGAACAAATTACACCTATAGATAAATGGCGTCAACAAACATCAGTAAGTCGCTTCTTTTAGACTTCTGAGGTTCATTTGTAATGGGGTGAAATATAAGAAGAGCATAATTATTTAAAAGTTATAAAAATGGTTAACCCATTTATTATTATTATTATTATTATTTTAAATTTAATGTTTAACTTACGCAATACTATTGATGATACTATCCAATCCATTTCCTTTTTTGATCCTATTTTTAGGTAAAGTAGCTAAATAATCATTAGCTTTATCATGATAGGCTCCATACATATTCCTCAAGGCTCCATACGCGACCTTTTTAAACCTGGGATCATTTCTGTTTATCGTTAAGGCATCAACTGTATCTTTTTGATTGTTTGAGACCCTTGGTAAAGTACTGGATTGATATTGTCCAATATTAACTGGAGGAAGAGGTGGTGGTGGAGGTGAATGGATTAAATTTACTGAATGAGAAGGCGGTGAAGTTTTTACTGAAGGAGGAGGCGGTGGTGGAGGTGGTACAAATGATTGTGTTTTAGATTCTTCTTTGTTTATAGATGATATTTCCTGCTTTTTTGGTTGGATACCATTTATAATAGTTATTTTCTTTGGAATAATTGGTTTCTCTTGAGTATTTTCTTTTTTATTTTGTTTTATATTATTGGAATTTAATCTAACTACATTAATAGGTCTTTTATTGTTATGTAAAAATGATTTTACCTGTTCGCCATTATTATTATTATTATTATTATTCGATTCATGCGAATTCAGTCTTTTAGTTATTTTAACATTATTGTTAAATTTCTTTTGTATTTGTTCAAAAGAATTATCGATAACATCATCTTCGTTGTTATTAATTTGAATAAACATTTCGGTTTTAACGTTTTTCGGTTTCGTTGTAGTTGTAGGAATAAAATCCGGTTGCACTGGTTGGAATTTCTTCTTGGTGTAACTCTGCAAATATTCATTGAAACTCTTTGTTGGTAATTCGCTGATTTCCGTTGAAGAAGAACTGGCAGATGAACTTAATGAATATCCCACACTATTATTATCACATTCATCTCGTTTACCATTTTTATAACTTCCCAAAAAATTAACATAATCTTTATATTGAGGTTTTTTGTCTTTGTCTATTACAAATGTAATCGTTGACATTTTTTATTTTAAACACTTCACTTTTGGTTTATAGAAAACTTGTTTAACCGCAAATTATTATAAACGTTGTGTCTGTGTATTCGCGTATAGAATAAGAATGGGAATGGTATCGGTTTTGTTGTTGAGTTGAGTTGAGAGACGGTTGAATGGTATCACTAAATCCAACCAAACTCAAACCGGAGGCGCTCCACGAGAATGATATCATCTTCAGAGAGGTGGGGATCTATAGGTAAGTACTTTCGTTATATATCAATATATATATATAAGGCGATTCAATAATCGTTTAAAATTTATGTTTATGTAATTTATTGAGTACAGGATTTATTTTATTTTTAAATTGGAACATACTGTATATATACAGGATCCGGCAAACCTCTGTCGTAGTTCTATAACTCTTCCTGTGTAAAACTTACAGATTTATGTGAAAGGTATCTACAAATGGTGGTTAAAAACAAATATTTTAAAATTATTTTTATGTATACAGGGTGGTCCATTAGTAACCTAGGCAAATGACTTAATTTTTTTCAAATGTAATGCCGTACTTTTTTTTACATTTTTATAACCGATAGAGTTAGTACTAAGCACCCCTAATTTTTTATTGTAAAATTCCCAGCCATCTCGGAGAAAACAACCTTTTTATCAAAAATATTTGAATTGCACAACCCTTTTTAAAATATCACAACTTTTTCAGATTTAACGGTAAAGCTTTAAAATTATTAATGTACAAAGACAATAGATAGAAGATTTTTTTAAACTCAGTTTGAAATTTTTATTTTGTACAGGGTGGTCTAAAATAAATTTTACATTCCAAAAACTTCCATTAAGTATAGAATTTTCAGTTATTTCAAATGAGACACCCTGTATAATAATTCATCAATGGATACTACATTTTATGCCCTTCAACTTTTCCATTTACTCTCCTTATCCATTTTTCGTCGTTTAAAAGTTATTAAGAAAAAACACATTTTTGTTAAAAATCCAAGTAGGCTGTTCTCTCTTAATGAAGTGTCAGAATGTGACAGTTCAGATTTTACTGTTTTTATTGTGTTTTAATTCTTCAAAACTCTTTATCTGGGACGAGTCACTCAGGATATCGTTGATTATAAATTCTTTTTGCTAATACACAGTTTCTGTCGGATTCTCCCAAAACAAAAATCATATCAATTAATTCATTTGCACTAAAATTCATCGTTACTTAACACACAATAAAAACAGCAAAATCTGATCTGTCACATTCTGACACTTCATTAAGCAAGAACAGCCTACTTGGATATTTACCAAAAATACGTTTATTTTAAATAACTTTTAAACGACAAAAAATAGATACGGAGATTAAATGGCAAAGTTGAAGGGCATACAATTTGGTATCCATTGATCAATAATTATACAGGGTGTCCCATTTGAAAAACTGAAAAAACTATAATGGAAGTTTTTGGAATGTAAAATTTATTTTAGACCACCCTATACAAAATAAAAATTTCAAACTCAGTCTAAAAAAATCTTCAGTCTATTGTCTTTGTACATTGGTAATTTTAAAGCTTTACCGTTAAATCTGAAAAAGTTATGTTATTTTAAAAAGGGTTGTGCAATTCAAATATTTTTGATAAAAAGGTAGTTTTTTCCGAGATGGCTGAGAGTTTTACAAAAAAAATTTAGGGGTGAGTAGACTAACTGTGTCGGTTCTAAAAATATAAAAAAAGGATGGCATTCCATTTAAAAAAAATTAATTCATTTGCCTAGGTTACTAATGGACCACCCTGTATACATAAAAATAATTTTAAAATATTTGTTTTTAACCACCATTTGTAGATACCTTTCACATAAATCTGTAAGTTTTACACAGGAAGAGTTATAGAACTACGACAGAGGTTTGCCGGATCCTGTATGTCTATTTAAATAAAAGTTAGAGTGAAATGGTTATAATGTATCAAACGAATGATTCAAAATCTATATCCGTATTTGAAAAATTAAAACTGAAAATGTTTCGAATACGTAACGATGAATAAAAAGTAAGAAAAGTATTTTTCACAAAAATTTGGCAACAATGGTCAAATTTATGAAAATTATAATTATTTACAAATATAATATATAATATAAAGCAAATTTATCTGAAATTAAAATAACTTAAAAGAGTGGTAAACAAATTTTCAATAATGGTAAAATTTTAGAAAATTCTAATTATTCACAAATATAATATAACTAGCTTTTAACCGCGACTTCGTCCGCGTTGATGTTGGAATAAATAAAAGTTTCCTTCCCCTACTTTTTAAACTCTGTGAAGAATATTGTATTGAATATTAAAAGAAATATATTTTTAAATATTAAGGGGAAACTAGCAGAGATCGAAAAAAAGCAGTCAAGATGTTATGACTTCTTTTTACTTTCCGAACAACAGAGTTGTATAGAAGGAAAGTATTGCGATCATGATATTTTGACCATACCCAGATTTTAACGGATCTTTACGTTTTGAGGTCACCTGAATCCATTTATACCATTTTTAGCATGATGTCTGTCTGTGTGTGCGTCTGTGTGTATGTGAACACGATAGCGTCTAAACGGCTGAACCGATTTAGATGAAATTTTATATACATATTTAGGGTGGCAAGGAGACGAGCTGTATAGATTTTGGTGTTAATCGGATAACCGGAAGTGACAGTTGCTATAAGTGATGACGTCATTACTAAAGAAGATGGCAATAAAGTTTTACACATATATTTTCTATACGTTATAGTTTAATTTCGAATGATTAAAATTTTTAAAAACTTTTGCCATTGTTGCCAGATTTATCAAAAAGTAATTTTTTTTCATATTTTTCTTAAATAACCAAAATAATGCATTTTTATAAAAAATTACAGGATATGAAAGTTGTAGAACATAAAATTTTCTACACATTTTGACATTACCGGTTTTTTGAATTCCTCATAGTTTCGCCGCTAGAGGGCGTGAAAAAAATTTATATAGACATTTTTGTGACTTTTTTAGATTTTAAGACAAAATTATGGATTTTTATGAAAAATTACACGGGATCAAAATTGTAGAACATAAAATTTTCTATAAATTTTGTCTTAACTATTTTTTCAAGTTGCGCTGCTAGTTTTTATTTTAATTTTTATCTTTATTAAATTATTATTTTTCAGTTAAATTTTTATATTAAAAACTTAAAAAAAATATCTTTAAATTTGTAATAATTAATTTTATAATTGTAATTTTTTTCAAAATTTTATTACAAAAATTTTGGAATTTTTAAAAAATTGGCTAAGAAATTTAAAATTATATTATGATTTTAAACTAAATTGAATAACTTCAAAAATATTAAAGTTATTGAAATGTGATTTTCACCATTCGAAAGATAATATAAAACTCTAAATTTTAAATGTATTTTAGTTTCTTAAAATTTAGAATTGTAATTATTATAGCCAAAATTAAGAATTTTTTTAAATTTTTTTGTAATTTCGTTTTATCAATAAGTATAAAATAAATGAAAAAATTAAATAGCATATCCGAAAAGGATCCAAAAGTACTATGTGTGTAAATTATTTCATAATTTTAACATAGTATTTGTAAAAGTTATAGCAAAAAATGAAAAAAGTTAAAACAATTCAATGGATTTACCCATGAATTTTTGAAAAAAAATTTGATTTTTTTTTAGTTTTTTAAACTAACTTTATTAATGAATTTTGATCTAGAAAACCTAAAAAAAAGGTTTGTTTCCCATTTTGAATAAAATTGAATGAGAAATTAATTATTTATTGATTTTAAAATTATTCAAAAATAGGTTTTATTTGTTTTAAGGTTAAAATTAATATTAAAAATTTAAAAAAAATTACCCTTAAATTTGTAGTAAAAAACTCTATAATTGTGATTTTTTTCAAAATTTTATTCAAAAAATTGTAGAATTCCTAATTTTTTTTTTTGTAATTTAATATAAGTTTAAAAGAAATTGAATAACTTTAAAAATATTAAAGATATTAAAATGTGATTTATACCATTCGATAGGATAATAATTAATGTATTTTGGTGCAGAAAAACTAAAATAATCGATTAAACAATTACTTTACTAGGAGTGTTCGGAAAGTTGGGTGGGATTACCCCCTCATTTTTATGTAATGGATTTATTTTATTTATATTTGAGCTACATACAGTTTCATCCCTAAAGTTAGGGCTTCACTCGGTCTCGTTAGTTAAGACAAAAATAAGTCTCGGTCTCGTCTCGTAACCGTTTGTTTCGTCTCGTCAAATCTCGTTATTGCTATAGTCCAGTCAAGAAGTGAGTTTTCTGTGAAAAATAGTTAGAAGGGTAGGAAAAATATAAGCAATTTAGAGAAATGTGTCATGTCATTTTTTTCCTGCAAATGAAATTTTTTATTGTTTTTAACAAAAAACGAACGAGAAAAAAAGCCTTTTTAATTCTTGATAATAACTTAAGGGGGAATTACAAAAAAAAAACCTTAAAGAGGAGGAAATTTCCAAAAAAAAATTTCAGATTCCCGAATTTCTAGATCTAATATTTATACCTTTAATTTGTTGCTGAAAAAAGGCCTCCGCGCGACAGTTTCGGAATGAGTACGCCGCCTCTATAGTGAGTACCTCATCTAAAATAATTTTTTTAAAGCACTAAATATTGATTTAAAAATTTGAAAAAATTATGGTATCATTTCAACACTTGAAGAAAGAAAATCCCGTTGGAAAAAAATTTTTAAATGCATTTATCAAAAAGTTAACCTATTGTTAATTAAATATTTTTTTTCATACCTCTGTCTTCATTGAAAGTTGGATAATTGTTTAAATAATCATCCTAAAAAATTTTTCGCCTCTTTGACTATTTTCTATTAGTATACTCAATAATATTATGCTATAAAATTATTTCAAATTTGTTTATATTGTTTATAACGAGTTTTCTAAGTTAACAAAAAATTAAAAATCGTAAAATTGTTGTTAAATTTTTTTTCTCATGTACTTTGGTATAGCTGTTGTTATATTAGAAATAAGGATATACAAGATGATTCCAAAAAGAGGTTTATAATTATTAAAGATAAACTTTTTTTGCACACCGTGTATTTTTAATTTACCAAAAATTGATTTAAAACTTTCTAAATTCAATAAATTTTAGGAAACCGAAAAATCTATAAAAAAAGTACAGAGAGATGTATAAACTTTCATTAAAAAAAAATTGTTGTTTTTTGCACACCCTATATTTTTGATTATGATTGTCATAATGACTAAATATTGTAAATGACAAATGAGTGCAATAAACTTATTATTGCACTAGTGCAATAAACACCCAATTTTTCCATTAAATAATATTTTGTTTTTTGCATAAACGTAGAAAAGTTGTTTTATGTTCTAAATGTATTAAATGTATGTTTTTTTATTTGGTCTGTAAAAATTACTATATATAATCACCCTGTAGTTGACTTATTGTTTTGTTGATCGTATTTTTTTTTTTTTTTTAATCATACAGTTTCATTATTATACATCCCTGCAATTTATGGGATGATGGGATGAATTCATTAATATTATGATGAGTTAATTGATTCTTATGCAGTCGGAATTAATTAGATTATTTAATTATGCAAAAACAGAGACGTACTATTTAATTATATAGAAAAAAATATTATTAATTTATTTTTATTAGATAATTTAAAAAAAATTAAATGTAAACAATGAAAGTTTTTTTTTCATTTAATACTCTACAATTACCTATACAGAATTTATGAAAATTAATCTATAAAAAATAAAGAAAAATAGAGAAAAAAGAAAGCAAAATAGGGAAAGAAGTGGAAAAAGGGGACGATAAATGAAAAAACAAAGGGGAAAAGGGAAAAAATTAGGAGAAGAATAAAGGGGTAAAAACGGGGTAATAGAGGGAATAAGGGGGGAATCAGGCAAAAAACAATAGTTTTAAAAAAGGGAGAACAAAAATATGGGGCATAAAAATGGGTAATAAAAATGAGAGAAAAAAGGCATAAAATAATAGTTTAAAAAAAGTGTTAAAATGGGGGAAAAAATAAGGCGTAAACAATAGTAGTGGTAAAAATATAAAAAAATGGGACATAAAATAATGGTTGTATGGAAAAAATTGTAAAGAAAGGGGTAAAATACTGGAGCAAAAAATAAGTTTGAAAAAAATGGAAGAAAAAATGGATCGAAATAAAATAGTCTCAAAAAACAGGGGGAAATTGAAGCATAAGATATTAGTTTTAAATAAAGGAGAAAAAAAATGGGATAAATAATAAAAGTTGTGAAAAAACGTAGGGGAAAAATGTCGCAACAAACAATAATTATAAAAAAATAAAGGAAAAAAGCTGGAAAAATAAGAAAAACAGGACAAAATAGAGAAAAAACCGAAAATTAGAGGAAAATAGGAGAAATGTGGAAACATGTGGGAAAGATGGAAAAATAAGGAAAAGCGGAAAAAAAAGAATAATAACGACAAATACGAATAAATGGGGAAAAAAAGGAAAAAATAATCAAAAAACAGGAAAAACATGAAGAAATAAGAAAAAATGAGGGGGTAATCCCACCCAACTTTCCGAACACTCCTAGTAAAGTAATTGTTTAATCGATTATTTTAGTTTTTCTGCATCAAAATACATTAATTATATTACCTATCGAATGGTATAAATCCCATTTTAATATCTTTAATATTTTTAAAGTTATTCAATTTCTTTTAAACTTATATTAAATTACAAAAAAAAAATTAGGAATTCTACAATTTTTTGAATAAAATTTTGAAAAAAATCACAATTATAGAGTTTTTTACTACAAATTTAAGGGTAATTTTTTTAAAATTTTTAATATTAATTTTAACCTTAAAACAATTAAAACCTATTTGTGAATAATTTTAAATTCAATAAATAATTAATATCTCATTCAATTTTATTCAAAATGGGAAACAGACCTTTTTTTTAGGTTTTTTGGATCAAAATGCATTAATAAATTTAGTTTAAAAAACTAAAAAAAAATCAAATTTTTTTTCAAAAATTCATGGGTAAATCCATTGAATTGTTTTAACTTTTTTCATTTTTTGCTATAACTTTTACAAATACTATGTTAAAATTATGAAATAATTTACACACATAGTACTTTTGGATCCTTTTCGGATATGCTATTTAATTTTTTCATTTATTTTGTACTTATTGACAAAACGAAATTACAAAAAAATTTTAAAAAATTCTTAATTTTGGCTGTAATAATTACAATTCTAAATTTTAAGAAACTAAAATACATTTAAAATTTAGAGTTTTATATTATCTTTCGAATGGTGAAAATCACATTTCAATAACTTTAATATTTTTGAAGTTATTCAATTTAGTTTAAAATCGTAATATAATCTTAAATTTCTTAGCCAATTTTTTAAAAATTCCAAAATTTTTGTAATAAAATTTTGAAAAAAATTACAATTATAAAATTAATTATTACAAATTTAAAGATATTTTTTTTAAGTTTTTAATATAAAAATTTAACTGAAAAATAATAATTTAATAAAGATAAAAATTAAAATAAAAACTAGCGGCGAAACTATGCGCAACTTGAAAAAATAGTTAAGACAAAATTTATAGAAAATTTTATGTTCTACAATTTTGATCCCATGTAATTTTTCATAAAAATCCATAATTTTGTCTTAAAATCTAAAAAAGTCACAAAAATGTCTATATAAATTTTTTTCACGCCCTCTAGCGGCGAAACTATGAGGAATTCAAAAAACCGGTAATGACAAAATGTGTAGAAAATTTTATGTTCTACAACTTTCGTATCTTGTAATTTTTCATAAAAATGCATTATTTTGGTTATTTAAGAAAAATATGAAAAAAAATTACTTTTTCATAAATCTGGCAACAATGGCAAAAGTTTTTGAAAATTTTAACCATTCGAAATTAAACTATAACGTATAAAAAATATATGTGTAAAACTTTATTGTCATCTTGTTAAGTAATGACGTCATCACTTATAGCAACTGTCACTTCCGGTTGTCCGATTAACTCCAAAATCTATACAGGTCGTCTCCTTGTTACCCTAAATATGTATATAAAATTTCATCTAAATCGGTTCAGCCGTTTAGACGCTATCGTGTTCACACACACACAGACACACAGACACACACACAGACACACAGACACACACACACACAGACAGACATCATGCTAAAAATGGTATAAATGGATTAAGGTGACCTCAAAACGTAAAGATCCGTTAAAATCTGGGTATGGTCAAAATATCATGATCGCAATACTTTCCTTCTATACAACTCTGTTGTTCGGAAAGTAAAAATAGGGAAAAAGAAAATAGGAAAAAATAATTGAAAATATGAAAAAATTAATTAATTAATAGGGGAACAAATAGGAAAAAACAAGAAAAAATAGGTCAATTAGGAAAACATATGAAAAAATAGTGAAAAATACAAAAATCCAAAAAATCCGGAAAAGAGAAAATATGAAAAAATAATAGGGGTAGATGTTGGGAAAAATACAAAAAAATATGGCAAATTAGGGCATTTGGGAAAAAAATAAAGAATAGAGAAAAACAGAAAACACTGGAAAAAAATAGAGAAAAATCGAGATTTTGGGAAATATGTGGGAAAAATAGGAAAAAATAAGGAAAAAAGGAAAAATACAAAAAATAGAAAATAATATGGACAAATGGGAAAAGGGATAAAAGAGTAAAAATATTAATAGGGAAAAATAAGTGAAATATGGAAAATTAGGGAAAACCATAAAATTGGGTAAAATGGGGAAAATAGTTAAAAATAGGGAAAAATAGGAAAAAAAATAGAGGAAAATTAAGAAAAATGGAGAACATATGGAAAAATAAGTACAAATAGGTACAGAGAAGGAAAAATAGGTGAAAATAGGGAAATTCGAGAAAAACATGGAAACATGTGGAAAAATAAGGGAAAATAAGGAAAAATAGGTAAAAATAGAAACAAAAATAGATAATAGGCAAAAATAAATAATAATAGGAACAAATACAGACAATTAGGTAAAAACAGGAGAAATAGAAAAAAATAAGGAAAAATAGGAAAAACAAGCAAAGCTCGGACGTGGCGCGAATTTAATTTGAATTTCGTAAATCATAGATACAAAGTTTGTTAATTATAAAAAAAGAGAGTATCTTTAAGACGAATAGAATGGTTTTTTCAAAATTAAAATATCAGGACCGGTTTCAGAGATATTTGGAGCGAAAGACAGTATTAATTATTTTTTGGTTTTGTCTTTGAACAAATATTTTTTTTAATACAGACCTGTATTTTTTATTTCATTTTTGAAATCGTCATTTTTTCTTTATCCAACTATGTAGAATTTTTTTTTAAGTACGGTCCTGCTTATTTTTGCCTTGAAAATATGAGTACAAGAATTATGGAATATCTCGAACAATTAAATTTGCGCCACCCTGTTTTATATATCTTCATTAGAAAAAACAAATTTTATCAGGGACGTAATATTGCATTTGGTCTCTTTTATTAAAACTAATATTAAGTTATTTGTGAATAAATATTTATTTTTTTTTGATTGGAAATAATATTGAATACATTTTGGACATAGTTTAAATGGTGTTTAAATGAATCATGGAAGGCCGTGTCGATGGGTCATTCTGACCCAAGAGAATCTAAAAGTCATAACATAATTGAAAGTTTCTAAATATTATTTACGAAAAATTGGACATTTAGTAAATAATTTTCTCTACAAAATTCCGCATTTTTCACATTTCATTATTTCTTACAATAATTAAACATCAGCGTACTTAAAAATGTCGTAATAGTGTGGAAAGTGATATTAGACAAATGGCACCATAAATCATAAATAAATCGTGCCACTATAAATAATATTAATAATAACCATCCCTTCCCCGTACAATCTTTGACTTGTTGGGTTTATTCGTAAGATAGTTAATTATAGGGAGATTATTATTATTATTGAATTTCTTAAAAATAATAAATAAAATTTGATCTTAAAAAAATCAAAATTTGGATTTTTTCTAATATTGGTTTTATTTTGAAAAATTAATTTTTGATGTTTTTTCATCATTTTAATTTTAATCAAATAATAATAATAGCCGTACCTTCCACGCACAAGCCTTTAGCTTTTGGGGTTCACTCGTAAGGAGGTGAAATGTAGGAAGAATATTATTATTATTTATTATTATTATTATCAAATTTTTTTAAATACAATTTTATAAATATTTTTGTTCAAACTTTCACTTTTTGAAATTATGAAATTTTACTAAAATTTGATTTTAAATAAATCAAAATTTGGATTTTTTTGTTTCTAAATCTTATTTCAATTGTTTTTGTTTTTGCAATATTGATTTTTGATGTTTTTTGATATTTTTTATAATGTTAAAATTTTGGGTTTGAAATTATTTTTTTTTTAATAAAATTTTATAAACATTTTTTTCAAAATTTTTTTTTTTTAAAATTATAAAATTTGACTAGAATCAAAATTTGAATTTTTTTTGTTTCAAAATCTTAAATTATTTTTATTTTGCAATATTCATTTTTCTTGTTTTTTTTTGATATTTTTTATAATTTTAATTTTAATCAAAATAGTGGTTTTAAAATGATTTTTTTTAAATAAATCTTATAAATATTTTTTATTAAATTTGGTTTTTTGACATTATGAAATTTTATTAAAATTTGATCTTAAATAATCAAAATTTGGATTTTTTTGTTTCAAAATTTTATTTAAATTTTTTTAAAATTATTTTTATTTTGCAATATTCATTTTTCATGTTTTTTTTTGATATTTTTTATAATTTTAATTTTAATCAAAATTTCGATTTTAAAATGTTTTTTTTAATAAAACTTTTTTTAAATTTGGTTTTTTGACATTATGAAATTTTACTAAAATTTGATCTTAAAAAATCAAAATTTGGATTTTTTTGTTTCAAAATCTTATTTAAATTTTTTTTAAATTATTTTTATTTTGCAATATTCATTTTTCATGTTTTTTTGATATTTTTTATAATTTTAATTTTAATCAAAAGTTAGGGACATTAAAATAATTTTTTCAAAATTTGATTTTTTATAATTATAAATTTTTTTTCTTCAAAATCTTATTTTATTTCTATTTTTATTTTGTAATATTAAATATTGATTCTCGCTATTAAATATTTGTCTTGGCATATTGATATTCTTTGATTTTTTCCAATTCTTCCAATTTTTACAAATTACGCACTATTCAAATATTTTCTAGTTACCGAGTGAGTCATTAAAGTTTCTCAAAACTTGTCTTGCAGACCTGCTAATACTTCCTAAATAGATAACAAAAATATTTCACTTGAGTGATAAAAGAAAGATTAACGGAATTTCCAAAATTTCTCTGCCATTTACATTCTATTATAAAATATTTAATCGTTATTTATTTTAAGAGAAAGGCAATAAATTTATAATATTTTTAAATATTTTTAATAATTTCCTTTTTTTTTACCAACGTTCTATATTTTTTAGCAATAAATATTCTTATAAATGTAGAAAAAACAAAAATACAATTAATTTTTTTGTAAGAAACTATTACATTTTTTAACATTTTGGGTGGCAACCACTCCTGGAAAAAATTTAAGTGATTTTTTATACACTGTAAAAAACTTAACTTAATTCCTCAATCCGGTCCTGATTTTGATGCTTTTATAAATACACCTTGAAAAAAATGTTTCGTATTCACAAAATGTAAGTACTTTCTTTGAATTAAAAGTCTACACCTTGAAGCTCTGACTATGGTTTTTGATGCTTATCAAATTATTTATTTTATTTAAACAAGAATGTATAACAATGTACTGTTATTTTTTCTTTAATGTAAATATAAATTTAAAAAAAATATATTATTTGATTTAATGCAGTTAAATATATTTTTTAAATTTAGAGTAGCAACAATCCTCTGCAGGTGAACTAAGTGATTCTTCGTTTGGGTAGTGTTTTTTTGTGCTATAGAAAACGTATTGTAAAAATAACAACTTGATCGCTCATTTTGAACGCAGTCAAATAATCCCTTTGTTTTTATGATGTGAAATACAACATTTTTTATTCCTCAGGGTAAAAACCACCCCTTATAGAAGAAAGTTAAATAATTATACGTTTATATATTTGTTTATTGTGCTATAAAGGACGCACTGTAAAAATCTCAACTTGATCGCTTATTTTGAACGCAGTCAAATAATCCCTTTGTTTTTATGATGTGAAATACAGCATTTTTTATTCCTCAGGGTAAAAACCACCCCTTAGAAGAAAGTTATATAATTATACGTTTATATATTTGTTTATTGTGCTATAAAGGACGTACTGTAAAAATCTCAACTTGATCTCTCATTTTGAACGCAATCGAATAAAATAGTTTTTATTTTTAATACCTCTTATTTTATTTTTCAGAGTCAAACGATCCCATTCAGAAAAATTAAATGATTTTCTGTTTGTTTATTATGCTATAGAAAACGTACTGTAAAAATATCAACTTGATCGTTCATTTTGAACGCAATGAAATAAACTATTATATGTTCGTTGAATAATATATTATTATTAAATTTAAGATTTTTACTACTGCCAGTAATAGTTATATTATACATCTAGATCAATATTGTAAGAAATTATTATTAAGTCCGACCCTGTTTCAGTCTCCTTAAATGCACTTACCGCCGAATATATTAGATTGAGGTGGAAATTTCCAGACGCAATAATTTACTTCCTTCGACAAATATAGGAGAAAATATTGGATTTTTACGTAGGTGAATTAATAATTTTTATAATCAGATGATACATTATTTGGATTCGTTGACACATTAGCCGATTAGAACAATTTAAAAATTATCTTTTTTCATTTCAAATAAAAAAAAAATTACTTCTCAATGCAAACCGACACTATACGTAACTGATTTATATTCCACAATATTGAGAATGGTTAAAGTAATAAATAAACTCAATTTAATTTAAACTGAAGTTTAGTGTTGACTTTATATACAGTGTGTTAGCGAAAACAGTGCATTTTTTATGTAATTTTTTCGTTGTTATAAAAAAAAACACAAAATAATTGAAAAATAAACTAAAATATAGTCCTAACAAAATCAATTAAAACTATTTAACAAACTTTATTCAGATAAATGATTGACGGTTTTTATTTTCTTGTGTAAACGTATTTATTAGATGAATATTTTGTTGTAATAAATACGTTTACACAAGAAAATAAAAACCGTCAATCACTTATTTGAATAAAGTTTGTTCAGAAAAAACAAAAATATATTTTACAATAAAAAATGGAACATTTCCTAAAGTACAGTTGATTGTCTAAACTTAATAAAAAAAATGAAGTATTATACATGGTTGGATATAGAAAAAATGAAGATTTTTAAAACAGAAATAAAAAGTATAGGTCCGTATCAAAATCGTCAATTTTAGTTTTCCCCAAATATCACTAAAAACATTAAATTCGTATTTTTTGTTTAATTAAATTTGCTCTACTCTGTATATAAAATTAACTAGTCACGTAACTATTTAACACGTATAAATAAACAAAATAAATATTCATTTGTTATGTTACTCTAACCACTTATGAGTCATTTTGCGGTGTTTGTTGTCCAGATAAAAATCTTATATAGATAGAAAATGAAATTGCGTAGCCAAGGAGAAATGAGAAATCTGACCAGTTTAGTTTCATAAAAGCGAAAACGTAAACCGATTGGATTAGAGCCTTTTTGTTTCAGGTATACCAACCACATTCTTTAAATTTTTTTCAACAAAGGTCATTTCTAGTTTCTATTAGAAAAATACAACCTCCGCACAATTGTTATATATATAGTGTTGCAATATTACACTTTTATGTATTAGTCAAAGTTATATACACGGTGTAACAAAAATAAGTATTGTAAAATGTGAAAATAAGACATATGTACTTTGGATAAGATCACTTTAATGGCGTCATAAATCAATGGATGTTGATTGTTTAGAAGTATGGGACGCCATTGAGAGGTAAGAGCAGTGTTGCCAACCGTACTATAATTATACTATTTGTACGCTTCATGTATTATACAATTTTAAAGTACTATAATTTATATATACTTGTTTTTACAATATACTGAGTGATCACTCACTTATGATTTCAACAACAAATTTATATAATTTAGAATAGTACTTGCAGCGCCATCTAATAGTTAATAATGAAATTAATCTGTAAATCTTATAGTATACTATTAAGGGCCAAGGGGAACTCCTTGATTAATTATTTACCAAGAGCAGAAAAAGTATAATGTATAGTCCAATAAGATACCTAAACCGGACACGGTGACTAGGATGGTTATTACATACTTGGTCATTGTTCGGGTCGTGGGTTCGATTCCCATGAATCTCAAGTGGAATTAAAGACTTTGGACAAGTGAAAAAAGGTATTTGTGCCATGCGCAGTTTCATTCACGCCGGATTAGATCGGATATCTCGTCGAATTGATAGGGGTTGGTGGCACAATTACACACTTGCTAGTCGATAGATCATCTGAATGACAAAGGCATAGTCCTGGCTTTAGTGTGATTGAGGACCGTGGTTCTGAACCCACGATAAACTGTAGATCCTGTCCAGATTAGTATTCGTTATTTTTGGTGCAATTTTAAGTTTTGGTTACTATAGTTACAAGTTTCTTGTTTCTTATTTATTGTACTATATTGGTAGATCAGGTAAGCAACTACTGGTACAGGTATAGAGAATTCAATGTCTTAGAGAGAGAGGATGCAGAGTTTCAGTGTGCAAGAGAAAGATAGAGATCGCTATGACGTCACCAACCAGCTTTCCAGTTCAATTTGAGCCAATAGTAACAAAGTTGGACCCTTTTGTCTTTTGATTTGTGCATTATTTTTGTTTACGCATATATTCTGCGTTACATTTGTACTATAATACCGTTTTCCGCGTATAATTTGAACCAATAGTAACGAAGTTAGATCCTAATGCCCTTTCGTCTTTTGTTTTGCATATGTTTTTTTGTTTACGTATTTACTCTACGTCACATTCATAAGACAGTTGTGTTTATCCCGTTTAAATTTGACCATTAATAACGAAGTTAGACCATAATGCCGTTTCGTCTTGGGCGCCAGATATAAATTTTGTTTAGATATATATTATACGTCACATTTATAATACAGCCATTTTTTTTCATTAAAATTGGGCCATTAATAACGGAGATTAGCGCCATCTATTTATTAGCGGCAGTATTTAATGTTAGACGTGTGTAGGATTCTACTATCGCTGTCATAGAAAGCTGGTTAATCATGTCCTTTGTCGGATAGTAGCCGAACTAGCTGAAATTGTATTAAAGGAAACTATACAGCTGAGTAGTAGCGCCCTCTGTCGGATAGTAGCCTAACTAGCTAAAATTGAATTAAAGAAAACTGTAAAGCTGGCTGGGGACGTTATAGCGATCTCTATCTCTCTCTTGCACACTAAAACTCTGCATCCTCTCTCTCTAAGACATTGAATTATCTATACCTGTACCAGTAGTTGCTTACCTGATCTACTTATATTTTTCTAGATTGGTCTAGAATAATTTAAGCGACCGTACAGTAGATAATCTACGTTTTTTCTGCCTAACATATAGAGAATTTAACGTGTTAGAGAAAGAGAGAGCTCTAGGAAGATGTCACTACGCAACCGATCTTCAGGTCCCTCAGGTCTGACAGTACCATTCAGTAGCATTCACCAACAGCAGGAATTTAGAGGGCTCTAGCCCACTATGGCTTCGTGGTGAAGAGGTAAATCTGAAGGGAGGGGTAATGCTAGACCCGAAACTTACCTGGAATCTTCAGATTCAGAAAATACATACGAAAGCGGTTGCCACTCTAATGATAGCTAGACGCACGTATGGGAAAACATGGGTGCTCAATCCAAAAATGGTACATTGGTTGTACAATATGGTAGTGCTGCCCATGGTAACATATGCGTCTCTGGTCTGGTGGCCAAAGATAAAACAACGGACCGCTGTCTCCAAATTGGGCAAGATACAAAGACTTGCCTGCTTGGGAATAGCGGGGAACATAAAAACAACACCCACAGCTGCTTTGGAAACTTTTCATGACCTCCCACCATTACAATACGTTATAATGGGGGAGGCTAGAATGGCTCTACGACGACTAAAGGACTTACCATTCTATGAAGGAAATCATAGATTGGGACACACTAAGCTAGATCATGTAGGAGGCAACATGCTTGGCATGAGGTCAGACCACATGACTGCCAAATACAGCTTCAATAAAGATCTGAGAATAATAATTAAGAATCGGAATGAGTTGAATATAAGCACAGATTTCAGGACAAACCCTAACGGAATTACCTGGTACACAGACGGGTCAAAAACCGAAGGGGGAACTGGAGCTGGTATATACTGCGAACAGAATAAGTACCAAGAGAGTTTCTCTTTAGGAAAATATTTCAGACAGAGGTCTATGCAATACTCGAATGTGCGAGAAATAGTAATATGAGAGCCCACGATGGGAAAAGAATCATAATCTACTCAGACAGTCAAGCAGCCCTTAAGGCCATAAGGAGCCCAAAGGTGACATCTAGACTGGTATGGGAATGTGGCGAAGAACTTAGGGAACTGGCGACCCACAATAAAGTAACTTTATCGTGGGTACCAGATCACAAAGGTATCGCTGGAAACGAAAAGGCTGACGAGCTCGCAAGAAGCGGATCGTTCACCCCATTAATTGGTCCAGAACCAGCGATGGGAGTACCAAAACGTACGTTTAGGAACCATATAAAAGACTGGATCAAGCAAAAGCACAAATTGTACTGGGACAATGTACCCGGACTTCTACACGGGAAAAAGAACCGTCAAAGAACGTAAGTGAAGAACTGCTTTCACTGAGTAGGAATCAACTACGAATTACCACAGGGCTCCTCACGGGACACTTTCCCACCAGAGAGCATCTAAACAAAATGGGGCTATATAACGGCGACCTTAAATGCAGAAAATGCAATAAAGGGACCGAGAATGCATTCCACATACTATGCGACTGTGAGGCGCTGGATCACAGAAGGCAAAGAATATATGGAAAAATAAAAATGGATCCAGAAGACTACTACAAACAACCATTAAAGAACCTGTACAAACTAGTACAGGGAACAAGGTTGATGGACTGGGTGTAATAGACAAAAGAGACGTTAGATAACGCAATAAGCCCACGAGGCTGCAGTGAATACGGTTGCAAAGAACGGCCCCGGACAAAAAAAAAACACCAGAGGATGCTGCCAGACCTGAAGTACTACGCAATCAATATTCAAGTCTCTTAGATCCGTCAGATCTGACAATATCCTCTGGTGGAGCTGTCAGACCTGAAGACCGGTTGCGTGGTTACGTCATAGCTCTCTTTCTTTCTGACACGCTGAATTTTCTATACCTCTCTCTCTCTAACACGTTGCATTCCATATATGTTAAGTAGAAAAATACAGTTGGTAACGTTGGGTAAGAGGGAATTATGGAATCTTATTGAAATAAAATTTAAGTTAATGAATCGCGTATTTTTAGTAAGCGACTATTACACTGAAATTTTGGAGATCATGTCGAATATTGCAACTTCTGCTGATGGCGTTGATAGCTTAATTTGTTTGCGTTTTGACGAAGTAAAACAGAATTGTTTGTCGAAATTATGGGTGTCGGCGTCTTGACGCTGAATACTGAATATTCGGTGCTTTATAGTTTGAAATTTGACTGGTATTTTATGGACCAAGTTTGTATGGGACCATGTAATTTTTTTTTCATTATAATTATTTAGAACCATAAACTTTTATAAGATTTCCTAATTTATAATATAAATGGGGACATTAACGATCTGTTAGTTATGTTTTTGTATATACACAGACAGATTAAGTGTCTGAGAAAATTAAATTAGGATAAGACGAAAAAAATATAATTATATAAATTATAACGAGTGTTGGTTGGTTAAAATTTTGTGATAAAATCACGTTTAAAATATATATAAAACAATATTTTTTTAACTAGCTACGTCGATAATTTAGCATTTAAAAAATTTATCTGAATATTAAAACAATAATTTTTACGAGTTTTGTAAATTTTAAAAATAGAAAATTTATATTAAAAATCGTTGTATAGATAGGAATAATATTTTCTATTTAAATGAAAATATTTTTTAAGGATTAAAAATAATAAAATACCTAAAAACTGAATGGTTACTTCGTTTTAATAAAACACTTTTATTATTAAAATACATATATGACATTTTTCCAAAAATTTATTAAATGTTTTATTACAATTTTTTTTACGCATTAATCACAATTTTTTCTATTTTCCGAACCCAAGAAAGTTGTATAAAAGGAATTGTGATTTTTAGGTCATATTCAAGATTTTAATGGATCTAGAAATCTACAAAATTTTAATAATGTTCTTTAATTATCAAAATTATCGTTTTTAATCAATTATTCATATTAAATAGAGCAATTCCAGGTCCGTATTCAAAAATTATTATTTTATTTAAATTTACCAATATTAATGGCCTGTATATTAAATTTTTAAAGTAAGAGGCACTTGAATAATTAAATTTACGAAGTTAGGTTAGTTTTTACATTTTACAAATTCTTATAAACAATATTACAAATAAAAATAACTTTACAAATTTAATTAATCAGACTTTTTTAAGTGCTTCTTAGTCTGAAAATTTAATATTGGTAAATTTAAATAAAATAATAATTTTTGAATACTGACCTGGAATTACTCTATTTTTTTTTTTTTTTTTTTTTTTTTTTTTTTTTTTTTTTTTTTTTTTTTTTTTTTTTTTTTTTTTTTTTTTTTTTCTATGGCAACATGGCACCAAGTGTAAATGTTCATGATGATGCGCTCCGAAATAAATGCTGTAAAAAGTGCAAACGAAATGTCGTAAATGGCTTAAAGTGTATTAACTGTGAGAATATCTTCCATATAAGCTGTGCAAAAAATAGTAACTCTGTAAAGTTTACCAGTGATGAGTTAATTACATGTTGTGATCAAGAGGTATCATGTGATCAGTTGTTTTTCGATGCAATTGAAAATCTAGACTCAGACAATAAGGTAATTGATATTAATATATTTAAATATATAATAAAGCAAAAAGACTCCATAATAAAGGTGCTACATGAAAAAATAAATTTAATGAGTCAACAAATTATTCTTTTAAATGAACGAAACGAATCACATACAAAAACCAAAGAACCAAGATCAACACAAAAAAGTGGAGAATTCTCCGGTACTCAAACAAAAACAAAACCAACAATGCTATTAAGTGAAATTGATAAAAATAACGCAGTTGCCAGCTCGTCTAATAAATCTGTAATTTCAAAAACAGACGTATCAGCTGCTTTGATGAAAATAAACGCTGAACAAAAAATGAACGAAGTTATAAATTTACAAGAAAACAAAATTTCGAGAGAAAACAACAATGAGTGGAGAGAAGTTCGAGGACGAAGAAATAGAAAACAACTAATTATTGGGAATAATAATGAACTAAGTATAAACGGCAAGGATATTAAAGGGGTTCCCAAACTTGTAGATCTCCATATCTACAGAGTGGATCCGAGCATGACAGCAAATGACCTACGTGAAATAGTTAAATCACATTTTCCGGAAGTAGTGGTAATAGCTTTAAATTCTAAATATCCCGAGATTTACAGTTCTTTTAAAGTAAGTGTCTATGGGTATAATTTTAAAAATGCAATGGATCCAGCTATATGGCCACATGGTGCCCATATCCAGCGGTTTTTTCAACTACATCCAAAGAAAGTACCACAAGCATAGAGGATAATAATGCATTTTGTAAAACTATTTGTAAGTGTAGTAGTATAAAAAAATTAGGTAAAACTTTTCAAATCATGAATGTAAATTGTCAATCCTTAACTAATAAGACCAATAGAATTGATCTACTGCTGGAATGCAATAAACCTGATATTTTGTGTCTGTCAGAAACCTGGTGTAATCATGATAATATCGATTTAGTAAGATTTAGCGGGTATAACTTGGCTTCTTACTCGAATCGTATTAATAAAATTCATGGCGGAGTTTTAATACTTATGAAAAAAATGATTACGTTTAAAGTTATTGACTTTGTGAATAATCTATCAATTGATGTTGATTTTGAAATTTGTAGTTTATCCTTTCGTTTACAAGGAATGAGCTGTTGTCTTGTAAATATTTATAGATCCCCATTAGGCAACATAGGGGTATTCATAGACCGACTTTTTATTGTACTAAATTTTTGTTCAAATAACTATGATTGCACTATCATTTGTGGAGACCTAAATATAGATTATTTAACTGTATCACGTGAGAGAACATTACTAAGTGACTTTATGGAGAGTTTTAATTTAAAACTACAAAATTATGAACCAACACGAATTTTCACAAATAAAAATTTAAAAACGACAAAAACTAAAGTTGACTATTTCTTAACCAATATGACCTGTGATTATAATGAAAATGTGATCGATATGCAACTTGGCGATCACCTAGGGCTTGATATTCAAGTATATTGTAACTCTTGTAAACTATGTGAAAATAACCTTAATGATAGAAAGGTAAGCTTTAGAAATCTATCGCAATCTAATTTACTTAGTTTGTATACACATCTAGAGAATGAACGTTTTCTATCGGTCTATGAATGCCTAAATAATATAGACATTTCCAGTGTTAATATTATATATAAAGAATTTTTAGATACTGTATTTTACCATATTGATTTTATTTGTCCTATTTTAACAAAAAATGTAAGTAACATTAATAAAAAAACATGGGTTGATGGCAATCTTGTACAGATGGGTAATGATGTTAGAAATTTATTTTGTTTAACAAAATATTCTCCAAATCCTGATGATCATGTAAATTATAAAACTTTAAAGAAAAAATATGTCACAGAAATTAATAAAGCAAAAAAGTCTTTCTACCAAAAACAACTTGAAAGCAAAAATATAAAAGAAAAACAAAAATATATATGGCGTACAGTGCAACAAAAAATAGGGAAAAAGAAACATTCTACGATAGATAGTATCGAGTTAAATGGAAAAATAACTAAAAATAAATATGAGATTGCTAATTTATTTGCCACTTTTTTTGCAACGAATACCAAAAAAGCAATAGATTATCACTTTAACGGCTGTAATTCTAAAAATTATACAACCATGTATGTCTACAATACTTTTTATTTTAAGCCAGTTATACCGGAAGATGTGATGGATGTAATTAATTCCCTGAAAAATATTAACTCTGAGGGCATTGACTGTCTTTCCACTAAGATTATTAAAAGTATAGGTCCACATATTGCCTCCACTCTAGCAGACATTATTAATTTCTCAGTAGAAAAAGAAACTTTTCCGTCTGATCTAAAGATAGGACTTGTTACACCCTTACACAAAAAAGACAGCCTTCTTAGTCTTGACAACTATCGTCCAATAACTGTCCAAACTGTCATGTGTAAAATTATAGAAAAGTGTATCTATAGACAAATGCTTTCCTTCTTACAAAAATATAACGTTATTTCAGAACATCAACATGGTTTCTTACCTGGAAGATCAACGGAGAGTGCGTCCATAGCTCTATTTAACTTTATCCATACCTCGTTGGATAAGAAAAGGTACGTGGGTGCACTCTTTTTTGATCTCTCAAAAGCTTTTGACTCCATTAATATTGATATAATAACAGATAAACTACAAGATTTAGGATTTCGGGGCAAATTTATCTCATGGTTGACATCATACCTGACAGCTAGAAAAATTATTGTTAGAATTGAGGATTGGAAATCCTCACCTCAACATGTGGATATTGGCGTACCTCAAGGATCTATCCTAGGTCCTTTGATATTTTTATTATATATAAATGACCTTCCCAAATATATCAGCACTGATCATTTAACCCTATATGCAGATGATACCACAGTAGCAATTGATGCTGAATCTCCAGGCGAACTGATTACAAAGATGAATCTTTTAGCAAAAGAATTTATCAGTTGGTGTGAAAGGAATTCCCTTATAGTAAATTCTACTAAAACTGTCTGCATGCAATTTTTTACAAGAACAGAAATTCCTAAAAATTGCAAGGTCTCAGTTAAGGATACAGATGTTCTGTTTTCGAACTCTACAAAATTTTTAGGTACCTACCTTGATAGTAATATGAGCTGGAATACTAATGTTAATCAAATTTGTAAAAAGTTAAATAGCAGTTACTTTGCAATATTACAGTTAAAAAATATTTTTACAACTAAACAGTTGATTAATGTCTATTATGCAATAGTATACTCCCATATTTCCTATAATGTGGTTCTTTGGGGAAATGCGGTCAATGCCTCCAGGGTTTTTATTTCTCAGAAAAGGATTATACGGTTAATTTTTAATCTAGATTATAGAGAAACATGTAGAAATCACTTTAAACAATTCAACATTCTCTCGTTTGTTTCTATTTATATTTACAAGTGCATTTTGTACACAAAAAGCAATTTTAAAGATTTTAATATCAATTCTGATTTCCATGATTATCCCACTAGGTCTGGCAAGCTTATCCGGCCTCCCAAACATGAAACTTCATTATTTGAAAAAAGTCCTGTCTATAAAGGAATTCAATTTCTTAATCATTTGCCTAGCTGTATAAGAGATGAGAACAACTTTAATGTTTTTAAACAAAAACTAAAAAGATTTTTAATTGACGAATGTTTTTATGATGTTTCAGAGTTTTTAAAGAAAGGTTTTTAACTTAAATATCTATATGTAATAGTGCAACACCTTGTATCTGTGCTGTTCAAATTTATAATGTACTTTTGTGTTTGACCTGTCCTATATCATGTACTATGATCAAAAAGGATGAATAAATTATTATTATTATTATTATTATTATTATTAGAATTTTACAGATGTTTCAACGGAATTATTATTTTTGATTAATTTTGCAAAAAAAAAAAATAAAACAATGAATTGTGAAAATCAAAATTATGCTGTAAAAACGTGTTGAGGGTGGCATTCTTGAAAATTTGGTAAAAGACTCAGTTTTTTATGTGAATTTCGATTTTTTTAATCGTTTTTAAAAATTTTGATATACAGGGTGTTGTTTGACACAAATAAAATAGAATGTTTTTTTTGAGTACGAACCTGGAATTAATTTATTGATTATATGTTTCTTGTTTCAAGTAACATTTATTAAACATAAGTGCCAAATATAAATAAAATATACAAGGTGGTTTCAAAACATGGGCGAAAGAAGTTTTGACCAAAATTCATTAAACACACTGTATCTCGGTAAAAAATGACAGTGGATCAACCTTCAGAGAGGTTTTTAGATTCGATTTGGTGTCCCCTATCTATTTTTCTCTATATCCAACCATGTATAATACTTTCTTTTTTTTATTAAGTTTGACGATGAATTGTACTTTGGGAATTTTTCTAAGTACGGTCCTGTTCCATTTTTACTGTAAAATATATTTTTGTTTTTTTCTGAACAAACTTTATTCAGATAAGTGATTGGCGGTTTTTATTTTCTTGTGTAAACGTATTTATTACAACGAAATATTCATCTAATAAATACGTTTACACAAGAAAATAAAAACCACCAATCACTTATCTGAATAAAAAATTTTCTACCTGTTCCTTTAATAAGTGCCAAATATGAATAAAATATACAAGGTGGTTTTAGAAACATGGACGAAAGAAGTTTTGGCCAAAATTAATTTAACACTCTGTATCTCGGTAAAAAATGACATTGGACCAACCTTTAGAGAGGATTTTAGATTCGTTTTGGTGCCCCCTATCTCCTATAACGGATGTCGGCCATATCTTCTGATCGGATTGTAGTACAGCTTTGGAAAAAAAAATTTTATAACAAAAGTGGCCACGAGAAAAACCTGGAAATTACTTATAAAATTATAGGTGTACCGCTAGAGGGCGTTATTGAATAAAAAATATTTAAAAAACTAAATTTTACAAAATTTGACCAATTAAGAAGCATAACAAAAACGATTAAAGTATTCTTCAAAAAAGTATGCGTATATTTGATAATACAAGATTTAGTCTAACTATTCAAATAACTGGTAGGGGAGAGTGGGAACTTTGTTATGAAAAAACGACCATAACTCCAATTCTACTTAACCGATCTTTGCAAATGTAGTCATCTTAAAAAAAGCTCTTTTCCACCAATGTAATGGTTATATTCTCAACTCCACTTAGTAACTAACGTGCATCCAGAAGAGAATACGGCTACGCCGTAAGGAATGCAAAGCTTACTTCCTGGAAAAAATTCTGTGAAAACATAGAGACAATTCCTGACTACTCCAGAATCAGCAAAATACTGCAAAGGGAAAAACAAGAATACATTGGGTCTTTGAGAAATGAAAATGGAGAGTATGCCAACACCGTGGAGGAGACTTTAGACTTATTACTAAACTCACACTTCCCGGGCTGCTCACTTAGGTAACCAAAGTCAAGAGAACGGTACTGTGGTGGTCCAAGTAGCTAGGGCCACAAAGCAGGACTGGACCTTGGCAAACAAAGTTCCTTCTTCAGAAGGGACTAGATGAACTTGAAGGCCCGCTGTGCCCACTACTCCGTGCCAGCTTGGCACTGTGGTATGTACCAGAAACATGGAGGTCTACAAGAGTTGTCTTCATACCCAAACCGGGTAAAGCGTGCTATGCAGAAGTCAAATCTTATAGACCTATCAGCCTGACATCATTCTTTCTAAAAACCTTAGAAAAGATGATTGACAGATACATAAGGGAAGAGGTATTGGTAGACTACCAGATTCGCATACCAATCTGGGAAGTCCTGTGATGTTGCGATTCACACGCTGGCGCTCAAGGCGGAACAAGCATTGGACTGTCAAGAAATCGCCCTAGCGGCATTTCTAGACATAGAAGGGGCCTTTGATTCGGCTTCATATAAATCCATAGTGGGAGCAATGCGGAGGCGAGGAACCGCTCAGAGCATTACGCGATGGGTGAACTTCAGGGGAACGTTTATAGCACTCTCCACAGCGTAACAAGGGAAGTCGTTGCCACCAAGGGGTGCCCTCAAGGGGAAGTACTCTCCCCACTGATGTGGTGCCTGGTGGTTGATGACCTACTAAGAGAGCTAGAGAGAGAAAATATCTACGCACAAGCATTTTCTGATGACGTAAGTATCATTATAAATGGAAAATTTGATGCCGTTGTATCAGATAGGATGCAACGGTCACTCAATATGGTAGAACGATGGTGCCGGAGAGAGGGATTATCCACGAATCCGGCGAAAACTACAGTTGTTGCCTTTACAAGGAGAAGAAACCTAAATATAAAGGGACTTTCCATATGGGGAAAACAAATAAATCTGTCAAAAGAAATTAAATATTTGGGAGTGTTATCCTGGATGACAAATTAACGTTCTCTAGCCATATAGATAGGGTAACGGATAAAGCTCTAAGAGCCCTTTGGGCCTGCAAGAGGATGGTGAGGTCTAAGTGGTTATCATTCCATGATCGCAGAAAAACTAAGAGAAAATCCGGTGCTAACTATGCCATCGGACAGAATGCCTGTCAGTCACAACTTTGTGAAACCTTTTATAGTAACCATACATGAGAGGGACAGAAAGAGTGAGGTCAGGACTCAGAAAAATGAATCTGTCTGGTATACGGACGGGTCTGAAACAGAAGACAGTACAGGTGCTGGATTCTATCATATGAACTCAGGGAGAACTTGCATTCTAAACCTGGGATCTATGGCAACAGTCTTTCAAGCGGAAATGACTGCGATAAATACTTGCTTAAACGTGATGTTGCGCGAGGATCTTAGAAATAAGAGAATCCGTATACTCACGGATAGTCAAGCATCCCTTAAAGCATTACAAAGGGTGGAAATACAGTCCAAACTAGTATTGGACTGCCATAAAAACCTAACTGCCCTGGCAGAATACAACAAGATAACTCTTGAATGGGTGCCTGGGCATGATGGCATTGAAGGAAGCCTAGCTTGTAAAAGAGCCGAAAAACCTTTAATTGGACCACAACCCACATGTGGTATTTCCTACCAACATATAAAGGGTATGATGGAAGAACAATTAAGGGACGAACACAGGAAATACTGGTTGGAACTTCCGGGACTAAGACAGTCCAAAGCACTTATCGAAGGTCCACCCAAGAGCAGAAATAATCTGCTACTATGCATAAAAAGACGGGAACTCAAAACCGCATTAGAAGACTTAGGTGTATCAGAAGATTCCCTATGTAGGAAATGTGAGGAAGAGGACGAAACTCCTCTTCATGTATTATGCTATTGCCGGGACCTGAACAGGGAAAGGGAATTGCACTTTGGGGTACAGTTACCCGAAGAGATAGCGAAAGCTAACATCAGTACTATTCTTGACTTTGTTAAGAGTACACGTGCACGTTAGAGGGCGTTACTTAAAGTTTTTTAGAAATCTAGTTCTCTTTGGAAAATATGAAATGGAAACATGCAGTTTTAATAACAGAATTTAAAAGTAGATGAAATTATTAACGTCCTGGCGAAAACTACATGTCGATATCTTTTTTCTATCCCGAGATATCTTAAGAAATTTGTAAATGTTGGGATTTTTTTGTCAACTTTCAAGTAGATTTGTTAGCCTCTAACGGAAATAAACAAATTTAGTCTTGTCAGAAAGGCTTTACATTGGTCTATGTGTAGTAATTAAAAATATTGTCATAATAATGTTACCGTCCTCGCTGAAGGGCGTTACCTATAAAACTTTAAATAACGCCCTCTAACGTGCACGTTAGTTACTAAGTGGAGTTGAGAATATAACCATTACATTGGTGGAAAAGAGCTCTTTTTAAGAAGACTAAATTTGCAAAGATCGGTTAAGTAGAATCGGAGTTATGGTCGTTTTTTCATAACAAAATTCCCACTCTCCCCTACCAGTTATTTGAATAGTTAGACTAAAACTTGTATTATCAAATATACGCATACTTTTTTGAAGAATACGGTAATCGTTTTTGTTATGATTCTTGTTTTGTAAAATTTGGATTTTTAAATATTTTTTATTCAATAACGCCCTCTAGCGGTACACCTATAATTTTATAAGTAATTTACAGATTTTTCTCGTGACCACTTATGTTATAAAAAAATTTTTTCCAAAGCTACAATCCGATCCGAAGATATGACCGACGGCCGTTCTTATTTGCCCACCCGGTACATTTTATGTTTGAACACCCTATTTACGAACGGTTATTAATGTAATAAATGGATGAAATGTGTCCAAAATGTCATAAAAAGGAATGTATTTTACCTTTCATTATTTTAACCCCAAATTGAGATTCATGCTGTGAAAATTCATATAATGAATCTTAACTTTTTATTAAATTATAATGGTAGTATAAACTGGATGTTTTTTTTTGCATTACTGTTTATTACTAATAAAAAAATTTCCGTGTAAGTATATGAAAAATTAAATTAATTTAAAAAATAATTTATATCACGCCGCCCATACTATACAAAAATTTCGCCGACGGTCGATGGATATTTAATTTTTATACTGTTCGAATTGACTCCGTATAGACTATAATATAACAACAGTTTTTCTATCTAAGTCGTAATTTTAAGTAGAAAAAAAAATGGAAAATATTATTCTTAAATATTATTAGTATTTTTTCATATAGGTCAACATCAGAACGATAATTTAAAATAAATATACTTACTAGATTCACTAAGTGTAAAACTTACCCATGCACAAATCTAATAATAATAATAATAATAATAATTTTTTATCCGAGAAACTCAACGCTATTCCTGATTGGAATCTTTGAACCGACTGTAATATTAAAACATTTAGAAAAAGTAAAAATACCGATATTAGAAAAAAAAAAGTGAGAGTTGTTGTTGACAACAAAGAACGAAGAGTGAAAATTAAATTGATCCGGTAAAGGAAATTTATTATTCTTAATTGATCTTGACTAATTCCAATTCGGGAAAGTTAAGTGCAAAAAAAAATGGAATTCGAATTCTAATAAATTAAATAATATGAACAAATAAAAAATTTATTGTGTATCCCATAAAATTTACTTTTCTAAAACAGTTAAACTTGTGACATATATTTTTATATATAACATTGACCTTCATCTGAAGCTTTAAATAAATTTTTCCATAAAAATATCTCGAATAAGTTTTTTTTTTTTTTTAATAAATTTTAACAGGTTTAAAATTATTTGCTGGAAGTGTCAGTGCTGAGAGAAAATTAATAAAACATCGATTTTGGCTGACAATATTATAAACAATTAAATTTAAAACAGTTAAAAATGGAACAATAAATAAAAAAATATATAGGTGACTATATAATAATGTGGGATAAAGAATTGTAAACTTTTATGAAAATAAAATCTACTAGTACTAGTACTATTAAGCACCGCAAGATGGCTTATTAACATAAAATATATTTAAAAGAACAAATTATTTATTTCATATATGATCATTATAAAATTAAAATTGTAAAAAATAATAAAAATTGCGAAAAAATAAAGAAGAGTCAAAAAAAAAGTCGGAAAAATTTAGAAAAGCTAAAAAATTGGAAAAACAATCAGAAATGTTAAAAAATTAAAAAGTAAAAAGAATATCGAAAAAAATTGGTAAAAAAAAATTGAAAAAAATGGAAAAAATTGCTAAGCCAACATTAGATTATTATAAAAAAAATTTAAAATTGTAAATTTAAATATTTATTAAAATAATATAAAATGTAAAAAAAGAGAGGAAAGAATCATAAAAAATTTAGAATAAAATAATAATAAAAATAAAATTGGAAAAATGTTGACAATTAAATAAACGGAATATTTTAAAAATCACAAAAGTAAAAAAAAAAATCGTAAAAAAATTGAAAAAATTGGAAAATATTAGAAATGGAAAAATCGAAAAAACAACTCTCAAAAAACAGAAAAATAAAAAAAAAATCAGAATATTAAAAAAAAAAGGTAAAAAAGTGATGAAAATTTGGAAAAAATAGAAAAATCGAAAAAAACAAAAAGCGGAAAATTCGGACAATTAAAAAAACGGAAAAGTAAAAACAAATAGGAAAAATAAAAAAAAATCGATAATAATTAGAAAAAAATCGATAAAAATTGGAAAAAATAGAAAAATGGAACAAACCAGAAAAAAAGAATGGTAAAAAAATCAATAAAATTGGAAAAAAATAGAAAAAAATCAAAAAACAAACCAGAAAATTCATAAAATTAAAAAAAAAAGAATAAGTTAAAAGAAATCAAAAAAGTAAAAAAGAAGGGAAAAAAAAACGAAAAAAATTGGAACGAAATGGAAAAATAAATTAAAAAAAAAACCAAAAAATCAGAAAAATCGGAAAACTCCGACAATTAAACACCGGAAAAGTCAAAAAAATATCAAAAAAGTAAAGAAAGAAGGATAAAAAAATCGAAAAAAATTGGTAAAAATTGGAAAAAATGGAAAAAGTAAAAAATCAAAAAAAAAAAACAAGAAAGCAGAACAATCGAACAATTAAAAAAACCGAAAAGTTAAAAAATAATCAGAAAGTTAAAAAAAACCGAAAAAAAATGGTAAAAATTGGAAAAAAGTGGAAAAAATAGAAATATCTAAAAAACCAGAAAAATCTGAAAAACTCTGGACAATAAAAAAAAAAAGAAAAAGTAAAATTAAATCAGAAAAATAAAAAAATAAAGGTAAAAACCGAAAAAAAAAAATAAAAATTGGAAAAAATAGGAATAGCTAAAAAATTGGAAAATATTAGAGAAAAAAATCGAAAATTCCAAAAAAAAAAAACGGAAAAACTCGGACAATTAAAAAAAAGAAGGGTGTATAAAAAGGTACAAAAAAAAATAAAAAAATACGGACAATTAAAAAAAACGGTAAAGTAACAAAAATTAAGATAAAAAATTTTAACAAAAGAGATGAAAAAAACAGAAAAAAAAACAGAAAAGAAAAAATGGAAAAATAGAAGAATCGAAGAAAAAATAGAAAAATAAAAAAAATCTGACAATTAAAAAAGAAAGAAAAATAAAAAAAATCAGAAAAGCGGAAAAAATAGAAATATCAAAAAACCAGAAAGATTGGAAAACTCAGATAATTAATTAAAAAAACGGAAAAATAAAACAAAAACGGAAACCTTAAAAAAAATGATAAAAACTGGGAAATATTGAAAAAATTTAGAAAAAAGTAAAAAAAAGTGCAAAAAATAGAAGAATAGAAGAAAAAATAGAAAAATCGAAAAAAATCTGACAAATAAAAAAAATAGAAAAGTAAAAAAATCAGAAAAGTGGGCAAAAAAATCAAAAAAGTAAAAAATAAAGGTAAAAAAAATGGAAATAATAAAAAAATCGAAAACACAGAAAAATAAAAAATCTAACAATTCAAAAAAAAAGAAAAAAATAAAAAAAATCAGAAAAGCGGAAAAAATAGAAATCGAAAAACCAGAAAGATTGGAAAACTCAGATAATTAAAAAAACGGAAAAATAAAATTAAAATGGAAACCTTAAAAAAAATGATAAAAACTGGGAAATATTGAAAAAATTTAGAAAAAAGTAAAAAAAAGTGCAAAAAATAGAAGAATCGAAGAAAAAATAGAAAAATCGAAAAAAATCTGACAATTAAAAAAACAGAAAAGGAAAAAAAAATCAGAAAAGTGGGCAAAATAGAAATATCGAAAAAACTAAAAAAATGGAAAACTCGGATAATTAAAAAAACAGAAAAGTAAAAAAAATCAAAAAAGTAAAAAATAAAGGTAAAAAATGGAAAAAATAAAAAATCGAAAAAAATCGAAAAATTAAAAAAATCTGACAATTCAAAAAAAAAGAAAAATAAAAAAAATCAGAAAAGCGGAAAAAATAGAAATATCGAAAAACCAGAAAGATTGGAAAACTCAGATAATTAAAAAAACGGAAAAATAAAATTAAAATGGAAATCTTTAAAAAACTGATAAAAATTGAAAAAAATTTGAAAAAAGTAGAAAAAAGTGCAATAAATAGAAGAATCGAAAATGGCAGAAAAATAGAAAAAATCTGACAATTAAAAAAAACAGAAAAGTCAAAAAAATCAGAAAAGCGGAAAAAATGGAAATTTCAAAAAATAGAAAAGTTGCAAAACTCGAATAATTAAAAAAATGGAAAAACAAACCCAGAAAAATTGGAAAACTCTGACAATTTAAAAAAAAAAACAGGAAAGAAAAGAATCAGAAAAATTAAAAAATAGACAAAATGAAAAAAATACAAGGATTGAAAAAAAAAATAGAAAAATCGAAAAAAATCAGACAATTAAAAAAACAGAAAAGTAAAAAATATCGAAAAAACCAGAAAAATTGCAAAACTCGGACAATTAAAAAAAAACAGGAAAGAAAAGAATCAAAAAAATAGACAAAATGGAAAAAATAGAAGAATCGAAAAAAAAACCAGAAAAATCGAAAAAAATCTGACAATAAAAAAAACAGAAAAGTAAAAAATATCGAAAAAACCAGAAAAATTGCAAAACTCGGACAATTAAAAAAAAACAGGAAAGAAAAGAATCAAAAAAATAGAAAAAATAGAAGAATCGAAAAAAAAAACAGAAAAATCGAAAAAAATTCTGACAATTAAAATAACAGAAAAGTAAAAAATATAGAAAAAACCAGAAAAATTGCAAAACTCGGACAATTAAAAAAAAAACAGGATAGAAAAGAATCAAAAAAATAGACCAAATGGAAAAAATAGAAGAATCGAAAAAAATCCAGAAAAATCGAAAAAAATCTGACAATAAAAAAAACAGAAAAGTAAAAAATATAGAAAAAACCAGAAAAATTGCAAAACTCGGACAATTAAAAAAAAAACAGGAAAGAAAAGAATCAAAAAAATAGACAAAATGGAAAAAATAGAAGAATCGAAAAAAAAAACAGAAAAATCGAAAAAAATTCTGACAATTAAAAAAAAAAACAGAAAAGTAAAAAATATCGAAAAAACCAGAAAAATTGCAAAACTCGGACAATTAAAAAAAAACAGGATAGAAAAGAATTAAAAAAATAGACAAAATGGAAAAAATAGAAGAATCGAAAAAAATCCAGAAAAATCGAAAAAAATCTGACAATAAAAAAAACAGAAAAGTAAAAAATATAGAAAAAACCAGAAAAATTGCAAAACTCGGACAATTAAAAAAAAAACAGGAAAGAAAAGAATCAAAAAAATAGACAAAATGGAAAAAATAGAAGAATCGAAAAAAAAAACAGAAAAATCGAAAAAAATTCTGACAATTAAAAAAAAAAACAGAAAAGTAAAAAATATCGAAAAAACCAGAAAAATTGCAAAACTCGGACAATTAAAAAAAAACAGGATAGAAAAGAATTAAAAAAATAGACAAAATGGAAAAAATAGAAGAATCGAAAAAAATCCAGAAAAATCGAAAAAAATCTGACAATAAAAAAAACAGAAAAGTAAAAAATATCGAAAAAACCAGAAAAATTGCAAAACTCGGACAATTAAAAAAAAACAGGAAAGAAAAGAATCAAAAAAATAGAAAAAATAGAAGAATCGAAAAAAAAAACAGAAAAATCGAAAAAAATTCTGACAATTAAAATAACAGAAAAGTAAAAAATATAGAAAAAACCAGAAAAATTGCAAAACTCGGACAATTAAAAAAAAAACAGGATAGAAAAGAATCAAAAAAATAGACCAAATGGAAAAAATAGAAGAATCGAAAAAAATCCAGAAAAATCGAAAAAAATCTGACAATAAAAAAAACAGAAAAGTAAAAAATATAGAAAAAACCAGAAAAATTGCAAAACTCGGACAATTAAAAAAAAAACAGGAAAGAAAAGAATCAAAAAAATAGAAAAAATAGAAGAATCGAAAAAAAAAACAGAAAAATCGAAAAAAATTCTGACAATTAAAATAACAGAAAAGTAAAAAATATAGAAAAAACCAGAAAAATTGCAAAACTCGGACAATTAAAAAAAAAACAGGAAAGAAAAGAATCAAAAAAATAGACAAAATGGAAAAAATAGAAGAATCGAAAAAAAAAACAGAAAAATCGAAAAAAATTCTGACAATTAAAAAAAAAACAGAAAAGTAAAAAATATCGAAAAAACCAGAAAAATTGCAAAACTCGGACAATTAAAAAAAAACAGGAAAGAAAAGAATCAAAAAAATAGAAAAAATAGAAGAATCGAAAAAAAAAACAGAAAAATCGAAAAAAATTCTGACAATTAAAATAACAGAAAAGTAAAAAATATAGAAAAAACCAGAAAAATTGCAAAACTCGGACAATTAAAAAAAAAACAGGAAAGAAAAGAATCAAAAAAATAGACAAAATGGAAAAAATAGAAGAATCGAAAAAAAAAACAGAAAAATCGAAAAAAATTCTGACAATTAAAAAAAAAACAGAAAAGTAAAAAATATCGAAAAAACCAGAAAAATTGCAAAACTCGGACAATTAAAAAAAAACAGGATAGAAAAGAATTAAAAAAATAGACAAAATGGAAAAAATAGAAGAATCGAAAAAAATCCAGAAAAATCGAAAAAAATCTGACAATAAAAAAAAACAGAAAAGTAAAAAATATCGAAAAAACCAGAAAAATTGCAAAAATTCGGACAATTAAAAAAAACAGGAAAGAAAAGAATCAAAAAAATAGACAAAATGGAAAAAATAGAAGAATCGAAAAAAAAAACAGAAAAATCGAAAAAAATTCTGACAATTAAAAAAAAACAGAAAAGTAAAAAATATCGAAAAAACCAGAAAAATTGCAAAACTCGGACAATTAAAAAAAAAACAGGATAGAAAAGAATTAAAAAAATAGACAAAATGGAAAAAATAGAAGAATCGAAAAAAATCCAGAAAAATCGAAAAAAATCTGACAATAAAAAAAAACAGAAAAGTAAAAAATATCGAAAAAACCAGAAAAATTGCAAAACTCGGACAATTAAAAAAAAACAGGAAAGAAAAGAATCAAAAAAATAGAAAAAATAGAAGAATCGAAAAAAAAAACAGAAAAATCGAAAAAAATTCTGACAATTAAAATAACAGAAAAGTAAAAAATATAGAAAAAACCAGAAAAATTGCAAAACTCGGACAATTAAAAAAAAAACAGGATAGAAAAGAATCAAAAAAATAGACCAAATGGAAAAAATAGAAGAATCGAAAAAAATCCAGAAAAATCGAAAAAAATCTGACAATAAAAAAAACAGAAAAGTAAAAAATATAGAAAAAACCAGAAAAATTGCAAAACTCGGACAATTAAAAAAAAAACAGGAAAGAAAAGAATCAAAAAAATAGAAAAAATAGAAGAATCGAAAAAAAAAACAGAAAAATCGAAAAAAATTCTGACAATTAAAATAACAGAAAAGTAAAAAATATAGAAAAAACCAGAAAAATTGCAAAACTCGGACAATTAAAAAAAAAACAGGAAAGAAAAGAATCAAAAAAATAGACAAAATGGAAAAAATAGAAGAATCGAAAAAAAAAACAGAAAAATCGAAAAAAATTCTGACAATTAAAAAAAAAACAGAAAAGTAAAAAATATCGAAAAAACCAGAAAAATTGCAAAACTCGGACAATTAAAAAAAAACAGGAAAGAAAAGAATCAAAAAAATAGAAAAAATAGAAGAATCGAAAAAAAAAACAGAAAAATCGAAAAAAATTCTGACAATTAAAATAACAGAAAAGTAAAAAATATAGAAAAAACCAGAAAAATTGCAAAACTCGGACAATTAAAAAAAAAACAGGAAAGAAAAGAATCAAAAAAATAGACAAAATGGAAAAAATAGAAGAATCGAAAAAAAAAACAGAAAAATCGAAAAAAATTCTGACAATTAAAAAAAAAACAGAAAAGTAAAAAATATCGAAAAAACCAGAAAAATTGCAAAACTCGGACAATTAAAAAAAAACAGGATAGAAAAGAATTAAAAAAATAGACAAAATGGAAAAAATAGAAGAATCGAAAAAAATCCAGAAAAATCGAAAAAAATCTGACAATAAAAAAAAACAGAAAAGTAAAAAATATCGAAAAAACCAGAAAAATTGCAAAAATTCGGACAATTAAAAAAAACAGGAAAGAAAAGAATCAAAAAAATAGACAAAATGGAAAAAATAGAAGAATCGAAAAAAAAAACAGAAAAATCGAAAAAAATTCTGACAATTAAAAAAAAACAGAAAAGTAAAAAATATCGAAAAAACCAGAAAAATTGCAAAACTCGGACAATTAAAAAAAAAACAGGATAGAAAAGAATTAAAAAAATAGACAAAATGGAAAAAATAGAAGAATCGAAAAAAATCCAGAAAAATCGAAAAAAATCTGACAATAAAAAAAAACAGAAAAGTAAAAAATATCGAAAAAACCAGAAAAATTGGAAAACTCGGGACAATTGAAAAAACGGAAAAGTTAATCAAAATCTGAAAACAAAAAAAAAGGTAAAAAACCGAAAAAAAAATATTTAAAAAAACCGGAAAAAATTTTAATAAATTAGAAAAAAAGTGGAAAAAATTAGAAAAAATACAGAATTCCTGTATTTTTTGTGAAATAAAAAATATTTTATTTTAAAAGCAATATGATACTTTTAGATCTCATAAAGTATCATATTTTGGATAAAAAATATTTTTTTCTAGAACTCCTACGCCTCGGTTAGTAAACTATTCTCTCGCAGAATATGTTATTTTCATTACTCATTAAAAAAATTTTTTTTACTCACTCTGTAACAGATATAATTATTTAATATCAATTTCAGTATTTTCAGTCAATAAATATTTATTTAAAAAAAAATAAAAATAAAAAACAAAATTATATATATTAAATAATGGTGGTGAATATTTAAGGGTTTATTACACCTACATCTAAATTGTGCCAATAATCATCAGTAAGCACCCCGAAGTGCCATAGCAAATAATAATAATAATCGTTTATTCCTTGTACAAATTTTAGCTTTCGGGGATTCACTCGTATAAGGGTGAAATATAGTGATAGTAATATTATATAAATAATAATAATAATAATAATAATAATATATAAAATAACTTTGTACTTACCCAATACTGGTTTCAATCATAACATGAAAGACAATTTAATTTGCACCCTTAAAAGAAAAAACATATAAAGCACATAAATCGTCCATATACCGAGTACTGGAAAAAAAACGCGTGTGAAACTTTCGCGTACCAGATGAAAAACTAAAAACTAAAAACCGGGAGTTCATGCGGACGTTGCCTCGTACAATCAAAGTTAGACGGGCATCATGCCAAAAAAAAAAAATATATACATATATCCTACATAGATATAACCGCATCACCAACCAACAGACCATGCCTATTTTTCAGGATATTTTTTTTTTTATAAACATTTATGTTTAATAAAATTATATTCTTTGGCAACTCTGATCGTTATCATTTTTGTTTTTTTTTTCCAAGTATTTTTATATAACGATCTTGAAAACTAAAAATACGTTTATCGATTAAAATATACTAAAAAGGTAAATTAAATACAAAGGATCTAGTAACAATATGTAAATATTCGAACGTGAGAGGGTAAATTTCTTTAGGGAAAGTATTGTGAATGAGCTAAAAAAATTTTTCGACATAAAGATAAGAAATATAAATTTTGAGCTCCCCTGAGATGATTAAGACCATTTCCATATGGAAGTCTGTCTGTGTGTGTCTGTCTGTCTGTATTCTTCCACGATAGAGGCCACACGTTTAATCCGATTGAGCTGAAATTTGTTATATGGGTTTGGGTTACCCGTCGCAAGAACGCATTAGTTTTTGTACATCTGTCAAACAGAAGTGTCAATATCAAAAAATGACAGAATCAATATGTCACTTGTTATATGTCATTTGAAAATCTCTATTCAGAACTGTAAAAATTATTTCTCCAACTGTCACCTGTCAAAAAATACACAAACGATTTTTTTTCTATTTCTTTTTTCTTTTCTGATTTTTTCTTATTTTTTTCTGCAATTTATTTCTTTTTTTTGTGATAGTTATAATTGTTTCCGGTTTTGTTGTTTTTTTTAAACCATTTTTTGCGATCTTTTTTCAATTTTTTCGTTTTTTTTTGCGACTTTTTCGTTTCTTTTTTACAATTTTTTAGATTTTTTTCGTTTTTCCGTATTTTAATTTTCAAAATTTACTGGTATTTTCAATTTTTTCCAATATTTCCTATTTTATTTATCTTATTTTTCCGATTTTTTCTGATTGTTTCGATTTTTCTCCTTTTTCCAATATTTTCTGTTTTTTTTTTCGATTTTTCTAGTTCTTTCTATTGCTTTCTATTTTTTTTTCATTCGTTTATTCCTTTAATTTTTTTGATTGTTTTTTTTGTGATATTTTACAATTTTTTTGTGATATTTTCCGATTTTTGCAAGTTTTTTCGTTTTTTGCGATCTTTGTCGTTTTTTTGCGCTTTTTGAGGTTTTACCTTTTTTTTACAATTTTTTAGATTTTTTCGGTTTTTCCGGATTTTAATTTTCATATTTTTTTCAAAAATTTACTGGTACTTTCAATTTTTTTCAATATTTTCTGTTTTTTTTCTTTTTTTTTCATATTTTTTCTGATTGTTTCGATTCTCCTCCCTTTTTTTCTCATTTTTCTGTTTTTTGTTTGGACAGAAAATAATTAAGGAATAAAATAATGAAAAAAAAAAATAGGAAAAAGAAAGAATTAGAAAAATCAAAAAAAAAAAAAAACAGAAAAAAAAAAGAAAAATGTGAAAAAAACGAGAGAGAAAAAAAAGAAGAATCGAAACCATCAGGAAAAATCGGAATAAATTAGACAAAAAAAGAAAATAATGGAAAAAATTGCAAATGGCAGTAAATTTTGGAAAAAAATATGAAAATGAAAATACGAAAAAAACGAAAAAAATTAAAAAAATGCAAAAACGAAAAAATCTCAAAAACACGCAAAAAACGCAAAAGATCGCAAAAATTGGAAGAATTTCACAAAAAAATGCAAAAAATTACAAAAAAAAACAGGAAAATACCAGAAAAAAGGAGGAGAATCGAAGAAATAAGTATATATGCAATTTTTTCCAATATTTTCCTTTTTCTTCTAATTTTTTTCCGATTTTTCCTGATGGTTTCGATTCTTCTTTTTTTTTTCTCTCGTTTTTTTCACATTTTTGTTTTTTTTTTTGTTTTTTTTTCGATTTTTCTAATTCTTTCTTTTCTAATTTTTTCTCATTTTTTTATTTCTTTGATTTTTTTCTGTCCATTGTTATGCTTTTTTATTTGTTTTTTTTTCTATTCTAATTTTCTTTATTTTTTCTCATTCTTCTGCTTTTTTTTCATTTTTTTTTTCTGATTTTTTTGTTAATTTTTTCATATTCCTCTAATTCTTTTGCGACTTATTTCAATTATTTTCAATTTTTTAAATTTTTTTAATAGTTACAATTGTTTCCGGTCTTTTTTTGGTTGTGTTTTTGCCATTTTTGCGTATTTTTTACAATTTTTCGTGATATTCTTTCGTTTTTTTGCGACATTTTTCGTTTTTTGCGATCTTTGGCATTTTTTGCGTTTTTTTTCATGTTTTCTGTATTTTAATTTTTTTTTCCAACATTTTCTGATGTTTTTAAATTTTTCCAAGATTTTCTGCCTCTTTCTTATTTTTCCTGATTGTTCGATTTTTCTTATTTTTTCTTGTTTTTTCACATTTTTGTTTTTCTTCGATTTTTTCTAATCTTTTTTCACTTTTTTTCTCATTCTTCTGATTTTCTATTTCTTTCTTTTGTTTTCTAATTTTTTCTCATTTTCTTATTCTTCTAATTTACTTTTCCGACCTACCATCCGAGAAGGGAAAGTATTGTAAACCAGCAAAAAAAATCGAACCATCGATGGAAATATCCATTTTAAGGTCCCCCAAGATGATTAAGACCATATCTGTCTGTCTGTCTGTCTGTCTGTGTGTATTCTTCCACGATAGAGGCCACACGTTTAATCCGATTGAGCTGAAATTTGGTATATAGGTTTGGGTAATTCGTCTGAAGAACTAAAAGATGAATTAAACCTATTTAAATAGGGTAAATAATAATCCTGGGTTAAAAGTAACTCCTGAAAATAAATGTCTGTGTAAAATGGTTAAAAAATATTGTCAGGGGGTTAATAATTAGATTATTAATAAAATTTTGTGTAAACGTCACTTTATTTTAATTTTTATTTAAATCTGTTGGTCTTTTTTTTCGCTCTATTCACAATATCGTAAATATAGAATAATTAACAAATTTATTTTATCACATTAAATAAATCCCTAGGCTACTTTGTAAGTTCTGGCACTGAAAACTAATTAAATTTAGTAACAAGGAATATTTTTTTAATTTATTTCGTACAAACAGGATATATAATGAAATGTTGACAGTCGTAGGACTCAAAAAAGAAAGTTTTGTTCGATGAAAGATTTATTTATAAAAATTTTCTTATAATCATTATAAATTTTATTTGTTAATAATTTTAGTATCCAATGCAAATTGTTGTGCTTGTCAACAAAAAAAGAAAAATAGGTTAATTTAGACTGCTCAAGGTACAAGTTCTATGAATACCAGATAAAAAGAGAAAAAATAGTACAACAGTATTGTTAAATGTTCAAAGAAGTATTCTTAACTAGGTCGACCATTTTTTTTTACTTTTCCTTGACATAAATTGTACTTAAAATTGGCAATCGACGAATACATTAAAAAAAATCAATTAGAATTTCAATTTAATTGAAAAATAACATATTATATTTTTTATTCATACTTATAAGATCCTCCGATATGATTACCGACCCCCATATGTAATTTTGCGAAGAAAACCAAATGAAGAGTGTTATTTGCTTTAAAGTTGTACCGATGGTCATGATAAACATGAAACTACCATATCGGAGGACAAGCTCGATACGATTAATCTTAAAGGTATTCAATTAATCTTATAATTATTCTATATCCATTTTCCTACGCCACTGGAAATTAATTTGATACTTGCTAAACATGTATCAAGACATTCTAAATATTAAAGCACTTTCATTATTAAGATAAAAATTTTTTTTGTTCAGTTTCCTACGCCACTGCAAATTAATTTGATACTTCCTATATTATATGTATTCTAAATATTTTATAAAAAAATAATTAACGCACTTTTATTTACAAAAATGTGCTTAAAATGAGAGATTTTATTTTATTTATATTTATTCTCCTACACCACTGTAAATTAATTTGTGACCTGCTCAATGTATAACAAGTAATTCTTAATATTTTTATAAAAAATCATGAACTCATATTCATAATTAATAGAAATATTTACAAAAATTTGCTAAAAATGACCGATTATATTTTATATTTATTTTCCTACACCACTGTAAAATAATTTGTGACCGCTCAACTTATAACAAGTAATATTTAATATTTTTGTGCAAATATAATCAACTTATATTTATTATTAACAGAGAAATTCACAAAAATATTGATAAAAATAACAGATTATATTTTTATTCAATCTGCTACGCCACTGCAAATTAATTTGATACGTGTATTTTAAATATTTTGGAATAGTTCTATAAAATTAACTAAAAAACGTAGAAACCCATAAATATAATAAATATAAATACCGAACGCAAATTTTATAACCCTGTTACAAGAAAATCGTGAATATCTTCACTTATATGCGAAGATATATAATAACAGAAAACATAACCTCAAATAATTATAACATATAATTTAAATATTATTGATTTTAAAAGTAATACAAGTATTAATAATGGATTACTTACGTTTCATTGTACACCAGTAAGTGGAAGAAATGGTTTAACATTTTCAATTCTCTCAAAATAATCTTGTTAACTCACTAATGTTATGCATTTCAAAACTATACACTATAACTTTGTAAAAGTATTTATTTAAAAAACTGTAAACTGGAATTAATATACAATATTATATATACACTTGGTACTTTATAAAAATATTAATTAAAAGAACTGTAAATAATAAATTAATAAGATACATAACGTTATTAAATGTTTAAAATTGGGGTTATGTGTTATGTTAAAATATAACTAATACGCAGTGCTGCCAATAACAATATTTTACTCCTAAATACATGTAAATATTCCAATTTATGCTAAAATCCAGAAGTTTGGTAACACTCATAGATATAGCAATTTTTTATTAATGATTAACCCCGGTTATATTCGGATAGTAGTTTTGTTTTTGTTTTTAAATTTTTATTCTAAATAATCAGAAAAATGTAATCTAACATTAATAACGCATGCGCACAATCGTGAATATTTGTCTCCCAATAACTTCACCTGGTAGATATTCCAATTTAGGGTAACATTCAGAAGATTGGTAACACTGCTAAAACTAGTCGATGAATTCAATAACTAAAACCAGAGGCGTAACATATAATGTACGCGTACTTAAATATTAATATTATTTATTAATGTTTTTTAATCAATATTTCTTGATTTGAATTTAATTTTATAGTAAATAAGAATAATTAATCTATAATATAAAGGGTAAAGTTGTGATTGATTCACTGACTGACATAGAATCAATGCATAACAAAAAGATTTGAAATTTTGAGAATATATTCTATTTTTAATATAGATTTTAAGGGGTAGAAAATGGCGAAAAACAGTGGCTTACATAGAATGACTATATCTATATATACGACGGTATATGAGTTTATTTTTTTAGGGGAAAAAATGGGAAATTGGGGAAAATTGAGAATAATAGGACAAAATAGGGGCAAAATACGCAAAATAAGGGACAAATAGGGAAAAATAAGGAAATAGAAAAATATAATAAAAAACAGAAAAATATGATAAAATGAGAAAAGTAGAAAAGATACGGAAAAACAGCGAAATATAAGGGAAATATAAGGGAAAATAGGGAAATATAAGGGAAAATAGTGAAAAATGTAGAATAAAAAAAATAGGGGGAAATGGGGAAAAATGAGAAATAATAAGAAAAAATATGAAAATATTGGAAAATACATAAAAATATTGACTATGAGACACAAACAGGGAAATATAAGAAAAATAGGAAAAAATACCGAAAAAGAGGAATAAATAAAAAGAAATTAGAAAAATGGAAAAAATAAGAAAAAACAGCAAAATATAGAGAAAAAATGGGGAACAATATGACAAATAGAACAAATTAGAAAGAAATAGAGAAATTAGAGAAAAATAGAGCAATATAGGGAAACATGTAGGAAAATAGAGGAATATGGGAAAAAATGGAGAAAATATGGAAAATGGAGAAAAAAATAAAAAACGGAGAAAAAACTAAAAGACTGGGGATAAATTAGGGAAAATTATGGGAAAATGGGAACAAATAATAATAATAATAATGATATTTATTAATACTTTTTGATAACCTAATTAAAAGTACATAAATTTCATAAAATTTCAGAAAATATAGAAAATACAGAAAATACAGAAAATACAGAAAATACAGAAAATACAGAAAATACAGAAAATACAGAAAATACAGAAAATACAGAAAATACAGAAAATACAGAAAATACAGAAAATACAGAAAATACAGAAAATACAGAAAATACAGAAAATACAGAAAATACAGAAAATACAGAAAATACAGAAAATACAGAAAATACAATACATCTGCACATAATAAAAATGGAGACTATGAGGAACAAATAGGGAAAAATAAAGAAAAATAGAAAAAAATAATGAAAAAGAGGAATAAATAGAAAGAAATCAGAAAAATAGATTAGGGGAAAACAGCAAAATATAGAGAAAAATGGAGAAATTAGAAAAAAATTGAGAAAAATAGGGAAACATATAGGAAAATAGTGAAAATAGAGGAAAATGGGGAAAAATGAAGAAAATATGGAAAAATGGAGAAAAAACTACCGAAAAAGTAGGGAAAAATATGGAACATTAGGGGAAAATGGGAACAAATGGGCAATAATAGGAAAAAATAGGGACTATGAGGGACAAATAGGGAATAATAAAAAATAGGAAAAAATTATAAAAAAACAGGAATAAATAGAAAAAAATAGAAAAATTTCGAATTATAGGGAAAATAAGGAGAAATAGTAAAAAACAGCTAAAAATATGAGAATTTATAAAAACATGATAAACACGAAAAAATTATGAAAAACAGGACAAAATATGAAGAAATTATAAAAATTGGAATAAAAAAAAATATTGAAAAATATAGAAAAATAGGGACAAATAATAATAATAAAAAAACTTCGTAGCAAAGCACGAATATTCAGCTAATTAATTATAAATATAAACTATATAAAATATTAAGATCTCAAATACTGATAACAGGAAATAAAAATTCTGCCAATAGTAAATTAATTTAGTTTCTGTTTAATTTTTTTTTTATTAAACCGTTTTAATTATAGTCGATTAGCCAACCGAAATTCATACAAAAATAAACATTGTAATTTAGATATAACGTAGCAGCTCGATTAATACTTTTTATACGGTTCGTTTTCATGTACACATATTCTATTTTTGAAAAAGTTCATTAGCCTCCTTATTAACAAATTTAATTATAATTAAAAAAATAAAATTTTAAGAATTTTGATCAAAAATGGGTAAAATTTGTGTTTAGGAAATAAAGAAAATTTAATTGCGCAACTCGATAATCCCGGAATAAATATTCGGATAAGCTGGAAAATTCCAGTTCAATTAAAACATTGCATTAAAAATTATTCCGTAAGAAAAAAAAATGAAACATAAAACGGAGTTTATTAATAGACGAATAAACTAATAATAGAATACGACGTCAAATAAATTTCAATATTTTCTTTTGTTAAATCTATACAAACTTTTAAATATTTAAAAACATTAATCGGATATTTTACCATAATAATTATAAATATTTTTATATGACAATTATTTAAGAATAATAAATGTATAAAAAAATTATGAAATTATTCATAATGGTACAATTTTTTAGGAAATAAAACATATATAATTAAGACAACTAGTTTCGGTTAAAATGCCATCATCAGGTTTAAAAATATAGTGTTAAGGTACGTTGTTTGTTTTGAACACTGTATTTTCAAGCCTGATGATGACTTTTAGCCGAAACTAGTCGTTTCACGACAGTTATGTTTTTCCTAGATTTCTATAATATATATTTAATAAATTTTAATATATTTAGGTATGAATATTTTTAAAAAGGTCGTTGTTCCATAAGACGCACATTGGAAATGGCATTGCCCGTCGCTATTTTACCCACTATGTATTCCACGATATAAAATTAGCTTGGGATTATTTTAATGTTTTGTGAGCGCCAAGAGACAGACTTTTTATCCTTGAGCACAGACCAGACATCTGTTTGATTTAATTCCCCCTGATTTTGTAATACGTAGGCGACACAATAATTTATTACTTTTCCGCTTTGGACTTATGCATTTCTGGCACATGCAAAATTTTCGTTTCTTTTTTTTTCTTATTTAATTCTGCTGGATATATTCGAAATTGAGAAGCGAGTAAAATGAGAAATCACATTTTTAATATATACAGGATGACTCAAAATTAAAAGATAGTACAATAAAGTGGCTTTAAATAATACAAATCATTACGTATATTCATTATTAATAAAGATATTTACAAAAATATGCTAAAAATATTTATTCTCCTACACCACTGTAAATTAATTAATATATCATGTAATTTTTAATATGTTGTAAAAAACTATCAACGCATATTTATTATTAACAGAGATATTGCTAAAAATAAAAATGACTTATATTTTCATTCAGTTTGCTACGCCACTGCTAATTAATTTGATACCAGTTATAGTGTAATTTTAAACATTTTTCTATGAAATCGTTAACCGAAAATATTACAAAAACGTGAAAAATCGTGGCTATAAGTATATATCAATACCGAACACAAATTTTGTATCTCCGTTACTGGAAAATTATGAATAACTTCACTTATAATCGAAGATATGTTTCAATAAGAAAAAACATAACCTCAAATAATTATAACATACAATTTAGATATTAATCATTTTAAAAGTAATACAAGTATTAATAATAAATTACTTACGTTTCATTGTACACCAGTAAGTGGAAAAAATGATTTACCATTTTCACATTCTCGTTCAAAATAGTGTATTAACTCACTAATAAAAACTATACACTTATAAGTTTATAAAAGTATTAATTAAAAGAATTATAAACTGAAATTAATATACGATGTTATTTATACACTCATCACTTTATAAAAATATTAATTAAGAGGAATATAAACCAAACTTAATACATTATATTGTTATAGATGTTTAAAATTGAAATAGGTTATGTCAAATATTATTAATAATCAATGCTGCCAATAGTAAAACTCTAAATAACAATATTTTATTCTTAAACACGAGCTATTGGGAGACAACTAATCCATAAAAATATTTTTTTTGGGGAAATAAATGCAATTTTTTATTAATGATTAATCCCGGTTATATTCGGATAGTAACTATATTTTTGTTTTTAAATTTTTATTCTAAATAATCAGAAAAATGTAATCTAACATTAATAACGCATGCGCACAATTGTGAATATTTGTCTCTCAATAACGCCACCTGTAGATATTCCAATTTAGGGTTACATTCAGAAGATTGGTAACACTGCTAATACTGGTCGATGTCTTCAATCAATACTTAAACCATAGGCGTAACATATAATGTACGCGTGGTTAAATATTAACATTATTTTTAATATTTTTAATCTATATTTCTCGATTTGAAATTAATTTTATAGTAAAAAAGAATTCTTAATTATGAATATAAACCATATATAAAACAAATTATGTTACTAAAAAAAGTTTGCACGCAAGTTTTTTGTTAATTATTTTCTCCATGATATGTGTCAGATATTCGTAATTGAGAAGCGAATAAATATTTAATTATTAGCATTGTGAAAAATAGGAATTTCTTTTCTTTCTGTATGTACAAAAGTCACAAAAACTTCTACTACCTTTTCCAGATTCATTAAAAAGTGAAAAATGTTCTGTTAATTAGTATTTAGTAGAGTTGGCACCCTTTGGGGGGGTTGGGGGTATTGATGCTGACAGGGTGCGAGAAAAAACCTAACCTAGATAAATATATACTCCGGCTTGTAACAGTTGCACTTCTAAGAGAGAAATAAAGAAAGTTTTGGGCTCATATGGATCATTTTTTTAATTAAAGAAGTTTTTTATTAAGAGGGTAGTTACATAAACAATTAAAATGATGTTGTACTCAGACAGACAGCTAACGCCATCTACCAATGGGACACGGTATCACTTATTACTTGGGAAAAAGATTCCACCTATGTAATAAGCGCCAGTACAAACTGGAACCGACAGAGGGCCCATATCTCTAAAGGGTAATGAAACCCTTAACGAGATTTAAAATACTTGTAATTTTTGAAAATTTGATTCCTATGCATTCAGACCGTATATCGGACAGCTGTTTCATCCCTTAACGCCATCTACCAATGGGACACATTATCATTTATTGGGAAAAAGATTCCTCCTATGTAATAAACGCCAGTACAAATTATTTTAATTAAACAATTACCCCAACTTTATTTCTTTTCGAATTTAATTTCATATTGTAACAAATGAATTAGTCCGGTGCTGTTCCAGTCTCCTTGAAAGTACTCTCCACGGAATATACGAGATTGAGATGGAAATTTCTAGACTACCTTCTCCACTAAACGTACTAGAAAGTTTTGGACCACGCAAAAGGGGTATAAAGTCGAAGAATACGAGATAATATTGTTTTGTGTTTAATTAACATAAATTAAAAGTTTTTATGATTTTTTTTTCTTATTGTTAAATCAAAAATACCGCGTTTGATGTGTTTTAATACATACGCTTTCGGTTCAGGAAATGTAAATTTTATTTTGGTTTATTCAATTAGAGCAAGGTCTGAAAGTTTAGTTGTTACGAATGGGTCATTAGCCGAGAGCTGACTCACTAATTTATATTTTTAAAGTTGTTTTTCGAACTACGTTTTTTATACATCAATATACTGTCTGTTTCGTTTCTAGGAACAGTATCGTACACTATATTTTATATATTTCGTCGAAAACATTTTTTTACCTGCGATTAAATTTTTTTTATCCATCCATTTTAATCTACTTTCAATTCCAATTTTTACTTTCACTTTAGTATCAGTATTGTCATCAATGTAGGAGGTAAAAAATAAAATATTATTCCACACATCGACCAAAGAATTCCTAAATAATAAATTAATGTCCAGCAAAACAGAAATGAATGAGATTATACGATTATTTATGTTGGATAATAAATAAGTGACATAAAAGCGGGCCTAAAAAGAAAACGACGGGCCTAAAAACCAACCGTTATAATTAGAAACCAAGAAAAATAAATGAGGTCTAAATCACTATAAGAAATTTAAAAAAAAAACTAATTAGAATTGTTTGGGAGCAGTTTTTTTGTAATTTTACTATAATTTTTAATAATTTTGGTAATGTTGCTAATTTTACTACTTTTACCAATTTTGTTCATTTTGCTAATTTAATTAATTTTGTTAATTGTGAAAGTTTTGCAAATTTTGTTAATTTTGATAATTTTACTTTTTCCAATTTTGCTCATTTTAATTATTTCGCTAATTTTGCCAATTTTTCAAATTTTCATATTTTTTCCAATTTTGCTACTTTACTATGGCCAATTTTACCAGTTTTGCTAACTTTATTCATTTTTCCAAATTTAATGTTATCAGTTTTGCAAATTTTACTATTTTTTTTCTAATTTAATTTCTTTTTACAATTTTGCTAATTTTGCAAATATTAATTTTGCCATTTTTATACATTTTGACAATCTTGCTAATTTTGCCAATTATGCAAATTTTGCCAATTTTACAAATAATAATTTTCGGAATTTTGCCAATTTTACTAATTTTGTCAATTTTGCTAATTTTATTAATTTTGATAATTGCACTTTTTCCAATTTTGCTACTTTTACTTTGACCAATTTTGCTAATTTTACCAATTTTGTTAATTTTGTTTATTTTTCCAAATTTAATGTTATCAGTTTTGCAAATTTTACTAATTTTACCAATTTCGTTAATTTTGTTCATTTTTCCAAATTTAATATTGTCAGTTTTGAAAATTTTACTAATTTTTGCTAATTTTGATAATTTTACTGATTTTTTCAAATTTGCCAATTCTTCAAAATTTGATAATTTTTGCAATTTTGCTAATTCTGTTAATTCGGCTAATTGGTAATTTTAAATCATTTTTCTAATTTATCCAATTTTGCTAATTGGGCAACTGGTAATTTTGCTAATTTATATTATTTTTCAAATTTGCCAATTTTTCCAAATTTGCCATTTTTCAAAATGTGATAATTTTTCCATGTTTGCTAATTTTTCCAAACTTTCTAATTTCTTCAATTTTGCTATTTGTTTAAATTTTGCTAATTCGGTAAATTTTTTTAATTTTGAAAATTTTACTTATTTTGTCAATTTTGCTGAATTTTCAAATTTTGCTAATTGCTTATAATTTTGCTACTTTTTTCAATTTTGCTAATTTTACCAATTTCGCTAATTTTGTTCATTTTTCCAAATTTAATATTGTCAGTTTTGCAACTTTTACTAACTTTTGCTAATTTTATTTCTTTTTGCAATTTTGCTAATTTTACTTATCTTGCCAATTATGCAAATCATAATGTGGTCATTTTTGTAAATTTTGATAATTTTATTTTTTTTCAATTTTGCTAATTTTACCCGTTTTCCCAATTTTTCTAATTTTGAAAATTTTGCTAATTTTGCCAATTTTGCAAATAATAATTTTCCTAATTTTGCTAATTTTACAAATTTTGCCAATTTTACAAATAATAATTTTGCTAATTTTGATAATTTTACTGATTTTTTCAAATTTGAAAATTTTTTCAAATTTGCCATTTTTTTTTTTAATTTTGTTAATATTGATAATTTTGCTCATTTTACTAATTCGGCTGCTACTTTTGATAATTTAAATCATTTTACTGATTTTTTAAATTTACTAATTTTTCAAAATGCAATGCAATTTTGCTAATTCTGTTATTTTATTAATTCGGCTAATTGGTAATTTTAAATCATTTTTCTAATTTATCCAATTTTGCTAATTTTAATAATTGGGCAAACTGCTAATTTTGCTAATTTATATCATTTTTCTAATTTTGCTAATTCTGATAATTTTTCCAATTTTGCCTAATTTTATTCAATTTTTCTAATTTTGATAATTTTACTGTTTTTTTTCAAATTTGCTAATTTTTCCAAATTTGCCATTTTTCAAAATTTGCTAATTTTTCCAATCTTAGTAATTTCTTCAATTTTGCTAATTTTTTCAATTTTGCTAATTTTGATAACTTAAATTATTTTTCTATTTTATTCAATTTTGTTAATTTTGTAAAATTTTTTAATTTTGATAATTTTACTCATTTTCAATTTTGCTGAATTTTCAAACAAATTTTGCAAATTGCTTATTATAACAATTTTGCTAATTTTTTCAATTTTGCTAATTTTTCTAATTCAGCTAACTGCTAATTTTGATAATTTCGATCATTTTAATAATTTTGCTAATTTTGATAATTAATTAAGATGAAAAATAAAATACAAACAAAAAGTTCATGAGAAGTGCAAGGCCGTAGCCAGAAAAATATTTTAGAGAGGGATTTGTGGTTTAAAATCTCAATATATACTAGATCGTATATTCATATAAAAATTTCGGTGGTGAGGGGGGGATACGCTACGACCTTGGAGATTATTTATGATGCTGAGAAATAAACAGAACATAGTCCATCACAGCGTTAATTAAACAAAATTTCGTATAAATAGGGGTTCAAAGCAATGCGAATTTAAAAAATCAATATCTCAATATTTGTGACAAATCAGAAATCCCAAACCAGGCGCCGCGACGCTCTTCTTATCTCCTTCTAGTATATCTAAATCACAAGATATTACGTTTTTAAAGATAAATCTGAGAAGAAGAGAGTTCTTTTCGTTGGAAGGGAAAACCCAAAAAAAGGAAGACGCTAAAATAAATATGACTCAAAACTAATCAATGTTTTTATGAATATCAATATCCTTTTTCAATAGGTATTGTTAGGTTTAGAAAAATGAGGAAAATGATATGTTAAAAGTTTGCCTGATAACTATATAAAATAATTATTATATAAATTGGAAATCAATGATAAAAAAAGCAACATTTTATAATAATAGTCAATATTTCTATATTTTAAAATATTTTAACTCAGTTATTAGATTTTTTCTTAACAGAATCCACCAAATCTATAATATTTTGAGCTTGTTTAACTGTTGGCATATCTATCATACTTCCCTGGTACGTAAAAGCTCCCTTAAAAAAGAAGACAATAAAGAATAGTAGAATAGATAAGGAAAAAAAATTGTAAAAAGTTTTTTTTACTCATAAGAAACTTATACAGATATATAAAAAAATAGGATTTGGTTTAAATTAAATTATATTTTTATTTAATCACTTTAGAACATAATCTCTAAAAAATTTAGTTCTAAATAAAAATAATAATTAAATGAATTGTAAAAATTAATTGGTACATACTTTTCCGGTAGCTTGATGTTGTACAAAAGCATCTAAAAGTCCTTGTGCCCATTTTATGGTAGCTAAAGACGGCAAAAATGATTCCTGAACTGTATCTATTTGATCTGGATGAATTATTTGTTTTCCAGTATAACCCATTCGTAATCCCTCTTCGCACTGACGTTTTAAACCTTCTAAATCTAAAAAAAAAATTTCTTTAAACAGTGTGTCCACGAATGGGGTTCACAACCCTAATAGCACGATTGACGTTTTTTTTATGGTTCAGAACGTCCGAAGACCAAAATAAAACGTCTTATAAACGTTTTTGAAAGAATATTTATAAAATGGACATAAAGAAACGTTCAAAATATATATATCGACAAAACGTCCCGAACTCATAAATTAAAAACAAAACGTTTTTTACGCTACGAAAAAACGACAGCTAAACGTTTTTTAACGTCCATGCTAGAACGTTTGTTATAAGTCACAATAAGGTCGTTTTTAAAAGGTGAGTGAAGTTGGCACCCACTTTTGCGAATTTGCTAAAGATTTTGTTTCAAAATGGTGCCCCAAAAATTTTTTTTGCAAATTTTGCTCTCGGCACCCACATATTACAAAAAAAATCCAACCGCACAGGTCGTTTATTATTTGTTTGTCCACCAATTAGTTTTGTTTGTCCACCCACCGGTTAATTATATAACTTTTAAAAAATTGTGATATTATGAAGTTAATGGCACTCCCTTTTTTGAATTTTGAAAATTTTTTTCGTGCATTCGTTTGTTCATCGTTAGTCCAAGATTGTCCACCTAAAATTTCTGTTTGTCCAAATACCATTTCAAAACGAAGGGCAAAAAGCGAATTCTCATTTGGTTAAATTCTCTGGACGAGAACAGACAAATGATTTTTTAACATCTACAAATAAAATTCCAGTAGACAATCTTCAGCTTGTTTTGTTCAAAATTATAACACTATGCAACAAAATAAATATTTTTTTCACTGGGTTTAGAGTATACAGGGTGGATCGAAAAACAGAAATAGATCCAATATCGGTTAAATGGGGAAAAAGATGTGTATGTACAAGCCAAATTAATAGATTTTTTCAAAATATCAGGTCCGGTTTCCAAGATATTTAAGAAAAACCGAAATTGGAGATTTTTGTTTTAATTAATTACCACCTTATTTATAAAGATTATAACTGTTATTTTTTGATTGGAAAATTTACATTTAAATATTTATTAGAAATTAAGCCCAAAGTAGACTCAATTTTTAATTAATTTTATTTAAAATGATTTATAAATATTTTCTGTGAAAATGGAATGAAAATAGGGAGAGAGCGTAACTGTATTTTTTCTCATTTTGGTCTCCCCCTTTTCTCAAGGTCACGATTTTGCTTAAAAATTTGGAAAATATTCCCATTTATAGAATTTTTTATTCTCTTTTTAATGTTATTAAATAAATTTTAATACGTTTTTTAATTAAACAAAATAACTTAAATAATTGTTGATTTTAATAAATAATTTTTTATTTAACCCCTGTAACAAAAAAACTATCGATACTATTAAAACGTGTTAAATGTTGATAGAAAGAGAAAAAAATATTCTATATAAGTGAATTTTATCAAAATTTTAGATAAAATATTGTGGTTGTGAAAATAGGGAGAGACCATAACTAGATTTTTTCTCATTTTGGTCTCTCCCTTTTCTCAAGGTCGCAATTTTTGCTTAAAAATTTTGAAAAAATTCCCATTTATAGAATTTTTTACTCTCTTTTTAATGGTATTAAAATAATTTTAATATATTTTTTATCAAAAAAAATAACATAGGTAGTTGTAGATTATACTAAATAATTTTTTTTTAACCCCTGTAACAACAAAACTATAGATGCTATTAAAACGTACTAAGTGTAGATAGAGAAAGAAAAAAATATTCTATATGTGTGAATTTTTTCAAAAATTTAGATAAAAAATTGTGGTTGTGAGAAAAGGGAGAGGCCACACTATAAGAATTTTTTTAATTTTCCTCATTTTTGGTCTTTCCCCTTTGTCAAGGTCACAATTCTAGGTCAAAAATTTTGGAAAAACTCCCACTTATAGAATTTTTTATTCTCTTTTCACAGGTATTAAAATGATTTTAATATATTTTTTAATTAAAGAAAATAACATAGGTAATTATTAAATAATTTATTGTTTAACCCCTGTAACAGAAAAACTATTAATGTTATTAAAACGTACCAAGTAGATAGAAAGAGAAAAAAGAAAAATTCCTAAAGTACGTACAATAATTAAATATTCTACAAGGTTGGATAATTAAAAAATGGGATTTCAAAATTGAAATAAAATGTACAGATCCGTATTAAAAAAATACTTAATGGTGGCCCTTCAAAGACGAAAAATTGGATAGGTTATATTAAACGCAATTTGACCTTCAATGAAAAAACCTTTAAGTTTTTTTCTATTTTTAAAAATTAAATAAAACCAAAATCGTAGATTTTGAAATGGTGTTTGGACAAACAAAAATTTTAGGATGAAAATCTTGGACTAACGATGAACAAACGAATGCACGAAAAAAAAGTTCAAAATTCAAAAAAGGTTGTACCAACTTCACAATTTTTTTTGCAGTTTGTAGGTGCCGAGAGCAAAATTTGCAAAAAAAAGTTTTTGGGCCACCATTTTGAAACGAATGGCGGACAAACTAAAATAATTAGTAGACAATAATGGACAAACGAATGCACACAAAATCTTTGGGAAATTCGTAAAAGTAGGTGCCAACTTCACTGATCTGTTTTTGAAACATTTTATTTGAGTTGTTTTTAAATCCTCCAGTAAAAACGTTTAAAAAACATTTTGTTTGGGTCCTTAAAAATATATTTTCAGAAAACCTAAGAAAGTTACGTTTTTTAAACGTTTTTGTAAGTTGTTTTTATAACCGCTGTAAAAAACGTTTAAAAGACGTTTTTGGATCCGCAAAAATATAAGTGGACATTCAAAAATATGTCCAAAAAACGTCTTTTGTAGAGCCATTTATTTGGTCCGTTATGAAATGTTTTAAAAACGTCTTTTTTGACGTCTATATATATATGATATTAAAAATTGTGACATTTGCACTAGGTAAAACTTTCTTTTAAGGTACATTTTTAAGACGTTTTTTAAACGTGTCTGTGCTGTTAGAGAAAAGAAGAAAAATTGTTAATGTTGGTTTTATCAAAAAATTTCATTCTTAATAAAAAGTTTTCCTTATTCTAAGACCTGATAAAACGAAAGAAAAATTATGTTTTATGCTGCCTGCTTCATTGTAGTCAATTTTCTGTGATGAACTACAAAATTGATCATAAAATTAAAAAATGATTATTAAAATAAACAAAACTTTTTATTTCATGACATTTGTCGATAAAACCAAAAAAAAATATTTTTTCTCTTGTGAATCCCATCTGTGTATATTTCAAAAAAATCAAGTAAAATAATTCACCTTTATATTTAATATAAACCATATCTATAGCTTGAAGATTAAATGCTTTAGCGTATAAAACTAATTTTTGTCTAGCATATAATATTTCTGTGGAATGATCAGTTCTAGTAGCTCCTATTAAAAAAATTTAATTATTTTCTGTATGATTTTTTCATAAGTACTTACCTATGCTTGCACAGAAATCATCACTTCCAAATACTAAACTATTAGGAATAAATTTACTATTTTCTGATAATTTCAAAGCAGTCTTACATATATCAGATAAATTTATAAAAGCTTTTGCCGATTCTATATAGATAATAAGATTTATCTTTATATTTGTCTTTATAAACGTATTTATTCTATCTGAAAACTGGAAAAAATCATATATATAATACTCAGGGCTGGAACTACAATATATGAAAAGCCTTTTGTTATAAAAATATTTATTTACCCATTTAAGATGTTCGGCATCCTCAACTTTAGGTAAAAGTATAGTATGAGGTAATTGTGTACCAGATAAACACACTTCAAGATCTTTTTCACATAAACCACTCTCAATTGAATTTACTCTAACCCCGATATCACTTGTAGCTATTGGTATAATTTGTTCTAATCTTTCTTTAATTTTATATCTAGCTTCATCCTTTAAAAAAATAATTAACTTAATGAGTTGTAACTGATATTATTGTATATATGTGTTATACCTTTTTATTTAGAGCAACTCCGTCTTCACAATCTAATGCAACACAATCAACATTAAGAGATCCTATTTTATTTATTTTTCTATCGTCGCTTCCAGGTACGTACATAAGGGCTCTTCTAGGTCTATAATTTCTAACTGAAATCTTTTTATTTTAAGATATAAATATGTTTACAATTAAATAGTAACTTACCTGTAAATATAAATTTCTAACTAATTTTCCAGTATGTAATTTATTTATTAAAACTTCCATTCTTTATAAATATTTTTTAAAACAAATTTACAAAACTGTCAAAAATTTTCCAAACAAGTTTGCCAACCAACTGTCAATAATGGGTGCGTTCCACTAAGCGTTCACAAAATGTTCTTTCAACCGAGCCAAATGACGTCATTAGTTTCGCTCACGTCAAACTCAAAACGATCCATCTGAAACTATATAATTTGGAAACAAATATTGCTTGTTTTCCCAGCAGATGCCTAGCGCGACTTCAGGTAAATATAATTATGTTAAATAAGTTTAGTAAATTTAATTTTAGTTTATATTTAACAGTCATTTATACATTTTTCCTCATAAGTCAATAAAATAATCTAACTTGTGCTTTATCTTTTTTAACTCGCCATTTATAATGTTTACATCAACGCTTGAACCGAGAAATCACCCATACTCCATTTCATTTGAATGTATAGTCTTCATGAGTGTAACGCTCGTAAGCAAGTGAAACGAGAAAAACTGTTTTTTCCTTAGACCATTTACTATTGGACAAGCCTTGTTTACATTTTTGTACACAATGTTTTGAAGTCTATATATCTTGTCTCTTTCTCATGACATTTCTCATGGTGCGTTGGTATCCGGTGTGTGCGGGGAAGTGGAATACGCCCATGTAAACTTAACCCAAGCATCGTTTACAATTTAAATAACTCAATAATATTTCAGAAAAGGCTCGGTCATTTATTAAATTCTCGAAGAGTTACTTGCGGTACTGTTTGTTTATGTGTTTGTAAACAAACAAACTTATACATATCAGAACATACTGTGCTTAGATATTAACTTCAAGAGAAGGATGGAAAATTGATGTCTAATAGTAAATCGTCTAAGGTTTTCCCGTTCCACTTTCTTGCGTGGTCATGAGTAAACGTGATTGTTGTGAGTACTTGGTGGAAAGTATCCAATGTAAATGTTAAAGAAATGGTAAATTCCAGAGATATCGAACCTAATATTTTCTTGGAATCAAAATATGCACCCAAACCTAGTGTTTGGTATAATGTACAACAAAACAGCATTTTTGTTGACACCAGAAATAGAAGTGGAGCAATCATAGAAAAAATACTCTTGTGTGCCAGAATTCAAATTATTGTCCAATAACTATGAAAAAATGATTTAATATTACATTTTTTTAGAACTAGATTGAATTTTAAATTTAATATGTTTTAAAATATGCCTAAAAGTAAAATACGGTTGGCGACACTGATAAAACTAAAATTCTGAATCATCTGTCTAGTTTTACGCTTGCGTCAAAGAAGAGAAATTAAAGAATAGAAAAAACAAGCTTTTGACATTTTGGTATGTAATTAATCTAATAATTTACTAAAAACTAAATAATCATTAATTTATTTGTTTTGTACGTATCATTATAACTCTGCCAACATTTTTATTTAAATAGTATTAAAATCGATATGTTTGATCACATTAGCAAATGACAGTTATGAATCAACTTTGACCAAATTGCGACTAAACATACATTTTTACTTATTTTAGCCATCTATCCTTAAAAAGATTATGATAATTTCTACTACTTAATTAAAAACGTAGAACAACCCGAAAATGAGTAATTCCGCATTTAGTAACAAGGACGAAGAAATTTTATATTGGAAGAATTTAGCAGCTGAATATCTACAAGAGTAAGTAACATTTAATAAATAATATGTTAATTTTTATCTAATTGTTATCATTTTAGTGCCGAACGGATACAGAAAGAATCCGACGAGTTTATTCAGGAATCTCAACAGTTAGATAAAGAATACGAAGCTACTATTGATCAAAATGAAAAGAAAATTAGGGAACTTTCTTTGGCTAATAATAGGGCGCAGAATGAGATAGAGTCATTAAGAGTAAGTATATTATTTTTTATAAAATATTCTTTTATAGAAACTATGTTTTTATTTTATACTAACTAATTGTTTTGTGAAATCTTACATATTTATTGTTCTAATTGTAAGTTATGGTCTTGAATTCATAAAAAAAATAGTATATGTGTTTAGAAATTTTATATCCATTTTTTTTAAGAACAAATTAGAACAAAGCAATAAAGAAAACATCAGTCTTCAAAATGAAGTACAGAATATGAAAACAGAAAAGACACAAATGGCTCAGTATATCAGAGATCTAGAACAGAAAAACGATGATCTAGAAAGAGCTAGAAGAATTATTGAAGAGAGTATAACGGGCATAGAAACAGCATTTCATTCAGCTATAGAACGAAATGCTATGCTCGAATCAGAAGTAGACGAAAAAGAAAGCCTTAAAGAAAAATTACAGAGATTAGCAGATGAAACGAGAGGTAAATATTAATTATTGTTGTTAAAATATTACATTATAAATATTTTAGATTTAAAACAAGAACTGTCAGTAAAAGAAAAAGAAAGAGGTCCTGATAACGAACGAATTTTGAATGGATTTCAAAAAACCATCATCGATTCAAACCGACTTAAAGAAAACGAAACTCAAACCACTCCAGCCAAACGTAAGAAAAAAACTTAACAGATTATTATTATCGCTTTTTTTTTTATTTAAAAAAAAATATGTCGCTAATAAATAAAAATATGTTATTAGTGATATATATGCTAAAAATGCATTTAATTAGTTGTAGTTTAGTCACATGCTAGCTTCTTAGTAGTAAATGCTTATTTCTGACATTAATAAGTTTTAAAGGTATTAAAATTATTTATTATGGGTTTTTTTATAAAGTGGGAGTTTTTTATTTGTTTTTACTAAACTAGTCATCGATTGGAATTATAAATAAGGAACTATGAATTTTTAGACAAGGTAACAGCTATTGATCAATTGGAAGATTAAGTAATTGACTTTTTTGACTTCATGTTCTCATTTGGAACATTCAATAAGATAAGATTTAAAAATATTTCGAAAAGTTTCAAATAAAAAAAAAAAAATTGCTAAGTCTATATTATTTGATTCTTGAATATATTTCATCAATGAATACGAATAATTTTATAATTATTGTTCTTTTCGGAAACTTACTCTGGATTACCAACTCGATAAAAAGTTTCCGAACGTGTCAGATTATAGCTCGGACTTTATTATTTTGTTATTCTGACTACAATCTATAAAATGTATTTAAAACGTGTTTTCTGTTGTCTGATTCCTTCTTTTATGACTACTGATATGGAATAATTGGAAATTTATGATGCACATAAAGATCTTGACCGAGTAGGGTTACAATAGAACAATCTGGGTCAGTAATTGAGTAAGTAACATTGATGTTTCCGAACACAAATCGGTAAATCAGATTAGGTAAACGAATATGCAGTTTAGTAATTCTGTTAACCCGAGTAGGTTTCCAAAAAGGTCTCTAGTTCTTTTTCTATAACATTAGCCATTGATAAATTTACAAACGGATTTATAGTTATATAAAATTCTAAGTTAGTTTTGGATTCGATATTGATTTAATTTCAGAATTAGCTAATATTTTGATCATTATATGTTAACACCTTAACTTCATGTTTAGTTTTGTTCTATGCATGTTTTCCTCTTATTTAACAATATGTTTTTGGTGTACATTAGCATTGTTTTAAGTGTAATAACTGAGAAGACATGACTGATGTATTTTCAGATGATTATCAAGCTCCTATATCACCAGCATCGAGGGTTATGGCCTTAAATATTGTTAGCGATCTTATTAGGAAAATTGGAGTAAGTAAATCACTGATGAATTTTAGTTTTTTTATTGGTGTGGTGTGCATTAAAAGATTGTGAAAATTTTATATTTATTAAAGTTAAAATTTCATTTTTATTTATATAACTTAACAATAATCATACGAAATCGGAAAAAGAAATAAATATTGGGGAATTGTCAAATATTAAAATTATAGTGGTGTTTATTTTTTTCAGTTAATGATTACCAAAGGGTCGATTTCTTTGTAACCCTTTTTTTTAATCACCCTTATCTATCACATGTCTCATGTTTATTTTGAGAGTTTATTTTAATTTATTACTCTTAAGTTATACCGAGTAAAGTTTAATTTCTTTTTTCAAAAATGTTTATTTGTATTCCAATCGGGGACCCGGGAACCGAAAACTGGACCTGAACCGTAATCGAACCCATATTTTCGTTCAAAATTATTTTAGGTACCGAACCCGAACTTAAAAAATACCAGTTCCTTGTCTTGACGAATTTGATATACAATAAAATAAATAAAATTAAAAGTTATGAAATTACTACTAGACTAGGCAATGAAGCATTATGTTAGGAAATCTTTTAGGATTGGACGGATCGGAATCAGTGTTACTATAGTACCACATGTGGTAGTCTTGATTATCAAAAAGTACGATGGTACTCCTTTGATAAATGTAGTACCTACATTAGTTTATGGGTACAATGAAAAATATCAACTTTTTATCGATTTTTTTCACACAAGAAATCAAAATGTCCATAGCAGATGACTGAATAGAAAGAGAAGCATGCTTCCAAAAATTTGTACTAGAAGTGTGAGTCTACGTTTAGATTCTCTATGGTATCGACGAAGTAAATCTTGCGACACGGTCTTCTAGCGGTTGAGAAAGAGATGGATGCTTCCAAAAATTTGTACTAGAAGTGTGAGTCTATATTTAGATTCTCTATGGTGTTGACGAAGTAAATCTTAGGTGTATTTCTTTTGCACTTGGGTCAGTTCACTTGGATCACTTTTGAACGGGTCAAAACTGACCACGCAAAAGTACAAATAAAACGCTCCTAACCAAATCAACTGACGTTGTCATTCCGTTCCTGTATTCCTAAAATTGAACATTAAACATTACACCGTATTTATGGAACTCTTTTCTTACGAAAAAATTTACTTAATCATATTATCTTCCTTTCTAGACGAAGTGTCGCCTTCCATTTTATTAAAATCTAGATTTTTAATTTGCTCTTGTGAAGTCCACTTTGTTTAGGTTATCAAATAATTTTAAAAACCCCACCATCTGTTTCGGATCACTTTTGAACCATTTCAGCGGGTGGTGCAGCATCCTTAAGGGGGGAGGTGATCCAGGTCATTTTTGATTCAGTTCAGTTGCAAATAAAACAGTGAAGCAAGTGACCTACAACTGAACTGAACTGATCCAAGTGCAAAAGAAATACAACTATTGTGACACGGTGCCTGTAGCGGTTGAGAGAGAGATGGATGCTTCCAAAAATTTGTACTAGAAGTGTAATTCTTTTTTTAGATTCTCTATGGTGTTGACGTAATAAAGTACGTGTCATGGTGCCTGTGGCGGTTGACTGAATGTTCTCTGTCTCTCTCAAGTTATTTAACTTTTGCTTACATTTGGCGCATTTAGCCAAAATCATATTTGAGACTCGGGTACTTTTTTCTAATTGGCTAGTGAATGAGAGTTCTCACGAGCAACCAATCATTCTTCTGCAATTTGGGCTTCTTTTTCGGCACATAGCAAATATATATCGAAATAATGTGTTTTTCCTGTCATATGGTATGGAACATTAAAAAGTGGTACGCTGTGGTAAAATTTAGTACTTTTTCATCGAGTTTGTGGTACTGAAAAGTTTTCCCACCTGGCAACAGTGATCGGAATGCGGTTTTTTGCATTCGCTTCCAAAAATTATTTATACCATTAGTACCTAATTGGTACCTACTAAGAACCGGAAGTTGCATTGCTGCAGTTAAAAATGCATTCAAAAAATGCATTATTTGAGAGGCATTCCTATTTTATTCGCCTTATCTTACTATACCTAATCTTTGATACTGGTGTGGAGGAAAACGAAATAGCAACTAAAAATAGACAGAAACACCATTTTTGGGGCTTGAATCCTTTTATGGGATCAGTAACACCATGAAGAATTGAAAAGAGAACTAGAAATAAAAATATCCAATCATAACATACAAGGAACGAGACAAGCGAAAGTTTTTCTGAGAAACTATAGCTAGAAAATGTTCACAGAATGTATCAAGCTGTGTAAGAGTAAGAAGCTTGTCTAGCAGAACAAAAAGAATGTAGATTTTGTGACTTAGAGGTTGAAAACTCAATCCACATACTCTTATAGTATTGACTGCTTTGCAAAACCCTAAGAGCAGGGATGTATTTGCAACCAGGCGGACTAGGCGCGCTCCTTGAGCAGCAAAATTTAGGAAGTACAAAAATGAAAATGAAAGTTTTTAAAACTTGTGTTCCTTTATTGTTGCATTACAGTCCTAGTAAACTTTATTCCATATAATTGGTTTTAATTGTCAAGTACGATGGCAGGTTTACTGTACTCAAAATAGAGCCGATCCTGTTTAATTTGAAGCAACTTGATTTCTTTATTTACTTAAAAAATACAACAATCTATTGGATAGTTTGTGTTGAAAAATTCAAGATTAAAACCGATTTTTGAATGTGTAAACAGTCAAGATGTAGTTCAAATGTATCGAGTATAAAGAGGGTGGCCAAATTTTACTGCAGTCCCTGTCTAAGGGCCCAATCTAACGAATCTGAAACCGTTAAACATTCTAAATCTCTTGAGAAGAATAGAACTAGATCTGGTGCTTGGGGGACATAATATTTCTCCCCATTACTTGTCGAAATTTTGATTTTTGTTAATTACTATATCAATTTACTTCTTAAATGGTCATTGTTTTATAAATAATGATTTTTTTTACATAATTTTGTTGTAAAGTCGTTTTTTATAAATATCAAGTTTTATCCAAACCTCTTAATTTTTCTTTAACCATTTAATTTTCTTCCTTTAACTGTTTTAATATTTTTTAATATCATATTTAAGTGAAAATTTGAATTAGATTCAAGAAAATAACAAATATTTCACAATCTTTTAATCATTTAATGTTTTAAGCACTTGCATAAATATTTTGCACCTTTTTTTTTAAATGGGTTTATTTCGTTTTTGAGTTTGCTTTTTATTTTTTAGATAAAATCTGTAATATAAATGACAAAGTCCTGACTGACTGACTGACTGACGTAGTAAAATCTACTGAACTCGAGGACATGAAATTTTTATAGTTCATAACATAGACACCAAATAAGAAAGGATTTCGTGATTTTTTTTGTTTTAAGCGGTAGAAAAGGGCGAAAAACAGTGACTTACATAGAATAAGTATATCTAAATGTTGACGCACTTACTCGAGGGGGTAATGGAAGTAGGGAAAAATAGATTAGAATAGGAAAAAATAGGATAAAATTCGAGAAGTAGGGAAAATGGGAAAATTTATGAAAATAGAGGCGAAATAGGAAAAAACATGAAAAAATAAATAAAATAGAGGAAATAATGGAAAACAAGAGAGAAATAGAAAAAAAGGAAAAATAGAACAAATATCGGAAAATAGGAAAAATAGGACAAAACAGTAAAAAATAGGAATATTTCAGAAAAATATTGAAAAACGGGGAAATATGGAAAAACTAAAGAATAAATGGGAAAATAGTAGAAAGTAGGTAACTTTAACAGTGAATATTTGGGAAAAATAGAAAAATTAAGAAAAAATATTGTAAAACAGGGAAAAATGGGGAAATTTGTTAAAAATAGTGAAGACCATGAAAAAAATATTAAATATTGGAATAAATAGGAAAAAATAGGGAATATAGAAAATATTAGGGATAAACAGAAGAAAATAATGATAAACAGGAAGAATATAAAGAAAAGGGAAAAATGAGAAATTAATTAAAAGTAGATAAAAGTAGGGGAAAATAGAAAAAACGAAAAAATAGGGCAAAATAGAAACAAATAAATACAAATAGGAAAAAATGGGGAAGTTAAAGAAAAATAATGGAAAAAGGGAAATAGGAAAAATTTTAAAAAATAGAGAAAAAATGGCAAAAATAGAAAAAAAATCTGAAAAATATAGGGAAAATATGGAAATTAGAGATAAATAGAGAAAAATAAGGCAAAAATCGATAAAATAAGGGACAAATAAGGACAGTTAGGGAAAAACAGGAAAAAATAATGACAAACGGGAAAAATTGGAAACAGAACAAATAGAGAAATTAGACAAGAGTAAAATACGGAAAAACGTTAAAAAAATAGGGAAAAATACTGAAAATAGGAATAAATAGCGATAAATTGATAAAAATACAGAAAAATAGGGGAAAATAAAGCAACATACGAAAAAAATTTGGGAAAATGAAAATATAAAAAATAGGAAAAAACAGGTTCAGATACTACTATAGATTCCGTAACAAATCACGGATATTCAGTTAGTCTTTTATAAGTAGAGTAAATGATCTAGGAACAACAGGAATTAGTTAAAATTATTGAAAAAAAATTTTCATGTCTAATTTGACCAATTTTGTACAAATTTTATAGTATATAATAAAATATTTATTTATACACCATGGATGAGAAAACTATTATAGCTAAATTGTAATAGAAAAAAAAAGCAGAAATTATTTTTTTTTCCCGAATCTTTAGATCAAATAAATAGAAATATATCATTTAGATTGAAAAAAGGTTTTTAATATTCTTGTGTAAAAAAAATACAATAAAAAAACTATTTAAATATTGATAAAATGTCTGGAAAATTTGCTTCTATAAACTTCTATTACAAATTTAAGATTATTATATTTTTAAATGTTTAAATATTTTGTTTAACTATCAAAAAGTATTTGTTATTCGAAGAATAATTTTTTTTTTTTTTTTGGTGTATATCTAATTATTTTTCATGTCTCTCAAAGTAGCTACTAATCGGGCAAATTAGCGATATCTTATTTAGTTGCTATTTTTAGTTTCGCATGTTTTTTTCTTTGTGCATGTTAATATTGCTTTTAGTTGACGAAATGGCTGTGTTCAGAGTGTGGTCAGGTTAAATGTACATCGTGCCCACCCGCCAAACGAAAAAGCCTTGTGGAACATCCAAGGTGCGTTATTAAAAAAAAAAAAAAAGTTAATAAAAATTATTATTTTTTATGCCATTGTTACTAATATTTTGTTTAATTATATATTGTTACGCGGAGTGGTGCATATAGTGGATTCTGTGAGTCGGAAAAAACCTCGAAAAGTATAAATATTTGAGAGTCTAACTAGACCTAATTCTCGTTCTTGGAGGGACATTTTTGAACATATAAGACGCACTATCCATGCAATAAATATATGCAGATTTGCTTTTATAATGTTCTAATGGTATTAAATTAGTTCCTGAATGTATTAAAAAGTGAAAAAAAAATTAAGAAAATGGAATAATGAAAATTTAACCTCAAAAAAAAGGAATCAAAAATCGCTATAAAAACTAATTCAGGAACTAGATTATGCTTCCATTAGAGATATTTCATTTTTTGCTTTCATTTACAAGTCTTATGTATGTTCAAAAATTTATAATTTGAACCATTGAACATCACCAAAAATACATCAGATACGTGTTATTCTGTCAATTTTACAGTTCACGTACTTTTTTATAGATGGCGCCACCTGTAAAATAATTATTTTTGAGTATATAATTAATGTCTAACCTAACGCAATGTTGTCATATTTTTAAGTAGCAGAAAAAAGGAAATTCTATATTTTAATAGAAAATTTATGTCTTTGTTCCAATATTTTTAATAAAATTACTATTTTAGGGTAATACCTAATGGAAACTAAATTTCTTTTAGAATTAAAATTATGGTGATTAGATTTCAAAGTACGAAATTCGGGACGGTATTTTTAATATTTTTTTACGAAAATTAGAAGAATCGAAAGAAAAAATTTGAAAAAAAAAACAGGAAAAATCGGAAAAACAATTTAAAAAAAAATAAAAACTGGAAAAAATTTAAAGGGAAATTAGAAAATATTGGGAAAAAAATGGAATACAAATTGTGAAATACGGAAAAAGTGAGAAAATCACAAAACCGAAAAAACGAAAAAAAAGTCCAAAAAGAAAACGCAAGAAATCGAAAAATTTCACAAATAATCCCAAAAAACCGCAACAAAATCCCAAAAAAAATCGCAAATTATCACAAAAAATCAATGAAATAAAAAAAAATGAGAAAAAAAATGAAAACAAAAAAAAAGAATAAAAAAACGGAACAATGAGAAGTAAATGAGAGAAAAAATAAAAAAAAACAAAAACTATAAAAATGAAAAAAAAACGAGAAAGAATTAAAAGAATCGAAAAATCTGAAAATAAAATTAGGAAAAATCGGAAGAAATGATAAAAAAAATTAAAAACTTTGAAAAAAAGAAAAACATTGAGAGAGAAATTAAAAAATATTGGGAAAAAATGAAAAATAAAATTGTAAAATACGGAATAAACGCAAGAAATCGAAAAATATCACAAAAAATCGTGACAGTGGCAAAAAAATCATAAAGAAATCACAAATTATAAAAAATCAAAGAAATAAGAAAAAATGAGAAAAAAAATAGAAAAAAAAACTGTACAATGAGAAAAATTAGAAAAAATCGAAGAAAATCGGAAAAAAATCTGATATTTTCATGTTTTTGTGGTTTTTTCGATTTTTTCTATTTTTTTGTTTTCTAATTTCAATTTTTTGTCTTTTGTTTTTTAATTTTTTCTCATTTCTTATAGTGCTGATTATTCCAATTATTAGCGACTTTTTTGGGATTTCTTTGCGAGTTTTTGCAATTTTTTTTTAATTTTTTTAAGGTTATAGTTGTTTCCAGTTTTTTGGTTGTTCTTTGGTTTTTGCGATATTTTTAGATTTATTGCGTTTATTCCGTATTTTATAATTTTATTTTTCATTTTTTTACCAATATTTTCTAACTTCTCTCTTAATTTCTTTCAAAGTTTTTTGTTTTTTTTTTATTTTTTCTGTTTTTTTTTTCGGAGTTTTTCGATTCTTTTAAATCCTTTCTCGTTTTTTTTTTCATTTTTATGACTTTGTTTTTTAAAAAAAATTTACAATTTTTAATTTTTCCCAATCTCCCCTTATTTTTTTCTTATTGTTTTGTTTTTCTATTCTTATCTATTTTTTTCTCATTTTTTTTATTTCATGGATTTTTTGTGATAATTGGGATTTTTTTATTTTTTTTCGATTGTTTTACGATTTTTTGTGAAATTTTTCGATTTCTTGTGTTCTTTTGGACGTTTTTTTCGATTTTTAACGTTTTTTCTGTTTTGTGACATCTTCATGTTTTTTTCCCAATATTTTCTAATTCCTCTTTCAAGTTTTTGTTTTCTATTTCATTTTTTTTTCGATTTTTCTGTTTTATTTTTTTCTATTCTAATTTAAAAAAAAAAATATTTAAAATAGCATCCCGAATTTTGTACATGACGCGGATAAATAGGAAAGGGAAAATCAAGCGAACATGAAACTATAAAATATACAGAGTAGATGAAGAATGAAAATACAGGGTGGCACAAGAAAACGTAACACTTAGTTTTCATTAGATATTACCCTAAAATAGTAATTTTAGCAGCATTTTAAAAATATTGAAGGAAGTAGGTTAAAGAATTAGTCTCGTTTAGCTTTGAAATATTCACATGTTTGTCCTATCACAGAATCCATTAATAATAATAAATGGAATAATATTCTAAAGATGACATATTTTCAGTAAAATTGATTCTATAAAAAGTAAAATTAAAATTATTTGACATTTCGAAATCATTTTCTCATTTTTAGTTTTAATAACTAGCAAGAGATCTTAAATAATTGTCTATAGTTTCTTTTAATATTGAATTAAAATCCATTATTGTAGAATTTTAGTTGTTAATAATCATAATTGTGTTAATTATCATTAAAATACTGTTTGTACCTATTTAATATAAAATCCACTAAAAAAGTGTAACATGAAAATTGACCTATTTTTCTCAATATGCCTCGACATTATTTTTGTCTGCGTATTTTACATCAAAGGGACAACCGGTAGCATAAGGTTTTATGTTTTTACATCTCTCCCATAATTTAGTATGAAAAGCCATTTGTAAATATTTTTCGTAAGTATTTCGCAACATGATAAACGAATTACCTCATGACCATAATGAAAAGGTTTTTTATTCAATTTCAAGGTATATCATAACTCCAAAACACTTTTTAAGTAATAAACTGCTTCAGTTACGCTAAACTCTGAATAGTCGTTTAAAGTACCCGACTATAGGCAACCCATAAAACACGCAGGAGTTAATCTGGCTGCCTAGATATTTAGCTATTTAGTGTATTAATTTGTCGATACGCCACCTTGCGGATATCGTTAATGAGGACTCCACTTTTTTGTTTCAAGACGAGATTAGTTTCTTTTCCTGTATTGACTATCGTAAGCGACACACCTCGTATCACCTAGTGATAGCGAAATTTTGTATTTTACACGTGTTAGTGTATACCGTTAATGTCTTATTGAGGGCTACTTTATAATTAAGGGTAAGCTATTTTGTTTTTTTTCAATTTTAGAGTAAATTCTCATAAGGTCGTCTTTTCTTTATAGATTTGACATGCCCTCCTAAGGCACGCTTATTTTTTTTGGATAACTTTCAAGTCATGCCTTCTAGGTATATCTTTTATGGTATTTTCCGTTCGTGAAGCACATTTCTATTGGATCTTCGAGATTCTTTAGTTGTTGAAGAATATTTCTACTCGATCTACGAGATTTTCGTTTTTTTTGTTTGCTGTGGATGCAGGTGGTTACAAAACCTTTTTTTAAGTGGGAGGTAGAAGTACTGCTTGTGGTGTATTTGGCTTTGCACCTCCCGAGGGTGTTTTTCTCCCGTTTGCTTCCTTGACCTCCGCTGAAGAAAGGACTACACCATCGAATTGGAACTCTTGGCGATTTTGTGTAAGAGAACCAGATCCCAATTTACCGACATCTGATTCAGCGCAAGAAATTTTAGTAAAAGGTAGATGTAAAATCCTACATTTTTTTTATTTTTTCGGCCCATCTTTCAAAATTTAAACGTTAAGGCGGCTCTACGACAACGTAAATTTTTGTTATTAAAAGTTAGCCTTTAAATTTGATTTTATTAGAAAAATATTTTCAGAAACAAATTCGGAATGAAAATGACTAAAGGCTGATCGTGCTAGATTTTTAAAATTCCATCTGTTTTTTGAGTAAAAAATTAAAATCGAAAAAATTAAAAAAAAAATCGAAATAAATACATATTTCGCACGATCAACTTGTTGGACTATTTATTTTTGACTTTTTATTATTTTTTAATTTTTTTTATCTTTATGAATAAATAGGAAAAATTAATAATTATTTCAATTAATTAAATGTACCGGTAGTAGCGCTCTCTCCTCATGAGTAAAACAGAGAAATAAAAGATGAGACGGATATATATCGGTACGTGGCGACACACCAGATTTATGGCGGCAATATTTGCAACTTCTCAGGTAGATTATTTTTTCTTTCTAGTAAACACTAGATGGCTCTCTAGAAAGTAATTCGTAAAACAAAAAAATACCGCAAGATGTCTTACTCTGAAAAGATGTATTGGTAGAGGCATAAAGAAGTCTCTATACAATGGTTGAGGTATTTTTGATGTTAGAACATTGTTTGAAAAAACTTTCACTTTTTAAACTTAATTTTTTTTGCAAGAGGAAAAAATCTGTATATAGTTGGAATTGAATATGTACACAAAAACGAAATAACAAAAAAATCTAGTGAACTGAATGCGCTTCAGATATTATTCTTCCAAAAATAAGTTTATAATTAAATATAAACTTTGCGAATAATTTTTCAATTCTTAAAATATTTTTAAAATATACAGTTTGCTAAATAACAGAAAACGCTTTATTGGTGGTGGTACATTTTAGACTTCCTAAACCCTAAAGTTCATAGAGAGAGAATAAGCCTTATAATACGGCTACTATTTTTCATTATTTTCCGTATTTTTCATGATTTGTTTTCCTATTTTTAATTATCTTTTTTCCCTATTTTCCAATATTTTTTTCCCTACTTTTATAATTTTTTCCCTATTTTCCAATATTTTTTCCCTAATTTTCATTTTTTCCTATTCTTCATTATTTTTTCTCTATTTTTTCATTATTTTTTTCACTATTTTTCATTACTTTATTCTCTATTTTTCATTATTCCTTTTCCTATTTTGAATTTTTTTTCCTATTTTTCCAATGTTTTTTTCCTCTTTTCCATTATTTATTTCCCTATTTTACATTATTTATTTCCCTATTTTACATTATTTGTTTCCCTATTTTACATTATTTATTTCCCTATTTTACATTATTTGTTTCCCTATTTTCCCCCATTTATTTATTATTTGTTTCCCTATTTTTCATGATTTTTTTTCCCATTTTCCAATATTTTTTTCCTATTTTCCAATATTTTTTTCTATTTATCATAATTGTTTTCCTTATTTTTTATTATTCTTTTTTTCCCATTTTCCAATATTTTTTTCCCTATTTTTCATAATTTTGTTCACTAAATAGGATTTTTTCAAGTACAGCAAAAAAGTACTCCTGACATTTTTCGGTATTCCCGTCATTTTCCAGATTTTCGGAATTCAATTTCGAAAAATTTCTTTTTTTTTATTTTATTTTTTTTCCAACTTTCTCAACAAATTTCGGAAAAATACTTCAAATAATACTTGTTGAGCCATTTCAGTCCTACATTTACGTATTTTTATTTTTTGAATATCTTTTACGGTTTCAGCTAGATATCGATTTTTTAAAATGATGACATTTTCGGGAAAACAACCCGGGAAAACCAACGAGAAATTTTCCGATTATTTCGATTTTCAATAGGCGTCGTAACAGTACATCAAGGATTTTTTTTTCCAAATTTTGTTTAAAAATTACCCTCGAAATTACCTACCTACCACATTTTGTTTGTTTGTTTGGGTGAATATAATTTCAGTAAATTGAGGCCGATAATTTATTAAATAATCTAAAATATATATGCAGACTCTAAAAAACTTTTTTTTTTTTTTAACTATGTTAATGGCACTGGCAGAGCCAACAGGCCAATCTAAAAAACTAAAAATCATGTTTGTTTCCAAAATCTGTAGATACCAAGTTTTTTGTTTATGTATTTATTCTAAAAATAAACAAAAACCAGGTAGCAAGGTTGTCAACTCTCATTTGTCAAATTCAATGTTTTTTTAACAAAATCTTTAAAATCCTCACAAAACAGTTTTAAATTTCATTTTATTAGATCCTGAATAGATGCAAATGTAAAATGAAAATTTCTCATATATATTACCTACAAAGTCTTATTTATTTAACGTCTTCTCGTTTGTAAAAAATTGCCCAATATCACAGATAATCCATATAAAATGGGAATTTTTTTATATTTTGGCAACCTTGTTAGTCATCAGAAAACAGCCAGCCAACCAACCCAATGCTAAAAATTGTCTCGAAAACAGTTTTCTTCTTTTTAAATTTGAGCAAAAACAGTTTTCTTCTTAAATTTCATCAAAAACACCAGCGGGCAGTGCCATCTGAACGTTTGGTCCAAAACTTGTGTTTGCCATCTATACGTTTTTTCCAACACTACAAAAAAGTGTTAAATTTTTAGTCCATAAGGTTACATGACTATTCTTTATTCAGACAACGGTAGAATGAAAAGCGGTAGAACTACTTTTTTGAGTTATGAATAATTTTTTTTAACCTACTTTTGATACCTATTTGGGTTAGTTTTTTATTAAGCTTTACAAATATATTTAAAGGTTATATAATGGTTTAATTTCGTTTATCATGTTGTTATTTTTTTGTTAATGTAAACGTAAGTTCTCATTGTGAGACGGGTTCTAGTTTTTAAGTAACATTTTTATGTAACATATTACTTTGTATGATTTTTAATACTGCGTTTCAAATCACTTGAAACAAAATATTGTGATTTTCTATGACCACAAAATAATCTCTATGTGGCATCATCTGATTTTTTTTGTAAGAATAAAACTGAATTCTTTTTAAATCTCCAAAAAAAAAAAAAACAACCAGGAATAAATTGATTTTTTTGAAATTTGCTTTGTTTAATTTTTTTACTTTTAGGATAAATCATTCTAAATTCAAATATTTAATTTTGTCTATAGTAATAATATTTTTACTAAATTGTACAACATCATAAAATACAGTTCTTGTGATTTTTCTTAATTTTTGCTGTTAAAATTAAGTGGCGCCTGGCAACCCTTTAAAAAAGAGTAACTTTGTAAATTCACTCCATGCTGGTTTGTAAAGGGTATCTTTTTGATTAACCCTGATAAGATCACATAAATAAATAAAATCAAAACTTATCGAACCGCATTATATTCAGTGTACTAAATCTAAAATCAGTTTAGCGTCACAAAAGTAACTAATGAAAATATGTCAATGGAATTTTATAATGGGGTCCACTTTATCTTATAATTCATTTACTATGAAAGGGATTTTTTTTTGTATATAAAATATATTTAAAAATGAAAGTTATTATTTATTTTGATTTAAAAATATTTTGCAGGTTTTAGAACGTAGATTAGAAAAATCAAAATACGACTACAGAGACATTTCTTCCAATGATATACGGTATGTTTTTTAATATTGTTATAAGTTTTATTAAATTTTTTTAACAATTTTTTATATATTTTCTTTGTAATGTTGATAGAAGAAGCAGAAGTTCAACAAAAAACGCCCCATCTCCGAGCTTACATGGCGTTACTAAATAAGAACTACTAATTAATTAAATTATAATTTAATTGGTATGGATATTATGCCGTAGTTGAGTGACTTATAAATATTATTCGTTATTTTTCCACACATTCCTACTGTTATGGAAACCCAGTAAAATACCTATCAGTATTACCAAATTTTGTACAAAAAATTAAAAATTATTTAAATACACAATTAGATGAAGTCAATTTATATTTATAGCAATTTTTTTAAATAACTGATAATTTAAAATTTTTTCATAGTAAATCTGAATTAAATCTCTACGGCATAATAACATTATGTGAAAATTTGTTGATATTAAATTAAAAATTCCTATAATATGCCATAAATATTATTGAGAATTTATTTTATGAAATATATAGTGTTTATTTTTTTATGTCAAATAATTGTGACATAAATCAAATAATATTATTAAAAAAAAAAATGGCAAAATCCAAATTTTCATTAATGCTTATTTATAAAAACAATTTTTTTGACAGTACTAAGTGTTTTTCATATGTGATGCATAAGAATAGTTGTAAATATTTAGTTTTAATTAATAGAAATATTTATATAGATATATAATAAAAATAGTTGTTTGGATTTTGCTTAAATATTAATTTATTTTCTGTTATATGATAATTTAAATTAAACAATTATTTCCAAATAGTATAATTAAATAATATTGACTACATTTATAGTACATATTTCCGATAATTAATAATATACAGGGTGATTCATTTGTATTAGAATTTAGGGAAAAAATTGCTTAAAAATATATAATTTTGTTTTTTTACAAAATATTCCCTAATTAAGGTTGGTAAAAAATATTAGCTTATTCTACAACTTTTTCTGTATCACCTATTCTTAAGTGGTGGGGGAAGTGCAATTTTATTGGTATCAAAAGGACTGTAACTTCCATACAGGGTTGCCAATTTGTGAGTAATTTCACTAGTCTGTGATTAATTTTATGAGTAATTGTGAGTAAAATGTGGGTAATCTGAAGGTCAATATATATTTTTAGTAATGGTAGTTAGTAAACATTCCGATCTACTCTGATAAATTATTAAATCCGTTTAGTTTTCAAATATTTTACTTTAGACCTAATTTTAGGCGCTCTAATAATCATTAGGTATAATTTTCAGTTTTTAATTTTACAGCGTACTCTATTGGTTTTTAAATATAATAGTATAGGTAAATAGTTAATTACTCAACTGTTGACGTCGGTTGAACGTATCCAATAAGTCTTTAAAATTCTTGAAAAAGCGTTAAAAAAATCGTTACTTAAAGAAACCTTTCAAACTTTTTCAAATATTCTTGAAAAATACATGAAAAATCTTTTAAATATCATTGGTAACTTCTTAAAGAATTTCTTGAAATACTTAAAAAAACTTTTAAAATTCTTAAAAAAAAAATTGGAAAAGTATCTTAAGAAATCGTTGAATACTCGTCAAACAATCTTAAAAAATCCATAAAATATCCTTAACAAATCTTTAAAAAAGAAACTTAAAAAATCATTATAAATCCTTGAAAGTTCACTGAAATATCCGTAAAAAATACTTCAAAAAAAAGTTGCAAGATTGTTTGAGGATTATAACATTTTTGAAAAAAATATCCCAAGAAATACTTACAAAATCTTTAGAGAATCTTGAAAAATAATTAAAAATTCCACAAAACATCCTTAAAAAAAAATTTAAGAAATTCCTCAAAAAAACATTAAAAAATTCATTAAAAATCTTTTTAAACCTCTGAAAATTCCTTGAAACGTCCTTAAAATATACTTAAAAGATCTTTGAAAAAATCGTTCACAACAAAATTGATTACACTTTGATAAATCCGCAAAACAGTTGTAAAAATAAATCGTTTTAATAATTCCTAAAGGATCCTTAAAAAAATAATATAATCTAGGGAGCTAGTTGCCTATATGATTCGTCTGTTTAATAACTGTTTTTTTTTGTAAGATGGCGAAAGTGCAAAGAAAATAATACACCCAATTTCGAACGTTTTAGCCGTAGAATTTTTTTTTCTATGGGAACATGGCAATACTTAACCAAGCTAAGCAGCACCAGCCTTTGATGCTTGGCAACATTGCACATTCACAGATAATTTAATATACGATACGTTTTCAAAAAAATTGCCTTGTTATTGATATTTTGAAGTAATCCGGAAAAGTTTTGAGTGAAAATCAACAAAAAATAGTTGGCAATCCTGCTTCCATATGTCTGAACCGATTTTCATAAACGTAGATTCCTTACAAAGAACATTAAAGGGAGATTTCATAAACAAAAAAAAACAACATCACATTTAATCTATCAATTGGGACTCTAGTTCTATAATTTTTTTTTGAGAAATTTCAAATGCAATGCTATAACTAAAACCTGCCTACAAACAGACAAATAAGGAAAATTTTGTAAAAAAATCGAATTATATTTTATAACTGCTCCACTTAGCGGAAATTTGTAACCTTAAAAATATGTTTAAGCAATTTTTTATAGCCGATTTTGTTATGAAAATGTTTTCCCCAAATTCTAGGATAAACGATTTCCGAGAAACTGAATCACCCTGTATACAAGGTACACCATAAAGTTTCCAAACAAAAACAATTACATTCTTGTAATATAATTAAAAAAAATTAAATTTAAACGAAAAATATTTGGCCCTTTAACATTTTAAGTTTGCTTTTTTAATATTTGGGTCCATTATAGCATGAGGAGTCTTCCCAGAAAATTAGAGTAGAACCTCGAACCAAAAACCTTTTTGATCCTTATCAAATTCATATACAAGGTTCATTATACATTTTTTACTTTTATTTTGGAAAAAAGAATATTAAGTTAAGCTTTCATTTTTATTTTGATGAGTAATAAAAAAAATACTCATTTGTGGCAAACTTTATGGTGCGCATTGTAGATTTCATTCAAATTTTTTTCTGCATCTTAAGCCATTATATTGATTACTAGATTTTTGAAATTCAGAAGGTCTTGGACTTGCTCAACAAACATTAACCCTTAATCATTCACTTCAACTACCTTTTAAATTAGTTTTCTTTTTTTTTGGAAAAGTATTAAAAAATTAATTTACATTCACCTGGATCTAAATTATTGATTTTATTCTTATAAAAGAATTGGGATCCTGAGATGCAGAAAACCTATAAATATAGAAATAGTAATTTAAAAATTCAAATTGCGCCTTTATATACTCTCAAATTTTAAAATAGAAGAAAAATAGAATTCAAAATATTCCAATGGTTAAATCTAGAACTAATGCATTCAATACTTCTATTTAATTATGTAACTTAATCCAAATCTAAAAGAAATTATAGAATCGAATTCGTTGTCACTATAATAGTTAGATTAGTTTGCAAGTATTTTTTTAATTCAAAGTTAAATTTTCCTTATTTGCAACTTAATTTAAATCTGATTGATTTATCTAGTAATAACTAGTCTGGTGTATTATTTTTTATATGTGACAACGATATTGTCCGCAGATACGTTGCCAAGAATGGCAAAAAAATCGCTTTTATCTAAAACTTATTTTTTCTACACGCGTGCGGAAAGTTGTACTTCGGGCAACTGCAATTGCGTGCGGAAAAGTATAACTTTCCGCACTTTTTAGGAAAATAACTATATTTGTTAATCATTACTGAAAATACTGTCATTCTTGTCAAAACTGATTTTATTGTTCTTTTACAAAGTTAATTTAAATAATACATATCGATGGCTTAATTCGCAAAATTCTTATGTCACGTTCTTAAAATTTTACAGGAGGGATAAAAACCGATATACCGAATTAGTTTTTTTTAACAAGAAATTTTCAAAAATGTTTTATTAGTAAACATAATTTAATAAATTTAAAAACCTTTAAATTATTTGTAATTGTCAGAGTTAGAAGGTTTTATTATAAATGATAATGGACTTGGAAGTTTAAGTTTTTATTATGTATATTATTATAAAGGATGTACTCTTGTTCCGGCTGAAAATAATAATCAAGAGAAAAAAAATGAGGGGGTAATCCCACCCAACTTTCCGAACACTTCTAGTAAAGTAATTGTTTAATCGATTATTTTAGTTTTCTGCATTAAAATACATTAATTATATTACCTATCGAATGGTATAAATCACATTTTAATATCTTTAATATTTTTAAAGTTATTCAATTTTTTTTTAAACTTATATTAAATTTCAAAAAAAAAATGAGGAATTCCACAATTTTTTGAATAAAATTTTGAAAAAAATCACAATTATAGAGTTTTTTACTACAAATTTAAGGGTAACTTTTTTAAAATTTTTAATATTAATTTTAACCTTAAAACAAATCAAACCTATTTTTGAAAAATTTTAAAATCAATAAATCATTAATATCTCATTCAATTTTATTCAAAATTGGAAACAGACCTTTTTTTAGGTTTTCTGGATTAAAATGCATTAATAAAGTTAGTTTAAAAAACAAAAAAAAAATCAAATTTTTTTCCAAAAATTCATTGAATTGTTTAAATTTTTTTCATTTTTTGCTATAACTTTTACAAATACTATATTAAAATTATGAAATAATTTACACACATAGTACTTTTGGATCCTTTTCGGATATGCTATTTACTTTTTTCATTTATTTTATACTTATTGATAAAACAAAATTACAAAAAATTTAAAAAAAATTCTTAATTTTTTCTATTATAATTACAATTCTAAATTTTAAGAAACCAAAATACATTTAAAATTTAGAGTTTTATATTATCTTTCGATTGGTGAAAATCACATTTCAATAACTTTAATATTTTAAAAGTTATTCAATTTAGTTTAAAATCGTAATATAATCTTACATTTCTTAGCCAATTTTTTAAAAATTCCAAAATTTTTGTAAAAAAATTTTGAAAAAAATTATAATTATAAAATTAATTATTACAAATTTAAAGATATTTTTTTTAAATTTTTAATATAAAAATTTAACTAAAAAATTATAATTTAATAAAAATAAAAATTAAAATAAAAACTAGCGGCGAAACTATGTGCAACTTGAAAAAATAGTCATGACAAAATTTATAGAAAATTTTATGTTCTACAATTTTGATACCATGTAATTTTTCATAAAACTCCATAATTTTGTCTCAAAATCTAAAAAAGTCACAAAAATGTCAATATAAATTTTTTTCACGCCCTCTAACGGCGAAACTATCAGGAATTCAAAAAACCGGTAATGACAAAATGTGTAGAAAATTTTATGTTCTACAACTTTCATATCCTGTAATTTTTCATAAAAATGCATTATTTTGGTTATTTAAGAAAAATATGAAAAAAAAATACTTTTTAATAAATCTGGCAACAATGGCAAAAGTTTTTGAAAATTTTAAATATTCGAAATTAAACTATAACGTATAAAAAATATATGTGTAAAACTTTATTGTCATCTTGTTAAGTAATGACGTCATCACTTATAGCAACTGTCACTTCCGGTTGTTCGATTAACTCCAAAATCTATACAGGTCGTCTCCTTGTTACCCTAAATATGTATATAAAATTTCATCTAAATCGGTTCAGCCGTTTAGACGCTATCGTGTTCACACACACACACACAGACACACACACACAGACACACACACAGACAGACATCATGCTAAAAATGGTATAAATGGATTCAGGTGACCTCAAAACGTAAAGATCTGTTAAAATCTGGGTATGGTCAAAATATCATGATCGCAATACTTTCCTTCTATACAACTCTGTTGTTCGGAAAGTAAAAAACAATGACTAAATATTTGCCGATATAATCATTGGAATTTAGTGTCCCTATTTTATCTTCAAATAAAGCCTTAACTGTCCAATAGGGAGCCATTGTACCCATCAACAATTTTATCTATAAATATTAAAAAAAAAATTATTAAATTTTTACCTTTCGGAGTATTTTCTTTTGTTAAGAGCGGAGGTACAAATTTCAGAAACTCTCGCACCGATTTGGCGTTTGTATCCCACGTTAATTTTACTTCGAGCGAGAGCTGACGTAGATAACTACAACATATACAGCCAATATGCAACCGATGAGATTTAGAGTGAATATTTGAATATTACAGTAACGTACCTACTCAATCTGTGTGACGATATTATGTAGACAAATTGCAAAAACCCAAAATCGGAGTATAACTTTATAAGACATTAATATTATTGTCCATTACGAATTTATACATAATAAATCAAAATTTACGACATTCTCAATTGGTCAAGACAAAAAAATTAGGTTAAATTTTGTTTTTTTTATGTTATGACCGTGTCATTTGGCTTCTATAATAAATAGAAACATCGTTTTGTTTCATCTGAAAGCTCTGTTTTTTTTGTCTCTGTAATAGCAATTAAACATTGTTAATTTTTTTTTCTCAAAAAATTTAAAAGAACCAAAAAACTTGAGAGGTACACAATTTAGTTCAATTTTTCAATTGTACAATCTCCCTTATTTGATATATTAACCTACACTTTGTTTTACACCAAAAACTGCAGAATTTAATTGTCTTAATTTTGTGTGGATTACATATGGAAATCCGAAATACAGTTTTTGAGATTCAGCCATTTTAACCTGAATCAACCCAACCTGTCTGGAACAAAAACAAACTGCCTAGAGACCATAAGTGGCGATAGATAATAGCCAACATCCCCGCTTACTATCGGTTCCATATGGTACCGTTAGGCGCTAATGGGTTAATATATCATAAACGACCTCATCATTTTCTGGGGTATCTTGTATTATCATTTTTGTATTTTTTAATTTAGATTGTATTTCTTCTTCTTCCGAACTAGTACTAAATTCTAATCCGTTGGGTTGAATAATTAAAACTTCAATTTCTAATTTTTTAGGTTCTTCATTTATTCCTTATCTATCTCTGGTTCTTCAATTGGGATAAGTAGATCTTTTTCAGGTTCCTCCCAGTTAACCAAAATATGTGTCTGAAACATTTCTGAAACCGATCATTTTCCATTTGAAACGTTTCATCTTTTGACTCAGATACGTTCTTGAAACATGGCAGAAACCAGAAATGTCCTAGGTGTGAAACGTTTCATGAGGAATGTTTCACGTGAAACATTTGTGATACATAACATAACTGCATATGAATACATTAAAACACGTATCTGAAACATTGCTGAAAATAATCATTTACGTGTCATCTGACACGTTTCTAAATCGTGGTAGATATATACAGATTGACAAGAAATGAGCTAAAAATAAATTTTAAATATCTGAATCTATTCTCAGTATATCTATTGATTTGATTCATGAAATGGATGTGGAAAGGTAGTGTCAAATGTCAAAAAAAGATAGGATTTTATCATGTGCTTTATTTATTCATACAAAAAAAAATTATAGGAACTTCATTTGTTTCCTTCCTCCCTCTTAATACTTTATTTGTTTCCTTCTCTTTTATACCTAATGGCTGCTTGGCAAAACCACGTCGAGATGAACTCTTCAAACTCACACTGTCCGACATTCCAGAAAATCGTTTTCGAGCAGCATCTACAAAATATGTTATGATATTCTAAAATTATAGTTATGTGATACTAGTGCAGAAATGGCTATTTATACAAGGGTTATAACAAATAGAAGAGCACATATAGAGTTGATGAATTCCGGCACATTTTATTTAACCTCCAAATTCATCGTTTTAATTTCTGTATAACTGTAACCTATAAAGGATCGTATATCAATTATTTACATACCTGTTGATATTTCTGGCGATTATTCATAACTTTAACACATAGGGGCGAAATTTACGGCCAAGCACAGTCGATAAAAATAACAAAACACTTAAAAGAGTCACGCAAGAAGATACAAACACAAAAATGTCCAGTTAACGGCGTCCTTTGATTAGTAAGTAAATTTCAGAACGGCCTTATTCATTGGTCACAACTGATCACGTGACATACCGGTGACCCGACGAAACAATCATAATAGCGCGGGTTATTTGAATACCATTTTTTTCTGTAACGAAAAGTATTTTTATTGTGTCAGAAACATAACTTTACTTTCAGTTATTTTATTCAGATATATGTCTTTTGGTAACATGTTATATTTGTGCATTTGAAATATTACAGACACATTGCTCCGCACATGATATGTCTACGATATATTTCTGAAACGTATCTTTTGAATGTTTCAAATGCTACCTATTACGGTTCCGTTGACATGTTTCACATACATTATGTGTTTACTGGGCTCATTTATCTCTGGTTCTTCAATTGGGATAAGTAGATCTTTTTCAGCAAATCAAGTCATTTAAATGTAACGAAAAATGTGTCAAAATTTTCTCAAGATAAAGAACTTACTGCTAAAAAACAATTAGAACATGTAAATAGTGAAGTTAAAGTAAATAATCAAAATGATGCAAACTTAATTGCAATAAAAGAAATTGATGAATCAAAAATGGTGAAAAAAACCTCTAAAATAAAATCTAACGAAAATCGAGTAAAAATATTCCCAAATTGGAAACTGGTATATTAAAGATAGAATTTGATCAAAAAATAAGTTCACCGTCAGATGAAATTGAAAAGACTAAATCTAAATACTTATTGAGTAAAGTATCTAAAATTAGTGAAGTGATAATTATATCAGACGATGAAAAAGAAAATGTAGAAAATACTATAAAACCAGTAAAAAACAAAGATATAATTCCAAAAAAATTAATCTTATCAGACCAATTAAATAAAAGGAAAAAAGTGTTGAAATTTTCCCAGGAGGAAGAAATTAAAATAGAAAAACAATTAGATCATTCAAACATTGCAATTGTAGTAAAAGAAAACGATGAAATAAACGAGATGGAAAAAACGTTAAAAACAAAACTAAAGCAGTAAAACAATTAAATGTAACAAAAAATGTGTCAAAAGTTTCTCAAGATCAAGAACTTACTGCTAAAAAACAATTAGAACATGTAAATAGTGAAATTAAAGAAAACCAGGCAGATTTAATTGTAACAAAAGAAAAAGATGAAACGAATAAAATCGTTAAAAGCAAATCTAAAGTGTCAAAATGTTCTCAAGAGAAAGAAATTACAACAGAAAAACAATCCGAAGAACAATTAGATCATAAAAATAATGAAGTTGAAGAAAATAATCAAACCGATAGAATTACGATAGAAGACAGCAGATCAAGTCATTTAAATGTAACGAAAAATGTGTCAAAATGTTCCCGAGAAAACAAAATTACAACAGAAAATCAATTAGAAGAACAATTGGATTATTCAAACTCTGAAGTCGAAGAAAATCATCAAATTGAGGCACATTTAATTGCAACAACAGAAAACTACGAACCAGACATGATTGAAGAAAACGTTAAAAACAAATCTGCAAAAGGTATTAAGTTTCAAGAACAATGGAATCAATCAAACATTGAAATTAACGAAAATGATCAAAACGAGACACTTTTGATATCAACAGAAGAAACCGATGAACCAAAATCGATGGAAAAAACTAGTGAAGTAGCTAAAAAAAGCAAAACTGCAAGTTTAATTGATGTACAAGAAGAATTGGATCATTCGACCACTGAAATTAACGAAAATGATCAAAACGAGATACACTTGATTGCAACAAAAGAAAAATTTAATTCTTTTAAAAAAATATCTAAAACAAATTAAGATCAAGTAATCAATGTTGATGAAGAGCAACAACACAGATATCCTAAACGAAGAAGATGTTTGACAAATCAAATGGTTAAATTTACCTCAGAAAATGCACACAAACAAAAAGATATTAACAAAAACAAACAACAACGAAAATATCTTACACGTAGTGCATCTAAAATAACCAAAGAAGTTAAATTATCTAAATCTGATTCAAAAATAACAGATCTCAAACTTCAAAATAAAGATAACGATTTTATTACTGACTTATCAAAATCTCCAGAAATAACCTTTAACAAACAAAATGAGGAACCTGAAAGTGAAAAAGATCTACTTATCCCAATTAAAGAACCAAAGATAAATGAGCGAACCTGAAAAAGATGTACTTATAACAATAGAAAAACCAGAAATAAATGATTTAATTGTTTTTAACGTTTTTTTCCATCGCGTTTATTTCATCGTTTTCTTTTACTGCCATTGCAATGTTTGAATGATCTAATTGTTTTTCTATTTTAATTTCTTCCTCCTGGGAAAATTTCAACACTTTTTTCCTTTTATTTAATTGGTCTGATAAGATTAATTTTTTTAGAATTATATCTTTGTTTTTTACTGGTTTTATAGTATTTTCTACATTTTCTTTTTCATCGTCTGATATAAATATCACTTCACTAAATTTAGATACTTTACTCAATAAGTATTTAGATTTAGTCTTTTCAATTTCATCTAACGGTGAACTTATTTTTTGATCAAATTCTATCTTTAATATACCAGTTTCCAATTTGGGAATATTTTTACTCGATTTAATTATCATCTTGCTGACTTTATTGTCGGAATTCTTGGATACTTTATTATATTGTGAACTGTTTTCAGGTACGATTTCTTCAATATTTTTCAGAATTTTAGGTTCTTGTAAAACGGTTATAGATTTGTTTTTTTCATCATTTCTTTCTTGTATTTTTTCTATATTGACTTCTAAAGCACATTTAGAAGCAGTAGATTTCAGTTCGTCTTTAGTTTGTATTTTACTAACTTTATTATCTTGCAAGCTGTTTTTGGGTATGATTTCTTCAATATTTTCTTCACATTCTTGTGAAATCTTAATTCCGGTATTGAATTTTAATTCTTGAGTTTTCATCTTGCTGATTTTATTATATACATTGTCTATTTCAGTTGTTTTCTCAATTACAGTTTTTTTCTCGGTTAGTTTATTCTGTTTTGGAATATCAAATTTTTCATTAGTAGTGACCATTTTATTCCCCAAACTGCTAATTTCTGAACTATTATGTACATTTTTGGAATTTTCTTGAGTCGATAAATTTTGTTTGGCAGTTTCCCATACATCAGAAGACGAACTTATATCTTGAGTTGTGCTAACTTTAATATAGGGTTGAGCGGATTCATATTTATAGCTGTCTTTTTGAGAATTATTAATTATACTATATTTATCGGAAGAATCGGTGGATTTAGCCGCCATAAGTTGAATACTATTATTTTGATCTTCAGATATAATCAAATCAACATTGTTAGTAGACTGACCATTGCTAGTACTGCTGGATTTACTTATCAACTTCAAAGGATGAACAACATTATACTAAAAAATATAATTTTTATAAATCTCAAAAATCTAACATAAATAAATACTTACCGCAGAAGATATATCTGATTTAGTTGGTGATAGTAACGACTTATTAGCAACTTTACTAATTTTAATATTTAACGCCTTGTAATATTTTTTTTCCGTAGAACACTTTTGCGATGATTTCGGCGTCGTTTTATAAACAAGATTTCCCAGTACTTTAGGTAACACATCTTTAACTAATTCTTCGGCTTTATCGCCATGTTCTACCATTATCATTACGGTTTTAGCTTGATTTAACGATTCTTGATAATCCTCTTCGGAACTTATTAGTTGACCGCTCAATTTGAATGATATGCAGATAAAGCTTTCCGGTTTGCTTATAAAAAAATGTTTCAATTAGAAAGTTAACAAAGAATAAACAATAGTCTAGAGAGTAATAGAAATAGGAGAAAACATAGATAATAAAACAAAGAAACAAATTGAGATAGAAAGAACAAAAATTCAAGAAATCATCAAAATGGAGAAACAAGAGTACTAGAAATAATTTAGGAAAAAAATACTTAAATAGGACAAAGAAATCATCATCAAAAACAGCGGGAAATAATGAAATAAATAAACAGATAGAATCATATAAATAATAACAAATGTATTAGGAAAGAAATATGCATAATTTTACCATCAAAAATGACAATCATTCTCACTTTCTTTATTATCTATGGTTCTTTGTCAAATATGACATTATTAAAATCTTAAAAAGTATAATAACATGGGGGGAAAGAATTCGAAAAACAAAATAATAAAATTAAAATTTGAGAGATCCGAATTAGCGGAATATAAAGAGGCTTTCGATATCTTCGATGAAAACCGCGACGGACACATAACAATGGAGGAAATAGGTAAAATAATGAAACGGTTGAATTTTCCGATCAAAGAAGCAGAACTGCACGTAATGATGGATAAAGTGGACTTGGATGCGAGAGCGAAACCATAGATTTCGGAAAATTTTTGATGCAAATATTTTGCATAAAATAAAATATTTATTTGCAGGTCTTATTTCGCATGAGGATTTAAAAATTGCAATGGCTCAAACTGAAAATTGTTATTTTCAAACAGACAATTGTCAAGTATGTTGGGAGTTTTGCGAATTAAGCCATCGATATACATTTCCCATCTACTATAACTGTGTTCAGATCTGCAATTTCACTCTTGTCATTTATGAGGGTATAAGTTAAAGCCTAACAAATTTTAAAGTATATACATTTCACATATCCCATATTTAATGACTAAAGTGATTTTGCTGCTATATATCTGTATCGTATTACTGATTACTTCTGATAACTTATGGTCATAAAAAACACCAGCGATTTGGTAAATGTAGTCTTATTAATACGCAGTTTTTGTAGATTGTTTCTTCGAAATTAATTTGTAATTGCTGTGTATAAATAAATTGAACAAGTCTCTCTTGTAAATAGTCCTTTTTTTTAATTAGGTACAAATGTAATATTTTTAAGGTGTACTACATTTGGATGTGTATATTCAGGCATTTAGTATAAAAAATAAACAATTTAAAAAAAAATCCGATTATTTTTAAAAGAAAAAATTTATTCCTATCCTTCAGGATCACGAATCTGTATTTAATATATCCAATAAGATTCAGAAAAGTTTTTAACTGTCTTGATATTTTTTATAAAACATCAGTTTAATAAAAAAGTAGTTTACAAAATTTTTCCTGTTATACTACAATTGAAGATATCTCCAAAAGTTCTTTGGTTTTTTATGGTACTAGAAAAATCTGGCATAAATTTTATAATACTAGTTATGAATGGCAGTCGTTCTAGTTTGGCTTCAATTTTAACATTTCCTCGATCATCATAACTTTTCCAAATAACATGAACATTTCCTGCAACATATTCAATGTAAATGATTTTTTTTATAAATTTAATATAAACTTGAAAATACCTGCAACTGATGCTGAATTTACAATCCATAAAAATACTGAATAAACAGGAATTGTACACATTAAATTTCTTAGAATAAGAAGTAATCCATCAATAAATAAAGTAACCAAACGAAACTAAAAAAAAAACTTATTATCTAAATTATAAGCGGCAAAGTCCTGACTGATTGACTGACTGATATAGAATCAACCCAAAGACTTGAAATTTTTATAGTATGTTCTGTTCATAATGTAGACACCCACTAAGAAAGGGAAAATAGGAAAAAACATGGAAAAATAGAAAAAAAATTGAAAAAGAACTAAAACAGGAAAATTTGAGATGAATACAAAAAATCGAGAAAAATAGGGAAATGTATGGCAAAATAGTTAAAAATGGTAAAAAATAGATAATAATAAGGACAAGTAGGGAAAAACAGAAAAAAATTATAATAAACAGGAACAATTGGGAAAAAAATAGTGAAATTATAGAAAAATATAAAAAAAATAGGGAAAGCAGGATAAAATATCTCGGAACAGAAGGAAAAAATAAGGTAAAAAAAATAGGCAAAAATAAGAAGAAAGGGTGAAAAATATGGATAAATTAAAAAAATAGTGAAAAATAGGAAAAAATAAAAAAAAACAGATAAAAATATTAAATAATAGAAATAAATGGGGAAAAAGGGTCAAAATAGGAACATACAGAGAATAATAAAGAAAATGGGATAAAATAATAGAAAAAAGTGAACAAATAGAAAAAGTGGGAAAATAGTGAAAAATAGAGTAAATATGGGAAAAATAAAAAATTGGGAAAAATGGGAAGAAAATAGGGGAAATGTAGAAAAATAGGAAAATATATTTAAAAACTGGAAAACTAGAACAATAGGAAAAATATGCAAAAATAGGAAAAAACAAGCAAAGCTCGGTGGTCCAGGTACTCTTAAAGAGACTCCGTAACAAAGCACAGGTATTCAGCTGGTTTTATATAATTATGTACCAACCCAAACAACATTTTAAGCTTTATAAAACTTGTAAGAACGTTTGTAGCTTTATAATTTAGCTCTGAGATCGCTCTTACAGCGTCTTTAAAATGCTTATAGAATACATATATAAATACAGATCATAAAAAACTTATAACAACAAAAGCTATTATGCTTTTTTATAAAACAATATAGCTCAATGAAGTATGAAGCTGTAAAAAACTTTAGGCTCAGAGAGCAGCTTATAATGTTACTTGGGAAATATGATATTCAATTGACTATAGAAATAAATATTTGAATAAAGATTTTCAACATAAATATTACTTACCACAGAAAATACCACATAGTATATAGCCGTTGTTGGCAATAAAAATAATAATATTGTAAATGATAAAGTTCCAATAAACAGTTGATTTTGCGAGTACTGGCAAGAGTCGACTCGATTTCTTAAAGGATTAAATTTTCTACCTATCAAAACCCTCCATAAAGACGTTAAACATCTCAATTGAAGATTAAACAATCTACAATATAAATAACAAATCTATAAATTATTATTTTATATCTATAAGAATTTACCTTCCTGCATAGATGTAAATACAATAAGAATGGAACGTAGCGATAGATACAATATCGGAAATCATAGCTATCTGATAAGACAGTCCAAAAATTCCTGCCATCACGAAAAAATTAAAATAACTGGTAAATACTGGGTTTATTCCATGAAGGAAAATTCTCCATAATGATATATGATACAAGAAAAATTGACCTAAGAAATTATTAAAACCGTAATTTAATTTCAATCCAATCGGTTGTCCCATCAAATACAGTAATAATCCTTTCAGATTTGATATTATATACTAAAAATAAATAAATTTCTATACTATATATTAGTTTTACCTTTAATGCAGTAAATCTATACAATGCTCTACCAATAGAATTAAAGAATATTCCAAATATGTTTAAAAAACAATTAAAACTAAAACCTAAAAGCCAGTGATTCTTTTATTTTATAATTATATGTAAATGTTTATTCTTAAATTGAAAGAAATGTAAATAAAGGCATTTATTATTGTTATTATTATATATTTTTTAAATATACTATACCTTAATAATAAACTGGATGAAATTAAAAATTTCTTCCTTATAAGCCAAAAGATAAGTAGTTAAAACGATTCCTAAAACCAAATCAATTAATTTAGCTACAATTGCGTTTCCAAGTTTTGGTGTAATTTTTCTCTCTTCTAATACAGTGTTTAAAAACCATTTTATAGATCTAATGGTTTCTTCAAAGTGCGTTAAAGTCGCAGATTTCAGCACGATTTGTCCGAACTTAGTGAATATGTTTAGTAAACAGTTTAAAATGTATATAATAAAAAATGTATATTTAATAATTGATCTTCCGTTTGTAGAAGAAAAATAGGTAGTTTTTCGCAAATCTTTAGATAAATATTTCAAGTGTTGTCCATAATTTTCAGACTCATTATATACAACATCAGAATTTTTAAACCTCTCATAATCATAAACTATTTGAGTTATTGGTTTATTTTCTAAATTATCCCTTAATAATATTTGTTCATTAATAATATTTATAAACAAGGGAATATTTTTAGATAATTTGTTATAATTATATTCTGTTGTTTGTCCTATAAATCCAACACTTTGATAAATATTTGTTGTAGGTATATTACTTGTAATGTAATAAACTTCACTACATTCGATTAACTTTTTATATCCAGTTAAATAACCCGACTGTTTAAAGTCCAGATTATCAGGTAAAAAAACTAATATACTTTTTTCTTTCATGTTATTTAAATTAAACTATTTTTCCATTTTTAAAACAACTAAAATTACAAATTACAACATAAATGACAGTGACAGCTGTCAAACACTACTACAGGTGGTACTCAGTGTTGTCAAATCGTAAACTTTTATCTTGGCTAAAAAACGTACTAGATTCAATAAATGGTTAACCTACCACAGAAACGTGCGCACAACTTGGAAATATTTTGCATTTGACATTTTCCTATTAAAGCATCTGCTTCAAACAAAAAGAAAAGCCTTTGTTCCAAAATGTATTAAACCCTTTTAGTTATAGGTTTTTATTATGCCATTATTATTCACAAATCATAAGAAACGATACGACTTTTGGCGTTGATATTAGAATCACATGGCTGTAAATATTTGTTTGCACTGTTACACACGTTCAGCATTATCCCGATAGAGGGCTTGATAGGGACTTTCCATCGTTGCAACAATTATCAGATTGAGAAATGTCCTCAAATTAAGGTCATTTAGTGAAACGTCACGGTCATCATTTTGTTGCAATAGATCAGTTTTTGGAGCAAACAAACGGTATTTTTTCAAAACATTTTATTCAAATAATTCTGATATTTACGGACCTAGGAGGTATGAAAAACAAAAATAATTTCTCAAAAATTACTACTATCAATGAACTTATAATTCTAACCTAACTTTCAAGTAGCTATGGCCATTTCTCCTTTACATTGTAAAATATCAGTAAGAATATCTGATACATGCCTTTTGAATAGTTATAAACACATAATACAAATATTATTAAGATTTTCCTAGACTTTGTTTGCATCCAAAACCGTGAATTTTGGCAACAATGCTTTTCTAGTGAATACTAAAAAAAGTGTCAATGTACTTCATAAAAATGTACTAGATCTGATAAAACGTAATAGCACTGGCAACGATGTACTCAAAACAACTACACGTGCTTATTAATTTCACCGATGTTGCCATCACCATCAATTATTTTCTAGCAATAGTAAGATTTCTAAAAAAAAATTAGCCAAAAAGTATATCTATGCGGTTTTTTCATTTTTATTATTTTAATATGGTATCTTCAGAATTTCGTTATTTAATCTTGTCGCTTAATTTTTTTAAATATGTATAATAATAAGTGTACTGAATAAAATGTTTTCCATGTGGTTTCTGAAATCTAGAGAATCTGGCAACGCTGTAGGATTTATTCTGTGTCATGAATCATTAGCTAACCTTGATGTGTATTTGTGTTTTTTAAGTAAATATAAGCTTTGTTTATGTTATTAAAAAGATAAAAATGCATATATGTAATATATTCAACAGAAATTAATAAACATTTATATAAGATGGTCAATATAGTTGAAGAAAACGCATCATCAAGCAAAAATAGAGGGGAAGAACCACCTGCCAAAGTGACAAAGTTTAGGGTAAATCCCCTTATTGTTTTTTGTTTTATATTACCGAGTTAAATTATTTCAGAACGTTATGTCTATTAATAATGCAGAAGGCGAAGAGGACATTCATGCAATTATTGTTAATAATTATGAAAACACCAATTTGTTAGCTTCTGTTCGAAGAAGAGTACAAATAAGCACGGAAAAAGTTACAACAGGGTCACTTAATGTGTTATCAGCCAAGTATGAAGTAAGAAATCATAATAATATATAATCTATAAATAAAATATCTTAACAGAGTTTATTAAAGTACACATTTCACATTTAAAATGTTTCGTATTTTATTTTATATTTTTGCAGAGTTTAGACTATGACACATGTGAAAATCATCTTTTACTAGATGAAGAACGAAAAAAAGGTTACAAATTTGTAGTACAAAAATCTATATCAAGATGGTTTATATTTTTACTAATAGGAATGTGTACAGCTTTAATAGCTTGCGTTATAGATATATCAATAGAAGAACTATCAATTATTAAATACGCATCGTTAAGTAAAAGTATCCTTTTTGTCAGTCAATATTTATTGATCCTTATTTAAACTAAAATATTACTATTCCTTAAAAAATAACCTAGATGTGGACAAATACGTAACTCAAGGCAAATTGTATATACCATACGGTTTATGGGTTCTCTACAACATTGTTCCCGTATTAATCGGCTCAATATTAGTAGCTTATGGGGAACCGATAGCTGCAGGAAGTGGTATACCACAAGTCAAATGTTACCTTAACGGTGTAAAGATACCAAGAGTTGTTAGAATTAAAACTTTAATTGTCAAAAGCATTGGAGTTATTTGCTCGGTGGTCGGTGGATTAGCAGGAGGAAAAGTAAGTATTTGTATAAGAAACAAAAATTTTTAGATTTAAAAAGACTCAGTTTGTGTACAAATTGATTTTTTACTCATTTCCGGTCACCTTTTACAATCCAGTCTCACCCAATTGATTTTGTAGATTAAAAAATTTTGTCCTTATGGCACAAATTGCATAAAAAACGAATTACGATATTGCTTTTATTTTTAGGAAGGTCCCATGATACATTCAGGTGCTGTGGTTGCAGCTGGTATTTCACAGGGAAAATCTAGCACTTTCAATAAGGATTTCCATATATTTGAATTCTTTCGAGAAGACCATGAAAAAAGAGATTTTGTTTCTGGTGGAGCAGCTGCTGGTGTTTCAGCTGCTTTTGGTGCTCCTGTCGGTAAGAAAAATTACTATATTTATTGTATTAAATTGAATAATTTTACTTCTAGGTGGCGTTTTATTTAGTTTAGAAGAAGGTACCAGTTTTTGGAACCAGAGTCTAACATGGCGAACATTTTTCGCTTCTGTAGTATCGACATTTACTCTTAATGTAGTATTATCTGCTTATCATGGAGTACCAGGCAATTTAGGATATCCTGGTTTATTAAATTTAGGAAAAGTTGAAGGTTTTAATTACGAATTTTTCGAATTACCGATTTTTTTAATTATGGGTGCGTTTGGCGGTCTATGCGGAGCACTATGGAACCATATTAATTATAAAATAACCGTCTTTAGAATGAGGTGATTAAAAATGGGGACTTTGAACTAAATATTTTATAAATAATAACTTGTTTACAGATATATTAGACCTAGATGGATGAAAGTTATAGAAGCTTGTATTGTAGCTGCTGTAAGTGCCACAGTTGGGTTTTTGATGATGTTTTTGATTAATGATTGCAAACCATTCGGTCAAGATCCTACAAAATATCCAACTCAGGTAATTTCAAATTTGATTATTTTTATCATTAATGTTGATTTTATTTACCCAACAAATAATAAGATTAAAGTGACCCGTTTAATCCCTCGAGAAGAGTTTGTTTGCCGTAAGAGAAGTTTGTTCGTCAGAAAACAACCAATCAAGGGATTAAGTCACTTTAGTCCCATTTAAACAGTTTTGTTTTAATTGAAAAAGTTAATAAGCTATAAATAAGACAACTCGGAAATAAATCAATATTTCAATAATTATGCTTTTAATCCCTATTTGGAGGGACTAAAATACTCATTTTTAGTCCCGAAAATGCAAAAAAATGTCTGTATTTAATTATTTTTATTCGTTTTAGCTTTATTGTGATGATGGACAGTACAACGTTTTGGCAAGCATTTGGTTTCAAACTCCTGAAGCATCTGTAAGATCTTTGCTTCACGATCCGCCCAATACTCACAACGCTCTGTCTTTAGCATCTTTTGTAATTATTTATTTCTTCTTGGCGGTCTGGACATTCGGGTTGTCAACTTCGAATGGATTGTTTATACCTACTTTATTGACGGGAGCTGCTTGGGGACGGCTGGTATCCATAGGAATTTTCAGTATATTTCCAAATGCGGTAAGAATACAATATTTAGCAGAACATAAATTTCATCAATATGTATTACTTTTTTACTTTAGACGATTGTACATCCTGGAAAATATGCGTTAATCGGAGCTGCAGCTCAACTAGGAGGCGTAGTTCGAATGACAATAAGTTTGACTGTGATAATAATGGAAACTACTGGTAATATAACATTTGCTTTACCTCTCATTATAACACTTATTGCAGCTAAGTGGACTGGAGACTTTTTCAATGAGGTATATTTTATTATTTTTAAGATATCAATAAACATTGTAATTATTATTTTTTAGGGTATTTACGATATACTTATTCAGTTATGGGGAATTCCTATACTACCATGGGAACCTCCACCGTTAGTACACAATATATACGCTAGTGAAGTTATGTCACATCCAGTAGTGACATTAAAATGTGTAGAAAACGTTGGACACATAGTAGAACTTTTAAAATTAACTACATATAACGGATTTCCGGTAGTAGATCCGCCATTGACTGATCAAGTACGTGTTTTATTAATATAATTGCTTAAATAAAAATATTTATTTTAAATTTTAGAGTGAAGTTACTACTTATGGTCGAATTAGAGGAATTATTATAAGGTCTCAGCTAATTGTCATTCTAAAAAACAAGATTTTTAATGAAACTTCGGACGATTGGGACAATATTAAAGTTTCTATTTTCAGAAATGAATATCCAAGATATCCAACTATCGAAGTAAGTTTAAATTGTGTCATTTTTCCAATATGTCCTGTAAATCTATATTCCTTCAGAGATATATAAATATTGCGATATTCCACAATTGTATCGTTTAAATCCAAACTCTTCAACTTAATCAGTTGAGGTCAGATACTGTCGCAATCATTTTCTAAACAAGCTAAAAGATTTTCCCGAGTTGTGGATCTTCATTAGATAAAATTCTAGGAAGATAAAGATTTTCATACCATATGATGACTAGAACAAAACTAAAAAAATTGAAAATAGTTTTCCAAGTCTTAAATTATCATTAAACATAATTATTCCTTTTATATCGATCACAGATGATTTTTCAAAACATTTATTGATAAATATGGTTCTCTATTTAGGTTCAAATATTAATTTCTATTTTAATTATTTTTTAACCCATTAAAAAGACAGTAAAATTACAAAATTCTGCTTCTCTGGAATTTCCTTTAACGATATTCTTAATTAAAAATTTCTTGGCCTGATGATCGGAGTGATGCCGAAACTAGTTGCCGTTTCCTTCTTTTCAATTTAACTTCGGTGAAATATACGCTAAGAGGTACTAGATTTCGAGTTTTATTACCTCATTGGAGATAATGGATAACCTGTTGGAATTAATATTTATATTATGTAATGGTTGTTTTTTCAGGATTTATTTATTACCGATGAAGAAAAAACTTACTGCATAGACCTTAGGCCGTTCATGAATCCATCGCCTTACACTGTTTTACATGTATGTTTATTGAAAATTAAATTGTCGCAAATATTATTTATTTTTTTTGTTTTAGTCTTCGTCTCTTCCAAGAATGTTTAGATTGTTCAGAGGTCTCGGATTAAGACACTTACCAATAGTTAATGATTCTAATGAAGTAAGTTAAATTATAATTATTTTTTTGATATAATTTTATATTTTTGTGGATTGCAGGTAGTGGGAATGGTTACTAGGAAGGATTTAGCTCGGTATCGGGTATGGAGACATCGAGGTCATATGGGAGTAGAAGAATTATTAATTTCCAAAGAAATTTAAGAGGCTGTTTTAATAAGTATTTCCTATTTTTGTAATATAGCGAATAAACTAATTTATAAGAAAAGTAAAAGGTACAAAGCCAACTAGTCTGATTTTATAAAAATATTTGTAGAGAATTACCAATGTAATGTTTGTTTGTTTCTATTTACTATTATGATTACGCATCTATTTTTTTTTCAAATGTAGAAATTTTATCTATAATTTTAAATGTAACTAGTTGGCTTTAAACTAAGGAAACTTATGTTATAGTTTAATCACGAAACTAAGAAGTGGTAATTACAAATTATTAACTCGATATATAAATCTTAAGAGCGTTCTATCGACCTACAAATACTAAATTCTGCATTGGTTCTGGTCTGAAAAATACTACGTTAAATGCATCGAAAAATGACTCAAAATGGAAAGTTTATAATGGTTTTTACGCATCATTTTTAGGTGCGTTAAATGCGTCAGAAAACGACTCAATTTTCTACGGTTTTTAGGCTTTTAATATGCTTTTTTTAAGGCCGCTCTTATGGGAAATACGTGTAATAGCATGAAAAACCTTCTCATCTAAAAACGAGGCATGAAAACCATTAAAGACGTTTCATTTTGAGTTGTTTTTCCATGCATTTAACGTAGCATTTTTCAGCACCGACCAGAGTTGAAGTACCTGAAGACCAGAGCCGACGAGGTAGGCCTGGGAAGAAAAAGTGGATGGGCTGGCCCATTACCTGTTTTTTTATATCAACTTATATTTTTTTCTCGCTGTTTAATTTTTTTTTAGCTTTCCACAATTCGCTATAATATTTTAAGATATTTGGTAAAAGTAAATTAACCTGAGTTAAGTTTTAGGAGCGAATTAAGATAATAAATGCTTTTAATTGTTTGGTAAGTGCTGACACCTATTAGATAGACCTAAATCTTTACGTTTCTATCATTAAGTTTTAAGTTCCCACAGGGTGGTCCACTGCTTCAATCAGAAATTAGAGGGACGATGCAACTAGGAGTTTGGAGCGATAGAGCGCTAATTTTGTTCTGTTTCTTAGTTTTTTCTGATGAAACTCGTACGGCATCAACAAATGTGATATTTTAATAATACTAACACATTCTACCCAGTAATTTTAAAGTATGCATATTTAATATATGATAGGTAAAAGTAACGAGACGTGAAATATTAACAATGACAGGAAAGGCGTAACATATTAAATTTGCAACAGATAATGATATATTTATACGTTTTGCGTTTATTTTATATAAATAATACAAAATGTCTGTTATAAAATTAAATCGGTATATTTGAAAACATTACAAAATAAATATGCATGATTCAAATTTTATTTTCAAACTTTTTGGATCATGACACTATCAATAAGCCAAATATTCTGTTACTATTTAATACATTATAGAACTAGTCACGTTATAACAAAAACTATTATGTATTGCAAAAGGAAAAGCCGTATTGTACTTTTACATTTTTATTAAACATACTGGAGTAAGAATGATAAGGATATTTATAGTAGCTTTAACAGTTCAGTCTTATTTTTATTTTAAAATATATATATACATCAAATTAATTATATATTTTGTTAAATAATTTTAAGAATAATAAATGGAACACCTCATTTAGATATTTCAGTTTAATTTAAAATAATAATAAATACAATAACCATTATTTTTGTATGTACATTGTATACTCCCTTATTATAGAAAATCCGCAAGAATGCTAAAATACTTCTTCACAACAATATAAGCATCCGATTATACAGGGTGTTTCATTGGGAAACGTTAAAATTTTAACTGTGCATAGAGGGCACCAAGGTGATTCTAAAAACCCCTGGTCATTATAACTACAATACAGGGCATTTTATTCATTTTGCCCATTTCTTTTTTGCTTCATTTCTTAATGACGGAAACTGAGAACCGAATAAATTTACTAACAAAAAACTTCGATACCCTTACAGACTTCCACCTTTGGACATTGGAGGTACGTTTCGTATAAGAATGATATAAAAATGACATCCGTGCTCAAAGTGTTAAGGGAGTAGTGAAAAAAAGAATTATAAAAACATTTGTAGGTACTGGGAAAAGAATTTAAATAGATTTAATTCAAATTTACGTAGAAAGAGTTAAAAAACATTGTACAAAATTAATAATGGGCTAACAGCCATTTAGCCGGAAGGACCCGCATGGAACTGAGAGCTGATAATAAATTCTTGAAAATAAGCTCCACCCTAAGTGGGGACCGAGCATGGTCCATACTACGCAGCAAAAATTTAAAGATTCACAAAAACTAAAAGTGGTACGCCCAATCTGTTGTTGCCTTTTAATTCAAATTGAACTATTCCCTAATACACAGCAAACCGTTTAAAAACCGTAAAAATCTTTTAAAACTAACCAAGCAAATGGTTCGACAAGACGTTTTTTAGAACGTCCACTACATTCTATAAAGTTTTTTTACAGTAGTTATAAAAGTTTTAAAAACGTAAATTTTCTCAAACATGCTATTGAGGAACTATCGTAGGTTTTAAAAATATTGAGTACTGTAGCATACAAAACGTTTTAATTTTATTTCTCGACATATTTTGGACGTTTTTTAAGCCCGTTTTAAAAATGATCTTGTATAAAGTTTAAAAAAACGTTTTACTTTAGTCCTTGACGTTAAATGACACATAAAAAAAGTCAATCGGACCTTTTTTTTGCTATTAGGGTTGTGGTACTTGACTTTGTGCTTTATTTCTTGTAAACTTGGACCACATTTGACATATGGATAATCCTTTGGAAGTATTTGATACGAGTCAAAGAGCTAAAATTATATTAATATTAGTAAAAGGATATCGAATATATGAAAAACTTAACGATTTCTTACATCCAGATATTTAGTATATATTTATAAAGCACTAGTTTTTATTAATATTGTTAAATGTTTTAAACAGATACATGAGTATTTAAAGGCAAAAAAAATTGAAAATATATTTAAGGAATCTAATTACGTTTTTAATGGGATGATTGTTAGATGTTCCATTCAAAATTCTAGTTAGTTTTGAAAAAAAAAAAAAACTAAAAGCGTTAGAAATAAAAACTTAATTACCTATTCTATGATCGTTTAAAATAATTGACATTAACGATTAATTGGAAGTATATAATTATTAATATGAATACAACTTATAAAATACTTTATATGTAATAAATACATCACATTTTCTAATAGATCATCTTTTTACATATCATTGACATCTTTATTATGTAGCATACTTTTTAATTTTTTTTTTTTCTATAAAAATAATAAATTGTAATAACTCCTGATTCTATGTATTACATAAATACAGGATGTTACTTTAAAAACTTTTATAAAAATTTGTTTCACTAATTTATTTTAGAAGAACAGATTAGATGTACAATATTAAGCGTATTACCCTTCTAATTTTTACTATTTAAAATTAGGTATTGCGGAATTAAACAAGTACAAACATTTTATAAGCTTCAAAATTTACAATTAAATTTTTTTTTCAAACCGCAGCGCCCCCTTGGCGATCGCCCCGAAAACCCAACAACCCTGTCTAAGATCTCTTCTTTGGCTAGCAAAATTTTGCGGGAATTTATAAGAAAACATCAACCCAAACGACTTGAAGAAGAGGCTAAAACTATATAAAACTCATTCAATAATACCACAGAAAACATCCACTTAAGACATCTAGTTAAAGTAAAAAGAATATAGAGAAGATCCAAAATCTTACAGTAGATATATAAAGAAAACACCAAATTTTTCTGTTTGCTCACTTATATTTTCAATAGACTTGTTAAAAAATACCAGAAGTAATAATGATACCGAAAGTAGATAAACTGCCAACCTATATCCAAATCCAAATTATTTGAAAAGATTTTACTTAAGAGAATATGGCAAACTGATTAATTCACGATTTCCAATTGGGTTTCGATAAAGTACATTCAATCATTGACAAAATATATCACAGGCTTTTAATAAGGTTTTATATAGAGGATTAATTTGTAAAATGTATCAAACAAACTTATTAGAATATTTCGACATTATAAGAGCTGGGGTACCTCAAGGAAGTGGCCTAGGTCTCATTATCTATTCGTTACTTAACAATCCAAGAAAAAGCCAACCAAAAATCTACAAGAAAATTACAATTTGGTGTAGGTGCAGAATGGAGAAGAAGTTTTATATTTAGATGAACAAGAATTGTTTTTTGTATCAGGAAATTTAAGATTTTAGGGAATACTTTTTTTTAAAGCTGACTTCAGATGTTTCATGATAATAATAGAAGTGGAAGAAGACTGAAAATTGCATATAACATTGTAAAAAATACATCAGTATGACAAATTTGCATTATAATTGAAAGTAGAAAAATGTGGATGATTTTTTATTATTTGTTATTCTCAAAAGAATTTGATGATTAAAAAATAAATAATAGGGAAGAATGTCAATTGGAAAAAGAGAAAAATATGGTGATGAATGTTTGCAAATGCCAGTGATAATTCCGGTTAGTGTGAATTCATTTTCTAAATATGTGAAGAATAATAAAATCAGGAATTTTGTGTACCAAATAAATTTTTTTTCAATGAAATTAAGAAACTGTTTGTCTTTGTATTAAAAGTACAAAATTCTGAAATTTATAGAAAAAAGTATCAAGTATATAGGTTTTTTTTCCTATTTAATACATAAAAAAATATTTATTTAGCAATTGTTTTACCATTTCCTGATATAAATTAAAACAATATGAATGTTTGACAACATAATACTTTCTATCTTTTTATTTTAAAGATTTTGTATGTAAAATGGTTTTATAAATATGTTAAATACCTGTCACAAAATTTTTAAATTTCCATATTATATTTTAAAGTAAAAGTTTTTAAAGTAACACAAAACCTAAAAATTTGGGTGTCTATTATAAAGTTTTTTTTTTAACAATAAAAAATTTAATCTCTATTCCAAATTGAGTGGAAATCAAACATTTAAGTACATGTTTACTAGTATACTTATATACGGAAAAAGTGAGTATTATATGGATTTTAAGTTCTGATATTTGTAACCATCAACCATCAAAAATTTGATATGACGACAGATGCCTAGTGAGAAAATTAAAAAATATGCCAAATTTAAAACTTAATTAGACTACACTAAACAATTCATAACTGTTTTCTTTACAGCATCTCTGGCATATGGAATATAAGAAAGGGAATACCATGTCATTGCTAATGACTGTATTATTATAAATAGCAGAGCAAGAAGAGCTTTTTTAAACTGAAAAAGAAACATATTAAATTAGCAATAGAACCATTAAAAAAATTAACAGATCTAAATTATTTATAAACTGTAGTTAGGCGATTCTTTAATAATTTATTATATGTATTAACCCCAGAGAGCCAGATATTCGTAAAGTATCCTGCACAGATCTCATGGGAAGAGTCCCAGTTGAATTGGATGAAAATTTAGTATAATGATGCCCTGGTCAAATGTCAATTTTATTTTGAAAAAAAAAAAATGTTACCATTATTCAAAATTACGAATGTCTGGTAGCAAAACAAAGAGATTCAAACCAGCAAAACGCAGAGATTTGATTAATATGGTCACTCAACTACTAGTCACATATCGGTGGCTACTGGCTAGAAAAACAAAGCCATAGGAGTGAAGGCAGGAAGATGAGTCACAACCTTCCCGCATCCCACCAGACGGGAAAAAGACTGCTCTACTGACCTTAGACCTTGGTCAAGGGCATTAACCTACTGTATTTCAGAACTCATTGGGGTAGATCTTCGGTTTTGCCTTGAATAGTTTTTGCCAAAATTGGCCAATTTTATGCTCTTCCAAAAGGCTCGTGTGTGCGCCTGCATGCATCGCATACCCCTCAGACCGGTCCTGAGTACAAAAAAGTCTTAATGCTATAATTATACTTGGAAACAAGAAATCTTAATTTTTATTTGTGAATTTTATTCAAAAGACTAAAAGGGGTATTGTCAGTATCCTAAAAAATTATAGAAAATGTACTATTAAAATGTTTTATTTCTTCTTTGAATTGAAAATTGATATCTGCATCGTAATAATTTTGAAGATTATTTTCTTGCTCTTCAATTTCTATATCTTCTAAACTTGGAAATCTCCATAACACACTAAACATGTTTACAAGTTTTTTAGCTGCTTCAAATCTTATTGATAAATTTTATATAACAGCATTTAAAATTACATAAAATTTAAAGTATTCCTCTCCATCAAGTCCTTGTAATGAATCATTTGATAATGTTTCATGGAAAAACATTTTTCTTTTCTGTTTTCTTGGAAGCTAGTTCATTTGACATTCCCAAATTATTAACCATTAGAAAGCATTCAAAACAATCCAAATATTTTAAAATACTAGTTAATTAAACTCTTACTTCTGGTGTTAAATTAAGCTTCAATAACTCTCCAATTGCGTCTTTTATTCCGGGTAACTTCTCGTAGGTTGGTTTAATTGTTTGAGTTTGAAGAAATTGAAATTTTATAAAAATCAAGTGGAAAACTAATTTGTCATAAGAGAATTATCATTGAGTATTTGAGAATCGTTAGAAATAAAGTGATTTGTTAGATTTTTATTAACCGATAGAGTGAATTTTTATTTGTACAAAATAAGAAGATAACTCTACTGAGTTGGGTTCGAGCCCCCATAAGCCCCGGGCCCCGATATTTTATACCGCCTTCAACACCCTTTCGTCGAATCTGTTTGGTATTAAAGTGTATAAAAAATATTCTTGGCTCTCTAGGTTTAAAAAAAGTTAAAACCATTAAATGTTTAGTTTTTTTTTGAAAAAATAATAGTATATAACTTTTAATATGTCTAATATTATTATTATTCTAAAATTGTATAATAATGAAATAAAATTCTGATAATTTAGATTTTGTTTTTTCAGAAAAAGGAATACACGACCTAAAATTATTATTACAAATAATTACAACTTGAAATACAAATATTAAAGAATCACCCAGTTACGAGAACAAATAAATATGTACTTACCAACAATGCTGAAAGCAGCGTTAATATAAAAGAAACTATAACTATTATTGTCGCAATATATCTATTAGATGCAAACATTTTCTTAACTTGATTGAAGGGTCCCATCAGGAAGCAGGTGCTGAGCATTGAGGTAACATTTCCAAGTGTATAAAATACTGCAAATACTGGCAAACCTCTATTTAAAAATAAAGCAAACGAACCCAAAAAAGATAACAAGATGCCTACTATGAAACATGCCAAAAAGCCTTTAAGTCTTGTTGACCAACTTAATGTGGCAGCATCATCTAACTGGAAAAAAAATGGTGTAACTCAAAAATAAAATGTGTATCTACAAAACAACATATTTATTGGGTATCTACAGACAAGTTTTCTGGACACCCATAACTTGTTACAAAGCATAATTAATTTGTAATTTTAAATAGAAATAAAAACATAGCAAAAATGGAACAAAAATTTATTCTATAACTATGAAATTTAGAATAGTAGAACTTTTAACACGATATATATTTTTAGAACAATGTTAAAAATCTGTCATTTTTTGTTTATAAATGAAACCTGTGAGGTTCTAATTTAAAACGATTTAATAACTTATGAATTCGATACTATCTACTTACATTTCTTGCTATTACTTATTAAAATATATATATACTAAATAAAACTATTTTAAGCAAATGTGTAGCACCCATATTGGACTATTTGAGTATATATTAAAAGTGCAACTTTAAAATTATTACTAAACTGAAATGCTATTGAAATATATAAAATAATCGATACTTACTTGCGACATAATACCGCTTTCTTCATCAGGAGATTCATTTCCACTTAACACTCTTTTTAACTTGTCCATTTTGGTTTTAAGTGTTGTCTAAAATTCTATAAATAAAATGTAAAACCGATGTAGGCATCAAGATAATAATTAGTACTTCTAATTACCTTCAGTTTAATTAAAAAAAATAATACTTCTTATTTAAGCGAAAATCTAGGAGGAATATAAATTAATCACTAAAATTATTCGTTTTTATGATATGACTGATTCACGTACCAAAACTTTTAAATGTCAAAATTCAACAGGTCAGCAGTATTGCCACAATTAAAAAAAAATAATCTTAAAAAATCATTGATAAACATCAAAATTAAAACAAAATGTGTTATTTTGAATTCCTTGTTATTAACAATAAAAGAATAAAACCAAAATTAGATAATAATGAAAATCCACGTCGTAAATAATATTCGCCAAGGATATAGGCAACACAAATTACACCCGTGAATGCAGTGTAGCATAATCTAAAGGGGAATAATTTTATAAATGTATGTAATTTCAACCACATGATACTAATAAATTAGTAACAAAATAAATAAACAACCCTATTTTAAAAATTAGTCACAAAAATTAAAATGCCCCATTCATCAACTAAAGAAAAATTTATAAAAAGTCAATCAAAAAATATACAATTTTCGGAATGCATTCAAGGCTCAAGGTGAATTCTAACCTCACATTGTCACGATGTCATTGACAATATTTGTCGATGTTGGCAATTTTTTATTAAAAAATACAGTTTAATTTTAAAAATATTGGGAAAGGTTCCGAATGCTGATCAAATTGCTCACTTTTTACTTCATTAGTGTTTTCTTGACTTTCTACATTGTTTCCAATATATTTGTTTAATAATTCTTGAGATCTTGAATGATAAAAGAAAAGAAGTTGCGCTTAAAAAAAACAAACTTACCGTCTCTTATATTCTTCAAGTTTTACTAAAATATTGTACCAAATGTTTTCGTCCGGTTAAAATAAAATTAATTTTTTATATAACGGAGTCTTTATTATAAATAATTATTTAAATTAATACGAAAACCTACAAAACAAATATTTGCTAAATGTAACCGTTAACCGCGAAGACACAGACCATCTTCCACCTAAACCAGTGTTGCCAACGACACAAGGTTTAAGGTTATGTTTATATTGTGTAAATTCTTTGTTTATCTGAGATTATAATATACAATTATATATTATTGAATTTTTGGAATTCGATTGGAAACGCTCAAGTTCGTCTTCTTTAAATTAAACTAGTTTGAGTCACCACTTTCCAAAAGGAAAAACTTCATGTAACCCCACAATAATTATCCTTTTTATTTTTCTAGTATTACAATTTGACAAATCATGAATGACAATTGATTATTGACAGTTGATTATTGAGGTGTTCGTGTTAATTTCTTAATTCAAAACTGGTCTGAACAATTTTATATTTGTATCACTGAGCAACTAGTTCTGCGGAATTTTAGAACGGTACTATTTTAAAGAACACGAACAAACCTAATAAAAGAACGCGATTTAGCATTTTGTTAAGAACGATGTAATAACCGAACCCACCCTTTATTATTATTTGATAGAATAAAGTTAGGTTGGTAACATTGAAAGTTTGACAATTTGTCAGTTTGACGTTTCATTTAAATCTGTGTTAATTTAATTTTCTAATTCGTAAATTTGGATTTATTTAATTCAAGTGTATACATTAATAATAGTGCTAGTTCATTAAAACAACATTTCATACCAAAAAATAAGACATTCTATTTTATAAATATAAAATATTTATAACTTTTTGGTAAGCAGTTATATATAAATAATATCTTTCATTTACCTATCAGTCTAACGTCAAAACAATTAAAATAATTATTGGGAAACCTCGTAAACTAACTATAACTGATAAAACGAAATCCCTTATCGCAAATATATACATTCGTAGCAAAGTAGAATTTTAATAAGCATATAATCAAGCACAATCCAAATGGCGGAAGTCGTTATCACGAACCAAATACCCCCATTATTCCCGGTACTATGACTGCATACAGAATCGAACACTTGGCCGAATGCCATATGGAAATGTTCGGAGACTTAGTGCTGACCTGTCAGAATCCCGTTAAAATGCGTCCGCGTAAAATCATCGAGTCCATCCCTTATGACGTGGGTGTGAGAAGAGCAACAGTTGATTTAGGTGCCGCCGGAGTGAAAAAAACTGATATGGAACAGAGACGGGCTTCGGATTTAGTTGAGAAACTTTTAATGGATATTTATAATAGTATACATATTACTACGGATTATAATTCGACTTCTGGAAGATCGCATCAAAGTTCTTGGATTGATGTTGTTAATTTACAAGAAAAGAGTGAGTTTTAATTAAATTTTGTCTATGTAGGTACTTTAACATATTTTTATCAAAAAGCTCATTTTTCCCCTTCTTTTTTTACAGTTTTTTCCTACTTTTTGCCCCATTTTCCCACTTGTGTTTTTTGTTCCATTCCCCCCTTTTTTTACAACTATTTTTTCCCTTTTCTTTTTTCCCTTTTCTTACAACTATTGTTTTTTTTTTCTCATTTTTTTATCCTGCTCTTGTTTTTTGTCCCATTTTTTTTCACTTGTTTTATCCCATTTTTTCCCTTCTTTTTTTACAGTTACTGTTTTTTGACCCTCTTTTTTCGCACTTGTAGTTTTTGTTCTATTTCCCCCCCCTCCTTTTTTTTACAACTTAATGTTTTTGTCACATTTTTTCTCCACTTGCTCTTCTCTTATTTTTTCTACACCTTTTTTACAACTGCTGTTTCCCCCTTTTCTTACAACTATTGTTTTATGCCCCACTTTTTTCCCCATTTTTTTATCCCACTTTTGTTTTTGCTCCATTTTTTTTCACTTGTGTTTTGTCCCTTGTTTCACTTCTTTTTTTGCAGTTATTGTTTTTTGTCCCACTTTTTTTGTACTGGTATTTTTTGTTCTATCCTCCCCCCTGTTTTTTTTACTGATGTTTTTGTCATATTTTTTATCCCACTTGCTCTTTTTGTCCTATTTTTTCCACTCCTTTTTTTACAATTACTGTTCCCTCTTTTTCCTCTCTTTTCTTTTGACTGTTGTTTTTTTGCCCCACTTTTTCCCTTTTTTATAATAATCCCACTCTTGTTTTTTGCTCCATTTTTTTTCTCGCTCGTGTGTGGCCCTATTTTTCTCCTTCGTTTTTTAGATCTTTTGTTTTTACTCCAATTTTTTCTCCTTCTTTTTTTACAACTATTGTTTGTCCCCCTTTTTTTACAACTATTATTTTTTTAGCTCATTTTTTTCTCATTTTTGCATAATTGTTTCTCTCTTTTTCTCACTTGTATTTTTTGCCCCATCTTTCTTCCCTTTTTTTAACTATTGTTTTTTTGCCCCATTTTCCCCTTCTTTTTTTATTTACAACCATTGCGTCACTTTTTTCCCACTTGTGCTTGACCCCATTTATTCCCCTTCTTTTTTAGGTACATTGTTTTACCTCATTTTTTTCTCGTTCTCTTTTTGCAACTATTGTTTTTCCCTTTTTTTACATTTATTATTTTTTTTTACCTCATTTTTTTCGACTCGTTTTTTGCTCCATTTTTTTTCTCACTTGTGTTTTTTGCCCCATTTCTCTACTTTTTACAACTATTGTTTTTTGTTATACTTTTTCCTACCCAACTTGCTTTTTTTTGTCCTAGTTTTTTTTATCCCTTTTCTTACAACTATTGTTTTTTGCCCCACTTTTTCCTCTTTATGCCACCTCATGTTTTTTGCTTCATTTTTTTTCTAATTTGTGTTTTGCTCCATTTTTCACCTTCTTTTTTCCCACTTGTGTTTTTTTTGTTCAATTTCCTCCCATTTTTTACAACCATTGTTTTTTCTCACACTAATTCCCTCGTTTTTTTCGACGCGCTCTTTTTATGTTATTTTTTCCACTGCTTTTTTTACCACAACTATTTTCCCCCATTTTATCTCCCTATTGTTTTTGCTTCACTTTTTTTCTTTTTTATAGAAATCCTACTCCTGTTTTTTGCCCCTTTTTTTTCTCACTTATGTGTTTGACCCCATTTTTTCCCCTTCTTTTTTAGATCTATTGGTTTACCCCATTTTTCTCTGTTCCTCTTTTTACAACCATTGTTTTTCCCCCATTTTTTCTCCTTTTTCCGACTCTTGTTATTTGCCCCATTTTTATTTACTTGTGTTTTTTGTCCCATTTTTTCCCTCCTTTTTTTACAACTATTGCGTTTTACTCCACTTTTTTTCCACTTGTGTTTTTTACCTCATTTCCCTCCTTTTTACAACTATTTTCCCCACTCTTTAATTTCATTTTTCCCCACCTCTACATTTTTTAAAATAAATCTACTTTACCAAATTCTTCTTTTTTGACTTCAGTAATGTTTTTTTTTTGTAATATAATATTTTTTTGAATGAAATTATAATATTTTTTTGAATGAAATCTTTTTTCTAGTGTAAATAATATCTTCTTACAGACATGGAAGAATTGATAAGCATCCTATTGTGCTTGAAGAATTATGTCGAACGCATGGGCAGCGTACTCGTGCGACAACTGAAACGTCGCGACGCTCTGCGCCGACAGCGGGACGCTTACTGCGACGTCATCACGACACATCTGGCCAAACGTGAGTATGTAATCAATAATTATTTTGTACTAGATATACATATATATAAAGCTTAGTTTACATATTAATAGGTTTTTGGAGCTGTCAAAAAATATTATTTTTCATTGTTTTACTTTCAACTAATTGCAAACTCTTTATATTCTAGATTTATTTTCATTTTTTTGAATTTTGTTAAAAGTTTTTAAATGTTAAAATGATATCCTTAAATTAAAGTATGCAAAAAAAAGAAAAAATGGGAAAAAATAGCGCAAAATTGAGAAAATAGTGGAAAAATAGGGAAAAATAGTAAAAAATTGGGAAAAATAGGGCAAAATGGGGATAAACGGAGAATTTTTAAAAAAAAAAACTAAAAAGTGGAATTAAAGAAAGTACAGAAATTTGAGAAAAATCAGCAAAATTTGGAAAACATGGGAAAATAATAAAAAATAGGGGAAAATAAGGGAAATTAGAGAAAAATCGGAAAAATAAGAAAACATATGGAAAAAATAGGGAAATGGGAAAAAAATAGTGAAATGGGAAAAAATAGATAATGGGGATAAATAGGAAAAATAGGGAAATTAGAGAAAGTGGTGAAAACTAGGAAAAATGGGAAAAAATATAAAAAATAGGGAAAACAGGAAAACTAGAGTAGAATAGAAAAAATGGTATAAAAACAGGAAAAATACTGAAAAATTGAAAAAATAAAGTATAATATGAAAAAACAGAGATAAATTGGGAAAAATCTGGAAAAATAGTTAAGAATGAAGACAAATGGTGAACAATAGGGAAAAATAAAGAAACAGGGAAAACCAGGCACAAACAGAAAAATAGAAAAAATGGGGAAAAACAGGAAAAAATAAAAAAAAATAGAAAAAATTAATGTAAAATGGGAAAAATCGGGAAAAAAAAGTTGAAAACGAAGAGAAATGGTGAAAAATAGGGAATATAAAGAAAAATCTGGAAAAACAGAAAAAACTATTAAAAGTAGGAAAAATAGAAAAATGGGAAAAAAACAGGAAAAATATGGAAAATAGAGTTAAATGAAGAAAAGTTGGAAAAAATGGGGATAACTTGGGAAAATCTGTAAAAATAGTCAAAAATAAAGTAAAATAGAACAAAATATGGTTAACTTGCGAAACATCTGAAAAAATAGGAAAAATGGGTAAAAACAGAAAAAATAGAGAAAAAGAAAGTAAAATAGGAAAAAAAAGGGATAACTTAGAAAATAGTTAAAAATGAAATAAATGATGAAAAACAGGGAATAATAAAAAAAATAGTAACATAAAAACGGACAGATATACAGAAATATGACAAACTTTTTTTTATATTCGATATTCTAAAGCTACCTTAACTAACTCTTAAATAGAATTTCCCTTTGATCTAGTACATTTTTCATTTCCACTCAGAAAAATCAATTCCATTCTCGCTTTAATCACATATGAAAAACAAAGACAACTACAAACGATCACTTTCCTTTCGGGTAAATCTTTTCGTTTCTCGAACTTGGAGGGTAAAACAAGGATGCACATAGGACAAGACCTTTAATGTTTTTGTAGTACACATGATAAAGGGTGAAGGGAATTTAGTAAGTCAGTTCTCAACGAGATATGATTTGGTACAAGATATGTACCAATGAGCGGTTTTCTAAGTTCGTTCATAAAAAGTACGAGTGTAGGTACTGATGGTCAAGGATGTTCTAGTAAGTTTATTTATTTTTTTTTTTTTCGTTGTTTTAGTGTTAAAAATATGTTTTTTTTATTGTTGATAGTAAAAAAAAGTAGGTTATCAATTAAAAATTAATGTTTTATTTATGCAGGAAGTATACATATTATCTTTTGTAGGTTGTGTGTTTGTATATTTATTATTAAATTATGGTAAACTCAAAAGATAAATTAAATAATGGAATTACAAATAAAAATTCATGGTATCACTTTAATGTTTATATTATTTAACGAGCGATAATGTAGGTGCAAATTAAATTTGTAGCACTCGCCTACGGTTCGTGCTGTAAATCAAACTCCAAGTCATATCACAATTATTTAATATAAAGACATCACTAATGAATTTTTCACTAATAATTTTTGTATACTTTTTCATTAGTGATATTTTTTTAATAATATTGATTTGTTTTTGTTTATACGCCTGATGGTGGTCTTTTAGACCGAAACATGTTACCTTCACTATATGTCTTAATATTAAATAATTCTGGTATGACTTGGAGTGTTATTATTCTTTATTTAAATAAATACTAATTTTATTTATAAAATATCAAATTACATTACTCCTCCCCCCTCTATGACAATAATGAATTTATTTAAATATGTACGTCACTGTACTTGGCATAGTAGAAAAAGTAAATTACCAAAAGTAAAAATGCAATTTGAATAATGAAAAATATTTGTAAAAAGTTTATCAAAAATTTAACTGAAACTAAGCTTATAAAACGAAATTATTGCAATTTTATAATGCAAAAATAGGAAAAATAAAGAAAATAGAGAAAAATGAGGAAGAGTAGGGAAAAATAGAGATAAATTAAATAAAATGGGGAAAATAAAGGCAATAGGTAAAATATGAAAAAAGATAATAAAAAAAGGAAAATTGGAAAAAATTTAAAAAAAAATGGAAAAAATAGTGAAAAAAGGGGTCAAAACAAGTGAAAATCGCAAAAAAAGGGAACAAGAGGAAAATAAAGTAAAATTGGGAAAGCAGAAAAAATAAGCAAAAGTATGGGAAAATAGGAAAAAAATGGTGAAAAACAGGAAAAAATAGAGAAGAATAAAGTATTATAAAGAAAAAAATCACAATTATAGAATTTTTTACTACAAATTTAACGGTATTTTTTTTAAATTTTTAATATTAAAAAGAAATAAAATCTTTTTTGAATAATTTTAAAATCAATAAATAATTAATATCTCATTCAATTTTATTCAAAATGGGAAAAAAATTTTTTTTAGGTTTTCCGGATCAAAATGCATTAATAAAGTTAGTTTAAAAAACTAAAAAAAAATCAAATTTTTTTTCAAAAATTCATAGGTATATCCATTGAATTGTTTTAACTTTTTTCATTTTTTGCTATAACTTTTACAAATACTATGACAAAATTATGAAATAATTTACACACATAGTACTTTTGGATCATTTTCGGATATGCTATTTAATTGTTTGATTTATTTTATACTTATTGATAAAACGAAATTACAAAAAAATTTTTGTTAGGTTAGGTTAGGTTAAACACTTTGATCTATATCAAAAATGTCATCTCTTAAAAGTAACTTTTTTCAAAATTCTCATTTGTAAAGACTAACATTAAAACCTGTCAAAATAGTCATGCATCAAAATTTTATTGTGTAAAAATTGACCGTTAAATTGATATTTCCAGATTGACACGTTAAAACCTGTCAACATTCACATTTATAGATTGACGTTAAAAATTGTCAAAATAAAATTGTCATTTGTCAAAATTGACATTAAAATCTGTCGAAATTGACATTTATATATTGACTTTAAACATGTCAAAATTGTTATTTGTCTAATTTAACATTTCTGGATTGATGTTAAGCTTATCAAAATTGTCAGATATTAAAATTTTTTTGTGTAAAAATTGACGTTAAACTTGTCAAAATTAACGTTGAATTAAATTATCATTTCTCAAAATTGTCGATTGTCAAAATTTATGTTTCAAGATTGACAATAACCTTTTAACATTTATATATTGACGGATCGGAAGCGATGTAACTTTTATAATATAATTTTTTAATATAAATAAATAAGTAAAAAATAGCACTTACAGTTTATTTCAATATGAGTTTTTCTATCTGCTTGAAACTCAAGTAGTTTGGTCCTTCGATTTTTAGTCGATCTTAACACATCGACTGCCATAATAACATATTCAAACATTTATCGATTCCTAATCATTATTTTTTTCTTTTTTTGTGATTTACCCCATTTTCCTCTATTTTATGTCACTTTCTCTTTGACCGAGCCAACTATATAGTCAGTCAAATAAATATATGGTGTCCCTCTATTTTTTATAAATATTGTTATAAAAATTTTATTTAGCTTTAATTTAAACATGTATAGCTCAAACCTGTCCAATAGTAAACATATATTTAGTATAAAATAAATAATTAATATTATAATGAATTTTGATATTTTCACCAGTGTCCGTTTTAATAAAAAGTTTAATTAGTTGTTGACGTCACAACAGAGAGAAATGATAAACATTGTGTTGTTTTGACACTTATCGATTTTACAACCACAATTTAATTCTATTCTTATTCATAGCGGGACTATTTTTAGCTTCAAACAACTGAATAGTTGAATAACGATTTGAAATTTAACTTTGAGTACATCTATATCTTGCATAAGTATATAAATGGAATTTCTATACAATAATAATATTGATTAAAATCTACTTTTTAGATATTTTTATTTTTGCAAAATTAACAACAATCAGTTTTCAATAATGAAAATTAAATTATAAATTGTAATATAAACATTACAATTTATTGAATCTCAATATTTGATCTAATTGCATTAAGACACGAATTATTGAATTTTTGTTAGTCTCAAGAGACCAGTGGCGCAGCCAGAGAGAAGTTTAGGGGTTAAAATCCCCCCCACAAATATATTTTGTTTTCTAAAGTTTTTGCTAGTTATCTCCCTAGAGCTTGAATTATTACCGGAAATTTTTTTCGAGTACACGATTTTATAATTTTCTTAAAAAATCGTGTACGAGGAAAATTTTAAAAGTAATTAATTATTTATTTGACATTAATATTAGAAGGAAAGACTAGTTTTGGTCTAGTTAGTCATGAGTGTTTGTTGGTATGTTAAAAGTTAAAAGTTAAGTAGTAATTGTTTAATTTTGTTTTGCACAAAAAGTAAACAAAAAGTCTTATATGAATCAAGCCCATTACAAGTGTCATTATTTTGACATAAAAATTTCCACTTATTAATTTCGTCCAGGGTACCCTGGAGGATGAAAATTTCCGGAAATTTTTTGGGTTACCATGGTAACCAAACAAAAAAATAGACTCAGGTTGGCTTAAAAATGGCGGTGTGAAATTTTCTGTAAAATATTCTCGTAATACTTCTCCCCCGTTTTTTGAAAAACCCCCTAATAGATAAAAACCCCCCTAATAGGTAATTCTGGCTGCGCTACTGCAACAGACAAATTCTATAAACGATAGAATGTTACGTTTTTTTTTTGTTTGTTTCATTATTCTTCTACTCAATATATTTTAATTTCAACTCGCTTAATATCTCCTTCTTATTTCCTCACGTCATATCCCTTTCTTCTCTTGGTATTCCTATAAAATGTCTTTCCCATGTTAATAATGTTCTTCTCTTTGTCTACTCAGTCAAAATAATTGACTTTATATCGTTCGTGTCGCTTACTAAAGATTTCTTTTTTTTTCTCCCCCTCATCTTGTAAGGGTTTTTTCCTGGACCAAGAAGTTTTTTTCCTTGGCCAAGAAGTTTCTTTTCCTGGAAATTACTTTTTGTTCCTCTGGACTTCGTTTTTCCTTTGGACCAATTTTTACTTTCTGAACAACAGAGTTGTATAGGTTAGGTTAGGTTAGGTCCTAGGACACACACATACACACACAGACAGACATCATGCTAAAAATGGTATAAATGGATTCAGGTGACCTCAAAACGTAAAGATCTGTTAAAATCTGGGTATGGTCAAAATATCATGATCGCAATACTTTCCTTCTATACAACTCTGTTGTTCGGAAAGTAAAAACAGAAAAAAACGATTTTTTCATAAAAAGAAATTCATTATTTTCTCAAATAATGCAAAAAAAGATGGACTAATATTTCAAGTTTTTGTCAGATATCTGTCAAACGGAAGTGTCACTGTAAAAAATGATAGAAGCGATATATCACAGAACTTGACTTATAATATGGCGTTTGAAAGTCAAAATTTGAAGCTTTAACATTAAATATTCGCTCTGTTTAATGTATAAGAAAAAATAAAAAGAAAAATCTAATAAAAAGCAATTTTAATCATGACAACGTAGTTACCAACATAATGATCTTTTTAAAGTGCGCTTCGGCGAAAAGGGCTCTCGCAAAATTCACGTAGACATAATAATAATAAAAGTTCCTTAATTATAATGAAGCTGGTTCGTTATTACCTAAAACCTAAAATGAAAGTAACTCCGAACTAAAAGAAAATCTTTATAGTCATTATTTAAAAACTTACATACATTTTATTTTATCATGCACTAGATAAAAATATCATTAACGTCATCGTTTCTATGGAGACCGTGACGTGACTTGACACGTATTAAAAAATTCAGTTATTTTTGCAGTTTTTTTTATACTTTTTTCTTGTATATTTTATTTGCTTTGTTCTTATTTTATATGCTTTTCTAAGTTATTCTTCTTTTATGTTTGTCCCTATGATTTTTGCCTTATTATTTTCTTTTTTGGCTTCTCCATATTTTTTCTCTACTCCACTTATTTTTGTCATAAGGTCTCTTCTTTTAAAATTTCCCCTCTTTTCTCTCAAATACTTTTTGTCTCCAATTTCCCTTCTTTTCTCTCAATTTTTATCACTTTTTCCTGAAATTACCACATTTTTTCTTAAATTACCCCTTTTGTCTGAAAATTACCCCTTATTTTTGTCGTAAGGTCTCTTCTTTTAAAATTTCTCCTCTTTTCTCTCAAATACTGTCACTTCTTGTCTCCAATTTCCCCTCCTTTGTCTCAATTTTTGTCACTTTTCCTGAAATTACCCCGTTTTTTCTGAAATTAAAATTTTTAGCGACAATGAGTGGGCCTGAGAGGTCCGTATTATGAAGTGAGATAGCTAAATCGGTAATTACATTTTTTTATAAGATTTTTTTTATGTAGGCATTATGAATATTTATTTTTGAGAATTCTTATTTATTTTCTTCTATTTTGAGAATTTGTTGTCAATTACTTTTTTTATATAATATTTATTTATTATTCAAATTGTACAAATAAATTTTTACTCACTAAATTAAGCAGATTTAACCCTCTTCGAAAATAGAAATTTTCAGCTAATGCGTAAAACGCCGCAATAGTTTCTATATTCAAAAAGAGCCTAAATAGTACAAGGCCAACGATGAAATTTATATAATGAACAGGACCGGATCTTGATCTCAAAATATAAATTATTTACAATGTTCATATATATAATAAATGAAGGATCGGGTTAGATTTGTTTTATGTTGGGGACCCTTTCTATATTAATTAAAAATATTTTTTTAACCAATAATAATACGTTATGCGGAAATTCCAAGATCGTATGTTCATTAAATATTCTCGAGAGTAACTTGATTAACCTCATTTTTATTGTGTAGGTCGATTTGTATGGTGTTATTTAGCTTTCAATTAGTAAATTCGCATCGTTATTAATTTTGCTCACTTTGAAGATCAAATTGATTTTCTGTTGTAACTAATTATTGAAAAATATGTTCCAGGGATGCATTGTGGTTTAAATTATTGAAAATGCATTTTAAATGTACCAAATCTGGACAATATTTTGATAAAAACAAAAAGTATTCAAACAAACGAAAGTTTAACTATTTCGAAATTGGATCCAAATCGGCTCTACGAAAGTATCCAAAATCCAGTCGTCATTTTTTCTACACCCATTTATCCTTTAATGTCAAATACCTCTAATTGAGCCGTGGTGGAATATTGTGACTAAACATTGTATTTTAGCCGAATTATTCCACCAATTTTATATTTTATAAAAAATATCACTCCCAGGACTATTTAATTAAAATAAAAATTTTATTGTACCGTGGTGGAATATTTTGACTAAATATTGAATTTTAGCCTAATTATTCCATCAATTTTATATTTTATTAAAAATATCACTCCCAGGACTATTTAATTAAAATAAAAATTTTATTGTACCGTGGTGGAATATTTTGACTAAATATTCTATTTTAGCCGAATAATTCCACCAATTTTATATTTTATAAAAAATATCACTCCCAGGACTATTTAATAAAAATAAAAATTTTATTGTACCGTGGTGGAATATTTTGACTAAATATTGTATTTTAACCGAATTATTCCACCAATTTTATATTTTATAAAAAATATCAGTCACAGGACTATTTAATTAAAATAAAAATTTTATTGTACCGTGGTGGAATATTTTGACTAAATATTGTATTTTAACCGAATTATTCCACCAATTTTATATTTTATAATAAATATCACTCCAAGGACTATTTAATTAAAATAAAAATTTTATTGTACCGTGGTGGAATATTTTGACTAAATATTGTATTTTAACCGAATTATTCCACCAATTTTATATTTTATAATAAATATCACTCCAAGGACTATTTAATTAAAATAAAAATTTTATTGTACCGTGGTGGAATATTTTGACTAAATATTGTATTTTAACCGAATTATTCCACCAATTTTATATTTTATAATAAATATCACTCCAAGGACTATTTAATTAAAATAAAAATGTTATTGTACCGTGGTGGAATATTTTGACTAAATATTGTATTTTAACCGAATTATTCCACCAATTTTATATTTTATAATAAATATCACTCCAAGGACTATTTAATTAAAATAAAAATTTTATTGTACCGTGGTGGAATATTTTGACTAAATATTGTATTTTAACCGAATTATTCCACCAATTTTATATTTTATAATAAATATCACTCCAAGGACTATTTAATTAAAATAAAAATGTTATTGTACCGTGGTGGAATATTTTGACTAAATATTGTATTTTAACCGAATTATTCCACCAATTTTATATTTTATAATAAATATCACTCCAAGGACTATTTAATTAAAATAAAAATTTTATTGTACCGTGGTGGAATATTTTGACTAAATATTGTATTTTAACCGAATTATTCCACCAATTTTATATTTTATAATAAATATCACTCCAAGGACTATTTAATTAAAATAAAAATTTTATTGTACCGTGGTGGAATATTTCGACTAAATATTGTATTTTATAATCCGGATTTAATCACAATTTGCACTTTAACGAGTTTAAACTATTTACATTATTTCATGCAAATCTGCTGTACAGAAGTATCTAAAATCCTGACATAATTTTTCCAGGCCTATTTGTCCATACAAATTGACTGTACGAAAGTGATTAAATCCTCGGCATCACTTTTTACCATTCGAGTCGAATTTTGCTCGTTACGTTTCAGGGGGGGAATAAAATAGAATGTTTATAATTTTGTTTCAGGTGTACCTCAAGGTGAACCTTCTGAAGCCATGCGGTTTAGCGTCCAACCTTTGCCGGGTGATACCGGCTTTTCACAATGGGCAAATGCCATGAAGATGGTCGCCCAATTACCAGGAGGTATTCCCCTAGAATTCAGGCGACGATTGTGGTTACAACTGGCAGACAGACATTTGGCAGCTAAAGGTATAAAATTTGTTAACACGTTAACTGCACTAAAATAAATTATTATAATATATATTTTTTTTGTAGGGGTGGACTGGCCTAAAGTTGAAAGGACATGTTTTAGCGAATGGTCGCATCCTTCGGACGCCGAACTAGGCGTTCAAATAGTTAAAGATTTACACAGGACCGGCTGCAGTTTGTTTTGCGGCGAGGACGGTCAGGAGAATCAAGTATTATTAAAAAGAGTGCTTTTGGCTTATGCCAGGTGGAATAAAGCCGTTGGTAAGTAAAATCTTTGTAGATCGAAAATTTAAATTAAACTCAGTTTATACTATGCGGCGAATTAACCGCTTTTTAATTTTAGATATAATAGTTTCAAATTTTAAGAAAGTCATAGAATATTCTCAAATATTTCAGGATTTATTTCATATAAAGCGTGTTTTACAGTTGCGGTAAATTAACCGCAATTGGAGATTTTTACTTTTGTAATTTGGTGGATTTTTGGTTTTAGTTGTAATAATTTTTTTCAAGAAAGTTATAATAGAATATTCTCAAATATTTTATATCATATAAAGTGGATTTTCCATTTGCGGAAAATTAACCGCTTTTTTTTTAATTTCGTGTCTTAGGAAAATTTAAATTAAACGCGTTTTATATTATGCGGTGAATTAACCGCTTGGTGGATTTTAAATTTTGGTTATAATTTTTTTCATCGAACTTCCAGAAAGTTTAATAATAATCTATTTTTTTTTAAATAAAGCATGTTTTACATTATGCAGCAAATTACCCGCTTGGAGATTTTTGGTTAAAAACTTTTTTCAATATTTAAATTTTAAGACAATTTCAATAGAGTATCGTAAACTATTTTAAGATTTATTTTATTTAAAGCGCGCTTTACATTATGCGGCAAAATAATCGCATGGGGATTTTTTTTTAAATCTTAAAGTTTTAGGGTATGGTTTGGATAATTTTGATCTGAAAATACAAAATATTTAACGATTAAAAATAATTGTATAAAGCGTCATTTACATTATGCGATGAATTAACCGCTTGGGTATTTTTAGCTATAATACGTTTTTTCGATATTCAAATTTTCAAAAAATTTCAATAGAACGGCCAAAAATGTTTTAAAATTTATTTTGTTTAGGGCGTTTTACATCATGCGGCAAAACAACCGCTTGTGGCTTTTTCTAAATTTAAATGTTTTAGAAAATTGTGTATGCTTTGGATAATTTTGGTATGAAAATACACATTTTTGAAAGATTAAAAATATTTATATAAAGCATCACTTGGATTATGCGGTGAATTAACCGCTTGGCGATTTTTGACTGTAATAAGTCTTTTCAATATTCAAGTTTTAAGAGAATTGTAATAGATTATCCTAAAATATTTTAATATTTATTTCGTTTAAAGCGCGTTTTACGTTATGCGGCAAAATAACCGCTTGGGGATTTTTGGTTGAAATAAGTTTTTTTGATATTCAAATTTTAAGAATGCAGTAAAATAACCGCTTGGGGATTTTTTTAAAGGTTTTAGAAAATTGTGTTGATTTGGATAATTTTGATGTGAAATATACATTATTGAAAAATTAAAAATAATTCTATAAAGCGGCATTTACATTACGCGGTGAATTAACCGCTTGGAGATTTTTGGCTGTTATAAGGTTTTTTCGATATTCAAATTTTATGAAAGTTGCAATAGAATTTTCTAAAATATTTTTAAGATTTATTTCGTTTAAAGTACGTTTTACACTATGCGACAAAATAACCGCTTTTGGGTTGATTTTTATTTATTTTAAAGGTTTAGAAAATTGTGTAAGATTTGGATAATTTTGATGTGAAATATACATTATTGAAAGATTAAAAATAATTATATAAAGCGCCATTTACATTACGCGGTGAATTAAACGCTTGGAGATTTTTGGCTGTTAAAAGTTTTTTTCGATATTAAAAATATTTTAGGAAATTCTATTGCAACTTTCATGAAATTTGAAGATTTATTTCGTTTAAAGTACGTTTTACACTATGCGATAAAATAACCGCTTTTGGGCTAATTTTTTATTTATTTTAAAGGTTTGGAAAATTGTGTAAGATTTGGATAATTTTTATGTGAAATATACATTATTGAAAAATTAAAAATAATTCTATAAAGCGGCATTTACATTATGCGGTGAATTAACCGCTTGGAGATTTTTGGCTGTAATAAGTTTTTTCGATATACAAATTTTAAGAGAATTGCTAAAATATTTTAAGATTTTGTTTAAACCGCGTTTTACATTTTGCGACAAATAACCGCCATTTACAATATTGGGTGAATTAACCGCTTGGTAATTATTTTTTAAACATTAAATTTATAGAAAGTTGTCAAATAGAATATTTAATGTTTATATAAAACACTTTTTACATTATGCGGCGAATTAACCGCTTCAGACAGTTGTTTGTGGATTGGATAATTTTTATGTGAAAATACACATTATTGACAGTTATAAATTATCGTAAAATATTAATTTCGTTTAAAGCGCGTTTTACATTATGCGGCGAAATAACCGCGTGGGGATTTTTTTAGATTTTAAAGTTTTAAAAAATTGTGTATGATTTGGATAATTTTTATGTGAAAATACATATTATTTAAAGATTACAAATAATTGTGTAAAGCGTCATTTACATTATGCGGTGAATTAATCGCTTGATGATTTTTTTACCATTAAATTTTTATAAAATTGTGTTATATATTTAATATTTATATAAAACACGTTTTACATTATGCGGCGAATTAACCGCTTGTTGAATTTTTGTATTTAATGAGAATTTTGCTAAATATTATTTAATTTCCAACCACAAATAAAGAAAATATCTTCTTTTATCTAAAAGAAAATCGACTCCTTTTATTGTTCACCACTCGAAGCAATGAATAAATAAATTTAATTCCCCTACGGTTGCCAAGTTTAATACAAAACCAATAATAACCAGCCTATATATTGATGTATCAATTTTCTTATTCAATGGAATATTAAATTTCACAAAACGGTTTCCATTAGAGGAAAAGGTAAACCTTTCAGCCATTGTTTCCAAGAAAAGTGAAACAATTCGAACAAAAAATGTTTCGCTATAGATTAAATTCATGTACAGGGTTTTCCAGGATTAAGAAAGTCCTTAAAGGGTTTCACTAAAAGATGATAATCATCATTTAAACTTGGAAAGGAGAGTACTATGTGTAAACGTAAAGACAATTTAGTAAAATTGATTTCAGAGTCTTCTTAATTTGTTACATTATAAATTATAAAAGGAGAATTTACGTCACAAAGGGAATACTTACTTATCAATAAAAATCACAAAATGAAGATAACATCAGTTTTTTAAATAACAATAATTATTGTTTTAAGACGGAAGTTACTTAAATAGGTTAGAAAACCCTCCATGCCATGATGGTGAAATGACTTAAGAACGACAATTGACACTTGACACCAGTGTTGCCGCTCTAACTTTCTGAAATGTACTCCAACAGAAGCAATAAAATGTACTAGATTGTACTAAAATTTACGTTAAAGCGAAATATTGCGTTTTCTATTTTTTTGTACTAATCAAATTACACAATTATATTTTGCAAGTATTTTAATTTTTTTATTATGAAAAAATTCCCGAAATAAAAAAATAGAAATAAACAAAAGCCTATTATTTTTAAAATATTATGTACAAATGATACATATTTTATAATATATTAAAATTCATCAAACAGAAAACCATTATTTTTCGAATATTCTTATTATATAGCATAAAATATATGACCTTGGTCTTATTTAAAAATTCACTGGAATTAGGCATATTTATGATAAAATGTACTAAAACGGCAACACTGCTTGACAGTTAAAGAAGAAGTGGCTATTGTGCCAACATCTGTAACGAGGCGGTCAAAAATAAGAAAACATTGGAAAAAAGTATATAAAAATAATAAAACTATAGAATAAATTGGAAAAATCGGGAAAATAGTCAAAAAATAGGGAAACAGTAGGGAAATTATGGAAAAATAAGAAAAACTGAGGAAACTAGGACAAAATACGGAAAATAAGGACAAATAGGGAAAAACAAGGAAATAGAAAGAAAATAGGAAAACTAATAGACATAGGAAAAAATAGCAAAAATAGAGAAAATGGTGAAAAATACGGAAAAATATGGAAATAAATGGAGAAAAATTGGGAAAACTAGGAACAAATTATGCAAATTTTGGAAAAATAGTGAAAAAATAGAGCAAAATGGAAATAAATATTGCAAAATAGGGAAATTTGGGAAAAAAGGAAAGAAGATAAAAAATAGGGAAAAATAAGAAAGAATGGAAAAAAAACATGGAAAAATAAGAAAATTAAAGAATAAATAGGAACACAAATGGGAAACTATTGAAAAATAGACAATTAAAAGGGAAAATAAGGAAAATTGGTGAAAAATAGGGAAAACCTGGAAAAATAAGTACAAATAGGACAAAATAACGGAAAACAGGAAAAATAGAAAGAAACTGAAAAAGTGGGGAAAAAAGCGAAAAATAGAAATAATGGGGGAAAAATAGGAACATTTGCGAAAAATATGAAAAAATAGGAAAAATATGAAACAATTTTAAAAAATTTGGAAAAACAAGGAAAAAGATAGATAAAATAGGGAAATTAGAGATAAAAATAGGAAAATCAGGAAAAATTGGGAAAATAGTGAAAAATAGGTGAAAATAAGAAAAATAGGAAAAATGGGAAGAAATAGAAAAAAACAAGCAAATCTCTGTCGTCCAGGCACTAAAAAGACTCCGTACCGTATCAAAGCTAGTTTGTACATAAATCTTTTATGCGCGAATTAGCAGCGCATTAGATTGATTTTTGTTACTTTATATACACTTTTTCTAATCGTTATTTACTTTTTAAAACACGCTAGAAATTTCTAAAACTATCATAATAATTCTTATAAATTACTTACCGCTATTCTTGTAGATTTTTTGTTCACTTTTAATATCCAACTTACACTCGAATTTAGATGATAATTGCACTACCGTTTGATGTTTATTTCACAAGCATTAGCGAACGCGCATTTTCCGACGAATTTTCCATCGCGTTTTGCTTTATCAAGCAACATAATTCGCGTTTTCTAAGATTAATTATACCGGTATAAGTAATAATTAATAATGGTTAAAGCGTCTAGATTTGTTTTTTGAAAATAAGAATGACATTTGACGTTTGACATTTCTAGAATGTGAAGCAGTTTTAGTGACCGACTTGGTTCAATCTGGTTATCTAAAGGAAGCGTATATAATAATAGTGAGCATCCGCCATTTGCAAGACCCACTGCGTTCCACTATACTAACTATATATTTCGATTAAGATGACATAAAAAAATATCATACAGTGCCGTAGATAATTTTAATAAGTATAAAAATAATAAATGTGTAAATTCGTTATTATAATGCTGGCTTTACATGATCAAATTTTTTTGTGAATAAATTCGTGAAGTCGCTTCATAAAGAAATTTTGACAAAAAACGTCAAATAATTGTGTGAATAACTTCATGAATTTTTTCACGAATTAGAATTTGTTTTATTTTCGTCAAATCTTATCGTGAAGTTCAGTAGTGCCAACTTAAGCATTATGTAAAAAGTTAGGTTATGTTTATACTGATGCTGAAATTGTAAACAACGTGTGAATTTGCATGGATATTAAAATGATAATTTGGTAAAATTATTTTATAAACATAAATTGATAAAGTTATAAATGTTTGAAATTTTTATATTTTATTGTAAATTGAACATTATTATTTTTTTTTAAGGTTACTGCCAAGGTTTCAACATGTTGGCAGCTCTGATTCTTCAAGTGACCGAAAAGAGCGAAAGTGACGCTTTAAAACTTATGATATATCTCATAGAGGGCGTTCTACCGGATTCTTATTTCGCTGACAGTCTGCGAGGTTTGTCAGTAGACATGGCCGTATTTAGGGAATTATTAAGGACAAGATTTCCTCGTTTATCCAAACATTTAGACAATTTACAAAATGCTGCTAAAGACGGAACTAGAAGTTACGAACCTCCTTTAACGAATGTATTCACCATGCAATGGTAAGCAAATATATTTTTCTATTATATATATATATATATATACAGGATGTCTCAAATTGGAATTAAATCTTTAATGCGTGTTTTTTGGTTTATACAGGGTGTGGGCCAATTACCTTCCCGCGGTTTGTGGCGTCGAAACTAGTAAAGATATCAAAATGAAAAAAAAACTGTTTTATTTGGTTCGAAAATTCCTACAACTAGAAAATATTTTCATTTATACAGAGTGATTCATATACGGGCGGATAAACAAATTGTAATTTTTTTAAATGACACACCCTATATATTTTTACATTTTTAGATTACTACTTTAGTGGCCTTTATGACAATATTTTATTTTTTTAAATCGGATGCTGCGTTGCCAAGATATTCAAATTTTTATTAAATTTTCTGAAAAATCAAAATCATTCAAAAATTAATGTATTTTCCGAATTTGAAAATGAAACTTTGGTTAAAGTTAGGTTAGATGTGGATGTACCTCGTCCATATTTCATAATTATTTAAATATGTACAGGGTGTTTATAATATAAGATTAAAATTTCAAAATTGTAATAATAAAAATCTTTGTTTTTTTTTAAATGAAAAACCCTGTATATTATTTAATATTTAGAAAGCCTATTCTACAGGCTTTCTATACATACCACATACTAGGCTTTCTAAATATTAAATAATATACAGGGTGTTTCATTTAAAAAAACAAAGATTTTTATAATTACAATTTTGAAATTTTAATCTTATATTATAAACACCCTGTACATATTTAAATAATTATGAAATATGGACGAGGTATATCTAGACTAAGTTTAACCAAAGTTTCATTTTCAAATTCGGAAAATACATTAATTTTTGAATGATTTTGAAATGTAGCGATTTTTCAGTAAATTTAATAAAAATTTGAATATCTTGGCAACGCAGCATCCGATTTAAAAAAAATTAAATATTGTCATAAAGGCCACTAAAGTAGTAATCTAAAAATATAAAAATATATAGGATGTGTCATTTAAAAAAATTACAATTTTTTTAGCCGCCCGTATATGGATCACTCTGTATAAATGAAAATATTTTCTAGTTGTAGGGATTTTCGAACCAAATAAAACAGTTTTTTTTTCATTTTGATATCTTTATTAGTTTCGACGCCACAAACCGCAGGAAGGTAATTGGTCCACCCTGTATCTGTTCCAATTTGAGACATTCTGTATATTATTTAAAATTCAATTAGTGACCGTCGAATCGAATCTAATGCTATTGGATTTGTTCATAGAGTAAAGCTTACTGGATTAAATAAATCCAGTTGAATAATAAAAAGAATCGGTTACCTTCGGTGTCACGCATGTATTGGCCCATTTATGTAAATTCATTTATTTTGCATTTTCAGTGTCAGATAAAAATTCAATTGTTTAAAAGGAAATGTACATTTTCGTTTCTATATTTTAGTCGCACGAAAGTATTATTTCATGTAAAAGTAAAGGATAAAAAATGAGAAGTAATGGGATAAAATGTGAGGCAAAAAATAAAAGTGGATATGGAATAGAAAAACAAAAGTGGTTAAAAAGAAAAGAAACAAAATTGCAACAAAACAAAAGAAAAAGATGAGGTAAAAATTGAAAGTTAGAAAAAGGGCGGAAAAGTGTGAAAAAAAGTATGAAAAAAAAATACGAAAAAAAAATACGAAAAAAAGGTGTGAAAGAAAATACAAAAAGTAGAAAAAATGGAAAAAATGAAAAAAGGGGAGAAAAGTGAGGAAAAAGTAGAGTAAAAAGCAAAAGGAAAAATAGGGAAATGAGGCAAAAAACAAAAGTGTGAACAAAGTGGGAATAAAAGTATGAAAAAAAAATACGAAAAAAAGGTGTGAAAGAAAATGCAAAAAGTAGAAAAAATGGAAAAAATGAAAAAAGGGGGGAAGAAGTGAGGAAAAAGTAGAGTAAAAAGTAAAAGAAAAAATGGGGAAATGAGGCAAAAACAAAAGTGTGAACAAAGTTTGAATAAAAGTATGAAAAAAAGTAGGGAAAGAAAGGAAAAAATGGAATAAAGAAAATGGGTGAAATAAGGCAAAAAACAAAAGTGGAAAAAATTAAGCAAAAAAAACAAAAAGTATAAAAACAAGTGGGAAAAAAAAAATGGGAAAAAAATTAAGTAAAAAAAAAGTGGAAAAATAGGGCACAAAAGTGAAGTAAAAAACAAAAAAAATAAGGCAAAAAACAAAAAAATACGGCAAAAAACAAAACTGGAATAAAATATGAAAAAAATATGGCAAAAAATGGAAAAAAAAGCAAAACACAAAAGTGGAAAAAAAAAGAGATGAAACAAGGAATAAAAACCAATAGATAAAAGGAGAGACTGGGGCATAAATCATTAGCGAGAAAAAAATTAGACAAAAAGAAAAATGAAAAAAATGGAAAGAGTGAAGTAAAAAACAAAAGAAATAAGGCAAAAAAATAAAAGTTAAAAAAGAGGGGGAAAATTGTTGAAAAGTATGAAAAAAAAATGGAAAAAGTGGGAAAAAAATAAATTAAAAAAAAAGTGGAAAAGTAGGGGAAACACGTCAAAACAAAAAATAAGGCAATAACAAAAATGAAAGAAAGGGAAAAAAGTATTATAAAGAAGTATGAAAAAACAGTGGGAAAAAGTGGGAAAAAAAAGCAAAAAACAAAAGTAGAAAACAAGTGTAATAAAACCAAAACAAAAAAAGGAGGAAAAGTGGGGCAAGAAACAAAAATGGGGAAAAAAGGTGGAAGGAGACATAATAAACGTGGAAAAGTAGAATGGGGTAAAAAACAAAAGAAAAAAAGGGGGGGAAAGAGGACAAAAAACAAAAGCGAAAAAAATAAAGCAAGTAACAAAAGTGAAAATAAGGAGAAAAAGTAGGGAAAAAGTGGAGTAAAAAATAAAAGGAGGGAAAATTAGACAAAAATCGCAATCGACTAAAAAATTAAGCAAAAAACAAAAATGCAAAAAAAGGAAAAAGTGAAAAAAAAACCAATAGAAATAAGGCAAAAAATAAAATGGGAAAGAGTAGAAAAAATGGAAAAAGTGTAAAAAAAAATTAATTAAAAAAAAAGTGGAAAAAAATTTTTTTTTATAAAAAAATTGAGGTGATAAATCCTTGAAAGATCCCTGAAAAACTCTTGAAAAAAATCATTAAAAAATCCCTGAAAAATTTTTAAAAAAATTCTTAAAAAGTACTTTAAAATATATAATAATCTAGTTATTTTTTATAAAAAATTGATGTGATAAAAAATCCTTGAAAGATCTCTGAAAAATCCTTAAACAATCCATAAAAAAACCCTGAAAAGTCATTAAAAAATCCCGGAAAAAGTACTTGAAAATGTATAATAATCCACAGTTATTTTTTATAAATAATTAAAGTGATAAAAAATCCTTGGATCTCCCTAAAAAACTTTGGAAAAAAATCATTAAAAAATCATTAGAAAAATTCCTGAAAAATCCTTAAAAAAACATTAAAAAGTACTCGAAAATATAGAATAATCCACAGTTATTTTTTATAAAGAATTGAAGTCCAAAAAAATCTTTGAAATATCCCTGAAAATATCTTTAAAAAAATCCTTGAAAAATACTTAAAAAATCCTTGAAAAATCCTTAAAAAATCCTTGAAAAAGTACCTGAAAATATCTAAAGATCTACAATTATGTTTTATAACAAAATTGATGTGATAAAAAATCCTTTAAAGATTCCTGAAAAAATCCTTAAAAAATCCATAAAAAATCCCTGAAAAAGTACTTGAAAATATCTAATGATCCTGAATGATTTTTTATAAAAAAATTGAAGTGATAAAAAATCCTTGGAAGATCCCTGAAAATCTCTTGAAAAAATCTATAAAAATCCCTGAAAAGTCCTTAAAAAATTCCTGAAAAAGTACTTGAAAATATCTAATGATTCTGAACGATTTTTTATAAAAAAAATGAAGTAATAAAAAGTCCTTGGAAGATCCCTGAAAATCTCTTGAAAAAAATCACTGATAAATCCTTAAAAAATCCATAAAAAAATCCCTGAAAAGTCATTAAAAAAACCTTAAAAAGTACTTGAAAATATCTAATGATCCACAGTTATTTTTTATAGAAATAATGCCTTTTTATCATTGCTACTGCATTTCTCTGTCTTATATATCATTCTCGCAGTTTTTCTCTCTTTAATATCAAAATTGTTGTAGAAAATTCGATTTTTGTTTTCAGGTTTTTGACACTGTTTTGTAACTGCTTACCACAACCTACAGTGCTCCGGGTATGGGATCTAATTCTTTTAGAAGGTAATGAAATACTCCTTCGTACAGCTTTAGCTATATGGCAAGTATTAGCTGAAAGAATACTGAGTGTACGTAGCGCAGACGAATTTTATTGCATGATGGGCGTTTTGACTAGAGAACTTCTAGAATTCGAATTGGTAAGAAAAATTTATAGAATCTTTAATTGTGCTATAATCTATTATATTTTTAGGTAGATGGAAATTCTCTTATTAAAGCTATAGTAGAAATTGGACATTTAACAGAATTAAACACACTCAGAGAACATTATTTATATAACATAACTCCATGGGGTACATCAATACCTCAATCTGTAGATAAACAACTAAAACTTTATCCCAAACAAAGTATCGCTTTGGATATAAGCGGATTGAAAAAACAATACGTCAAGTTAAAACAAAGACAAAGACACGCTCATATTATTTTTACAGCAGCTATAACTAGACATTCTACACCTGCTCCTCCTGTTACTATGAATCATTTATTGATCGGTAAAAGCGCTCTAATTCCAGCTAAAAGATTAGGACCTCCAAAAGGTGCTATTCCACCAGCTCGACATGTCACGCCTAGTACTTTACATTGGAAAGATGCTCCTAAAAATATTTCTAGTTCTAGTTCCAGCGATACAGAACTATGCGACGAAGCCACAGACTCATCTTCAGACGAAGACAATCTACCACATGATAATGATACTAATCTTATAAAAAATGACAATATTGTAGATACCAAAGATGCTATCGAAGATAATTTAATTGTGTTTAAGTCGGAATCCGACGAAGACAGTTTCGATTTCGAACAGTTTTTGACCGATCGGCTTAAAGTTACTGACCAAAACGCCGAGGATAAACTAAACTTTGCTCGAAGGAACAGCGAACGAGCGTTACAAATTATTCAGGAAAATTCGTTAATATTACATAGAATTTTACAGTGTCAGTCCCGATTGTCTCCGTCGCCGCCATTGTTGGAAACGGCGTCTACTTCGTTGAATGAAAACGATTTAAAATCTCCAGAATATGGATCGAAATATACGAGTATATTGGAGAAAAGTAAAAGTTTGGATGAGAAATATAATGCGCTTATATTGAATCAATCTAAAACTTCAAATAATTCACTTGATGAATTAATATATTCTGTTATTGGTAATGAAGAAGATTCTAGTATTGAAAAAAATGTTTTTACCATTGACGAAGAATCTTCAAGTGATATTTTTGCCAATAATTGGTGTCAAGACAATGATGATATTAATTCATATAAATGTACAATCCCTTTGGATACCGATGTTGAATTTTCCACGCCAGATGCGACAACGATAAAAAAATGCGATGAAAATGATTTTTCCAAGAATTTTACAGGAAATTTTTCACCAGGAAGTAACGAAATTGAAGGTATGTATATTTTCATAAAATCCCCTGATATGAAAGTTACAAATTAAGCGCGAAAGTATTGTTAAAAATTCTACGTTAGGCACGACAAAATCGGTTTAAAAGACGCGCATTAGGTGCCAAAATATAACGTCAAAATTTTCTTAAAAACCCGCGAAAAAATCGGCTTAACAATCTGAATTTAGGCGCCAAAATATAACGTCAAAATCTTTATAAAAATCACCGAGAAAAAAGTTATACATTAGGCGCGAAAGTATTCTTAAAAATTCTACGTTAGACACGACAAAATCGGCTTAAAAGACTCGCATTAGGCTCCAAAATATCACGACAAAATTTTCTTAAAAAAATCGGCTTAACAGTCTTAATTTAGGAGCAAAAATTTTCATTAGGCGCTAGTAGATCAGAGGCCTAACTCCGACCTAACATATAGGGAATTCAACGTGTTTAGAGTGAGAGCTATAGAAAATTCAGCGTGTCAGAAAAAGAGCGCCATGACGTCACTAGGTAGTTTCCCTTAATACAACTTAGCTAGTTCTAATAGTATCCGACAAAGGGCGTCTCTACGTTGTCGTCTATTACCTGATTGATGGCGCTGCGAGCAATATTCCGCCATTTTTAATCCGCCACTATATCTTCGTTATTATTGATCCAAATTAAACGCGCAGAGGTAACGTCAAAAGAGCAGTTGCGGCTAACTTCGTTACTATTTGACCGATTTGGGTGAAATGAACAGCATTGTATTTGAAATGTAACGTGGAATATATATGTAAAAAAAATCCTGCTCAGAACCACAGACATTTTACGTCACATTTTAAATACAAAGCCGTTTCCCGTGTTCAATTTGAATCAATAATAACGAAGATTTTGTGGCGAATTAAAAATGGCTACACATTGCTCGCAGCGTCATCTATCAGATGATAGAAAACGTAGAGATTAGAGGAAACTCCCTAGTGACGTCTCTTTCCGACACGCTGAATTTTCCATACCTCTCACTCTAACACGTTGAATTGTCTAAATGTTAGGTATGTATCTTGCTAACATGGAGCGACAAAATTGAATGAAAAGCTCCATATTAGGCGCTAAAATAGTATCAAAGTGTTCTTAAAAAACCCATGTTAGGTGCCAACAGGATGTGACAAAATTAAATTAAAAACCCGCCAAAATATAACGTTAAAACCTTAGAAACTTTACGTTAGGCATAAAATTGGCACGACAAAATCGACTTAAAAGTTTTCATTTTGGCGCCAAAATATTACGTCAAAATCCTCTTAAAAAATTCACGTTAGGCGCCAAGATGATGTAATAAAATTGACTTAAAAGACGTCCGCCAAAATTTAACGTTAATTATAAACCTTGCCTTAGGAGCTAAAATATAATGTTGAAATAGTCTTGAAAATCGACTTAAAAGTCCTGCATTGGGCGTCTAAAAATCTTCTTAAAAACTCCATATTGGGCGCTAATATCGAATTAAAAACTCTGCATTAGGCTCTAAAATATGACATCAAAAACATCTTGAAAATCGCTCGTTTCGCACAAAAATAACGCGAAAAAAACGACTTAAAAGTCCTGGATTAGGCGTATAAATTTTCTTAAAATCCCCACGTTGGGCGCTATTATCGAATTAAAAAGTCCTACATTAGGCGCCAAAATATAATGTTAACATTCTCTTGAAAATCCCTGTATGGGCATAAAAATAACGCGAAAAAATCCATACACACCGCTCATTACCATACATGTTTCAGCCTTATAGGAATCATCAGTGGTACTTTGTCGGAATGCATAGTTTTAAAAACCTACTCTACTAAAAAAATGATAGATAGTCACGACATCTATCGTAGATTGATGAGTACCAACCGGATATATAGTCACTTTAATAGAATAAAATCCTCTCTAAAAGCAACTAACCAAGTACAACTTGGTACCGACAAAAATCTTACATAAGGCGCCAAAATCTTCTAAAAAACTCCTCGTATGCTATATTAAAACGGTTTTTTTTTTTGTTATAGAACCCAAATTGAATGTTGTAACTTTGGAATCAAATAAGTTATTAGAAGATTCAATAAATATTACATCTCCTGAAGAAAAATTTAAAGAAATTCAACACAGAAATTGCTTTCATGAAAAATTAGAAGACATCACAAATAATAAAACTAGCATATATGGTAAAAGACTAGAAGATAGAATTGAAGCTTATTTTAAAGAAAAAAATGAAACTATTAATAAAAATTACGAAACAGATAAATTCCAAAATACAAATTTTAATTGTAGCATACCATATTTCGCAACTGAAGATAAAGATTCTGATGTTAATATTACAAATAATGAAAAAATTGTATCAGATTGTAGAAAAAAAGAGTACGGTGAAAATTTGGAAGATGAATCGAATTTGGATCCCAGTATAGATGATAATTCGATAATTCAATCAAGTTTTACAAAAAAGATGTTAGAAAACAACATAATAATTGATAATGAAGATAAAGATATAGGTAATAACATTGTATCAGATTGTAGAAAAAATGAGTATGGTGAAATTTTGGAAGATGAATCGAATTTAGATTCTGGAATGGTCAAAGAAAATATTAACAAGGATGATTCGATAATTACAAAGAAAATATTAGAAGATAACACAAATGTAGAAAATTATAGGAATTGTAAAACTTTAGAAGACAAATCAAATTTGGAATTAAGAATAGAAGCTTATTTTAAAGAAAAAAATGAAAATAGTAACAGGAATTTTCAATTAGAAACATCCAAAAATACAGATAAATCATTTAATGAAGATCAATATCTAGCTTCTACCAGTTCTACAACTTGCTACACATTTCTTTCTCCCACTAAAGAAGAATCAAAATCTGGATTAAAACAAGAGAGAAAATTTCCTGAAGGTAAATCTTTCAATATAGAGATAGTACCATGTACAAGCTCAAATTTAAAATCGCCTTTAAAGTCGCCTCTAAAATCGCCGGGGAAATCCCCTATTTCACCTAGTAAAACTTTTAACCCTTTCCCGGTGCCTCTGAATTCGAGACAAAATAAGGAAGTTCCCTTGAAATTGGGGTTGTACCGAAAATAAGAATTTTTCTTCGTGTGCTAATTTCCAATAAGATCTACATAACAATTTTCTTTTTTTTTTGTCCATTGTTCTTTTTTATTAAATATACGAACTACCTCAAATTTTTATTACTAAATTCTTATTTATTAGTCTCACTTATGGATTGTAGGTTATGTAGTTTTAGAAATGACACATGACAAGTGACAGTATTATAGTTAGTGATGGGGTTCTCGAATACCAAGAATCGATTCTTTAAAGTTCTCGAGAACTATGTTCGATAGTTCTCGATTCTCGGAGGGGCGCATTTTATCTGAATATACGAGGAAAGTCATGACGTCACAAATGTCATTCTTGTGAAAAACTGAGTAAAAACAAACCTCTGTCAAAGTCAAATTTAGCAGCTCCAGCCATATTAAGATAAAATAAATTCTTTTGTCTGAGAATACAACATGCAAACATAAAATAATAAGCAAAGCATCAACAAGGAACGTTACCTCAAATTCTTTGTTTGGACTCGGTTTTGACAAGAATGACATTTGTGACTTTCCTCGTCTATATAAGCGAAAGTTTTGTTTTGCAATGACAAATTATTGACAATTGACATTTACTTACACCGAACAGAGTTCGGTTTAACCAACCAAATGCTCATACTCTACTCCTAATGCTCCAAATTCTTCATACCGAACGCAGCTTAAGTGACGGTAAAATGTCACTTGTCTTATGTCACTTTATCTTAGATATTTTTTTGCACCAGTGTCAAATTATTGGAAATTAGCACTTTGATTCCTAAATATGTATTTATATACTTCTATTTTTTACTAAGCTTTGCGCGAGTGTATCGCTCTTAAAACACTCTCATTTATTTAGGTAACTATATTATACATTTTTAGTGAATATAAAAAAATACATTTATAATATATTCATACACTTACTACATTAGTAAAATTAGATATTAAAAATAATGTACTGACAATGACTGGTTGTAATAATTATATCTAAAGAAAAAAAAAAGTAAATCAATACATTTTACATCTTAGAAACTACAATTTTAATAGTCAATTTTATGTAAGAAATAGATAAATCCAGAACTAAAAAAAAAGTATTAGTTTCTATGAGAAAATAAAAACGTGGCAACGGTGCAATTCTGCGTTTTTATTATCTGAAGTTGGTAGTGTCAAATTCTATTTAAATTTTATTTCGATGCATATGGACGATAATCTTTTAAGTGTCACTTTTATTTAGATTTTAGTAAATGTCTGTTTAGTAATTGGTAATTTATTAGAATAAATCAAAAATTAAAATTGATAAAAGTCTGAAAACATTTCAACATGTGACGGTGAGTCATTTTTATAGCAAAAGTAGTTTCTAAGTGGAAATATCCTTGTTGATACTATTTTGCGCTGTGCCAGATCCGTTCGTTTTAAGAATATTTTGTAGAGAATAATAATATATTTCCTTAAAGTTGTTATGCGAAAATAAAACGTTAATTGACCTAATTACTTGTTTTAATTTAAAATAAGTCGAATTTACCGCCATAATTTAAGTTGGTAGTTACTGACATGTCTTATCTCGGAATGTCAGTTTTTAAAGAATCGATTATAAATTTACATTCAATCAGTTGAGATTCAAGCGGAGTATTGTCAGATTGTTAATTGTAAAGTGTGTTTAAAGTGCGATTTTACTGTCTGGTAAAATTCTAGTGTTTCCTTCTATCTTCAACTCATGTCAATTATTCACTGTTTTGATGTTTTGTGGGCGTGAGGCCACTTCTACTAAACATAAATATCACCGCTACAGCTGTCTTATTTCTCAAATGAGTTTGTTAATCGGATTAAACCCAGAAAATGATTTATTCTTCAAAAATCTCAGAAATGTTTGAAATTAAGCGCGATTGAAGTTGTATCACAAAAACGCACATCACAGAAATCAAATTGAATCTAGTATTTTATGACGTCATAAACTAGCCATATTTTCTAGAGATTAAAATATTAAACCGTGGTCGAGTCGAGAGGCATGTGACCAACTTTAACGTAGTCAAAGTTTCTCAATAACAACACAGCCGTTGGTTATGATCTCGAGGAGTAATATTGGGAGATAAATATTCCATAAAAATTATTTTTTTAAATTAATGCAATTTTTTTTATTAATAATATTAACCATGGTTTGATTCGAATTGTAATTTTATTTATTTTTTCATTTTATTTACATAATCAGAAAAAATCTGACTAATGCTACATGCGTGTAATATGGAATATTTGTCTCCAAATAACTACATGTGTTCAGCCAGTTCCAAACTCCGTGTGAACTCACTTTAAAAAAGACCTAGTGTCAACTGTCATTTGTCGTAGAATTAGAAAACTTACAGGCCGAATAGCCCAGGCAGCTGAGGCCAAAAAGGAGAAGAAAGGAAAGTAGAAAACTTATAGGCTGAATAGCCCAGGCAACTGAGGCCTTAAAAGAAGATGAAGTATAAAATTATTATAGTTTTAATTAAAAAGTACATCTGTTCAAAATATACGAAATAAATAGAGATGACACAAGAATGTTCCCAAACAAATTTACTAAAAGTTAAATCTGAGCCTTTATCATTTTCTGAAGTAAAAATTGAAGAAGCATTCAGAACATTAAACCCTCAGAACGATAATAGTTTATCACTTGTAAAACAGGAACTTGAAATAAAACAAGAATGTTTAATAGAAATTAGACCTGATCCTCTATTGCTTTCTGATGTAGAAATCCAGCAAATTGAAAAAAATTATTGCTTGGAAGCTTGTTACCAAAAACAGGAATGTAATGTTAAAAGTGAACAACATCGAAAAGGGGTTTTTAAGAGAAACAAAAATGAATGCCCAGTTTGCCAAAAATGTAAGTTTTTCTTTTATTTCTTAACAAATAGTTATCAAAAATTTATTTTATGTCGTAGATTTTTCATCCTCAAAATTGAGATTGAAACATTTTGATAAACATTTTATAAAACGTTCCGTAACTTGTAGTTTTTGTGGAACAGAATCTAATGGGAAATTTCAATTTTGGAATCATAGTTTGGTTCATTTTGTAAAAAATAAACGCAAAAATGATATAGGGATTAAATGTTTCAAATCTGCTAGTTCAAAACATTTGAAACTTCATAAAAGTGAGAAATTTTTCAATTGTGAAATTTGCCTTAAACAATTCACTCAAAAATGTCATTTAAAGTCACATTTAAGAGTTCACACTGGTGAGAAACCTTATAAATGTGATATTTGCTTTAAACAATTCAGCAGGAAAGATCATTTAAAAAGACATTTAAAAATCCACACTGGCGAGAAATCTTATAAATGTGAAATATGTTTAAAAAAGTTGATACACAAATCGGCTTTAGTTTATCATTTAAAAACTCACACCGGTGAGAAATCTTTTAAATGTGAAATTTGCCTTAAACAATTTATTCAGATCAGTAATTTAAAACAACACTTAAAAATTCACACCCGTGAGAAACTTTTTAAATGTGAAATTTGTCTCAATCAATTTAGTAGGAAACATTCTTTGATGGCACATTTAAAAGTCCATAACGGCGAGAAATCTTTTAAATGTGAAATTTGCTTGAAACAATTCACTAAAAAAGACCATTTAAAAAATCATTTAAAAATTCATACTGGTGAGAAACCATTTAAATGTGATATTTGCCTCAATCGATTCCGCAGAAAAGATCATTTAAATAGACATTTAAAAATCCATACTGGTGAGAAAACTTTTCAATGTGAAATTTGTTTGAAAAAGTTTATACATAAATCAGCTTTAGTTTATCATTTAAAAATTCACACTGGTGAGAAACCTTTTAAATGTGGAATTTGTCTTAAAGAATTTATTCAGATAAATAGTTTAAATATTCATTCAAAAATTCACTCTATTGAGAATAATTTTAAATATTAAAATTTGTCTTAAATAATTCACTTTAACACGAAAACGTCATGGTAATTACTAGAGACTTCAGACTTTTAAAATGACTTTAAAAATAAAATAGCAAATTGTTAAATAAATGTCTACAATAAATATAATTTTACAAACATTTTTATTGTTTTTAATTTAGCTACCTTTATTACATTAAATATATTTTTTATATAACTAAACACTATTAAAAGTAGGTTTTTTTAACGTGTAAAAAGTATATTCACAGATGTCAATATATTTTTACTAGCAATTTTCAGTTCAAATTACATTAATGCAATTTTTAAATAAAGAAATAGTTAATTCAAACACACAAAAATGTTTATTTATTTAAGACCAAAAGGTTATCCAACAGGCCTAAACTTAAAAGTAATATAACAGTTTTAATAAACTTACCAAAGTATTCATGGTTTTTTTTAATGACTTATTTAGAAATATGTATAATTTTTATTGTTTTAATGTACTTTTTTGTACCTTGTTTCCTTAAAATTTTTTATCTCAAATATAAATTGGTTCTTTGACAAAATTCTTTTTTAATTTGCCGCCTTTTTTTAAACACCGATTTCTTCCGTTTTCTTGTCGAATCTAACGACCGCTTTTAGAATTTTTAGGTTGGCAACACTGGCTCTTACTGTCATTGATGTCAACCGTCATTTGTCGTAGAATTTGAACAGCAGGATTCTCAACCGCTATTCGTTATCTACCGTTTCTCAATCAACTCGATAGCGACTGGACACCGTTTTCAAACGTCAATTTCAGTCTGTAGGTACGATGGTCCCGAGTTGAATTCAAAGTTGGTAGTTTTTATAAACCTTTTCAATTGTGGAAGAATTATTTAAAGAAAAATTTTGAAATTTGATAAAAAATAGAATATCGAAAATTCTTCAAAGTCCTTAATTCGACAAAGAGAAATTCAAGGAGAGACATTTTCAAAATTGGAAATTTTAATTACAATTTTTTTTCAAAATTGTGTGATTTTTATATTTTATATACTTCTTCAATTGTGAAAATCCCAACGGTGAATTATTTGTGGAAAATAGATTTATTTTTTAGCAAATTTCAATTTTTTCCTCAAACACGAATTATACAATTTTTGATTCATAATTTTCATGTTCCCGGTATTGAATTAAAATTTTGACGTTTTTCGAATATTTCCTCATATTGTATAAAAAAAACTAAAATTATTTCCTGAATCTACGGTATTTTTTCTTATTATTTATACAGCAATGGAAAGTGATGTTCGTTAAGTGATATAATTGTGTCATATTTTCATTGCTGCCAAAATAATTTGAATCGGGAATGATTGACAATAGAGATTCAATATGAGACTTACCGGTTGGGATGTTACGATCGAGAAAGTTGAGAATCCCGCTGCATCTGTTTTATGCCGTGGGCCGAATAGCCTAGGCAGCTGAGGCCTTTAAAGAAGAAGAAGAAGTAGTACATCTGTCAGTCAAACTTCAAAATGGAGTTGATACACGAATGTTCCCAAACAAATTTACTAAAAATTAAATCTGAGCCTTTATCATTTTCTGAAGTAAAAATTGAAGAAGAATTTACACCATTAAACCCTCAGAACGATAGTTGTCTAATATGGCCGTGTAATAATATAAAAAATGAAATTCTAGATAATGAAACGGTAAAAGAGGAAATTAAAATAAAACAAGAATGTTTAATAGAAATTAAAACTGAACCTTTATTGATTTCTGATGTAGAAATCCAGCAAGTTAAAGAAACTAATTACTTGGAAGCTTTTCAAATAAAACAAGACTACAATGTTAAAAGTGAAATTCCATATGGAAAAAGAGTTTTTAGGAAAAACAAAAATAATTGCCCAGTTTGCCTAAAATGTAAGTTTTTTTTTTACTTCTTACATGGTTATCAAACATTAATTTTATTTCGTAGATTTTTCATCTTCAAAATTGAGATTGAAACATTTTGATAAACATTTTATAAAACGTTCCGTAACTTGTAGATTTTGTGGAAAAGAATCTAATGGGAAATTTCAATTTTGGAATCATTATTTGGTTCATTTTGTAAAAAATAAATGCAAAAATGTATACCAAGATTTAGGGATTAAACGGTTCAAATCTGTTAATTCAAAACTAAATAAAAAAATTCATAACGGTGAGAAATGTGAAATTTGTCTGAAAGAATTCACTCTGAAAGGTTTAAAGACACATTTAAAAATTCACACTGGTGAGAAGCCTTTTAAATGTGAAATTTGCTTTAAACAATTCAGCAGGAAAGAACATTTGATTAGACATTTAAAAATTCACACTGTTAAGAAATCTTTACAATGTGAAATTTGTTTGAAAAATTTTATACACAAATCAGCTTTGGTTTATCATTTAAAAATTCACAATGGTGAGAAATCTTTTAAATGTGAAATTTGCCTTAAACAATTTATTAATAAAAGTAATTTAAAACAACATTTAAAAATTCACACCAGTGAGAAACCTTTTAAATGTGAAATTTGTTTTAATCAATTCAGCAGGAAAGAACATTTAAATAGACATTTAAAAATCCACACTGGTGAGAAATCTTTTCAATGTGAAATTTGTTTTAAACATTTCAGGCGTAGAAGTACATTAAAGACACATTTAAAAATTCACAATCATTTAAAAATTCACAAACGTGAAAAATTTTTTAAATGTGAAATATGCTTTAAACAAATCACTCATAAACATCATTTGAAGGCACATTTAAAAATTCACACTGGTGAGAAACCGTTCAAATGTGAAATTTGTTTCAAACAATTCAGTAGGAAAGAAAATTTAAAGGCACATTTGAAAATTCACACTGGTGAGAAATCTTTTAAATGTAAAATTTGCCTTAAAGAATTTATTCAGAGCAGTAATTTAAAAACACATTTAAAAATTCACAGTGGCGATAAGTCTTTTTAATTGTAAAATTTGCCTATAGAATTCACAAAGATAGTTTAAATATTCATTCAAAAATTCACTCTGTTGGTGTCTGGTAAATTCACCGCCCAATCAATTCTCCGTTGAAAAATTTAATACTTGATACACTGATACTACAAACAAAATTTAGAAATATTTTTTAAAAATAATATACAGTGTATTTCGGGATTTTATTTAATTTTTAACCCATCTGAAACCCGTTTTTATGTATTCCACTTTGTTTAATATTTTGTGTGTGTAATAAAGAAACTCCCTCTGAAGTCAGATCATTAGTTAATTTTTACGATTTAATTAAATTTCTAACCCACTTAAAACCCCCTCAGTATAAGCCTATGAGTTTAATATTTTGGGAAATAATATAAGTTGTTCTACTAATTATTTCTGCAAAATTTTGATTGAATCTTTCTTCTTTAAACAAAAAGATTTTTAAATTTTTCGGCAGTGAATTGATTAGGCGGTGAATTAATGGACGGTGAATTGATGGCGGTAAATTTTCCTAAAACCAAATATATTAAACTGTAAAATTTGTAAGGAAATAATGCACAAAATCAGGTACCACAAAAATTTAAGTTTGTTCTTAAAATTTAATTTGTATTAATAGTGTAGTTTGATATAATTATAGAATCATCTCCACTATGGATTTTGTAACGCCGTTGTGAAACTTCACAATAGTTTCTGTTCAAAACTTTTCAAAACAAAAATTTGGTTTGCGGAAACGAACTTGGAGCTTTATTATTCGTTGAAAAATTATATTCTATAAAGGAGGCAACTAGTTTCGGTAACAAACCATCATCAGGCCATTATTAAATATACTTTAACAAGTGATAAGAAGAATCACATATTGTAATATGCATTAATAAGAAAAAGAAAGAAGTTGAAAAATTAAATTGATCTCATCATGGTACTTGAAAAACTAAACCTAGTAAATGAGTAAAAATCTAATTTTAATTTTTAATTCGTTTTTTACTAGGTTCATTTTTTCAAGTATGGGGTTAATTTAATTTTTTCTTTTTCTTACCAATGCATATCACAATATGTGATTCTTCTTCTCATTTGTTTAAGTATTCAATAATGGCCTGATGATGGTTTATTACCGAAACTAGTTGCCTACTTTATGGAATTAAATTCTTGCAGTACCTGGACTTTGTGCTTTATTTCCTTAAAACTTTGAACATATTGGAGATATTGATAATCTTTTGGATTTAGTAAAATTTGTTTTAAATAATTCACATTAATACAACATTATTATCCTGTCATAGTTATTACTAGAAACTTCAATGACTGAAGAAATAAGAAATAAATTCCTTCATTAAATATATATTTACAAAGATTTGTATGGTTTTAATTTACCTTTATTACAGGGAATATCTTTTTTCTATAAACGCTATTTAAGTAGGTTTTTTAACGTGCAAAAAATAAATTCACAGTTGTCAATATATTTTTTATTTAGATATCTACATTAAATTTTAACCTAAAACACATAATACAGTTCAATTCTGTTATACAATATATTTCCAGTTCTAATTTTAAATGCAGAAATAGTACATTTAAACACACAAAAATACTAATTTACGATAACTTAATTTTTACGTGAAGAAGAACCCCGCCAAAATTTAAATTATGTTCACGCCCACAACGACCAATCATCTCGCGACAATCAGTGGTTCTTTTTACTCTAGTCTAAAGGTGGGTTCATACGGAGTCGTGATTAGGACGAGAACGCACTCGATCGTGCAGTAGTTATTTTAAGGGCAGGTTGTTCAATTCCGTTAATTCAATTTTATTAAAGTACGTTTAACGTTATTGTCAATAGAGAAATCATAATATATGTACCCCCACTAGCTGTCTCTCGTGAATTTTTTTAAATCTTCCTAAAAAAATGTAAATAAATATAACAACCTTATTCTTTTCGCACGAAAACAAACTAACCTAACCTAAAAGTTGTATTCCATTGGAAATGAACTAGTTCACATTTTTTATTAGTGTCGATGCAACGCTGGTTCAAAACCAGTACAAAACTAGTTTTACCAATGAACTTCGCTATAAATTTAAGATTGAACCGGGATTATTTTTGGTTCTGCTGTTGCACCAATTGTAAAACCAAATTTTGGTCGATCTGATCCAAGATTAACATAAACCGTCATTCTTGAGGGTTTTAAACGTCAACGGTAGTGCTTTCGAGGAGCGGCTATTGTGAAAAAAATATCTATTTGCATTTTTTTTTATTAATAATACTAACACCGGTTTGATTCGAATAGTAATATTATTTATTTTTTCATTTTTATTCTAAATCGGAAAAAAAACTAATTGGCATTTAACGATCGATGCGTGTAATATGGAATATTTGTCTCTCGATAATCAACTGTACTCTCCATGTGAACCCGCCTTAAGAAAAAGTTGGTTACTGTCAACTGTCATTTGTCGTAGAATTGGAAAAATATGTTCAAAACACGAAAAAAAATGGAGATGATACAAGAATGTTCCCAAACAAATTTACTAAAAGTTAAATCTGAGCCTTTATCATTTTCTGAAGTAAAAATTGAAGAAACATTTACCCCATTAAACCCTCAGAACGATAGTTGTCTAATATGGCCGTGTAATAATATAAAAGATGAAATTCTAGATAATGAAACGGTAAAAGAGGAAATTAAAATAAAACAAGAATGTTTAATAGAAATTAAAACTGAACCTTTATTGATTTCTGATGTAGAAATCCAGCAAGTTAAAGAAATTTATTACTTGGAAACTTGTCGCCAAAAACAGGAATATAATGTTAAAAGTGAAATTCAAAAACATCGAAAAAGAGTTTTTAGGATAAACAAAAATGAATGCCCAGTTTGCCAAAAATGTAAGTTTTTTTTTTCTTTAATTTCCTAACAAATAGTTATCAAACAGTATTTTATTTCTAGATTTCTCATCTTCAAAATTGAGATTGAAACATTTTGATAAACATTTTATAAAACGTTCCGTAACTTGTAGTTTATGTGGAAAAGAATCTAATGGGAAATTTCAATTTTGGAATCATTATCTGGTTCATTTGGTAAAAAATAATATATATCGAGATTTAGAGATTAAACGTTTAAAATCTGCTGCAAGCAGTAAAATTTGTTTAAAACAATTTACAATTAGTTCAAAATTAAATAATCATTTGGAAATTCATAACGGTGAGAATTTTTTCAAATGCGAAATTTGCCTGAAACAATTCACTGAGAAAGATTTTAAAAGTCATATAATAATTCATACCAGTGAGAAATCTTTTAAATGTGAAATTTGCTTTAAAGAATTTAGTAAAAAAAATAGTTTAAAAAGGCATATAACAATTCACACCGGTGAGAAATTTTTTAAATGTGATATTTGTCTCAATCAATTCGCCAGAAAAGAACATTTGAATAGACATTTAAAAATCCACACCGGTGAGAAATCTTTTACATGTGAAATTTGCCTTAAACAATTTACTCAGAACAGTACTTTAAAGACACATTTAAAAATTCACACTCATAACATTTATAATAGTGAGAAATATTTTAATTGTGAAATTTGTCTCAAACAATTCAGGGAGATAAATCATTTGAAAAGACATACAAAAATTCACACGGGTGAAAAATCTTTTGGATGTGAAATTTGCTTCAAACAATTTAGTGAAAAAGATGGTTTAAAAAACCATTTAAAAATTCACACTGGCGAAAAATCTTTTAAATGTGAAATTTGTCTTAAACAGTTTACTGAAAGAGGTAATTTGAGAAGGCATAAAATAATTCACACTGGTGAGAAACCTTTTAAATGTGATATTTGTTTCAAACACTTCACTCAAAAAGAAGGTTTGAAAAGGCATGTAAAGATTCACACCGGTGAAAAATCTTTTAAATGTGAAATTTGCTTTAAACAATTCACTGAGAAAGGTCATTTACAAAGACATATAAAAATTCACACTGGTGAAAAATCTTTTGAATGTGAAATTTGTCTCAAACAATTTACTCGAAAATTTAGTTTGAAAACTCATTTAAAAATTCACACCAATAAAAAATCTTTGTAAACATTAAAATCATTACAAACATTTAAAAATCACATAATATTGTTTATGTAATTAACGTAATTTTTTGTCAAAAGTAACGTCTTTTATTGCACATTATTATTTTAGTAAAAAAAAAAAAAATAAAATAAGAAATTGTTAAATTCTTATATTAAACATAATTTTACAAATATTTATTTTGTTTTAATTTACCTTTATTATAAATAATATATTTTTCCAAACGATATCAACAAATTATTATTTGGCAATATTAATTAAATAAATGTACAATTGTTAATTTTTTTCTTTTCTATTTTTATTAATATTCATGTAAATCAAATTCGGCGACCAAAGGAACTCGCACTTTTTTATGTAATCAGAAGCAGCGACAAATTGTCTGAAATTTTTATGTTATGTATCAAAAATGTCTATGGGCTTAATTCTATCTTTCGATTTTTTCTGATTCCGATTTTTCAATGTTTCTATTGTTTTTATAGTTTACTTATTGTTTTTTTCTGATTGTTATAATTTTTTATGATTTTGTCCTCTTTTTTTTTCGATATTTTCTTTGTGTCTGATTTTTTGTTTTTTTTATTTTAGTATTTTAGTGATTTATTTTTTCTTATGATTTTGTCTGTTTTCTTTCATTTTTGTAGATTTTTTCTGCTTTTCTAGTCTCTATTTTTTTTTTATTCCATGATCTTTACATATTGGGCACAAAAAAATATTCTAAAATGTTTGGGATCCTATAGTTAGTTTTTGAAATATTAAATATATAATCTGTAAAATATCAATTTGTACAATCTTTAATATTGTACGGTTACTGTATTATTTGGAATTACAAGTAAAAAAATTCATTTTTACCGGATCAACAAATACTGAACAATAGAAAACTTTTTACTTTTTGAATCCATTTTTTGGAGAGATTTTTACATTTAAACTTTTTATATCTATTCGGAACTTTTTATTTTAACGTCCTGTATATTTACATAAAGTGTGAGTTTCTTTATTAGATCAAAAAATAAACTTTATTTTTTAATTTTTAATATCCATATTAAATAAAAACGTACTGTATAAAATAATATTTAACGAATTTATTTATATTAAATGTTTTTATTATTTGGTTCTTATTTAATTTATTTCAATAATTTCTAAACAATAAATCAATGCCAAATAAAGTAGATTGCAAAGTAAGCATAATTTTTTAAAGTTTAATTAATTTAATTATTAAATAATTCATTTAGTTTTATTTAGTGGGAGTGTCTACATATTTAATATATAGCTTAGTAATAATGGTAAGTTATAATTATTCTATAATATAAATGTAAATTTTTGAAAATATATTAATAAAATATATATTTATTTTCTATATTCTATTGAAGAAAAACTTTAATTTTGAGAGTTCTCCATAATGTAAAACCTAAAATACAACCATCAGATATCAATTTTTTTCAATCCAATTTTAATTTTGTTCAATAGTAAATTACTTTTATTTTTAACAATATCAAAAGAAAACTGGGTTTAAATATATAAATGATATTTTATCATCAAATTTTGCTCTAAAATATAATATTGAGAAAAAATAATTTACAAATCACATTTTTTTACTAACCTCGTACCACGACTAAAAAAAAATTGATATTTGATGGTTATATTTGTCTGAATCCATCCCTTGATATTTGTAGTTTATTTCTTAAACTGGGAAAATGAATTTATAACTTTAAAAACTATTTATTTTACAATTCTTTCGTGATATGTTACATTTAAAATTTAAATATGACAACTGTCAAAAGATGACGGCCATGTGTGTCAACTGTGTTTTAGTGCGAATTTGAAAGTTACCAACAATGGACTGAACTTAATCTGGAAACAGCGATTAGAAAATTCCCTAACTGCAGGACCTAAATATATTTCTTGCCATTTTTTATCATTAACACTTCAAGTAGCCATCATTTTAATTTAAAATTTTGGAATGATTCTCATTTTAACTAATTATATTACTTTGGCATGACTATACCAACATGATACTTTTTTCTCTTTAAAATTTCATTATTATTTGTATCATTACAGTTCTAATACAGCAAATTAATATTAACTAGGTCGTTATCGGGAGACAAATATTCCATATTATGCGCTTATTTCGGATTAGGTTTTTTTTTTATTATTTAGAATAAAAATGAAATTGAAATCAAACGGGTTAATTAATAATGAAAAATTATTGAATTTTTTTCTTAAGTTATTTTTATGGAGTATTTGTCTCCAAATAGCCACCTAGTACAATCGAAATTGGCTTTTTACATATGTTGGCATCACTGTCCTTTAAAATATGAATGTCAACTGTCGATGTCAAAATAAATCAAAATGGTTGTGCTTAACTGAAAATGTTGACATTATTTTCTTTTGAACCTATTTGTGTTAGAATAAATAAATTAATGATTGTGTATCAATTTTATTTATTATCCACGAACTTTACGGAACACTTTCCACTAACTGGTATTTTTTTAATTAAATTCTAGAACTGATAAAAACGACATTTATTTGTATAATTTTTTGAAATATTTATTGTAGATTCTATTTAAAATTCTTTACATATGGACAATAGTAATAGAAATTACAATATGCATATCTCCAGTCGCTATAGTAGCTCTAGCCAAACTTCAAAATCAAAAAGCCAAAGTTCTCGCTTCAGCAGTTAATTGGAAAGTAAAAAATAACTACAAAAAGGCATTAGCAAAATCAAAACAACATAGACCATTACTGGTGGAGCGATTTACGAGAAATGCAAAAGCTAACAATTTTCCATCAGAAAATCTACATGTTGAAAACATACATGAAAGGGCAAACCAGGATAATGGTAATTTACAAAATTTAGCCAATTTTAATGAAGATAATGGGTAAGAATATAATTAAATTCTTGGTTTACTTATTGCAATAAATCGTTTTCTTTGATAATATTCGTCGTAGAAATATATTAACAAATTTTAGGCACTTTGAACATTATTATCCAGATCCCAAAGCTAGTAATGTACAAGAATATAAATCAGCAATTTTAGACCAAGATTTTGATAACGATCCAACTCTTTTCGAACAGTATGTTTCATCATTTCCAAATGACAATCAGGATCATTCCAATTTTGAAACAATCAGTTTTCTAGATCCATCCGGGGTGAAGATTAAAATTGGAATGAATCGTCAAGTAAGTAGTTTTTTTATTAGTAAACAACAATTTTACATATTTTTAATTTTAGACTGAAGAAAATCTGATTGAAGAACCGTTTTATGAAGAAAATAGTGATTTATATCCTTGGATTGTTGGAGAAAAAAATCAAATAAACAATGAAAATGATCAAGTAAGTAGTAATAAAAAAATTATTTTATTGGTCGCAATAATATTTTTTTTAGATGAGAAAATCGCATTCAGAGCCCATTTATCAAGATCCTTCTTATTTTGATGTTTCAAAACCAGAAAATAAGAAAGATTTTGTCAAGTTTTTTGATGAACAAAAAAACGTGTGGGAAAAACTATTGCCCAAGTCTTTAGATAAGATTCATTATGAAAAACCTGAAGATTCACATGAATCTAAAGATAAGGTTAATATTATATAATTATTTCTTTAAAAAAAAATAGTTTAGCACATTAATTTATTACAGTATGAAGATTCCGATCATCATTATGGATACTCGATTCCCAGACCACCGCTTCCAACTATATATCCCACTAAAATAGAATATCCAGTTTACGACCATCAAAAAATTGCAAATTTGTTTGGTACTGAACACGATAGAGTCGATAAAATAATAGAAATGCTCCACGAAAAAGGAGACTTACTTTTCAATATGCTTCGACCATTGACCACCCATATCGATTCTCACGTTTTACATAGTTTACAACATCATAGACAAGATCCTGGTTATGTTGGAAATCCACAAGAAGCATTTACACAAAACCATCTTCAATTAACTCCGATAATTAATATCGATAATCCTGATAATCCTATAATTAGTTATATCATTCATGTTCCTAATAATTATCATCCTAAAAGATTAGTTAGATCTGTTAGTGAAGAAAATTATGTTAATACAGGGACTGAAATATTGGATTTAATAAAAAATATTGCTAAAAATGATGAAGATGCGATGATATTACAGAAATTTGGAGAACTAATATTGTATAATTTAAAAACTAAGATGGGTAAAAATGTTGAAAAGCGTAGTACACTAGCAGCGCCGTAAGTAATTAAATTATACAAAAAAAACTTTTAGTTATAAATATGCATACAATCAATAAATTTGTTTTTTTGAAAATATACAAGTAGTTTTTTTTATAACTAAGTTAACTGCAATTAGATTTCTTTCTACTGACACATTTTCTTTCTAATGTTCCCATTCTTTCTGATATATCTTGTACTCGTAATTTCTTTCTTATTTTAGTCTTTGAAAGTTTTTTCCTTCACTTGTAAAATTCATAATTTTTCATTTTGTAGTTTCTTAATTTCAACTTTTGATGATCCCGACTCAAATTTTTCCTTTTTAAATATTTTCTCTTATTTCTAGAATTCTTTATTTTATTTTTTCATTTCATTCATTGTATTGTTTAGTTTTTCATCTATTTTTTTGTTCAATTCTCGGTTAATCGTCACTTCTTCACTTATTCAAGTCGATCACGTTCGCATTTCCTTCCTTTTCTTTTTTGAAGTGTTTCCTTTCCATTTCCTGCTTTTTTATCCATTCTAAAAATGTTTTCTCCTCCAGGAAAAATTTTTCTAAATATAAAAAAAAATGTTAAATCTCTTCTACAATTATTTGCATTAACATTTTCTGTATAAATTAGTATTTTAATTATTAGAATAAATTTGTTTCAGTATTTTAATGGACCCTTCTACAAAACTAGATGTATCGAAAACTTTAGAAAATTTGGGCACACTTGCCAAAACTATGTTTGAACATAAAGATACACCTCTATACCACGTAAGGAATTTAGTGGGTTCTTCAAAAGATACAGTATTAGCAACTTTAAAAATACCAAATCAAAATTTTATAACTCCATCGGGATATGAAATCGTTGAAAATTCAAACCCTAATATCGAATCACCGGAAGTTTCCTCGAGATTCGGAGAAGGTGATGGAGAAATGAATTCTTATTGGCCACATGAGATTGTTTCTTCTACATTTCAACAAGTAAATCTTATAAATATTTATAACTATTTAAAAGTAATCAATTAATATATTTAGGTTGGGCAGGTAATTCGTAACAGTGTTAGATCGAGTCAAGAAGCGATTAATCATATAGGAGAAATAACGAGTCATGCTAAAAAAGCCATACATAGTGCTAAAACAGCGCCTGAACTTTTGATGAAGACTATAACTCCTTTACCTTTAGTATCGGCATCTCAGCCTGTTGCTATTAGATCAAGATTTGGTGATGATGATGATGATGAAATCGTTGGTAAAGCGGAAAAAAGTATGTACATATTTGTTTTTTAGTTCAACCAAAATTATTTACTGAATATTTATTGCATATTCAAATCTTATTTCTCCTCATTATTTTATTTTCATCGTCTTTTTTCCTTTTTCATTAATCTTTATACTTTCATTGTTTTCATGATTTTTTCTTCAATCTCTTCTAATTCATCTCTACTATTTGTTTCTTTTATTTTCGATATTTCCACGTCTGAGATCAAAAGAGCAAAATTGCCCATAATACAGAGAGAAACAGTGCAGATCTGATGACATTTCTTACATTTTTGCAGTCGTAGAAATTTTGCATTGGATTTTTTCTATTTTTAAAATTGAAGAATTTTGCTATAATAATTTTTTATACGATTTTGAAACAATTTAATTTACTCTGGCTTGTCATGTACCCCTTAATGTTTGTCTTCGATGAGGTTTTGCAATTTTTTCATTCAATGATTTTTTACATTAGATTTTTTCATTTTTAAAACGGACGAATTTCCCATTTTTTTTCGCTAAAAAAATTCTTACATTTTTACATCGGAAGATTTACTGTATTTTTCACTCTTATGACTTTTTTGCATTCTTACGACAAATTTTGCACTCTTACGACTAGTTTTGCACTCTTGCCACTAATTTTTACTTCATCTCTTCTTGTTTGTATTTTACTTTATCCAAATATTAAAAAAAATGATTGTGCGGTCGGGGGACGTATTTTAATAGCGCTCTCTCTCCCCTCTTTTCCTTTTTTTACCATTTCTTTATTTTCCTGATTTTCATAATTCTTTCCTAATTTTCTATTTGTCACGATTTTTCCTATTTTTGCCTCTCATTTTTTCCAATTTTTCATTGTTTTTCCCAATTTTTCATTATTTTTTCCTACATTATTTTGTTTCCACTTTTCTTCTTATTTTCATCTATTTTTCCGATTTTTCCATATTTTTCCTGTTTTTTATTATTTTTTACTGTGTTTTCCATATTTCCTTTATTTTCTCCATTTTTCTCTATTTGTCCATATTTTGTTTTATTTTCTCTTTTTTACTTTATTTTTCCTTATTGCTAAAACTTGATAAAAATGGTTAAAACCAACAAAAAATGACTAAAACTTGATAAAACTAAATAAAAATGGCTAAAACTAATAAAAAACGACTAAAACTTACTAAAAATGGTTAAAACCAACAATAGATTGGCCATTTTTTGTTGGTTTAAACATTTTTAATCAAGTTATGGCCATTTTTTGTTGGTTTTAACCATTTTTGTAAGTTTTATTAGTTTTAGCCTAACGTAACCGCCAAAAAATTATTCAAACCAACAAAAACTGGCTAAAACTAGCTAAAAATGACCAAAACCAATAAAAAATGACTAAAAATGGTTAAAACCAACAAAAAATGGCTAGACCGGCAAAAAAATGTTAAAACTAGCAAAAATGACTAAATTTTACTAAAAATGTTTAAACCAACAAAAACCGGCCAAAACTTGATAAAACTCGCTCATTTTTCCCCATTTCCTCAAACTTTGTTCCAAAAACAATCATATATGTATATATATTTTTTTTTTAGAACTTCCTGATAAATTTATAAATATGGGCAACCTCTTAGATGCTGTTGGAATTTCAAAGCCGGGACAAAATCTTAGAAATTCGGCCGATGATGCCTACGTTAATAAAATTTGGAAAAATTTAAATGGAGCAAAGGCCACTTTAGGAGTTGATCATATTCATGACTTTGTGGTTTCAATGAAAGAAAAGTTGAAAGATCTCAAGGATAATAATAAACCTTTAGAAAAGTTAAAACCTTTAAAAATTAAGGGAATTCAGTGTGAAAATAAACGATTTAAAAGGAATATTAATGGTAATTTTTTTATTAATATAGTAAAATAATTATCCAAAAAATAAGCTAAATTTTTTTATTTTTTTTTTAATTTTTATTTTAGATGAAGAACCATCACGAAGCAAGGACGAAATTGTCGGTGTTAGTTTTATTCCAGAAGGACTTACCCATCCGTTTTTAAATATACCAATTTTTTTACCCCAAAATAGAGATAATGCCAGGCAAGTATCTTCAACAGATTTTCGGCACCATAATGAAGGTAGAACTGCTGATGAAAGTAATTTTTATCCATCTTATCAATATGATAATGTACTTGGTATTTCTCAAGATGTTTTTAGACATGAAGATCAATATTCTAACTTAGATACAGAAAGAGGTTGCTATTCAGAATATCCTTATTATATTTAATTTAATAAAAAAAAACATTCCAATTTATTTTATATAGTTTTGCACTTTTTTTGGGAACCATCTGTTTTTTTCATTTCACAGCTTTAAAATGTTTAATTTGGAAAATTTGAAAAAATTGAGGATCTCACAAATTTTTCACAAAAAATTAATTATCTCTGAAACTAATAGAATCTACGCCATTTAGAATGTATCTGTACCAAGGAAAATTTAATCAAAATTTAAAACTACGTTCAAATACTCGTTCGTTTCAATTTTCATTAAAAAATAAGAATATGTTCAAATAATTCGCTACTTATTAAACTTGGTAATGGCCGAGTAGACACATCCAAACAGTGCAGCCACACTATATTTTTTAACACCAAATTACTAGTCGCCCTTAAAAAAAAGAAAAATTATACAGAGTTTACTGATATTGTTTACGTTAAAAAAATAATAACATAATTTCTAGTAATTTTTTTATTACCAATATTACAAAATTGTATTTCCCGATGTTAAATGCACTGAATATTGATGAATTAGTAATATTTTATGTTAGTATGTTGTCTACTCTGGGTAATGTTTCCTCATAATCTCAACCAAAAACAATTTATCTAACTCTTGATTGTATTTTTTGATATTTTAGCGTTAGTAAATCATTTTTAGTAGTAAAATTGTGCATATATTATTTTTTACGAAGTTTCGTTGGTTTCAATTCATACTAAATACAGTACATAAAAACCAGAAAAAATGCACTTCTGTTTCACATCGTAGAAAAAGAGAAATACTATAAACATACAAAATATAATCGAAAAACGAATAAAATATAAATATTAATCATATCAATATGAAGTTATTCTAAAAATCAATAGAAATCGGTAAAAATCTCGTTATTTTTATTTAATTTTTTTTAACGTGGTACTGGCTCAGTAGACACATCCGAACAGATTAGCCACACTATATATTTTAATACAAAATTACTAGTTAACTTGACGTCTGTCATTTGAAGAAAAAAGAGAAATTGTACAAAGTATAATATCTATTTTATGTAATATTTTATTTTGTGTATTCCATTCTTGTGTATTATTTCATTCTTATACTCTGTACAATATTTTTTCTTGAAATGACACACTTCAAGTATTCAAGTCGACTAGTAATTTTGTGTTAAAATTTATAGTGTGGCTAATCTGTTTGAATATGTCTACTCGGCCATTAACAAATTTAAAAAGTAGTGAATTATTTGATCATCTCATAACAACTATAATTACAGGGAATATAATTTAGCATATTTTAACATATTACTAAATATTCATTATTTTGAAAAAAGGCAGGAAAATTTAGAAAATCTATATCCTTTATTCTAACTTAAAATAGTATGAATAGACACTACCATTTTTGACAGATTATTAACAACATTTATACAGGTTAGTGAGTTTTTGCTGGAGCTCGTCAAAAAGTTCAAAGAAATATTGATGGACTGTATGTATTATTTTATTGTGAGTATTATTTTATTTAATTACCTGTATTTCTTTTATGAAAGGAAAAATTAGAAGAAAGTTACTATTATTATTCCAACACGAAAATAAAAATGAAATCTTCAACCCATGCTCAGGATTATCCTTTTGTTGATCTTTCATTTTTATTTACCAACTAAACAAATAATTCATGTAAGATTTATTTAATTTCTATATTTTTATTGGTTAATAAATTACTAGGGATGTAGGTTATTTAGAAGGGATAAAACTACATTCGTTTCTGTCGTAGCCACGTATTTTTTCAATGAAATTTGAATTTCTTAAATAATTTTGGCTGGAACTCTTGGCTGTTGTCACTCCGGTCCATTATTACTATTACTAATTAATTAAAACATATATATTAAACCATAGATTTTTCGGAAATGTTTATTTTATTGGAAAGACTAAAAATATAATATTTGATAATATATATTAAACTATTTAAGATTAAATAATTGTGAAGTTAAAAATAGAAGTTTACAATTTCATGATATAATGATTAAGTCTGATGAAGTTACTATGTAACGAAACTAGTCACTATTAAATTAATAACTTTTGTTATTATTTTTGTGGAATTCTTAAAACGTTGTTTTATTTATTTAAATTTAATAATGGATTTTCATCAAGTAAAAGCCGACACAGTTAAACAGCGTCTTTTTTTATCAAAAATGGTGAAACCATTCGTATTAGTTTTTTAAATACGTCTTCACTCGTACGAAAATAATTCTTGTAGTCATCCTTTTCCTCCAAAACGCTCATTTCTTTTAACAGAACAAGGTATGAATAATTTTCACGTTTTTGTAACCACCTCTTCATCCAATACCGGCGTTTAACACAACCTTTTGTGACCAACGCTAGAATTATAGCTACACATGCTCTTTTTCGTACATCCATCTCCACGAAGAACAATGGTTGTGCTCTCGTTCACACTATTTTGTAATTATATAAAATAATGAATGTGTAATGGTATGGAAATAATGATTAATGCGTAATGATGAAGTAATGACGGTCTGCGATAATGACATTATTATTGACCATGTAAGGTCTGCTATACACGATCATTATTACTGACAGTATCCCCTCTAGATGCTCAAATATCAGAATATCCGGATTTACATCATTACATCAGTATCGCCTTTACATGATCATTAATACTGTCATTATTTTCAAGTAATGACATTATTATTGACTGTGTAAGGTCTGTTTAAAATGCTTTTATTTATTTTTGTTAACATGATTTAATAAGTGTTTTGCTAGACGAGATTTTACAGCATACGATTTTTCACAAATATTACAGGCATAATTTTTTTCACCGGTATGAAGCAATAAATGTGATTGAAGAGTTTGTTTCTGCGAAAATGATTTTTTACAAATACTGCACTTATGGTTTTTTTCGCCAATGTGAATTAATATATGATTTTTAAGAGTTGTTTTATGAGCAAATGATTTTTGACAAATATTGCATTTATGGTGTTTTTCACCAGTATGAATTACAAAGTGTTTTTGAAGATCACTTTTTCTAGCAAATACTTTTTTACAAATAATACACTTATAATTTTTTTCACCAGTGTGAATTATTGAATGTAATTTAAGACTACATTTGTGCGAAAATAATTTTTTACAAATATTACACTCGTAGTTTCTTTCACCAGTGTGAGATAATAAATGTATTTTAAGAGTAGCTTTATAAACAAATGATTTTTGACAAATATTGCACTTATGATTTTTTTCACCTGTATGAATTAATAAGTGTGTTTTAAGATTATGTTTTCGATCATAAGATTTTTCACAAATATTGCACTGATGGCGTTTTTCACCAGTATGAGTTGATAAATGATGTGTAAGACCATATTGTAAAACAAATGTTTTTTCACAAATTTCACACTTATAATTTTTTTCACCGGTATGAGTTAATAAATGACGTTTAAGCACACATTTAAAACCAAACTTTCTTTCACAAATATTGCACTTATAATTTTTTTCACCATTATGAATTAATACATGTCTTGTATAATAATATTTTGAAGTAAATCCTTTATTACAAATACTACACTTATAAGGTTTTTCACCAGTATGATTTAATAAATGTTGTTCAAGTCCAAATTTCCGACCAAATGCTTTTTCACAAATATTACACTTATGAGGTTTTTCACCAGTATGAGTTACTAAATGTTGTTCAAGTCCATATTTCCGACCAAAGGTTTTATCACAAATACTACACTTATGGGGTCTTGAAACAGATGCTTTTTTACAATGAGGTTTTTTAGTAATATGAGTTATTAAATGTCGTTTAAGACCACGTTCCCGATCAAAATTTTTTTCACAAATATTGCTCTTATAACTTTTTTTTTCGTCACTGTAAATTAATAAACGGATTTTAAGACTATGGCTATCGGAAAATTTTTCCTTACAAATATTGCACCATTGCTTTTTCTTACTAGTAGTATTACTATTTAGGAATGTTTCAATTGAATTTGTATCTTTTTTAGTTTTTCTATTTTCCTCTATTTCACTAACATTTTTACCAGCAATATCAGATAAACTAATATTGCAATCTTTATTATACTTTTGATTTGAAGAAATCTCGTGATTTACTACTTCTTCAGCAAATGGAAAATTATAATTAATCTCTATGTCATTAAAATCCATATTGATTTAACCTGAAAAATACTTAAATGAATACAAATATAATAAATTAGAAATAGTTTAGTATGCAAACTTACTTTTAAAATTATTAAAAATCATTTATCTCAATCAAAAAAAATCTTTAATTGCGCTTAATCCATCGATAAATTACCCAAAAAAATATATTATGCAATCAGAATGATGTCCGCGTCAGCGTTGCCATTGCCAACATAATAATTATAAAAATAAAATAAATAGCTCCACTGCCTGTGAATTTCAGCAAATCGGCAAAAGAGAATGAGGGTCGGTGCCAACCTTTCAAAAAAAAAAAATAGGACTTATAAATGGGGAGTTTATCTTTTATGAAGTTCACAGCTGTCTGAGTGTCTGCAACTCTCTAATTCGATGTTGCCAGTTCATAGTGAACTAGTTGAACTAATAAAGGTCTTGTTCTGTTTTTCCAATAATTCCTTTTTTTTTCTCTACTTTTAATTTCCAGAAATGTTAGGACCCTGGTGATGGGGTTATTATTGAGAGAGGTTTTTTGAGAGGTATTTTGCCCCAAGCCCATTAATATTTTAAAGGAAGTTATCCAGTTTCTGCCACTAATTCTGTGGTCGGATATTTTGTCCATTATTTCTTTTTTCTTAAAATGCCAGGCTGCAGGTCGATTAGTAATTTTGTGTTAAATTATATAGTGTGGCTAATCTGTTTGGATGTGTCTACTCGGCCAGTACGAAGTTTAAAATGTAGTGAATTATTTGAACATAATACGCATAACAAATATAATTACAGGGAATATAATTTAGCATATTCTAATTTATTGCTAAATATTTATTATTCTTAAAAATGCAGGGAAACTATTGAATATTTAGAAAATTTATATCGTTTATAACTTAAAATAGTATTAATAGACACTACCATTTTTGACGGATTATAGACAGAATTTGTGCACATTTAGTGAGTTTTTTTTTCGCCAACTCAACTGGGGATTGACAATAGTAGTATTCCATTTGTCTATCGGATTGACTCTAAGCAGCACAGAACATTAAGCACCTATTCCTTTTGCTTTAGTTCTTGGAACACTACGCACTTATGACTTCAATCCCTCCCCTTACCTTTCAAGCACTACCTATTTCGTTATATACGAAGCACATTTTTTGTTTTATAGGTTATGTTTTAAGTTTTTTACTTGTAATGCAAAATAAATCCGAATTAATTCAAATTAAGGTTATAATTTTTATAATCCATTTGTACAAAGAAACAAATTATTCAAGTTATATATATTTTTATAAGATTGGTACACCTTACTATAAACTTTGAAAACGGGACTGTCTACGAAACCAACATTTATTTACGGCTTTATCTTTGTTATATCGATTGTGATTTTTTATTTGTTATTGTGGGAGTTACATCAAATAATCTACCTAATGTGGATTATTTTATGATACATGATTGTAAAAGTCGATACAATTTAAATTTAGTTCAGCCTGCAATTTAAGTATGTGAGAAGTGTGTTGCCAAGGCACAATCATATTAAACCAAATTTTTCGGCTTTTGGATGTTATTTCATATTAACTATTCACGAAATCCACATGATTATTTTAGTTTTACCACCAAATATAATATGGTCGAGTAGACACTTTTAAACTAAATCTGCAAAAGGGGAGGAGTTACAGGTGATACGTCATAGCCCGCGAAATTTGAAAATAAAAATAATCAGTAGAGTCCAAAAGCGTTAAGATTTAAAATTATTAATCAGTGTAGATAATACATTTTGACCTTATATATTTAAAAGTAATTTAAAAAAAAAATCACAAAGGTATATGAATCAAATATAATGAATAAAATTACAAATTATTATACTAAAACTAAAAGTAATGAAAATAATTAAGAAACCATTTGTTCATCCATAACTTTCAACATCCACTCCGGATGATGTTTAGAGATACTCTCAATAATAGAATTAACTTGATAGCATAATGATTGAATCTGCTTATCCCATTGCGGCAAAGTTTCACGTGCTAAAAAATATTATTAATTATTTGATTTATAATTATTAATTAATTAATATATACTTTCGAAATGAACTATAGAATCAATTTGATCGATATATCCATTCATTCTTTCCTCCGTAATCATTTGGCTAGCAATTTTTTCCGCTTTCGATGGTACAATTTCCAATAACGCTCCCAATTCTTCAAAGCTAATATTATTATATAATTTACTAGCCGAAAGTAAATTATGTTCTATAACAGCGCGGTCTAAAATTGTCGAACCGTCTATTGTAAAAGCTTTTTGATGGGGCTGTAATAGAGCTTCAAAATCTCGCAATTCTGACCTATTAAAAAAATATATATACATATTTTATTCGAAATTTGTTTCTTTTTATACCTTCTGATAATTCTCTCCAAATACATTTTTTCTAAAATTGCAACAGCTGGTAATTGTTGGCATCTTTCATCTTTAAACAATATAGCCAACATTCTGGATCTTTGTTGGCCTGCGGAAGCTAACACGGTGCAAACTAATGCATTTCTTAAAGCTGTCATTCGCTCATCATCGTGAACTACAACAAATACATTTATTTAAATCAAGAAATTTAAATAAACAGAACCGATCAAACGCTAGATAATAGATATAAATTAAAATCTTTAAAATCGTGTTCATCATTATAATATTCTACACATAAAAAATCTTCTTACCAGGTTTGATTATTTCATAAATTACATCAAAAAAATTAGAAATTAAACCAGCTGGTGAACTATAACAATTGTGACTTATCATTATTTTTTATTGATGCCACAGATTTCAATATTTTTCTTGACAAAATTTAATCATATTAATTAAGAAAAGCCATTAACAACAAATCCCGCCAATATTTTCTTTTAACATTTATTTTTTCCTTTAAACATTCTTAATTTAATTCAGGAATAAAAACTAGATAAAAATTAATAATTGTAATATAAAAAATTTACCTATGTTTCTGTAAGACAGTTCATTGTATCTTTGTGCAGCTTCTATAAATTTGCGACGATAATCCAATACTCGGGCATAACATACTTTATAGTAAATTTGGAGTTGTTCGTTTCTAGAATCGGCTTGTAAAATTGATGCTCTGTTTATGAATGCTTCGGCTTGAACAGAATCATCATTTTCTAAATACAAACGAGCTATTTTTAAGTACGTATCAAGTTTATAATCAGTCTGTAAGTAAGGAAATATTTAATTATGGAATGAATTTTATTATGGGAATGTTATTTATTACCGAATATTGTTTTTGGCCTGTTTCTAAAGGTATTCCGACCAAAACAGTAGCAGCATCTCTCCACATTTGTTTTTTTTCATAAATATCAGCCAAATGTTGACGGATGCTTGCTACTTGTTCTTCGAATGAGATTACTCTGGGTTGTACTTTTTCTAACATATAGTGAGACACTGCTTTTGATACGTCATCGGGTAATTTCATTAAATGAGTACTAATTTCTGTTAGAATTTGTCTGGAAATTACCAAACTTACATTTTCATTGACAACTAAAAAAATATTAAGTTAAAAGTCAAAAAATAATGAATCATTTTTACTTACTGGCTTCAATAAATGTCTGTAAACATTCAACTAAATCTGTGTTACTCTCTTTCAAGATATTTTCTAAAGTAGATCTATACCTATTATAAAAAAAATGTAGTTTTGAGAACGGGCCAAGAAAATTATTCGTGCTTGCTTTTATACATACTTTTCAGCTTGGTCTTTATGGGAACCTCCCGAAGCAATAATTCCTTGAAGTTGAATTCGTAAATTCGCTGCTTTACTAGACATTTTGAAAAAAATCACCAATTTATCAACTACTCTATATTTATAAATGTTTTACATTAAATGTCAATAATCTTCTTCTTCTTATTCTTAAAGTAAATCAGATGTGTAACAAAATAGGCCATACAATTTAAAGAAGACTACAGTGTTGCCAAAGTGAGTACAATTTTACTAATCTAGTACAAATTTCATGAGAAGTCGATTTCTAGTGTTGATTATAAATCAACGTAACGGTGCAATCATTGTTTTAAATTTAACCATTGGCTTTGACTATTTCCTACAATTAAAGTAATACGTATTTTTTATAAGACCCAAATCACAGAATGTTCTAACTAATCAAAAACAAAAATCTTACTTCTGATTGGTTGAAATTTCGTTGTCAAATGTCATTCGTCATAGAGTAAGTGTAACAAAGCGACATGTTTCATTTTCAGCGACTGACCTACAGCCTTGGAGGATTGGTGGAACTAAACTGAATTTGGCGACTAATTTGAATATTCTATAATCTGAAAATGAAACATGTCGCTCTGCTATACTTACTCTATGAGGAATGATATTTGACAACGAAATTTCAACCAATCAGAAGTAAGATTTTATTAAAATCATTATATTTCGCTAACGATATATTCTGGAAAGCTCAATAGAATTTTGTACACATATTTTATCATTGCGAAAATAATGAAGTAGATTTTGACCAAAAATAATTCTTCCCCGTTGGTAGAGCTTTTCTAGGTTGGCAACATTGAGGGAACTCCCCATTCAGTCTATTTCGGTTTGTCATTGGCCCAAACTCAAAAATCCGCGCTTCTTTTAAAAAATGTTCACTGCACCTCTGTGCGGTGTTTAGTTTATCAGGATGTATTTCATTGCTTTGGCAATTTTTTTAATCTCCATTACAACCATGTTGTTGACACATAAATCATATTCGCCAATATAAAATCCTTTATGGGGAAATCAGATCTAGTACAATATTTTTTATCGTTTGTTACAATTCGCGGTTCTGGTTGTGACAACACTGGAAGATATAAACAAACATAACCTAAATAAACAAAATTAAAATTATTCAAAAATGGATTTTAAAGTCCTTAGCAGTTCGTCTAAACATACAATTATAAGAAATGGATTAATAGGAGCGGCTGGCCTTAATCAAGATTTAGGCTTATTTGATTTTGGAAACGTTATAGTTAGAAAGGATTACACGGAAAATGGAAATGTAAGAATTATTTCGGGAGGTGCTCATTATATTGGAGATTTTGTAGGAAAAGGAATGTTGACAGTTTCGATACTAGGTAAAAATAATTTTTTAAACTATTATTAATTAAATGATGGTAAAATTTTTAGGAGACAATTTTGCAGCTCCTGCGTCAAGTATAATATTACGTACTTTGCATGAAATGAGTTTTAATCATTTAATGGGTTCCCTGATAATTGTTCCTTGTGACACAGGTAGCATTTTAAATTTTGGTTTAGCTGTAGAACGAGCAATGAACGATAGCCTAAGATTACGAGTAATAACTGTAACTGACCATTACGTTAACGAACAACAACCAAAAATTTTAAAACAATCATTAGGCGGTCTAATTTTATTGTATAAAATAGCAGGAGCAATGTCAGATGAACAGAAATCTTTGTCGGATATTTTTCATTTCTGTCAAAAAGTGTGTTCTAATTTAGTGAGTACGGAGATAGAATTGCCCGAACCTGAAATTTCTAATCCACAAGCATCGTGTATATGCGTAGAAGAAGATCCTACTAGTACTAGAAAGATTTCCGAAAAACAATCAGTAACTTCGTTTAAAGTTAATCTAGCTAATTTAATATTTATTAATGGTAATGAAACAACGGCATCTTTAAGGAGTGAAAGTAAGATAAATATATTCATATTTACACGAAAATAAATCATCTAGGGTATATAAATATCGCTTAATACGAAAAATAAAGTGCCGCAATCAACATTTAACATCTTTTTTCTTAATTTTAAATTTCGAATTTGACACATTTGACGTTTCTAAAATTATGACACATGCATTGCTAACTTCACATCATAGTCATACCAGAACCAAAAAAGCGATGTTGCCATGTTTAAACATTAATAAAAATACACCATATTTTTTTGACGTCACAATGTGGCTGAAGGTCAATGCGCTTTATCCAAACAAACGTTTTGGATTTTGACAGTTATACAAAATCAATGAAAAGTGGTATTAAGCATATATATAATACTCCTATATCGCCAACGTCCTATCTTTGCCTGTAGAAATAAAGTGTTCCGACAGAAGGAAATGCAAGATCGCGCATATACTGCTTTGTTCAATAAAAACAAAAAACTCTTGATTTAAGACATTTTACGCAACTTGGCAACGTCATGTAAGTCTTCTTCTTTTTTTTACTAATTGACTAATTAATGTCATGTAAGTCATTGATTGGTGAATTCAAACAAATCTAACCGCTTGAGAGAGAAAATTCTGTACCTTTGTTGTGTTCTCCTAATTAGTATGTGTATATCTAACTAATGGAATGTAAGAAACCGCGGAAAGGAAGACGGATTAATCCAGATGCTCTCCGGAGTATTCCTTTATCTTTTACAAAAAAGAATAAATCGCAACTGAACCAACATGGTGAAGGCCATTACATTAAGTAAGAAGAAGAACAAACTTAACCATAAAATTAATATATTTATAAATATGAAAAAAAGATATTTAATGGTGGTTGCGGAAAAAAATCTTTTGTGGAAAGTGATATTTACATTATGTAGATGATTTATACGAATTTTTATGAATATCGGAGTTTCGTAAATGCATAACATTTACCTAGTTTTTGTTATATTATCAGCTGGAAATCATTCCACCAAACTAAATCTGGAGGTTGGAGATAGCATCGTAATTTTAATCAACAACAATATGACACTAAGCAAACTTGAAATATATTTTTTCGTCAAAGAAATTATGGATTATTTAACTGCCTTAAATATTACTGTAGTCAGATGTTACATTGGAGATTTCATGAAAATTCTATGCGCTTCAATGTCCCTTACATTAATGAAAGTTATAGACCAGGATGTATTAACATATTTAGATGCACACTGTACAGTACCAGGTAATATATTCGTATAAATTAATAGCTTCGTAACTATTATTTATTGTTATAGGATGGATCAAAGTGAATCAAGGATATACACCTTTAACGACAGAGATAATTTTAACAGGAATTTTGAAAAAAACTGCTCGACAGGAACCTCCAATTCGGGGTCCACAATTAAGCGAAAGAGCTTCAAATATAGTTTTATTTTGCATGCAATTCGCTGTCAGTGCTCTAATATCTTGCGAAAATGAATTAAACATTATTGATTCAGGTTAGTTGAAAAATATTTAATTTAATGTATGTTTGCTGTACTTAACTCTTTGACTATTATCTATATTCTTATTTTCAGGATCTTGATTTTTTTCCTTTTCTTTGAGAAACGCAGGTCGATTAATAATCTTCTTTTTTATTCAACTACTATATTTTTCCTGCTACAAATTATTTAAACTTTTCTTCTGGAAATTCTTATCATTTATTTTACTACAGACGATGGTGATACTGGGATAAGAATGAGAAATTTGTCGGAACTTTTAATGAAGCGAATGAAACAAGATAAATTAATACTGAAATATCCGTATTCGTTTTTTGATGGTTTGAGTAAAATTTTGGAGAAGACTTTGGGCGGTAGTTCGGGATGTATTTATAGTATTTTGTTTGAAGCTGCTGCTCATGTTTTTGGAAATTATGCCGATAATGTAGAAATCACTTCGTCGATGTGGTTGGAGGCTTTCGAAGCTGCTACGAATGCACTTAAAAGGTAAGAATTTATTCAGTTATTTATTTACTAGAAATTTTCGGAAAATTGGGTGAGATTGTAAAAAAAAAATCCTTTACAACGCCTATAAATACAATGAGCTTTTTTTATCCTTAAAATAATATATTTTTTTTTAAATTTGCAGTGCAAAGGTTTTTCCAATGCAATAAATTGCATTTTAGAAAGACTGCACTCTACCATTTAAGCTATTTTTTAATTCATAAATTGTGGGCAAATTGATATTTGAGGAAAAAATTTTATTCGTATTCATTTATCGTTAATAAAATTAATTTTTTCTTAAAAATTACACTACAAAGTTTTTTTCAATATAAAAATTGTTTTTTGAGTATTTTTTTGCAATGGTAAAATTGCACTTTGAAATTTTTCCAGTAAGAAACTTGAGAGCTTTTTACAAAGTGAAATTTGTTTAATTGATCATTTTTCTTAATGGAAAAATTAATATCAAGTTATTTTTCATATGGAAAATTGCACATGATTTTTTTTCTCGGAACATTTTTCTAACGAAGATAATTTACGTATTTTTGAATCATCCTCTATATTTTGGTAATATGTTTTCCAGTTATATAAAATTTATTGAGTTTAGAAACTTTTATCACGAGTAAAATTTTTTGTCAAATTAGTACAGGGTGTGCAAAATAAAGATTATTTTATAATCATAATTTACGTATTTTTGATATCATCTTGTATATTTTTGTAATATGTTTTTGAACTTTATATAACTTATTAAATTTAGAAATTTTTATCAAGAGTAAAATTTTCTGTCAAATTTGTACAGGGTGTGCAAAATAAAGAATTATTTTATAGTAATAATTTACGTATTTTAGACATCACACTGTATATTTGTCTAATGTGTTTTCCAATTTTATAAATTATATTGGATTTAGATACTTTTATTAAAAGTAATTTTTGTATCAAATTACTACAGGGTGTGCAAACTAAAGAATTATTTTATAATTATAATATACGTATTTTTGACATCATCCTGTATATTTTTATAATATATTTTACAATTTTATAAAATTTATTGAATTTCATAAACTTTTATCACGAGTAAAATTTTCTGTCAAATTTATATTACAGGGTGTACCATTAATCAAGGGTAAACATTTTAAAATTTAATAATTTCGTTAAAATGTAATTTATTTAAATTTTTTAATTTTTAATGTTCGAAAGACATTTATATATACAGGATGAGCAAATTATTTCCCTGTATACTGTCACTTACTGAGATATCGATATAAAAAAAAATAGTCAAGTGGCAAAAATATTAATTAACATTTTTAAACAATATTTTAATCTTTTTGGATTATTACTTTAATGACCTTTACTACAAAATTTTTTTTTTTGAAAATCTGAGACTGCCTTTCCAAAATAATCAATTTTTTTGTTAAATTTTCATTTTAAAAATATTCTAAAAATGTATTTTATGAATTAAAGAAAAAACGTTGGCTGAAGTTAGTTAAAATTTGAATTAAACCTCATCCATATTTCATAATTATTTAAATATAGCAAAAAATTTTCGAAATTCTAAACACGCCGCTCTTGAAGCGGCTTAAAAGATTTCTTATATTAAAAAAAAAACCAATTATAATATATAATTGAAATCGGTTAAAAATATTTTAAGATATGGTAACGTTGATTACGGCGATGGAACAATGTACGATCCTCTTTATGCATTTTGTAAATTGGCCAGAATCGAACTTCAATTGGGTTCAGACGATTTGACAGCTTTCGGTAAAGGCGTACGCAAAGCTGAAGAAACGATAGAGACAATAAAGAACGAAAAACAACAAGTTGATGCCGGTTCTCGTGCCGTAGGAATATGGATGAGGGCCATATACGAGGGACTAAAAGTCAGATGGCCGCATTGAATCAATAAATCCTTGAAATATTTTTTTTTAAGAATTTTTATTTTAACACAAATAACTTCAATTTAACAAAAAATCAAAATAACCAACAAAAGAGAATCTTTACCATATTTTACTTTTTTTCTAAATTTAATGGTTGCTTATCGTTTTTTACATTTTTACCGGTTTTACCTTTTTACAGTATTTTACCATTTTTATTCTAATTGTTGTTTAGATAAATTTATTACGAGAAGATTAGTTCTCGGGAAATTTTTACATGCAAAGAAGTAGTGTATGATCTGCTTTAGTCAAAATATAAAGTAATTCTAAAAAATTTCTCCCTTTTTTTTTCTCAAATTTGTTACTATTTTTTTTAGTAATTTTCTTATTTTTTTCCCAATTTGTCACTTTTTCGTCTTAATATAAATTTCACCTCAATAATTACCAATCTTTTCTCTCAAATTTTTTAAATAATTTTCTCTTTTTTCCCAAATTTGTAACTTTTTCGTCTCAAATTTCCCCTCTTTTCTCTCAAAAAATACCCTTCTTTCAAGTTTTTAATTTTTTTTTGTAATTTTCTTCCTATTTTTTAAATTTCTTACTTTTTCTTCTTAAATTTCTTCTCTTTTGTCTCAAAAATTACCCCTCAAATTTTATTAATAACTTTCTTCTTTTTTCTCATTTGTCAGGTTTTCGTCTCAAATTTCCACTTTTCTCCCTTTGTCACTTGTTTGCTTAATTTACTTCTTTTTTTTTTCGTTTCAAATTTCCCCTTTTCTTTCAAAAATACCCCTCTTTTAAGTTTTTAATTTTTTTTACTACTTCTTTCTTGTTTTGAAATTTGTCACTTTTCCGTCTCAAATTTCCTCTTTTCTCTCAAAAATTACCCCTCTTTCAAATTTTTTATTTTTTTTAGTAATTTTCCTTTTTTCTTGAAATTTGTCATTTTTTCGTCTCAAATGTCCCCTTTTTTCTCTCAAAAATAACCCCTATTTCACTTTTTAATTTTTTTTGTAATTCTCTTGGTTTTTTTAAATTTGTCACTTTTTCCCCTTTTCTATCAAATTTCCCCTCTTTTCTCTCAAAAATTACCCTTCTTTCAAAATTTAAATTTTTTTAGTTATTTTTCGTAAAAATAAACGTTGATTTTAAACGCAGTTTTGATCTGCTTTTGTCAAAATCTAAAGCAGTTCGTACACTATAACCTGTAAAATTATTAATTTGCAAAAAAATCATAATTTTTATTTGGTAAAAATAACTCAACAAAATTAAAAAAAACGTATTTTAAATCGACCTGTATAATGATTATGGAAAGAAGTTAATTACATTTTTTCTTGTTTTTCCAATTTTTTTCTATTTGTCCCATTTTCCCCCTTTTTATCTTTATTTACTTCTCTCCTCCTTTTTTTCAAATTTTTTCCATTTTCCACATTTTTTCCGATGTTTACCCTTTTTTTCCCACTTTTATTGATTTTTTCCCATTTTTTATCCATTTTCCACATTTTGTCCTTTTTTTCTATTTTTGTCCTATTTTTTCAATTTTTTCTGATTTTCTCCTATTTGTAAAAAAAAATTTCTAAAAATAGTTGTTAATTTTAAACGTAGTTTATGATTAGCTTTAGTCAAAATCTAAAGCAGTTCGTACACTAAATTTTTATTTGCTAAAAATATAATTAAAAAAATTTTAAAACATGTATTTTAATCGCCTTGTATAATGATTAGAGAAAGGAGTTGATTAAATTTTTTCCCATTTTTCCGATTTCTATTCCATTTTCTCCATTTTTTTTTTCAATTTTTTTCCCCATTTTTTTCCTAATTTTCACCCATTTTTTTCCCATATTTTTCCATTTTTGATCCCATTTAAGGGATTTAAAGTTAAAGGATTAAAAATTTCTAAAAATAATTGTTAATTTTAAAGGTAGTTTATGATTAGCTTTAGTCAAAATCTAAAGCAGCTCGTGCACTAAATTTTTATTTGCTGAAAATATGACAATAAAAAAATTAAAAAAAAAATTTTAATCGCTTTGTATAATATAAAGAACTTCATTAAATTTTTTCCGATTTTTCCCTATTTTTCCTATTTTCCCTTTTTCCATTTTTTTTCAATTTTTTTACCCAATTTTTTTTTCATTTTCCGATTTTTTCCGACTTTTTCCCATTTTTTTTATTTTTCCCCATTTTTTCCCATTATTCTTTCAATTTTTTCCATTTTTTTATCCAATTTAAGAGATTTAAGATTCCATTGAAGGGATTAAACATTTCTATAAATTGATGTTAATTTTAAACGTAGTATATGATCAGCTTTAACCAAAATCTAAAGCAGTTCATACACTATAACCTGTAAAATTATTATTTTTGCATGAAACTAAAGTACTTGTCTTCGGCTCATGTTGTAACTTTCATCTTCGTGTATAACACTTATTAAAACTAGTAAAAATCTTCCCTCTATACCTATTTATTTATTATCTAGGTGCAGATTTTTTTTACAGGAGATTCGAGTTATTATCAATTATGTTTTGGATATACGCATGATAATTATTCTATTAAAATATTTATTTGTTTATTTTTTGTTGTGATTGGTATGAGTCGTAAATGATAAAATTTAATGTCCTTCCTGTGCGATAGTGACTCATTGATGTAATCAAGCTTTTAATGATTCAACTGGGTTTTTTAAACAAGGTGTACCTTATACACACATATAAAGGGTGAAATTTTTAATTCGTTGATTAGATTTGGTTAAAGCCGAAAAAAAAAATAATTTATATTCATGTAAAAAGCATTTGATTAACGTAATCGGTGTTACCTATTATGAATTTATTTCTTTTCACTTTTTAACAACCAACCGTGAATATTGATTTGCTATAAATTCATTGTCACTTTCATTTAAAACATGTTTTTAATCAATATTTAGTGAACCGTTCCACGCGATTTACTTTCCCCTGGTGATTGTCAAAGGGGTAAAATCCAATAATTGCTTTAAGCTACCTATAGTTTTTAGTATACAGGATGTTGCTGTAAAATAAATTAGAAGAATTGATCAACAAATAGATTTTTGAATAAAAACCATAAAAAATCATAAAATCTAAAAAAAAACATTGAAAAAAAATAATTAAAATACCATAAAACCCACAAAAAAGTAAAATGTAAAACAAAAAATATTAAAGATAATCAAATGCTGTTAAATATACAAAATCAGAATTGCAAAATTTTTTGGAGCTAATTTGATCCTGTTCTCGATGAGAATAAAAATTGAGTGAGTTTTTCCGGTTTTTTTTTTTATCTCAATTGTTATCTTTTTTTCCCATTTCTATATTTTTCCCATTTGTTTCCGATCTTTTCCCTTTTTTTTTCTATTTTTCCACATTATTTTCTCATTTTTCACATTTTTTTTCTACTTTTTTTAATTTTTCTCCCATTTTCCACATTTTCTCCCATTTTTTTGTCTTTTTTTTCTATTTTTTCCATGTTTTTCACAATTTTCCCATATTTTTTCATTTGTTTTCGATCTTTTCCCGCTTTTCTCTATTTTTTATAATTTTTTTACCATTTCCTCATTTTTTCCCTATTTATTTCCTATTTTACCTGTTATTTTACGATTTTCTCCAATTTTTTCCATTTTTTCTATTTTGTTCCTATTTTGTACATTTTCCCAATTTTTGGACTATTTCTCATTTTTTTCTTGTTTTTTTCCATTTTCTTTCACTTCACATTTTATTTAATTTTCCACATTTTTGTCCATATTTTCCTATTTGTTTCAGATCTTTTACCATTTTTTTTCCATTTTTTACATTTGTCCAATTGTTTTCCTATTTTTTTTTTTACTTTTTCCTAATTTTTTGTTGATCTTCCCATTTTTTCCTTATTTTTTCCCATTTTTTCAGTTTTTCCCCATTTTATTTCATTTTTTTTCTATTTTTTCCATTTTCCACATTTTTTCCCATTTGGTTCCGATCTTTTACCATTTTCCAATTTTTCCCATTTTTCCCCAAATTTTTTTCCATTTCCCAATTTTTTTTACCTTTTCCCATTTTTCTCATATTTTTCCATTTAGTTTTTTTCTTTCATTTTATTTCCCATTTATTTTCCACACTTTGGTCCATATTTTCCCATTTGTTTCCGATCCTTTACAATTTTTACCATTGTCTAAATTTTTCCCAATTTTTTTCTATTTTTCCCAATTTTTTTTGTATTTTTTAAAAATTTTTTGTTGATGTTGCCATTTTTTTTCTATTTTTTTTCCATTTTCCACATTTTTTCCCATTTGTTTCCGATCTTTTACCATTTTCCTATTTCCCCATTTTTCCCCAATTTTTTTTGATCTTTTACCATTTGTTTCCTTATTTTTTCCTTGTTTCTCCCATTTTTTTTATTTTTTTTCCCAATTTTGTTTTTTTTTTTAATTTTTTTTCCATTTTCCACATTTTTTTCCATATTTTCTAATTTGTTTCCGATCTTTTATCATTTTCCAATTTGTCCCCATTTTTTCCCCATTTTTTTTTATATTTCTCCATTTTTTTTTTACTTTCCTTATTTTTTTCCTTTTTTCTCCCATTTTCTCCTTTTTTCCATTTTTTTCTTTTTTTTTCAATTTCTTTCTCATTTTTTCCATTTTTCACATTTTTTCCCATTTATTTCCGATCTTTTACCATTACCATTTTTTTACGATTTCCCGTTTTTTGCCAATTTTTTTTTTCTATTTTTCCCTTTTTTTACGAATTTCCCATTTTTTCCCAATTTTTTTCCATTTTTTCCAATTTTCCAAATTTACTCCCATTTTTTTCAACTTTTTCTCATTTTTTCCCATTTTACACATATTTTTCTCCCATTTTTTTTCCCATTTTCCATTTTTTCCCCATTTGTTTCCGATTTTTTAGCATTTTTTTTTAAATTCTCCCATTTTTTTCCCAAATTGTTTTTCTATATTTTTTTTCTTTTTTCCACAATTTTTCCCATTTTTTTTTCGACCTTTTTCCATTTTTTAACGACCTCCCAATTTTTTTCATTTTTTATCCCCATTTTTTTTCCACATTTTTTCACATTTGTTTACGATCTTTTACCATTTTTTTATTACTTTTCTATTTTTCTTATTTTCCACATTATTCCAATTTTTTCCAAAATCTTTCCCATATTTCCCCATTTTTGTCAGATTTTTCCGTTTGGTCCCCGTTTTTTTCAGATTTTAATATAATTGTGCCCTTTTGCCCCTACACCCGCCTATGTGAATGTGAATTCAGCATGTCAAAAATGTTAAAGGTAGCCAGACTATTAAACTTGCCGAATTTATAATGAACTTTTGTTTAACAAAAATAAGCACATCCCTGGGTAGGTGCCTTTTCATACAAAGTACGATAGATACACCTTTTATTTAAAAAAAAAAATAACAATATAGATGTACCCGATCTAACGACTTGAACTAACCAAGACCAACCCTTATTACGAAGAGAGGAGTTCGGAGCTACATTTAACGTCTCGTGTTGTCCCTCGGACTATAGTTATTTGAGGTTGGTAGTACTTTAATGACAAACTAACAAATCTAACCTCAAATAATGAAAAAGACAAAAAGTGATTGTAAGAAAACCGGTTTTATAAGTGCCAATAATCAACTTGGAAAAATCTCTAGATTTATTTAAATGTTTACAGACTCGACAACACCGCACCAATTGCAGGATTTGCAGGTAAAAATTCAACCCAAACAACACAGAAGAACACGTGAGAATGCCGAATCCTGCAAAAAAAGCGCTTGCGCGACTTTTAAATCTCTGCGTGGTTCTTTGCTTGTTGGGAAGGAATGAATTTCGAATTTACAATATTCACGTTCGCGTTCTCGCTCGCGTTATTCGCTCCAAAACTCGCTTACTAGATTGATTAACAATTTGACGTTTAGCACACGGTGTTCAGTCATTTAAAATTTAAAGTGTAATTTGTATTTATTTTTTTAAATATCGTAATTCGGTTTAAAATTTCTGTGAAAAATGTCCGCCGATCAAGAGTTGAATCAGGTTTTAGTGAGAAGACAAGAAATTAACGAAGCTTTGGACAACGGCGACGAAATCAAAATCAAGTACAGGGTTGTTAATGTTTATACGGAGTTTAAAGAATTTACTAGAAAGGAGATTAAGAAATACGAGAATACATTCAAAAAGTAAGTACCTACTTAATATTTTATTTGTTTTATATCTGTTGTAAAAATTGTATATTTTAACAAAGTATACGTAGTGCAAACAAATCAAAATATAAATATAAAGTTGAAAACATTGTTAGGTTAAGTTTAATTTATTATTTATCTAGTTCCGTATTTATATTTTTTCTTAGAAATTTGAAATTTATAAACTTTGTCATACAAAAATATAAATATTGCCAATATATACAACAATAATTAGCAACACTTAATATTATTTCATTTAAAAAAAATGTTTGTTTATATTGAAGTAGAAAATTTTTAAAAAGACTCAATTCACGCTGTGCGGTCTATCAGCAACGTTGCCGATGTTATCACCAAAGAATCTACAAAAAATATTTATTTACTTTAGTTTTTTTTACATCCATGATTAATGTTTTTCAAATTTTTAGTATTTAGTAAGTATTTGATAAAATATTACCTTATAAAGGTTATTTACGTTAAGACGATGACATAATTTAAGTTAAATTGGTAATATTTGATGTTATTAAGTTGTCTATTCTGGGCAGTGTTGCCTAGTAATCTTAATAAAAAATAACAGTCTGACAGCTGTAACTTTCATATTTCATGGAAATAAAGCACAAAGTTAAGTACCACAAATTTAATAACAAAAAATTACTAACAGGTAACCAGTTTCGGTCACTGACCATCATCATGTCTAAAGATACAAATGTTCACAATTAGTTATGTAAAACATTTCAGTTGTTTGTTTATTTTGTTATTTTAATCAAAGTTCGTAAATTAATATTAGAATATCAGAAATATTATTTTTTCCGAAGTTTCACTAATTCCAATCCTTAATAAATACCTCGATATAGTACATAAAAAAAATCTGGAAAAATTTGAAATATTTTAATTATTGGCAACACCGCAGTCCTAATATTGTTCAATATTATCTGTCACTGTCAGTTAGTGTTACCACCAGTGGCGGTTCGTGCTTTAATTTCTAAGAAATATTTATTAAATTAATGGAATTAATTTTCTTCTAAATTGATTAATTTCGGATCAATAATTAAAAATAAATTTATTTCAGTTGTTAAAATTCATCAACATTATTTTTTTTGAACCAAGTAGGGAAAATAGGAAAAAATAAAATGAAATGGGAAAAATTAAGCAAAATAGAGACAAATTGGGAAAATAGAGAAAAATTAAGAAAAGCAAAGGAAATAGGGCAAAATAAAGGAAAATGGGAAAAGAAATGAAAAACGGTGCAAAATAAGAAAAAATTGGGAAAAATAGAAAAAAACAGAGAAAACATGGAAATAGATACAAATAAATACAAATAGGTAAAATGGGGGAAAATAGGGAAAAGCAATAAAATATAAATAAAAATAGGCAAAAAGGGTAAATATAAATAAAGGAGGGAAAGGAGGTAAATCTAAGTAAAAATAGGGAAAAAGGGGTAAATATAAGTAATAATAGGGAAAAGGGTAAATATAAGTAAAAAAGAGGAAAACAGAGAGAAAGGATAAATATAAGTAAAAATGGGGAAAAAGAGGTAAATATAAGTAAAAATAGGGAAAAAGCCAGAGAGAGAGAGATTAATCACCTAAAGAACTTCATTCCTGACGAGGGTTTCCTGACCCTAACAACTTTTTTTGATTTTCTATCTGTGATCTCAAGATCATGTCACGTGATTTTGTTTTCCTGACTGTAAATTTCGGGGGTGGGATTAAACCCTAGTAATTCCCCTTGGCTACGACTTTGTATGTGAATAGTATTTTATAAAAATAAGACAAAACATTAATCGATATATGTTAATATTGCGAATATTTTATTTATTTATATTATTTGAACGTTATCTGGTGCTGACCTAATACGACACTTTATCAAATCAGTAGCATTATTAATAAATAAATTACTGCAGAAAATTTATGATTAGGCGTTCAATAAATTAATATAACGCATAAATTAGATAAACAAGGACGTCATTTTAAGATTCTTGTTATGACTTATTTTATTATTAAAATAAAATCTTCAAGCAACAGCGTAATATATTTTTATGGATTCGTAATTTATGTAGAATGATGATTATAAATAAAAAATATTATATATCATTAACATATTTGAATTCGACATAAGAAATCCTTTAATTTGATCCCCCACATGAATATGTTTATAATAACGGTTAAAAAGTTAGCTCTAGATTGTTTATAATTATGTATGTACTGCTTTAGATTTTAATTATAGTAGCTCGTACACTATTTTTGATATTAACAAGAAAAAAACGCAAATTTTATGGATTATTGTTTATGGACTGGTTTAAATATAACTAAAGTGAATCATCCACTACATTTTTAAAATTATCTACTTTAGAAAAAAAAACATAATAACTCTATTTAATTGTTTTTTTTTCTAGTTTTATTTTGTGTTTATTTTCTAAAAACAGTTGTATGCATACAGTCCAAGTTAAATGGTAAAAATAATTACCGTCTTTATATAGAAATTCTTTCAATCTAGTTGAAGCTACTAAGAAAATATTTAGACATGAAAACGTTAACACTTCGCTTTTTAACTTCGCCGATAACAACGTGTTTCTTGAAAGTACCAGAGATAAACATGCTTTTGGTCTTAATGTAAATATTTGGATTTTAATTATCTGATATCGTTTATTGAACCGATTTAATAATTTCCACTCCATGTTTTTATGTTCATTTCAGAATTTTTTTTTTATAATAATTCTATAAAATAAACTTTTATGCTAATAACGTATTTATTTCAAGGTCGTGAATAAATTTTTATCGATACATTAAAAAATGATCGCCTTTTATATAGGTACAAAACAGGTTGACAATTTATTATATTGACCTTAGCCCTAATATTGACTGCAGCGAATGCCATAAGTTGTTTGAAAGAATATGACCGATACCTTTGATAAACTAATAATGGATCTGTCATCTTCTTCCCGAACACATAAGGTTTTTGTTCTTCTACGGCCATTCAGCTAACAAACCAGTTTTGGAAGTAATTCGCGCTTGGACGCAAACCTCTTTATATACAGGGTGTCTAAATAGTTATAAAAATATTTTAACGTCCCAAAAAATACCCATTTTCGAAAACGATAATTTAATAAAGTCATAATTACCCATTTTCGAAAACGAAAATATTGTAAAATTAAAGGAAATGCTTTGGAAACTTGACAACGTCGCGAAAATAACTATAAAAATATTGATAATCAACAAACAATCTTGAGATTTGGTGAATATTAAATATAAATGACAATGTCGCAAGGGAAATGTTTTAACGTCATTAAAATTTGAAAACTTGACAACGTTGTAAAAATGACATTTTATAATAATATTGATAATTAATAAATAATCTCAGATTTTAGTAAAATTTAAAAAAAATGACAACGTCGCAAAGGAAAAATTTTAACTTCATTAAAATTTGGAAACTTGACAACGTCGTAAAAATTACATTTTATAAAACAAACTATCTTGGATTTAGGGAAAATTTTAAAAATTTGACAACATTGCAAGGAAAATATATTAACGTTATAAATCAAATGTTGGGATAATTTTGGAAACTTTACAATGTCGTAAAATTTATTTTCCACTTTTTTGGAATATTTTAACTAAAAATTTTATATATATTTTCCATACAAATAATAAATTATTGATAAAAACTTAATTAAAAATTTAAATTAAAATACTTTTTTTTTACTACCAATTATTTAAAAAACTGAAACATAATATTTACATACAAATGTATGAAGATAACAAAAATAAATATTCGACCTAGTTGGATGACGAAATGGAAAAACTATTTTAGATGATTAAGAAATAATATTATGTGAAGGTTTTAAAACCATTTTGTGGTAAAATATTTATTTTTATCTTTAATGTTCACATAATTTACCTAAAAGTGAATAAATGCTCCCATTTGTTATTATAAAATGGACTATAAAACTAAAAATTAATAATTTATATTCATAGTATCATTAAGTCACCCTGTATAAAAACTAGAAATAATGTAATTAAATTAAAAAAAAAATAATAGAATTATTTAAGTGTCTTAAATATCGTATGTTAATTTTTTTTCTAAAAATAGATAATCTTAAACGTAGTGTCTGATCCCCTTTAGTTAAATTTAAGGCGATCTATAAAATTATTGTTTTTTTCTTTATTTTAATTTTTAATACGATTTTGGTCAATGTTTACAAAAAAAATGTTATTTTTAAAAGTAGTGTACGTTCGGCTTTAGTTAAAATCTAAAGCGGTCCGTACACTATAACTTTTAAAATTAAAATTACTTCTCTTTATATACACTTGGAAAACTAATTACAACAATCAAAAAAATATGTGACAAATTTATTTAAATCACTCTGTATAAAAAGTAATCAAATAAAAAAAATAGAATTATTTAATTTTCTTTAATATTGTATATAATTTTTTTTCCTATTTAAAAATAGATAATTTTAAACGTAATGTATGATCCACTTTAGTTAAATTTAAAGCAGTCCATAAACTATAATCCATAAAATTATTTTTTTTTCTTGATTTTTATTTAAAAATTATATTTATTCCAATTCCAATAACAGAAAGTGCTTAAAAAATTTCCAGGATTAATTAAACACACGGTAAAATATTTTATTGTTTGGTTTAAACTAAAAATACCATCCCTCGGCATAAACCTGTTAAAGATCAATTCGCTTATAAAAATATTGATTTCGTTTTTAAAAGCGTTCGGCCATCAGAATTTGAAATAAACCAGGAAAAAGTTTATTTTTAGTTTAATTGGGAAATAAAATCGATTTAGGTCGCGATTAAAATTTCGCAAAATGTTTAATTAAATCAAAACATATCCACATTTATATTGGGTGTTTCATTAATAATTTTTCAAATATTCTTAACATTATGTTAACCCCTTAATTCCCAATGATTTGTACGACACTGTATAAATTTAATAATGCTCATTATTTAATAATAATTTAACACGTTAGGTGATTAAATTTAAATTAATTAAATTCGATGAGGCTCCGATGCAGATCGATTCGATACTAGTACCGGAAAGTGAGAGAAATAAAATCTCAAAAATTTCCTTTTTTTTTCTCTCTCGAATTTGTTACTTTTTTGATTGATTTTCTTTATTTTTTCTGTCACAGGTTTCACTCTTTTCGCCGGCCTCAAATTACCCCTCTTTTCACTTAAATTTGTCACTTTGTTGATTTTTTCTTCTCAAGTTCGTCACTCTTTCGACTCAAATTTCCACTTTTTTTTTCTCAAAAAATCCCTCTTTTTCACTTTTTATATCAAAAATTTCCCCTCTTTTGTCTCATATTTGTCACTTTTTTAAATAATTTTCTTTCTTTTTTTTGTCACAAATTCTTATTTTTTCGTCTCAAATTACCCCGCTTCGTCTTAAATTACCCCTCTTTTTTCTCAAATTTGTCACTTTGTTCATTTTTCTTTTTCTCAAATTCGTCAATTTTTCCTCTCAAATTTCCCCTTTTTTATCTTAAATTTCCCTTTTTTTCTCTCTCAAATTTGTCACCATTTTGTCTGAAATTTCTACTTTTTTATCTCAAAAATTTCCCCTCTTTTCTCTCAATTTTTTTCACTTTTTCGTCTCAAATTTCCCCTCTTTTCTCTCAACTTTGTCACTTTTTTGAGATTTTTTTTTTATTTCAAATTTGTCACTTTTTTTTGAGTATTATCTTGAATATCAAATTTCCACTTTTATTTCCCCTGTTTTCTCTCAAATTTTTCGCTTTTTAGTCTCAAATTTGCCCCGTCTCTCAACTTTGTCACTTTTTTGGGTATTTTTTTTATTTCAAATTTGTCACTTTTTTGAGTATTATTTTGAGTCTCAAATTTCCACTTTTTTATCCCCTCTTTTCTCTCAAATTTGTCACTAATTTCGTTTCAAATTTTTCACTTTTTCGTTTCAAATTTCCCCTCTTTTCTCTCAATTTTGTCACATTTTTAAGTAATTTTCCTTTTTGTTAATTTTTCCAAAGTTTGTCACTTTTCGTCACAAATGTTCCCTCTACTCTCAAAAATTTCCTCTTTTTCCTCAATTTTGTCACTTTTTTTAAATAATTTTCTTTTTCGTCTCATGTTTATGTTTAATTGAATCGCAACATACCCACAGTTATACAGGGTGTTGTATTAATGGAAAACAGTATGGAACCCGTTATTGTGTACGACACTGTATAAATTTAGTAATGCTGATTATTTAATAATAATTTAACACTTTTTGTGATTAAATTTAAATTGATTAAATTCGATAAGGCTCCGATGCAGATCCCTTTGATACATGGATTCATTGATTGATGGATTCATAGATTCATTGATTCATGGATGCATTGATTTATTGATTGATAGATTCATGGATGCATTGATTTATTGATTGATAGATTCATGAATTTATTGATTCATTGATTTATTGATTTAAGGATTCATGGATTCAGGGATTAATGGATTCATTGATTGATGGATTCATTGATTTATTGATTGATGGATTCATGAATTTATCGATTCATGGATTTAAGGATTCATGGATTCAGGGATTAATGGATTCATTGATTGAGGGATTGATGGATTCATTGATTTATTGATTGATGGATTCATGAATTTTTTGATTCATGGATTTATTGATTCAAGAATTCATGGATTCATTGATTCATAGATGGAAGGATTCATGCACCTAATCTAACCTAATCTAAGTAATACTAATTTGTCTACTATATATTTTAAATGTATATATAATATTATTAATATCAAAGGTAGAAAGTAATATTAAAAAAATTAAATTATTTAAAACGAATAAAACTTTCCTAAATTTTCATATAAATGACAGATGTTTAATCGGATAAATTATGTGTGTGTGTGTGTGTTTAACGAAAAAAGAAATTCCTCCGGTTTAGGTGAAAGGGTTTCCAATAAATTTAAAATCACCTTCTTCTTCCTGATAAAAATGCATAATACTTTCTCTATAAAAGTTGTGTTCATTCTTATACTTATTATTGTACCGTATACAATGGATGGTAATGGATTTTCTATGAGATATTTTTAAACTCATAGGCGTAGATAGACAGGTAAAAAAATAGCGAAGAAAATTAATGGGGAGAATTTCAAAAAATAAGAACAATTAATTTAGTGTACTAAAATTTATTTTATTTGTCTTGTCACAATATTTTCTTCTTTTCCCCCTTTTTTTCTCATTATGCTGTTTTCTTCATAAATTATCCCTTTTTCAATTTTATTTATAAATTACCCTTTTTTTCAATTTCATTCATGAAAAAAGCCATTTTTTTTTCAAATTTGTATACCTTTTTTTTAAATTCAGTCATTTTTATTTAACACGTTGACTGCCAACTATTAGATATCTTGTTGTTTGACTACTAGTTATCCGATAGTTGGCAGTTAACGTGTTAAGTACTGTTTTCTTCTTTTTACTCAAACATTTCTACTCTTTTCTTTCTTAATTGTGTCACTTTTCTCACTTAAAATTACCCCCACTTTTCTTTCTTATTTTTTGTCACTTTTTTTAGTACTTTTTCCTCCCACTCTTCTTTATTATTTTTGTTACTCTAGGTACTCTTTCCCCTCTTTTCGGGTCAAAAATTACCCACTTTTTTCTACTTTTGCGTCATTTTCTAAAATTTGCAATTTTTTTTATAAATTATATGTTTTTCACTAAATTCCCCCTTTTTTGTTCAATTTTCATAATTATTTTAATTCTCAAATTTGAACTAGTTGGTCTTAAATTTTCACCTCTTTTCTCAAAAATCTCTAGTTTTTAAAATTTTTCAATTTTTTTAAGTAATTTTCTTCTTTTTTTTCGCTTTCAAATTTTTCACTTTCGTCTCAAATTTCCCCTCTTTTCTCTCAAATTTGTCACTTTGTTGAATACATTTTTCTTTTTAAATTTGTCACTCTTTCGTCTCAATTTTCCCCTTTTTATCTCAAAAATTTCCCCTCTTTTCTCTCTTTGTAACTTTTTTAAGTAATTTTTTATCTTTTTTTTTAGTAATTTTTTTTTTTGTCTCAAATTTCGTTTCTATCAAAATTTTCCACTTTACTCTCAATTTTGTCACTTTTTTTTTTCTTAAAAACCCCTTTTTGGTTAAAAAATAAAATGTCAAGCCGATGTTATTTTTAAAAATAGTGTACGATTTGCTTTAGTTAAAATCTAAAGCAGTCCGTACACCATAACTTTTAAAAATTAAATCAAAATGGTAAAATTTTTATTTAAGTCAATGCTGGATAAAAACTAGAAAGAAAGTAATTAAATTAAAAAAAACAAAATTACGTATTTTCTTAAATATTGTAAGTATATGAATGTGAACTTTTTTTTTCATAAGAAATATTATTCTAAAAAATTACATTTATTTTAAACGTTGTGTATGGTCTACTTTAATTAAATTTAAAACAACATACAAACTGCAATACCTAAAATTGTTTTTTTGTTTAATTTTATTTTTAATACGATTTTGGTCATCTGTCAATGTTATTTTTAAAAGCAGTGTACTATGTGATTTATTTAAAATGTAAAGCAGTCCGTACACTACAATTTTTAAAATTACGTATTTTTAATTTAAAAATATTTTATACAAACGTTATTACAAACCGTCAACACCGCTTTTAATGTACCAAAGTATTTGTTTAACCATTGTTGTTGACCCAGTTTTAATATGTAGGTATATGTATTTCAATTACACTCTGTATATTTTAATAATATTATATTATTTAACGAGCTGTAATATAGGTCATAATTCACGCAGATGAAATTTGCAGCACTCGCCTACGGCTCGTGCTGTAATTCATCAAGTGAGTTACGACCATTACTGCAAGTTGAATAGTATATTTTATCTACGACTATAACAATAAATACTAATATGCAAGTATAGAGAAAGAGTTCACAAAATATTAAATGACATTAGAGAGCCACCTTGGTATTCGGTTCGTAAATAGTGTTATAGTAAATTTCAAGAATCTTTTACGTATTGTAGACGACCAATTTAATAATTTGAAAATCTTTTAATTATACATTCCTTTCCACAGTTGTTATAAATTTCTACGCCAATGGCTTTAAAATTTACTGCACACTATTTACATATCGAATTATAGTATATAGTATATAATAGGAGTAGATAAATAATAATATTTAAAATATAAACCCTTCTTTCAAATTTATTTATCTACGCTAATGGTTATTTACCTTATTCGATTCTTAGTTAATGGATTTTCTTTTTTCCTGTGTAGCATTTCCTATTTACACCTCATTAATTTAAATGCTTCGAATTGTTTCGGATCGTCACTTTCGATTTTTTTTTTTTTTCTGTTAGAAAACCGAAATCGTTTGTTGATTTTTTTTATTTATCTGTTACGTATTTCATAAAATTATTGACTTGTGTTTAAAAATCGAAAAAGACAAGGTCGGGTCGGATTAACTGGGTCAGGAGAATTAATTTGTTTTTAGTAGCCCGATTAATTTTGTATGGCGAATAATTTAATCGATGCTGATTTATTCAAAGTATTTTAATTAGTCATTGTACAATTTAAAGATATATTTGTTATTGTTATATTTATTTTTTTGTAAAAGTACAAAAATAATATTAAAAATGCATAAAAAGAATGAATTTTAATTTTAAAAGTTGTAGTGTACGGACTGCTTTAAATTTTAACTAAAGCAGATCACACACTACATTTAAAATTCATCTACTTTTATAATGGAAATTTTATTTATAAACGATATTTAATTAATTCATTCTATTTTTTCTATTTAATTACTTCCTAGTTTTTCTACAGGGTGACTTAAATTAATTCTCACATTTTTTTTTTGATTGTTAATAGTTAATTTTTTTCTAATTTTTTTTCTAAATGCGTATAAAAAAGAATGAATTTTAAAAGTTGTAGTGTACGGACTGCTTTAAATTTTAAATAAAGCAGATCACACACTACATTTAAAATTCATCTACTTTTATAATGGAAATTTTATTTATAAACGATATTTAAAAAAATTAATTCATTCCATTTTTTCTATTTAATTACTTCCTAGTTTTTCTACAGGGTGACTTAAATTAATTCTCACATTTTTTTTTTTGATTGTTAATATTTAATTTTTTTCTAAATTTTTTTCTAAATGCGTATAAAAAAGAATTAATTTTAAAAATTGTAGTGTACGGACTGCTTTAAATTTTAAATAAAGCAGATCATACACTACTTTTAAAAAATTTAGATTTTTTGTTTAATTTTTATGAAGAAATTTAGAAATTCCAAATTTTCTTTTATGTAAAGTTTTTAACGGCTATTTTGAAATTATTGAAATTATTTTTTTTTCAAATTTTAAGAATTTTTGATATTTTTAAAATTTTTGTGAAATGTGACATTTTTTTTGGGTTTTTAAATATTTTGAAAATACTGAAATAATCTTGACATTTTTTTAAATTTTTATGAAGAAATTGAGAAGTTCCTAATCTTTTTTATATAATTTTTTTTATTATTAAAATTGTTGAAATTATTATTTTCAAATTTTCGGAAAAACAGATCATACACTACTTTTAAAAATATATTTAAAAAAAAAATGAGATTATTAATTTTTCACTGAATTTATTTTTTATTGAACTGAAAGTGGACAAATTCGAATAAAAATGAAATTAATTTTAAAAATTGTAGTGTACGGGACTGCTTTAAATTTTAACTAAAACAAATCATACACTACTTTTAAAAATTTTAGATTTTTATTCAAAATTTATAATTTATTTTTTTTTTTATTGAGAAATTCCAATTTTTTTTTGTGGAAAGTCTTTAACGGCCATTTTGAAATTATTGAAATTATTTTTTTTTCAAATTTTAAGAATTTTTGATATTTTTTAAATTTTTGTGAAATGTGACATTTTTTTGGTTTTTTAAATATTTTGAAAATAGTGAAATAATCTTGACATTTTTTTAAATTTATATGAAGAAATTGAGAAATTTCTAATCTTTTTTATATAATTTTTTTTTTATTATTAAAATTGTTGAAATTATTATTTTCAAATTTTCAGAAAAACAGATCATACACTACTTTTAAAAATATATTTAAAAAAAATGAGATTAATAATTTTTCACTGAATTTATTTTTTATTTAACTGAAAGTGGACAAATACGAATAAAATTAAAATTACTTATAATTTTAAAAATTGTAGTATACGGACTGCTTTATTTTTATTATTTTTAAATTAAAGTAGACCATACACTACATTTTTGCATATATTAAAATATATAGTTTTGATAAGAATTAGGGATTTTTCATAACATTTCTTGAATAATAAATTTTCTACATGAGTTATTATTATTAGATAATACTTTTTTTTTTTTTTTTTTTTTTTTTTTTTTTTTTTTTTTTTTTTTTTTTTTTTTTTTTTTTGGCATAGGGAAAGTGCCCATTCAGCCAGCCACAATGATGTTTTTTAGATAATACTTAATTAATATCATTTAAATCTAGCTGAAATCTCATTGATTCATGCACCGCAAGTCTAGTGATTCATAAATTATTCTCCGATCCGTAATATTTGCAAGGAGAAAAGTATAAATATAAAATGAGGAAGTGAAATTTCATCTGTACTGTAATCATGAGTGAACCTAGACCGCACGTAATGCAATTTTATATTTTTAATATACTCGTGTTTATGGTAATTTAATAATTATTTTTTAACATTCATAGAATAAATTGAAATAATATGTATTTATATGTTGATTGATTATATCGTGACTTATCTGGTGAAACTATTAAATAGAAATTACTGGAAAGCATTAAAAAAATTTTATAATTATATTATTTTCATCAATGAATGATTTTAAAAAAGACTCGACGTACGTTTAGCTAACCATATTAGCATCATCAAAAAGAAGTTAATGATATAAAAAAACTAATCAAATAATAAAAATAAAATTCAACAGTAGTGTATGATACGCTTTAGTTAAAATCTAAATTTTCATATTTAAAAACTATTATTTTTATTTGTACTTAGATTTTTCTCAATGAAAAAATTTAAATATAAAATACTAAAAAATGTTAAAAAATAATTTTAGTCACCCTGTATAAGAAATTAATTAAATAGGATTATTTAATTTTTTTAAACATAGTTTATTTATATATCAAATTTCCACTATAAAATTTTCCCTAAAAATAGATATTAATTTTAAGAGTAGTGTGTGATCCACTTTATTTAAATTTAAAGCAGTCCATAAACTACAATCCGTAATATTATTGTTTTTTTATTTATTTTTTTAATACGATTTTGATCATCTGTTAATGTTTAAAAACATAAAATTATTTTTAAAAGTTTAGTTAAAAACTAAATCAATCCGTATATAGTTTAAAATTATTATTTATGCACAAAAATTAAAAATTATTTTTTATTTTATTCGTATTTATCCACTTTTATAACAAAAAAAATTAAAAATTGGTAATCTCATTTTTTTTCTAAATATTCGTCAAATTTTAAAATTATTCATTAGACCCATGAAAAAATTTAAGTATAAAATCAAAAAATATAAGTGTTCAATATTTTGGAAATAATATCAAAAATTTGAAAAAATGTCAAAAAGTTTATAAAATTCCGAAAATTTGTAAAAAATAATTTCAATAATTAAAAAAAAATAAGAATTTCTTTATTTCTTCATAAACAACTTAAAAATTTCAAGAATTTCAGTGTTCAAAAATTTTGAAAAAAAAAAACTTAAAAAATTCCGAAAATTTGTAAAAAAATAATTTCAATAATTTTAAAGAGGCCGTAAATTTTTTTTAAAGTAAAAAAAATAATAAGATTTTTTTTATTTCTTCATAAAAACTTTAAAAAAATACAAAAAAATTTCAAAAATTCTAAATAAAAAACCTTAAAAAATTCCGTAATTTGTGAAAAAATAATTTCAATACTAAGAATGTATTTATTTCGTCATAAATACATTAAAAATATTTTCAAGAATATTTCAGTGTTCAAAAAGTTGGAAAAAGTTCAAAAATTCCAAAAAAAAAAATTAAAACAATTCCGTAAGTTTGTAAAAAAATAAAAATTTTTACTCAATTTCTTCATCAAAATTTCAAGAATTTCATTGTCAAAAATTTGGAAAAAATATCAATAATTTGACAAAATTTGAAAAAATAATAATTTCAATGTTTTTTAATAAAATTTCTACTGTATTAATTTTAAACGTAGTGTATGATTCATATAAATTAAATTTAACTACAATCCATAAAATATTTTTTTTTCATTCCAGAAAATGTAAGGGTTTCGTAATACCCCATTTTTTTCTTATTTTTGATTAAAAAAAAAATATTTATGGGTATTTAACTGTTAAATCTATGCTCCTACTCTCGTAAATTTTTAAAATTTTTAAAAAAACTCGCAAACTTGTTGAACATTTTCTTAAAAATTAAAATAAAAAAAATCGGGGGTAAATCAGGCTCTTAAGGTTTAAGAAGAAAATGTCAGTTATTTTTAAAAATAGTGTACGATCTGCTTTAGTTAAAATCTAAAACAATTAAAATTAAATTAAAAATTTATTTAAGTCACCCTGTATAAAATTAAAAAGAAACTAATTGAATAGAGAAAAATAGAATTATTTAATTTTCTTAAATATCTTTATGTAAAAATTAAGTCATATTAAAAATAGCTAATTTTTGAACGTAGTGTACGATCTACTTTAGTTAAAATCTAAAGCAGTCCATAAACTACAACTATTAAAATTAATTATCGTTAGATGCATTTAGAAAAAAATTATAACGATTAAAAAGTTATGAAAAATTTATTTAAGTCATCCTGTATATAATTAAAAATAAACGAATTGAATAGAGAAAAATGGAAATATTTAATTTTTTTAAATATCTTTATGTAAATATTAAGTCATATTAAAAATAGCTAATTTTTAAACGTAGTGTACGATCTACTTTAGTTAAAATCTAAAGCAGTCCATAAACTACAGTACATAAATATATTGTTTAATTTAATTTTTATACGATTTTGGTCATCTTTTAAGTTATAATAATAATAATAATAATAATAATAATAATAATAATAATAATAATAATAATAATAATAATGATAATATTAATATAAATGGTCGAATCAATTGAAAAATCGCTCGATCAAGTGTTTTACTCGATAAAAGTAGGAAAATAAAAATAAATCAACAAAAAAAAGTTTTTATAAAAACAATGTAACAAAGTTACTTTTATCCGTATTATTTAAAATATAAAAATTAAGTCGCGCACGGCACTGGAGTAAAATTAAATTAAAATTGTGAATAAAAGGCCAGTCGTACCAGTTGAATCGTCGCCAGGCAGATGGAGACACTCTCGTCTCTGCTTCTTAGATGCCGAAGTTCGTATCGAGTAGGGCAATTCAAACCGTTGTCAGGAGCTGCAGAGACAGCCCGAACAGACTTGCTGTGGCCGTCCCAATTGGAACAGCAGTGCAGTCCGTCGACCTTTAGAGACAGGTCAAGTTGAAGCCAACTTCAGTTATATCCGGAGTCCAGAGCCGTCAGTCCGACTACACCACGCCGCCAAGCCAATCGTCCGTTACACACCTTTTCTCCGCCGGATTTTGGTAATAAATAAAAGTTTTGATTTATAAATATTTGTTTTGAGTTTAACATCCAGCAGCTAATACCCAGGTACTCAAACCCAGCAGGGCAAGTAAAGACCGCCCTTCTGGCCGCCAGTGATTTTGGTCGATACCATAACGACCCCTGGAGTATTTCTTTCTCCACTGACGCTGCCCGTGCAGTGGCCTTCACACTTAAAACGGAAGGTGGCGCCCGAGGCAATCCGAAACCTGGACTAAGGCGCCAAAGTGACCCGCAACGACCGAAGTGTCGTCGCAACAAAATAAATAAAAAACATCACGTAAAAACTAATTATATTACATGTAACGATTTCATAAATTTGGAAATCAGGGTAAAGTATTACACGATATTATTTTTGATTTGTTGTATATTAATTGCGCGAAACGTGAGAAAATTACATAGTAAAAGTAACAAGAGTTTTTATTTATTATTAAATAGAACACCATTGTTTTCTTATTATATACAGAATGTTTTTTTTTTATTATATTCAATAACGTTTTTTTTACTATTTAAAAAAAAAACTGCATCGGGGAACAACTGGCAGATATTTATAGAAATAATTCAGTGGCGTGCACCAGACAAATCTCACGTATTCTCATTTTCTGAAATCCTATAGGGCGATTCTATATTGGGTTTAATTTGAATAATAATTTTGGATATATTTACCAAAATATTCTATTTATTTAAATTTATTGACCCTATAAACTTACTTGATAAAAATAAATAATTCATGGATTATCTTTGGGTCAACCACATCCACGTAATTTATTAAATTTCTACACAATCGTTTTTTTTTCCATTTATAAAATTACTTTTTACCGGTTTCCTTTTCAAAAATTTTTATTACAGCCAAAAAATGCAGTATATGGTCTGCTTTAGTTACAATATAAAGTAGTCCGTACACTACAACCTTTAAAAATTTTTTTTATTTATTTCAATTAAATAAAAAAACAAAACGAACTACAAAAAATTTTTATTTAACCGATTTTCGGAAAATAAAAATTGATCATATCATTGAAAATGTAACTTGTAACAATTACATTTTGAAAATTTATGTAAAATCAGGCGTACGCCACTGAAGTTGTCATAGGTTATGTTAAGCTTAACCTGAATTAGATAAAAGGATCATCAGCATACGGTTTTTTTTTTCGAGAATCGCAATGTTGCCAATTGTACTGTAATTAATAGTATTTGTGACATAATTACAATTTGATTAGCGGAATTTATTTTATTAAAGAAAATTATTATTGCTTTTTTTCAGTGGGACAAAACTGCATTATAACTTTTTTTCTAATGGCAAAATTGCACTTTATTCATTTATCCAGTGAGAAATTACACACGAGTTATTTTTTTTTCAAAGTGAAATTTGTGCACTTGACCATTTTTCTTAATGGGAAAATTAATGTTATATGGAAAAATTGCGTGTGATTGTTTTTCTCAAACTTTTTTCTAACGAAGATAAATGCACTTGAGCTTTTAAAAAAATAATTATTTTTTCTTAGAAAGTTTGCACTGCAAAGATTTCTCCAATGCAAAAAATTTTCCCGTGGAAAAACTTTTCTCCTAAGCTATTTTTCCAGTGATAAATTTGCACTCGAGATTTTTCCAGGTGAAAAAAATTGCACTAGAGTAATTTTATAATGAAAAATTTTGTTTCGAATTTATTTGTCATTGATAAAATTAATTTTTTCATGAAAATTACACAACACAGTTATTTTCAATGTAAAAATTGATTTTCAAATTTTTCCTAATCGAATAATTGTACTTGAATTTTCTCCAATGGAAAAATTGCACTTCAATTAATTCTCTTTATTAGGAAAATAGTGTTAGGGCTACTTTAATTATAATCTAAAGCGGTCCATATACTACAAATAGTTGCCAATATTTTTATATAAATTTTTTTAAGGCAAAATTGCACATTATTTTTTTCCAATAGTTATTAGGAAAATAGTGTAAGGGCTACTTTAAGTAAAATCTAAAGCGGCCCATATACTACAAATAGTTGCCAATATTTTTATATAAATTTTTATAAACAATTTCAATTTTTTCATAAAAACTTAAAAAAAAAAATCAAAAATATTAAAAAGGTGCCGAATATTTCAAAATATTTAAAAAACTTGAAAGTTTCAGTATTCAACAAATTCAAGAAAAATTAAAAAATTTAGATGAGTTCAAAAATTTCGAAAAAAAAACTTAAAAAGGCATTCTTAAGTTTCAAAAATTTAAAAGAAATATCAAAAATTCCAAAATGGCCGTTAATGATTAATAAAAACGCTCGAACACGTATTTTTTTTTACTTATCTAGATATCTACTGGTATAAAAGTTTCGGTATTTAAATAAACCATCTTCAGGTGACAACCACCCTTTATTTTTTTTTAAATATCAAAAAACTTTATTTGAAAGGTTATAAAAATCTATAACTATTAACATTATTAAAAATATGTAAATATAAAAAAACCTCCAGACGCTTTTTTTTTATCTTGTAACTAAAAATGTTATTATAGTAGGACGACGTCAAAATTGTGAAACTTGATAACAGATACACATTGTCATTCTGTATACGGGTTACAGGATGTCCGTTCTAATATGAAAACGATGATCTAATTCAAAAATATATACAGGGTCTTCCAACCATATTATTTTCATTAATGTCTTTAGTTATTTTTAAGATTTTTAAACTAGATAAAAAAAATCCTCTTATTATGATTTTTTTAAAAATGATGACATAAATGAGATAAATGCTAACATTGTTGCCAACGCAGACAAAGTTTCGGAAAATTAAGAAAATATTGTAAAGCGGTATTTTTGAAATTTGAAAACTAGATTTTATTTTGTACCAATTAATTTTTTTTTCTGTCATTAGGTTCGATTTTGGACAGTTAATTAACTTCTGTAAAAATAAACTAGGTTTTATTTTGTAGCTAATTAATTTTTTATCATTAGGCTCGATTTTGGACAGTTAATTAACTTCTGTAAAAATAAACTAGGTTTTATTTTGTACCTAATTAATTTTTTATCATTAGGCTCAATTTTGAAGAGTTGATTAACTCTTGCAGAAACAAATTAGGTTTTATTTTGTACTTAATTAATTTATTTTGTTCATTAAGTTCGATTTTGGTGAGTTAATTAACTTCTGTAAAAATAAACTAGGTTTTATTTTGTAGCTAATTAATTTTTTTTCGGTTATTAGGCTCGATTTTGGACAGTTAATTAACCTCTGTTAAAATAAACTAGGTTTTATTTTGTACCTAATTAATTTTTTTGTTTGTTAAACTCGATTTTGGTGAATTAATTAACTTCTGTATGAATAAAATAGGTTTTATTTTGTACCTAATTAATTTTTTTGTCATTAGACTCGATTTTGGTGAGTTAATTAACTTCTGTATAAATAAACTAGGTTTTGTTTTGTACCTAATTAATTTTTGTTTCCGTCATTACGGTCGATTTCGGACACTTAATTAATTTCTGTAGAAACAAATCAGGTTTTATTTTGTACCTAATTATTTTTTTTTGCTCATTAGGCCTATAATTTTGGAGAGAGATGTCTTGTACTTAAATAATTTTTTTTGGGGACTCCAGAATTGTTGAAAAAAAAAAGATATTATTTTAATTATAAGTCGTCCTCGGAAGTAAATCTTTCAATTTTTATTGCAACTAATAACCAATAATTAAAAAGCATATAAAAGTCAATTGAAAAAAATTACATAATACGAAATTGTTGCTTATAAATTGTCTATAATTTGTCCGATTGAATCGTACTATATTTAGCTGTTATATATTCAATAATCGCGTTTATGTAACATTCATCGTTTAATTGAAAAGAAATTGTTAAAACGGGGACATGTGCAATCAATTAGATCTTTGGTATTGTTAAAAAGTTTTCACACTAAAAACTTATTAAATTGTTATACACGATTAAACTATTCCTAGATGGTATTGAATTTTTTTTTACTTTTAGTTTCAACAGAAGTGGTATTGACTTTTGATTTTTAATCACACTATATATTTTTGAAATGTGTATAATTTTCGGAATTCATGGATACCATGCAAGTTATATTTTAATATCTAAACATTTTTGACCGTTAATTATAAAAAAATAAATAAAAAAATGGAACTATTCTTGTATTCAAAAAATTGTTTTTAAGTTTACAACTTTTTAATTCATCATTTAATAAGTATTTAGCAAATTTTTTTCATAAATGACAATTATTGTCCCATTTACAATATTTTTTTTGTTTTGGAGAAGCTTGTGTACTAAAAGCTACGGACAGGTATATAAATCGTTAGTCTAAATTATTTCTGCATCTTTTAATGATCATAAAACAAAATTATTAACATGTGGCTTTATTATTTGAACTTGACATAAGCACGTGTTTACCACACGCCGCTATTTGCTATTTTAATTGCTTTAAAATTAAATACATTGAGAGGGTTTTTATAACCAATATATATATTGAAAATCTAACAAAAAAAAATTTGTCAGTATCTTTAAAATTAAAAAACAACTTGTCAAGTATACTACATTTTTTTCACAATTGATTTAAAAAAAAAAACAATATAAAGAAAAAGGAATATAGCTATCCCTGCCTCTTTAGGCGTCACCAAAACTTATCTGTGTTCGCTTTATTGGTCATTGGTCATTAATTAGGGAAGGGGTTTGTGGTCATATTTAGTACCAAGGTGCTAGAGGGCCGATTAATATATGTTCAAAAGTTGACCCACTTTGTAATATTTAAGATTATAACAATTATCGCCCCCTTGTGAGCAGCCAAGGAAGACTAGGAGAAAAAGTAAAAATTGCATCTCAATCCTGCAAAATAAATTTCAACTTTGGGTTTTTTATGTCCTGATCTTCGTTTATTATGAATTTCTTGTATTATTCATTTTCCTCTTTCCTGTATTTATCCTGATGTTTTTTTTTTCAAAATTGTTTCTAACATGCAACTATCACTTATTTTTATCCACCGAGATCGTTTTAGTCCTGGTGGTTGATGATTTTAAGTGTTATTTTTACTTTTGTACTTTCTGAAATATTTTTGTTATTAGTCATTTTTCTATTGACAAAAGATTTACATGGGCTACAAATAAAATATCATTTCTTAACTATTCAAATTACTTATTGCAAAACCCTTATTTAAACTTATATTCTCAAATCATAAATGAAAACCTCAAAATCATGTACTACAATAACATTTATTAAATTTTTTTTTTCTCTTTAAGACAACTAGTTTCGGTTAAATAACCATCTTCAGACCAAGAGATTAACAGGAATTAAATGTTAAATAAAAATTAGCATATTGTAACAGGGTGTGCTGCTACTAATTGATAGGATAGTAAAAAATTGGGCATATCCCAAAAGAGCACAATTTTCAGGTCAAATTTATAATCCTTTTTAACAACCTTTTTCCATAGCCGAAAAGAGCACAAACTAAGATGAATTAAGAAATTTATATCAAATTAGGAAGATTGCTTTTAAAAAAATTAGAAAGTAATGATGAAATTACTCTGACAAGAAATGACATTAAATGCATAAGGAAAAATATTTATTACTCTCGTCGAAAAACATTGCCTGCTCTGCCGAAGACAATTAAAGAAGTCCACCAAGCCTTAAATGTTTTGAAACCAAAAATGTATATGTATATGTATAAACCCAGGTGGGTAAAAACACTAATTAAAGTAAAACATAATTAAAATAAAAATTGAGTGGTAAAAGGGAGTTGTTAAGCTCAGTCACAGTCCAGTTTTTTCTGAACGCCCTAAAGGCGTCCCATTGTGACTAAGTTCACAACCCCAATTTACCACTCAATTTTTATTTTAATTAGTGTTTTTATCCACCTATGTTTAATTTTTTTACTTTTTCATGTACCCCTTTCCCTCATTACTATCCTACCTCCTCCTTTACTTAGTAGCAGCACACCCTGTTATAATATGCTAATTTTTATTTAAAATTTAATTCCTGTTAATCTCTTGGCCTGAAGATGGTTATTTAACCGAAACTAGTTGTCTTTCAGAAAAAAATTTTTAATAAATGTTATTGTGGTACATGATTTTGGGGTTTTCATTTATGATTAACATTTGAGATATGGATAACTTATTTGATTTATATTATCAACTTATTTACATGATTTTCTTTGTAATAACAGATTAATTAATCCATCAAAAGCCATATTTTCTTATACGTTAAGTTTTAAAGGCTACTAATAGGGTACCTACCCGTTAATTTCCAAAATTTAGAACGTCAAATTAACACATTTTTAACATATTTCTGTTTGCGGAATAGATTTTTGCGGTATAAATGAACTAATACGTTATATTTTTAACGTCCATTAAATTTTAACATATTCGTTATAGAATTACCACTAAACACTTCAAAATGTAAGCGGGTAAATGCGGTTATTTTGGAATTTTGGGCAAAGTTGCGGGTATTTTGATTTTTTGTTATTGGCAAACTGGTTGAGTAGCACCATTGGACAATATTTGTGACCAACTTCAGTACAATCAAAAATTCATCGTAAACAACCCTGCACCCCACTAATGGAGCTAAGACTTGTATAGACATGGTACTCGTCAAAGTACTCGAAATTTTCGAGTACTGAGTATCGTCAAAATTAAAGTACTCACGAGTACCTACTACTGAGTACTTGTAATACTCAATACAATTTACTCGAATACTGTATATTTATTTTCATAGGTTATGGTGTTATTTCCCTTTACTCTTTGACAAGACATTTTTGGACTTTAAATTCTTTATGCCAATACTAATAATTGAGTTGTTTAATATATGAAATTTTAGGCTAAATGACCACTGTAATTTTAATTATCATTATTCATAAAGTAAATAACCGTATTATTGTTTATACTTTATTATGAAAATAATATAAATCAAAACTAGGCTAAAAGTAAAATTAATTTAAACTAAAAATAATATACTATATACCTTTAAGTACCTACATAAAAACAATAGAGAAAAATAAATATAAATAAATATTTGTATCATGGTTAAAAGTTTAGGATCATCACTGGTATTTTTAAAAACTTATTTTTAACTGTGATTTGACAAACAATAAATGTCATGGAATAAATATTTTTACTTATATTCTATTAAAAAAAAAATAATTATAAGGCCTCTAGTTCCATATGGAAAACTTAATATTTACTATAAAATTTATAAATCAAATTATCACATCAAGAATTTCTCTACAGTTCCTTTAACTAATAATTGCCAATTGTTATAATAATATGCAATATTTATTATTATCGTTTCTCAGATATTTATTAAATTAAAACGAAATTAGAATTATTTTAAGAAACATATAAATTTTATATTTTTTCTAATCAACAAAAAACAAATTATGGATATTTCCAATATTGCCGAACAAATGTTATAGTGTTTGGACATACCAAATTAATACTACTAGGGGTCTATTCAGTAAAAATTTGGTTAAATTTAACCCTAGGTTATAAAAAAAACCGGAGGTTATTTTCAATTTTATATTCTGCATGGCATATTTCAATATAAAATTGAAAATAACCTCCGGTTATTTTTATAACCTGAATAGACGGCGGAAAATCTGCAGGCGGATTTTTTGTATTCAATTCAATTGGTCGATTTCACAAATTAATACGAAATCGACAATTCACTTGCAGAATTCGTCTTAACTTATTAAACCTCAGAGGTTGGCCCAGACATAATTTATTTCTCATTTTTCTATTATCCCAATTTGTTTCTTTAACTACCTTATTCTAATCTTTTGAAGCACTTTTAGTGTTTCTTAGACTCATTAAATATTTTTGAAGATTACGAACTGATTCAAAGTCTGGCAAAGTTAGATACTTATTTAGACTCGTTCTCACTATTCTAAACCTATTTATGATCTTTTAAAAATATTACCACTCTTTCAAATATCCATAAAGAATTTCTTTAGCTCATTCAGACAATTATAAATATATTCTGACTACCTTAAGTGTATACAAAAGTTGAATTTTGGGAAACGATAGAGTCAACCGATTCGCTCAAAATAAATCTTAGACTCCGCCAAAGAGTACCTTTTTCTCTTTTTAACTCCAAAATTGACATGAAGTATCTAAAAGTGTGACGAGAGGAAAATGAAACTATGGAAGGGATCACGCTCTTGACTTATGTCAATTTTGGAATCAAAGATACTCTTGTGTACATTCTAGATTTATTTTGAGCGAATTTGTTGAGTAAAAACGATTATCGTTCCCAAAACAATTTTGTACATAAAAGTATATATCCAATTTGTAAACCGGGACTTGTAATTTCTTAGATTTATTAAATATTCCCAAGCTTCTCGGTAACTGATTTAAAGTAGATTTAATTCTTTCGAATACTCGTTTACACTATTCTAAACATTGTCATACTCTTTTAAAAGTATTATCAGACTCAAAAACAAATAGAGTAAGTGTCCACTTCCCCATAAAGCATTATAATGGCGGAGGGATGCCTCCACCTTTTGGCAACCAAGTTGTACTTGGTAAATCGCGTTTACAGGATTTTATCCTATTAAACGGACTGCCATACGATAGATGTCGTGACTATCCATTATTTTGGTATTTTCAGACTCTTTAAAACGTTACAGAGCTGCTTATGAATGTTGTAGATTTTTTTTAGCTCATTCAAATATATTCTGACCACTTTAATGTATTTAAAAGTTTTACACAATTTTAAAAAATGTGGAAAATGACAAGAGAATGACAAAAAACCGTCAAAAATAGCAAAAGAATGTCAAAAAATGTAAATAAATGGCACAAAATTAAAAAATGATAAAATATGTCAAAAGAATTCATAAAGTTGTCTTCATAAAAAAGTAAAAAAACTCAAAAATTTTAAATAACTTCGAAAATTTCAAAAAATTGTCAAAAAGTGCCACAAGAAAGTTAGTAATTCTAAAAAATGCCAACAAAATAGCAAAATGTCAGAAAATGGCAAAATAATGTCAAAAAATGTAAATAAATGACAAATTATATCCAAAATAATGCCATAAAGTGTCAAAAAATTGTTATGAAATACCAAAGTAAAAAAAACTCCAAGAATTTGAATAACTTCAAAAATTTCAAAAAAATTGTCAAAAAATGTGACAAAAACATTAAAATTTTAAAAAAATGTCAACAAAATAGCAAAAGAATATCAAAAAATGTAAATAAATGACAAAACAATGTGACAAAATGTCAAAAATCCTCAAAAAACATTAAAAAATTTAGAAAACCAAAGATAAACTAAAACTTGATAATTTTTTAGACCCGATGCAATTTTTTCCAATTCATTATAAAATTATTTTGATTATTTTAAAGGCTCTTCAAAGTGCCCAAAATTGACTCGAAAACTATCATTTATTCTTGGTATTCTACCAACAAAATATTTTCGAATCTTGCAAAAACAAAAACGTTAAAAATTCTAAAAAATGACAATAAAATAGCAAAATAATGTCAAATTATATCCAAAAAATTTCATAAAATGTCAAAAATTGTTATAAATTATCAAAATAAAAAAAAAACTTCAAAGAATTTTAAATTAACTTCGAAAACACAATCTAAATGTTTTAAATTATCCCAAGAGTATCTTAAATTTTCTGAAATTCAGACTATCTCAGACTCTTTTAAAAATCGTTTTTTTAAATTGCCTGAGACTTTCTCAGACTCTTTTAATTCATTTTAGAGTATCTTAAATAGCTTAAGGCTCTTTCAGAACTTTCTTAAGACTCTTTTTGTAAACCATTTCAGAATATCTTAAATTGCCTGACGTTCTCCTAATACTTTCTTAGAACCTTTTAAATAATTTCAAAGCATCTCAAATTGTCTGAGGCTCTCTCGTACTTTCTTAGGCTTTTTTAAAACACTTCAGAGTATCTTAAATTGCCTGATGTTTTCCCAGGCTTTCTTAGACTCCTTTAAATCATTTCTGAGTATCCTATATTGCCTGAGACTATCCCAGACACTCTTAAGCTTTTTTAAATCATTTCAGAATAGTTTAATACTATCTTATAATCTTTTAAATCGTTTTAGAGTATCTCAAATTGTCTGAGGATCTCTTGGATTTTCTTATGCTCGTTTCAATCACTTCAGAGTATCTTAAATTGCCTGAGGTTCCTCCCAGATTTTCTTAGACTCTTTCTTAGAATGCTTTAAAAATTTCTGAGTATCTTCTAAATTGCCTGAGGCTCTTTCAGACTTTCTTAAGACACTCTTAAGCTCGTTTAAATCATTTCAGTATATCTTAAATTGCTTGAGGTTCTTTCAGATTTTCTTTCAAATCATTATAAAACATATTCTGGCTCTTTTAAATATTTTTTTTTGGAATATTTTAAACTGTCTGAGATTCTTTTAAGATTTTTATAATAATGCTTTACTTCCTTATTGGTGAACCCCAGAAGCTAATAATTATTTAACTACAAATGAATAAGGCAGTAAATTTATCTAATGAGGAATTTATCAAAGTAAATATGACAAGATACAAATGTTATCTATTAGTCTAGAAATTTATCCAAGAATTTGAAACTTAATCGATAAAATATAGTGATCAACGATAATAAAAATTTTGCATATTTTTGTATAATTATTTATAATAAATATTCCTATGTTACCTCATCATTTGTCTAAAATCATCTAATTTATAAACGCTATTAGATAACCTACCGAAAGCGTTAACTAAAGAAACAATTTCGTTCCTATGCAATTGAAATTCTTTCTTATTATGAGAATCCAACGACATATTATCTATAACGGCATCGAATTTTCCGCTAAAAAGTATCTTCAAAGCGGTACCCAATCCTTGCGTTTGTAATTTACCCCATAAACGACATTTATCACATCCTACGCAATCCATGATTCTAGTTATGTTCCTGAAGTGTTGTTTGAATTCGTATTTGAGTTTTTGCGCTTGTTCGACGTTTCTAAACATTGTCGTTTCGTCGAAGTGATCGGGAAAGGATTTTATTACTTTTAATAGGTCTTTGATAGCCATTTGTGTGTCCCAGTCGTTTGACTCGTTACCTAAAAAATAAATAATAGTTATTTATGTAACAAGGGTATAAATAAATTTTCGTTTTATTTGGGTATTTATTATTGTAAACAACGTCCTAATCCTTCAGATAGGAAGATGAAATGTTCGCGGGTCTATAGCCGTCTGCAACATCACTTATTGGGAAAATTTCATAGTCTACCCCTACATACTATGTACTAAATGTTTCCTTTTTTACCGTTTTCTTCTTTTTTCAATTTTTTTTATCTTTATCCTTCTTTTTGCTTTTTTGTCCATTTTTCTTTCACTTTCTCCCCGCTTTCTTCACCATTTTACCTACTTTTTCCACTTATTTCACTCTTACTTCCCCCTTATTTACCCATTTCACTCTACCTTGATTTAATTTTGCCTAGTCTATGATAAGACAAAGTTTTCATTTTCCCCCCTTTACCCTCGCTTTTTTCTTCTTTTCCCATTTTTTTCCTTTCTTTTTCTTGCTTTTAATTTTTAATTTTCTTCCTCTTTTATTACTTTTCTCACTTTTTTCCCATTTTTGATCAAATTTAGCCTACCCCCATCAAAGTCTACCGTGAGCAAAATTTTTCATTTTCCTCCTTTATCCTCGCTTTTTTCTCTCACTTTTTATTCACCTTCTTTCTCAATTTTCCCCGCTTTTTAATCATTTCTTCCTCATTTTTTTCATTTTTTTACCCTTTTCCACTTATTTCCATATTTTTTTAATGTTTTTCTCCTTTAACTCTACCTTGACCAAATTTAGTCTACCCCCATTAAAGCTATAGTCTACCATGTGCAAATATTTTCATTTTTCCTCCTTTATCCTGGCTTTTTTTCTTCTTTTTCATCTTTTTCAATGTTTTTCTTCCTTTTATTTTATCTCTCACTTTTTGTTCCCCTTCTTTCTCAATTCCACCCATTTTTAACACGTTTCCCCCCCTTGTTTTCACTTATTTCCACATTTTTTAATTTTCGTTCCTCTTTTTTCCCATTTTACTCTACCTCGGCCAAATTTAGTCTATTACGAGCAAATTTAGTCTACCACCACTAAAATTACTCGATCCTGAACTAATTTTTCATTTTCCCCCATTTATCCTCGCTTTCTTCTCCTTTTCCCCCTTTTGTCCATTTTTTTACAATTTTTTTCACCTTTACCCCTCTTTTTTCTTCTTTTTCCATTTTTTTCTTACTTTCATCCCCTCTTTTAACATTTCTTCGCCTTTTTCTTAATTTTTCAACTTTTTTCACTCTTCTCTACCCATTTTACTTTACCTCTACCAAATTTAGTCTACACCCCACCAAAGTTATTCTACCCTGTGTTAAATTTTTCCCTATTTAATCGCCGCGTTTTTCTCCTTTTTCTCCACCCTTTTTATTTGTTTTTCGCTTTCTTTTTCTTTTTTCCCATTTTTTCACTTTTGTCCCTCTTTGTTCTTATTCTTTTCCATTCTCTCACTTTTTATTCTCCTTATTTTTCTATTTTCCCCCTTTTTTCACTTTTTTCTTCTTTTTTTTTAAACTTTTTTCTCCTTTTTCTCACTTTTTTCCCCATTTTACTCTACCTTGACCAAATTTAGTCTACCTCCCACCAAAGTTACTCTAACCTGTGCTAAAATTTTCATTTTCTCTCTTTAATCGCCGCTTTTGTTCTCTTTTTTCTCCATTATTTTTACTTGTTTTTCCCCTTCTTTCCCTCTTTTTTTCCAATTTTTTTACCCCTGTCCCCTTTTTTTCTTCATATTTTGTTCCATTCTCTCACTTTTTCATTAATCTTATTTTTTATTTCCTCCCTTTTTTCACTTTTTTTTCTTTTCTTAACTATTTTTCTCTTTTTTACTCATATTTTTCAACATGTTCTACTCTTTTTTCCCCATTTTACTCTACCTTCACCAAATTTAGTCTACCCTGAGTAAATTTATTCTGCCCTCACCAAAGTTACTTTACACTATACGCAAAATTTTTCATTTCCTGGCTTTTTTCATTTTTATTCCGCTTTTTTCTTCTTTTATACTTTCTTTTTTCATCATTTTTCCACTTTTTTCAGTCTTCTTTCCTCCTTTTTCCCATTTTTTCAGTCTTCTTTCCTCGTTTTTCCTATTTTTTTTCTCACTTTACTTTACCTTGACCAAATACTTACTACCAAATTTAGTCTAACACCACCAAAGTGACTCTGCCCCCACCAAAGTGACTACCTCCACCAAAATGACTCTACCCCAGTTAAAATTATTCTACCCCCCACCAAAATTACTCTACCCTGAGCTAGTTTAGTTCAAGTTTGCGAAAAATTAAGAATTTTTTTTACGATTAAAACAATTTAAGTCGTAAAAACTTGTCTCACCTGTATAAAACTCTTCGCTTTCCAAATACGGAGCTGCCTTGGCTAGAGCTCGCAATTCCACCAAATAAATAAAATAAAGATTTCTCAACCAATTGGGTCCCTCTTCGTTGGTAGTTTCTGGCGAAAATCTCTTTTGGAACTCGATCAAATTCGGACCCCAGTTACTCATCGGTTTACCCAAACCCAAACTGTTATCCTTTGATAATAAATAATTGGCGCATAAATGGGTATTGATGCTGGCGTGTAAACCTGATATTGATCTGTAGAATACTCTTTCTTCTAGACATAATTCGTTTAGTTTGTTGCTTTGGATGTACGGGTTAAAGTTGAAGGATTTTTTCGGTCTAAAGCAGTTTTCTAGATAGATGCTTTTCCATATTCGGTGTGCGGAATCGCCTGAATAACTAAAAATATAGGAAAAGGTCAAAAGAATTTTTTTTTTAGCGAGTTTTAAAAATAATTTTTGTGTCACCAGATTTAGTGATATTTAGCAATGATGCTTTAATATGTAATAAATTGCTTACCCTGTATATCTTTCGGGATTAAGTAACAAATCCACGTACTCGGCCTCTTCATCACTTTCATCTATATCACAAAAATTATCGGTGGCATCATCATAAGCCTCCCAAAGTTCCATGTCTTTTTGTAATTTCTCAGGAATAGTCTTATTTAAATAATCTATAAACAACAATAATAATTTTTTATACCTTATAATATAAATTATTCTTATTTTTAACTAACCTAAATCGTTGTGATGTGCTGTACAGTCTTCGTTTGCTTCTTTGGAATATTTGCTGCTGGGATGCGGTCCAGCCGGTTGACGTTTCGGTTTGTCGCCGCCTTTTAGTCCATCTGGAATATCTTCCGGTGGACACGCCTTTATGTGACAATCTTTCATTGCGCATTTGCTGTCATCTGTCCAAAAGGGGCACGGTCTTTTCAAGTTCACCTTTAAAAATATAAGATTTATTTAACAAAAGAAAAAAAAAACAAGTCACAATTGAACAAAAAAATCATTTTATTAGCGAAAAAAAGTCCAAAATCCAAGCATTTTATCGATAAAAATAGCTCGGGAGTATTTTTTTCTAGAAAAAAGCCTGAGAGATAAACATGTTACAGATAAAATTAGTTCCGAGATGCATTTTATCGGAAATAAACCACAAGAGGTAAAAAAAGCTTCAATGTGATTTATTTTATTGCAGATAAAACCCTGAAAATAATGCATTTTTTTGGAGAAAAAGACCCAAAAGCGAAGCATTTTATCGATAAAAATAGCTGGGAGGAAAAAATCTGAGAACGAAGCATATTATAGAGATGCATTTTACCACGAAGAAAAAAAATCGAGAGCGAAGCATTTTATCGATTATGTTATCATTTTATAGAGAAAAAAGCCTCAAAAGTATATTATCCAGAAAAAAGGTTGCATTTTACAAGAGAATAGATCAAAAGCAAAGAAAAAATGAACAAAAAAAGTCCAAGAGAAAGGCATTTTATCAATTAAAAAAGCTCTCCACTGAGACGTTTTATCGAAAAAAAAGCACATGAATGAGAAAAATGTGGCTTAAAATATTTTCCAAAAAAAAAATCCCGAGAGGTAGGCTTTATTGAAAAAAAAAGGAAAAAAATTACGCTTCGGGTGTAAAAGAAATTTATAATTAAAAAAGCTGGAGTGTTTTTTTTTTGGCAAGATAAAATAAGGAGCATGCATTTTATCGAAGAAAAAGCACAAAAACGATGCATTTTAAAAGAGAAAAAACCGCCAGAGCGAGAAAATTTATCGGTAAGAAAATTTTCAGAGTGATTCATTTTATCAACAATTTATTAGTAAAAAAAGCTTCAGAACGATACCCCCACAATAGAATAATGGTGGCCAATTTTTTCCATGTTCTCCATTGACAGCTGTCTAACAAATACTAAACAAACTTAAACTTTATAAGGTTGGTACTTTCCATAGTAATTTTTTCAAACAACCGCCATCTATACGCCAGTTCGGGTATTTTTGGGATTATTCTTGTGAGTAGAAGAAAATTTGTAGATGGGAAACGAAATGTAAGCAAATTTCATTGCAAAAATTTATATTTTGAAGAGTGGCATAATTTATAAGTGATTTTTATTATTTTATAAGTAGATAATTGTGCAAATTTTATAAAATGAAAGACAATTTTTTAATACAAAATTAAATCCAGGTGAACAAATATCGAAAATAGAAAATAAAATTAGTCATGTAAAACTACGAATTTGTCGTTTTATCAGACAATTTAATTTGTCCACTTAAATTTTTATTATCTGTTTTAAAATTTTTACCAATATATTATCTTTAAACTACGCGATTATATAATATTTTAAAAATGAAAAAAAATAATTTTTAAAATTAATATTAGGGTATTTGATTGGTACTATACCTTAAAAAATTTGAAATAATCTTTAGCCATTAAACTTTGTAATCTAGCATATATTTTAACATTATTAAAATGGTTTACTGTTTCAATAGTGCTAATACAATCTTCTATTTTACCAGCTAAAAACAAATAACCATCTGTTTTACAATGAACAACATATAAATATATAATGAACATACAACCATTGTGTTTGGTCATCTCGCATTCACTGACTGTTTTTTTTTTTTCATACAATACATATAATAAAATTACCTAAATGTAATTAAATCACATAAAACCTTATCAACAGAAATTGTTGGAATAATATGTCGAATTAAACATTTAAATCAAAAAGGGGGAAGGTACCAACAGAATTATTTCCACCTGTGATAAATTATTTATCAATGTAAATTGGAAATTAATTTAAATCCATTTCAAAAATTATAAATTCTCTTTTATAAATGATAAGAATGGATTAAGAAAAGTTTTAGTAATTTATTGATCTTATCTAATATAAGGATAGAAAAAAATGATAAACAACAACTTAATATTTAGAAAATAAATATATCTTTCCTATAAATCAATCAAAATTTTGAAAATCTCATTGTCAGGATCAATTTAAAATATTAAGAATAATCTAAACTAAAAATATTACACGGGGTAAAATCATATGATGTTTTTAGTACTTCGGCCCGAAACAATAAACACAAGAACTGTACGCAAAACGAAATTTATAGACATTTTATTATTTTAAACAGACGTAATCAGACTGACATTTTTCATTAGCTACTGAAAAAGTATTGTGTAGTATAACAAAAGTGACCTGCAAAAAAAATTGATTTTATTATACATTTTTATTGAAATTTTTAGGGTCCTGCTTCCTATTTTTTTTTTAACTTTTCCCATCTTTCCCCATTATATACGACTTTTTTTTGTTTTTTTCTTTTTCCGATTTTTTATGATTTACTCACGTTTTTCGATCTTTCCCGATATTATCCCTTTTCTTTTCATTTGTTCCAGATTATTCCAGTTTTTTTGCGGTTTATGACAGTTTTTTTTAAGATTTTTCATGATTATTTAAGATGTTTTACGATTATTTAGCACTATTTACGACTTTTGCTAGTTTTTTTACGAATGTTTTACGGTTTTTTTTATAGGTTTTTACGATTATTTACCATTTTTTACGGTCTTTTACCATTTTTTTACGATTTTTTAGGTATTTTTCACGGTTTTTTTAAGATTTGTCCATTTTTTCTTTCTCGATTTTTTAAATTATTTACCAAATTTTACTTTTTACCAGTTTTTTTCGATTGTTTTACGGTTTTTTAAGATTATTCCATTTTTTTTCCTTTCTCAATTTTTTTAAATTTTTTACGGATTCTGCCTGTTTTTTAAAGGTTTTTTTTACAATTTTCTTACGATTTTTTTAATTTTTTTCTTTCTCAATTTTTTAAATTATTTACGAAATTTTACGAGTTTTTGCCTGTTTTTTACGATTTTTTACGTTTTTTCTGTCTTCTTTAATTTTTATATTATTTACAAAATTTTACGACTTTTTGCATGTTTTTTACGATTTTTTTTACAATTTATTACGAATTTTATCTCTTTCTTTATTTTACGACTTTTTGCCTGTTTTTTACGATTTTTTCTTACTCAATTTTTTTAAATTATTTACGAAATTTACGACACTTTGCCTGTTTTTACGATTTTTCCATTATTTTTTTCTCTCTCTTAATTTTACGACTTTTTCACGATTTTTTCCATTATTTTTTTTCTTTTTAAGCAAAAAAAAATTTTTCCAAATTTTTTTTATGATTTCAATCCTTCCGGTCCGGACCGAAGTAATTCTTTGGAATCAATGAGAATAATCAATTTCTTTTACAATTATTTAAACAATATGCATGTATGAATAGAAAAAGGTTCAAGTTTAAAATTATTACATCTGGATTTACCACTTGCTGAAGAGGGCCCATTTTTATCTATGATGAAGTAAATTATAATTATAAACTAGGTCTAGGGTCTCTAATTCTGTAAATCCGGCACTGCATCAGGGGTACCATAAGGAACTGTCCTATTTTTATTTGCTAATGTACACATTTCTTACTGATAAAAGTTATTTTTAGTTAAAACATTGAATTTATTATGAAATTTATCTCATTTATAGATAATATATAATAATAATAAAAATTTCAGCTTGAATTTTTTAAAAGATTATACATTTGCAGTCCCAGTACATGAGATATCTAATTTATGGAGTTTAATAACGTCGTAAAAAAAAATTAACTTAAAATATGTAGCAATTCCATAACTTTTAATTTTATTTATTTTATTATCGGTCCGGGTCCCTTTAAAAACTGAATTCACAATCTTAGTTTTCATCTTTGTACCAATTTGATGATATATATACCAAATATAGATCAGACTTTCCTATGTACGCTAACGTTACTCTTAAATTCATATTGCCCCTTTAAAGGGTCAGTAAGTGGATTCAAACAGGGTCCTCCGATGGTATTAGCAAATGTGAACTTAAGTAACGTTAGCATATGTAGGAAAGTCCTGGTCTACATTTTGGTTTATAATAATCATAAATTAGAACAAAAGTGACGGAGGAAATTAAGTTTTTAACATGTAAATTACCATATATCTGTTTTCTAAAGAAGGTCCTTAAATATATCAAGTCCTTAGCTTAATTTATGTTAAACAGACCATTTAATGTGTAACAAACAGATAATAAGTGATTATTTATTAAATGAAAGTAGAAAGTTTGCTTTTACAATGCGCTCTATAATTTTTTAACCGTTATTTAACCTTTTTATAGTAAAATAAAAACACCTACCTTGTAAAATCTAAAATAATCTTTCAGCAACAAACTTTTTAACCTGGGGTAGATTTTAACATTATTAAAATGATCAACAGTATCGATATTGCAAGTACATTCATCGATTGCACCGGATAATTGGCAAAAACAATGATCTTGTTTGTCAACATTGAAATAAGCCAAACACTGGTTAAACACTAAAATAATCAACAAACTTTGCGTGAACATTATTTATGAGCATCGCGATAAAAGTAATCGTAATGAATTCAATGACTGCCGCCGGTAAATGAGATGATTTCACTAAATTTATTTACATTTTTGATACTTCGATTGACCTACAACTTATGTACACGTGTGATCAGCTGTGGAACTGTCAGTTGAGGTTAGTAAAAATGTCACAACGCGATCCAACGTTGCCAAATTTTTTAAATTGACTTTATATTTAAGTAAATTTAAACTATAACATTGATATTAAATATCTAGTTTAGCCTCTAATATTAACACATCGTAGATTAATAAATTTATTTTAGTTCAAATTAATTTGTATTGATTTTTCGAATATTTTAATTAATAAATTCTGTAATTTGTATTTTCTTATGCGCACTTGTAAATTTTAAATAAACGTGGCAACATTACAAAAATATTGAATATTATATAGACCACGTTAAACAGTGACGTAGAGATTAATAATCCGAAGGATGAGGTAACTGATCTATGATTAATAAGATACATTATACGATAATTTTCTGGGTATTTTAATTGTTTTTTTAATGCAGCAATTTTATCTACTTGCCGATAGTCACGTTCAGATCAAAAATATCAATAGAGGTTTCGATAGGTAATTTCTCATCCACTTTATTGATTCAAAGTGTTCAAAGGTTTAAGTGATTATATAAATAAAATGAATTGTTCTCTCACTGAGTCATTCACGTACGAATAATTGGGATCAATTCTTACAAAAACGCATTTTTTTTGTAAAAAAAAGACGGCAACATTGAAAGGAACAGTGGTGAGAAAGGCAAATATAAGACTGTGGATTACAAACATAAATTAAAATTATTCTTCTTTTTGTGACCTGAGCTGCCTAGGCTATTCGGCCTCAAATTAACCTTTTTCGCCATAACATAAAAGAGACAGACCTACGGATATTCAATATAAAACCGATGTTCACAACATCTCGACTCGAAAAGCACCTTTTGTTTTGAATAGGACTCATAAAAATGCATTAGCGTCGTTGGTTCAGGGGCGTAGTAATAATTCAAAATTGAAATTTAAAATCCATATTTTAATTTTTTTTTATTTATTTATCCAACTTTCAATGACAATGATTTTTTATAACACTTCGTTGATATGTACTTAAAATAATGATAACTTGCGAATACATTATATAAATTAAATCTGTCAACACCGCTTTCAGAGGTTCATTAGGAGTCCTAATGTAAACTCTCTGATGCTAAATCTACCCTACACATATCTCTGTTTTTTCACATACTTTGACTCATGACAATTGACATATATATTTAGGCATTCTTTCGCGATACCTCAAATAAAACATACGCTGTGAAACTATCTTTTGTTTTTATATAATTTTTTTTACAGATTCAACACTAACAAAGATGGCTACCTAAGTATAGACGAACTAAAGAGAATGATGGAAGTGTTGGGCGCCCCCCAAACTCATCTAGGTCTCAAAGCGATGATCAAAGAAGTTGACGAAGACGGCGACGGTCGTTTATCTTTCCACGAATTTATGTTGGTATTCCGCAAGGCTCGCGCCGGTGAACTAGACGAAGAATCAGGGTTGGCTCAGCTGGCCAAGTTAACCGAAATTGATGTTGATAAAGTTGGAGTCAATGGAGCTAAGGAATTTTTTGAAGCCAAGGTAAAAAAGCACTATTTTAACTTTTATAGATAAAATAAATTAGTTAACTGTGTTATAAAAGTACTCATAAACCAAGAATCAATCGATTTTTTGGAAAAAAATTAGAGGACCGTATTTAAAACAAAGTTGATGATGGTCTAGCAAGTCAAAACGTCGCAGATAAAATATTAATGAGAATCTTTAATTAACGAAATTTTTAAAAATATTCTGAAATCTTGACGAATTTTAAAGCGTCGTTGCCAAATTTCCGAAAATGTCCTAAATCTACGGATTTTTTACGACATAAAAATAGACGTATATTTACGTATTATGTGTTGCCTATATTTAAGGAACTTTCAACGAGGATAATAAAGTTTATTCGCAAAGGAAGGAAGGCCAGTTTATTGGAGAAAAAAATTTGACAGATGAGGGAAATAATCACTTATAATCTCCCTAGCAGCAGAATTATTACCGATAATTTTTTTCAAATTTGAGTTATAGAAAAAAATAATTCGAATAAAAGATACTGCATGTTGGTTTGTTTCTTTTACATTTTTTTTTTGACGAAGATGCGAAAGAGGAAGAATTTAGCTAGAAGCTTTAGAATTATAGGATAGATTAAAATTATTCTGGATGAATTTACTCTAATGTTAAAACATTATTTTGATGATTTTTTTTGTTGTTGTTGCAGATTATTGAATTAGCGAAAAAAGGCAAATTTGAAGACGAAATTCGTCAAGAGCAAGAAGAAAGGAAACGTCTCGAAGAAGAAAAAGCTATGAGAAGACAACAGTTCCTCGAAAAAGCCGCAATTTTTAAGTAAAAACATTCAAATCTCATTTTTTTTTTACCAGACTAATGCTTTATGTATTAATTTACCGTAATTATAAATTTATTTGTATATATTAAACATATTTAGTATAGAATCAAATTATTTTGTGACATTTTTATTTGAATTTATGTAGGTTTAACGTGTGAATTGTGATAATTTTATTTTTATATGTGTATTTGAATATATTATCAAAAATCAAATTCTGTTTGATTTAAAAAATATAGAACACCCTAAAAGATAATAATATCAATAATAGACAATACCCATAAGCCATTTATTTTTATAAGCTAAATTTTTTTAAAATTTTGAAGATTTTTAAAGTCTATAGTCTTGCCTTTTATTTCTTGTCAAATTGCGCCTTCACCATTTTTTAAAAAACTTAATTTCCTCCGAAACTAAAAGAGCTAGAGAGAAACTGATCATTTTTTTGGAATCTACGCCCCTTAAACTACCCCTCTGCCATTTATTTTTAAAATCCGAGGGATGAAAAATTTTGAAGATTTTTGAAGGTTATAGTCTTGCCTTTTTTTTCGTGTCAAATTGCGCCTTCACCATTTTTTAAAAAACTTAATTTTCTCCGAAACTAAAAGAGCTAGAGAGAAACTGATCATTTTTTTGGAATCTACGCCCCTTAAACCACCCCTCTGTCACTTATTTTTAAAATTAGAGGGATGAAAAATTTTGAAGATTTTTGAAGGTTATAGTCTTGCCTTTTTTTTCGTGTCAAATTGCGCCTTCACCATTTTTTAAAAAACTTAATTTTCTCCGAAACTAAAAGAGCTAGAGAGAAACTGATCATTTTTTTGGAATCTACGCCCCTTAAACCACCCCTCTGTCACTTATTTTTAAAATTAGAGGGATGAAAAATTTTGAAGATTTTTGAAGGTTATAGTCTTGCCTTTTTTTTCGTGTCAAATTGCGCCTTCACCATTTTTTAAAAAACTTAATTTTCTCCGAAACTAAAAGAGCTAGAGAGAAACTGATCATTTTTTTGGAATCTACGCCCCTTAAACTACCCCTCTGTCACTTATTTTTAAAATTAGAGGGATGAAAAATTTTGAAGATTTTTGAAGGTTATAGTCTTGCCTTTTTTTTCGGGTCAAATTGCGCCTTCACCATTTTTTAAAAAACTTAATTTTCTCCGAAACTAAAAGAGCTAGAGAGAAACTGATCATTTTTTTGGAATCTACGCCCCTTAAACTACCCCTCTGTCACTTATTTTTAAAATTAGAGGGATGAAAAATTTTGAAGATTTTTGAAGGTTATAGTCTTGCCTTTTTTTTCGGGTCAAATTGCGCCTTCACCATTTTTTAAAAAACTTAATTTTCTCCGAAACTAAAAGAGCTAGAGAGAAACTGATCATTTTTTTGGAATCTACGCCCCTTAAACTACCCCTCTGTCACTTATTTTTAAAATTAGAGGGATGAAAAATTTTGAAGATTTTTGAAGGTTATAGTCTTGCCTTTTTTTTCGTGTCAAATTGCGCCTTCACCATTTTTTAAAAAACTTAATTTTCTCCGAAACTAAAAGAGCTAGAGAGTAACCGATACTTTTTTTATAATCTACGCCCCTTAAACTACCCCGGAAGGCAATTGGAATTTTGGGAAGCCATACGTTTTTTTTCATTTCAAAGTTATAATAGTTTAAATTAGGAAAATATGTAAAAGGGTCTCATCATTTTCTTTTAATTAATTATCTCTGAAACTAATAGAGCTAGAGAAAAACTGATCATTTTTTTTTTGAATATTTGTCTTTCAATTTTTCTCAAATTTTCTTCTTCGATATGACTGAAAATCAGTGTACCTAGAGAGAATGAAGAAAAAATTAAAAAAAACTCATTTTTATATTTAAAATGTCTATTGATAAAATATATGTTATATAAACAAAAAGGAATGGTACTTTAATACTGAAACATTAAAACAGTTATGTACTCTATAAAATAAAATTATATATCGATTTAGCAGAAACGAGTCGTACTTAACAAGTTAGTAATTTATCAAAATATTAAACACATTTTTATTTTATAATAAACGTTCTATTATATATTTTTTTAATTAAAACTTGTAGTACATATTTAAAATTGATTTATAATTTAATTAAGTTTTAACATATAAACTACAAAAATATACATCTAGAAGCTTTTTTCATTAAGTAACAATTATTACATTCTTTATCAGACTTTTCCTCCAACCTAAGAATAAGATGATTTAAATGAATATTTCAGAGATCTTTTAAAATATTATCTAAGAGATCGGGGATGTATTTATAGAAAGTAAATCGGAATGAAATATATTGTGATATCATCTTTCTTCTTAGATCTGTTTGTGTACCACAAAATGCATAACTATTTTTTAAAAAATAATTGATTATTTCACATATTTTAAATGTGAATTGGAAGAAACAATATAGATGTTTTTAGTCGATAATTCAATATAAAAGAGCTGCCAAAAAATGTGTTTAACATAATATTTTTTTTTTCAATATATTATTTTTTGGAAATTCTTACCTTAACTATACACAGTATAATATTAAATCAGAAGATACACTAAGTTAAACAAAGTGTGAACTCCTTATTGACTACATATTGCGTGATGAATTCAATACAAAGTTTTATTTATTTTCCTGACCATTCGCTCACTCTGCCATTATCAAAAACTAAATTATGTCTAGGAAGTGGCACAAGTCTTCCACGTTTTAGTATTTCCATATTTTCTCCGGGATAATACTATGAAATATAAATATTTATTTACAATTTACACAAATAAAACATATTACCTGACACTGTGAGATAAAATCCAATAAAGATGATCCTAATTTTCTACTAGATTCAACCAAATGTTCAACACTTAAATAAAAAAAAAAAATTAGTAGAAATTAACGTATATAAAAATATGTTACCTATCAGATTCAGTGAGGCCTCCATAAATGATTGTATCACAGATTTTCGTGTTAGCATTAACATCGAACAAAGGAATGCCGAAGTAGCAATCTAACAAGGTCCAAACCTAGAAAAATAAATCAAAAACTATTATGGTAATACAATTAGAAGAAATATGTTTTCCTGTAAATGGCTCTATTATAATTATTAAGCTAAAAAAGTGGTGAATCTATTAGTGTTGTCATCAATAGATTAAATATTGGACATGTTAAAACGCGATCACTATTAATCAAGTTATAAAGTAAATATTTCTTATCCATATAACTTACTTCTGCAGGGTTTTCCTCATTTTCGTTTTCCTCTTTATTTGTACCATCGCCTTCTTTTAAATCTTGCTCCTTATCTCTTGTAAACATGCTTATATTTTCATCCATAGGACTAGTTAAAGCATCTATTGAAATGCTATTTTTTAAGCTCAATTCTATGGTAATATTTTCTTTAACCTCCTCACTTACCACCTGAAAAAAAATTGAGTTGATATTAAATTAGAATAAGTGTCTAGTAATATTTTTTACCAGATGGTCAAGTTCTTCTTGCAGTAAATTCGATCCTTCTTGACTAGTAAACCCATTTGCAGGGGATGATGATTGGCTGGTATTTGAAACTGGTGTTACTGCAAAATGGCTTTCAACAGGAGATTGGAGTTTACTATCTTTTTTTTCTGGACTTGATTGTTGAAAAGTGAAATTTTCATTTGCGATTGTTAATGGTTCAGTTTGATTCTTTGTTTTTACTCTTGCCGCCTTAAAAAAACCTTAAAACAAGTATAAAATAATTCTGTTATATTATTACTCACCAGATCCCGTGGTTCTATTTCTTCCCAATCTAACTTGCGTCTCTCGATTGGGACACCCAAAATCTAATACCCCAATATTCGCAAAGACCAAATAACCACAATTATGCTCCAAATCGACGAAATCTTGCAAATACTTGACAGCTTTATGTTCCCTAAACATCAAATCTGTTGGTTGTTCTCTAATTTTGGTGTCTTTAACTTTTGAGGGAGTGACAGGTTTAAATGGAAATGGGACAATATGAGTTTGGGCAGGTTGGTGAACCCCATAAGCTTGAATTAAAACAGGGGAAAACTGAAGGGTTGCATTTACATAAAGGACATTAGCCACTGGAATAACGGCAGGTTCATGCAGCCAAGAGTGAACTAAAAGACGAGTAAAACCTAGAAATATTCTAGGAAGTTGGTTAATAGTTGTTCCTAAAATAAAAAATATTAAACATTTAAATTTAGAAAAAATGCAATCATACCTTTGACCAAAAGTAAAGATGGTGGTCCATAGCCAGTCAGATGGTATATAAATAGTTTGAACCATAAAGTATTAACTTCAGGTACAGCTGGTCCCAAATGAGGAGGTAGAAGGCTTGAAATTGGTCTAACTTCTCTACTAAGAGGAGCCATTGACACTAGTAACCTAAAACAAATATTTAATACAAAACCTTACATAAAAATTGACAAAATTACTTGTATTTTTTCTGTAAAAGTCTTAAACAAGTTGCTTCATCCAAGGAATGTAAACTTTCCAATCGTACTAAATCTAAACCAGGACTAGGAAGTTTTCTTAAAGCCATCACAGTAGATCTCAATATAACAGCATGATCAAAAAATCTTCTAGCTTCACCTAAAATAAAAATTGTATTACGCATGCACTCCTACAAATTTTAATCTCTCACCTTCCCCTTCTGCATCAAGAACAGATACTTTCTCTAACTCCGATAAAAAGCTGTCTAAACTCTCGTCACAGAGTTTTCCAACTTCAAACATGGTAACTGCATGTTTTTTCAATCCTGGAGATAGATTTCCCATCATAAGATAAGCAGTAAGTGTGGAATCGAATAAAAATGCAACTCTCTGTCCTTTTCTTAGAAGTGTAGTACTACTGGCAGGACTATCGGGTAGCTCAGATTGTGGTGATTGGATGTCTGAAGAGGTATTTAAAGGATTGGTACTTAAATTAAGAGTTAAAGGAGTTATATCGACGTTTCTGGAATATAAAATATAAATATCATTTATTTGATTAAAAAATATTTTTACCTTGGATCTTGTGTAGGAATATTTAACCATGAGGAATGCCATTGAATTTTTTCATGTTCAGTATCAAAATTTAACTTGTGGGCAAATTTTAATCGACAATATAATGATACAGCCTGTTTTACTAATTCAGTATCAACTTGTAATACTCCAGCCAGCTTAAATAAATAATATAAATGAAATAATTATACATATAATTAGAATTTGTTTTTTACCTCTCCTACTGTAGTGTGTTCATCTATAGAAACAAAAATTTTGTATAAAAGTGTCTCGAAATAGTCTCCTAGTATTCTATTCATAACAAAACCTTGAAGTGGAGGTACTTGGACCATATCTGCAGCAGTTATTGGTACATCCAAGTATATCAAACCTTTTCTAGATAAAAAAAAATACAATTATAAAGAATACATTATAAATAAAATTACTCACTTGTATAAACTGATCACTATGGCGTAAGGTAGATCTCCAGCATTTTGGGATCCGAGATCTATTAATTTATCTATAATAGTTAATTCTTCTTCGTTTACCATCTATAAATATAAAAATTAAATTATATTTTTGAAAAAGCATATAGAAAAACATTACTTTAATATCCTCTTCAAGAACTAATCCAACTTCAACTCTCCACCATGGTTGCATGTATATATCACAAGGGACTATTGGTAGAAGTATTTTTACATTTTTTCTACCAAATAATCTACCCTTATTCGATCGAGATTTATTCATCAATTCTATATATTCATTTCTACCTATTCCCAATAACCTTAAACCTAAAATATATTTAACAATAAAATTAACTAAATAGTAAATAAAATACTTACAATCAGCCGCTGTAAAGTTTGGTAAAGTATCGTAACTTTTTTCAGCCTGTATTAATTTTTCTACTACAGAAATGTAATAATTAAAAGGTGTTATACGAAGGCCTTTAACTATCATATCAGCTAAATGATAAGGAAATAACATAAGTCTCTCTCTGCTGTAAGAAACTATTCTTTCATAGTATCTTTTTTCATCTCTGAATATATACCTTACTAAAAAACCATAATACATAAATATAAAAAAATTAATAACAAATATCAATATACCTAAATTTCCACGATACCTTAATTGATTCTTGATACTGAAATTCACTATACATCTGTCGTAGTCTTTAGGTGAATTGCTTAAAATCTAAAACATAACATTGTAACTGAACCATTTTGGGAAACCTAAAAAATACGTCCAAGTCATTAGATAATTTTATTACCTGCTTGATATGTGAAGGTAGTTGAGACCAAGATACTTTTTTACGAATATTCTCTTCTATTTCCGCGTTCATTTTGATCCTGATAAGTTTATCATAATTGTGTCAAATATTAAAAATATGTCACCGTATATGTCAAAATAAATCTAGCACAGACATCTGTTAAAATTTTGACGTTTCAGCCATTTTTTAGCGACTTAAAAGTTGACGTTTTAAATAAATTGTTTTAATTTTTGAAATATATTTTAAAAATACCACGGAAGATGCCTATTTAGCTTATTATTAAATGTAAAAATAACTACATATCTATGTATATATTTCTGTTCTGGATATATTTTTGTTTTTTCTATATTGGTCAGCATGTTTAACTAATCCACTGCTATTTAAACTTGGTACTGGCCCAGTAGACACATCCAAACAGATTAGCCACACTATTAACACAAAATTACTGTCGCTGTGTCATTTCATTTTAAGAAAAACGAAATAATGGACAAACCCATGTATGTTTAATGTGTAATATTTATATATAACGATATACCGATAAAAAACACAAAACAATACAAAATTGTAGTACTAGTAAAGTGATTTAAATTCTGACGCTTGCGGATTTTGGAGAATGGCAACAATGCTTGTGGGTATTTTAGAAAGTCACTATTGGTAACCTTGATCAGAATACAAACACAAAATAAAAAATAACAACAACAGTGAGTTGTTTTGCTCTTTCGAAAACAAAATAAAGTCGGTATTTGTTCGGTGAATGAACTATTGTATTGTATACAATTATTTTTTTGAAGGTTTGTACTGAAATCCTTTTCTTTGCGTATATTAATAGATAGAAATTTAACTCATAAAAACCTGGTTCTCAGAAAATCGCGACCATTCCATCAAGGTCGACGACACATTAGAAAATAATGGCTTCTGGTAGCGCTGATAATTCTTCAAAAAACTCGGGAAATAACAGTTTGGATGGAAGTGTAATTAATTTATCGGTAGAATTTAGCGATTTGGATATTAAAGAAGATAAAAACCAAAATAATGAGTCAATTTCTATAGTTTCTTCACCAAGAAATTGTATGTCGCGAAACTGCAGTGTACAATCCTCGCCAAGAGATTATAGCCATAGTCAATTTTCTTTGTATTTAACTACAATGTCTTCTCAAGTAGAACACTTTAGATGTGAGGGACATGCAGAACACAGTTTAATTTGTATGAAAAATTATCTACAAGCTGGAAAATTATGTGATATCACACTTATTGCTGGAACAAATGGAAAACGAATCCAGGCACATAGGTATGTATAGTAATTTGGAATAAATCGTTTTTAAATGATAATTTTTTAAGACCGTATGTTGTGTTTGTATTTTTAAGATTGGTGCTTTCCGCAGCCAGTGAATATTTCTCAGCAATGTTTACAGGAGGCCTCAGTAATAATGACGATTCAGAAATAACATTAGTAAACGTCAATGGTGATGTTCTTCAAGCTGTCGTCAATTATTGTTACACAGGATGCATAGAAATTAGAGAAGATAATGTAGAAACTTTGTTGGCTACAGCATGTCTTATGCTCTTGCATGAAGTGGTTGAAGCTTGTTCTAGATTCTTAACTCATCAATTACATCCCAGTAATTGTTTGGGTATAGCAGTTTTTGCTGAACATCAAGCTTGTACTAGTTTATTACAAGAAGCTAATGCATATACTAGCCAGCATTTTATGAAGGTCATAAGAAACCAAGAATTTCTTCAATTAAATGTTGAACAAATATCAACTTTATTAAATAATGATGATTTGAATGTTTCATGCGAAGAACATATTTTTCAAGCATTAATGAGCTGGATACAACATGATTCAGAATCAAGGCAACAGCATATTGGCCATTTACTTGGATTTGTTAAATTACCACTAGTATCACCTTCATTTTTAGTTGATAGAGTTAAAACCGTATGTGAAGATGATCAATCTTGTTTAAAATTAATTATGGAGGCGATGGAGTGGCATTTATTGCCAGATAGACGTCAACTAATGGCAAACGCTAGAACTAGACCTAGAAAAGCCACTTTAGGTAAACTTTACGTTGTAGGAGGAATGGATAAAAATAAAGGAGCTACGACAATAGAAAGTTATGATCCGAGATGTGATGTATGGACGGTAGCACATCACATGAGTGGTAGAAGATTGCAGTTCGGTATAGCTATGATGGGAGACAAGTAAGTGTTTGTTAATTTATTATTTGAATTTTTCTGACCAAATTTTATTTATTTACATGCGGACATGCCAATTTATAAAGATCATAAATATTTGAGAAAATTATACAAATACAATAATACATAATAATCAACTACAAATAAATTAATATGACTCATTTAAATTTTAAATGAATATATGGATGTGTCGAATAAATTAATTATGTCATCACTTTTATTTGTACTTTGTTAATTGTTTGAAAAAGGAGTGAAAAGAGGCCATGGGTGTAACTATTTTTTTTGTAGATTATTAGTGGTAGGAGGTCGGGATGGATTAAAGACATTGAACACAATGGAATGTTTGGACATGGAAAGCGGAAATTGGACACAATTATCTCCAATGAATACTCATCGACACGGATTAGGAGTGGCTGTGCTAGGTGGGACCCTGTATGCAGTAGGAGGTCATGATGGATGGAGTTATCTTAATACAGTTGAAAGGTAACAGCTTTTTAATAAATTAAATGTATTTTTATATGATTTTTATTTAGATGGGATCCAGTAGCACGTAGCTGGCAATATGTGGCTCCTATGCAGAACCAACGCTGTTCAGCAGGGATATCAGTTTTAGGAGGTAAATTATATGCAGTAGGAGGTAGAGATGGTGCATCTTGTCTTAAAACAGTCGAATGTTATGATCCGCATACTAATAAATGGACGATGGTAGCTCCTTTGACTAGAAGACGGGGTGGAGTAGGAGTAGCGGTTTCTGGTGGGTGTTTGTATGCAATGGGCGGACAAGACGCCCCTGCTAATAATCCAGCAGCTTCACGGTTCGATTGTGTAGAGAAATATGATCCAAGTGAGTGATTTTAATATTGCTTTGTTTGTTTATTATTTCATATAATTGTTTTATAGATAGTGACGTTTGGACTACTGTAGCATCTTTGTCTAGTAAAAGAGACGCTGTGGCTGCTTGCTTATTTGGAGATCAATTATATGCTATAGGTGGTTATGATGGTAATCATTATCTTCGTACTGTTGAACAGTATGATCCAAATATAAATGAATGGAATACTTTGGCGCCTTTAATAACTGGACGCGCGGGTGCATGCGTTATAGCAGTTGGTAATACTGTGGTACAAAATACTGAATGATTTTTAAAAAAAAATAGAAAAAACAAACCTTAGGCTTACAGAACGTATGATAAGTCTACAGTGATTTTTTTAATCAATCCTAATAAGAATGGTAAAATTAATTCTACAATCTTTTCTAAATGGTGGTTAAATTTATTATTCTATTTTTATGGTATTTAATTAAATTGTTCATCTAAGGTCATTCTGACTTTCAATTTAATTTTTATTATATAAGTGGATATTTTTGAAATATATATATATTTATATATAAAAGACTGAATGACCCAGTCCAAATGTTGCATTTATTTACGCCTGAAGACTGAATGAAAAATTAAAAATCGTCGCAAAATTTTAATAAACTTTTGTTTTATATTAAAACTGTATAAGAAAATTATACTTTTAAAATGAAATACCATTATTAGAATGTATTTTTTATTAATATATATCGATATAGTTTTAATCTAGATTGGAAATGGAATTTTTATATTATAAAGTTTGATCTTTTTAATTATTATTACTTTTTGTCGTCGAATCTAAAATTCCCCATTTCTGTGATATTTATTTTGTTTTCAATTTCTAGGGGACCCTATTTTAGTAATAGATTATAAGTAAAATTGTGATAAACTGTGCAACAGTAACCAAAAATGTAATTTAATAAAAATAAATGTTTTCCAATTTTATTGTCTCAAATTAATTTTCCTTTTTATACTGAATTATAAAACACTACAAAGAAAAGAGTAAAAAAGATTTCATGAATTTCTAAAGCGAAATCTACAGATTTCTAAAAAAAGACTTAAAATATACTTTCATTTTTTTAAATTATCTAAAACCTACAAAAATCAGTAAAAAAACTGGAATAATAAAAATTATTTTTTTAGATTTTTGCTAAAGATACATTGTCATTTGCTAAAATCTGATAATTTAAAAATCGACAATAGTTTTCAAATATTTACTAGAAATCTAAAAATTAATCAAAAACAAAAATAGAGTAAAATTTTAAAAAAATAAATGTAGATTTTATTATTCCTTTTAAACTAGATTTAAATCTGATTAAACATTAGCCACTATTTGGTAATATCTTCTAAAATTATATAAAAATCAACATTTTTTAAGAATTCGCTATAAAATTTGTTAAAAATCTTCAATTTTGCTAAAAATTTATCAAAAACTACTTAATGGCCCTTATCCTAACTTTTTAATTTTACCGAGTGGCGCTGCGATCTTTTATCTGAGAAACCTTTCTTAAAGATCTTATGTCATACGAAACTCCTCCCACTTTCTTTGTTCTGTCAAAAATATATTTGACCATGTACGCGACGTTGCCAAACTGTTTAAGAATTCCTTAAACATTCAGACTGAAATTATAATATAACTGAATTTCAACAAACAGTAATTAGTCTATAATTGGACTTACCCAGCGTGGGAATTGTCCTATTTCGAGTAAAAGAAATGAAACGATGGTTTGGTCAATCCCTATTTCTCTCAAAACAATATCAGAAATAGAACTGCCAAAATTGCAAGGCAATTTCAAATACGCATGATTATATAGTATTATCCTCAGAATAATTTTCTATACGAGTGCTTTTTTTATATATGTGACGAGTGCGTTTACCACTCGTTTGCCATTTTAATTCAACTGACAAGATGCATTCATTTATAATTTGATGTGTAAACAGGAAATTGAATTCAACTGACTTGATCAACTCACTGTAAACGCGCCTTTAGAGGTAATAAAAAGAAGTCAAATGAACGTAACTTGAATGATTCAACTTGGCAACGTGGCACTGTCACCATTTTTCGTTTGACCGTGGATAAACGTCCGACAGTCGGACGTTTATCTCAGTTACTAAACGTCCGACAGTCCTGAAATCTGAAATTAAAAAAATATTAATTTTATTTAAAAAAGTCTTGACTGCCCAAAGCTAGTCTGTGTTTAAAAAAATTACTTTATTATTAAAAGTCTAAATCTAACCTGTGTTAATAAAACAAAATTGGGCCATGTGGAATTCGATCCCCGGACCCACTGCACCACTAGCGAGCACTATACCACGCAGCTACTAAAGCTCTTGCTTATATATGGTATTAAATAACTTTGACTGTCGGACGTTAAGTAATTGAGATAAACGTCCAACTGTCGGACATTTATCCACAGCCTTTCCGTTTTTGGACATTGAGGAGGGCGGGCTTTTGATACATTTTAAAATTAAAAAGGCATTATTTTGAAATATGCCAATTATTAGCAGTAACTCTAATAATTAGTTAATATGCTCTTCATTTAATGAGTTTTATATGCCATTATGTTAAAATTCCGACCTATGAATGTATCCCATTAAAATTTTCCTGGCTGTATAAAATTTGACAATAGAAATACAGAAAAAAGAAGAAGAAAACAACCTGTTAGGTTGGTAATTGTCATCTGTCATTCTCATTCGCCATTAAATTGGAAACGAATTAGAGCCGTTACACATGCGACTGACGGTCAGTGCTGACGATCAGTCGGTCCCATTGATTCTATTGTGGTTTTCACAAGTAGCGCGTATCGTCGGTCGTCTAATTCGTCAGTTGGGGCATCAGTCGAGCCCTTGCGGATGCGTACGGAACGCGTCAGCTCGGGCCATGGGCGCTTATGAGTCTTTTCACATGTGAATCGACTGATGATAGACAGTGTTGCCACAAAAACACTATTTTGTTTTGTTATGTTAGGTGTTAGGTTAGGAGAGTAATTTAAAGATTATTAAAAGTGAAAAATAAATAAAAAGAGTTAAAAATTAAATAAAAACAGGAATATCATTCATTCTTCATAAAAAAATCGAAAATACAATTTTCCGAATTCAAAGAACTTTGGCAGTTATTTTGAATTTTGCTTAAAATTAGTTTTTAGTCAAATGACTTATTTTGTAACTATATGGCTTCTTACCTTAAAGCGACACACAGTCTTTCTACAGAAGATATTAAAATTCTAATATGATCTGTGAATTTTAAACTATTTTCAAGTTTACAATGGAGTTCATGCGAAAATAATTAAATAATTTTTTTTTCATCATTTCGTAAATTTCCATATAAGGTCACAAATGTTCCTTTTAAGTACCTCTCCATACAAATTGGATGGACCCACATAGCTCTTTTTTTTGTTCGTCTTCTAATGGACGATTTTAGTAAGTAAGATTTTTAGGATTTTTAATACACCGACACTTAATCTTAATCATATTTATTCGGTTACAAATCAAAACCCACCCAAAATAAACTTCCTTTTTTTAAAAATGATGTTTTTAGCTTAAGGGTTGTCTTAAAAAAATAACAAAGAAGTATAAATAGTACATTTGGACCTTCTATATTAAAATATCGATTTAAAAAAAAATGCTAAAATTGTCCATTATTAACCTTTTTACGCACAAAGCGGCAACAATGCGTTCGTTCTCTCTCCGCGAATTCTTGTGCGTACTGATCATACGCTGCATGTGAAAATCTCTGCAAATGATCAGCGCTGACCGTCAGCACTGACCGTCAGTCGCATGTGTAACGGCTCTTAGTTTTAAAAACGATTCAAACAAAACCAAATGGATATGGAAGAAAAAAATTGGATACAAATACAAATTAAATCTGAACCTGAAGTAGAAATTCAGAAAATTGAAACATATCGGGAAGATAATTGCGAAAAATATTTGAATAATGAAATCCTGGATATCAAAACAGATTTATTACTTGTTACAGAAGAAATTGAGATCAAAGAAGAGTATTCTAAAAATTTGGTAAAAGTTAACATTAAACCTTTTTTATGTTCAGAAGAAGTCCAGAAATTTGAAGAAACATATCGTCTTAACCTCCAAAAACAAGGATGTAGTATTAAAACAGAAAAATATCAAAAACGGGGCTTTAAGAAAACTAATACGAATTATGAATGCCCAGTTTGTCAAAAATGTAAGTTTTTTTTTTGTTTCATTTAATAAATTAAACGTCATTTTATTTTTAGATTTTTCATCTTTAAAATTAAGATTGAAACATTTTGATAAGCATTTTAAAAACAGTTTTGTAACTTGTAATTTTTGTGGAAAACAATCTAATGGAAAATTGCAATTTTGGAATCATTATGTAGTTCATTTTGTAAATAATAAAAGTACAAAATTATGCCAAGATTTGCAAAATAAAATTTATTTTAGTAGAAAATGTAAAATTTGTTTACAACTATTTACAGATAGATGGAAATTAAATAAGCATTTAAAAATTCATAAAAAACTTTACAAATGTCATATTTGTTTTAAAGACTTTTATCATCGATCTAGCCTTTGCAGACATATAAAAATTCATACAGGAACGAACTTTTTTAAATGTAAAATTTGCTTTAAACAATTTACTGATGGAAGTTGTTTAAGAAGACATTTAAAAATTCACACCGGTGAGAAATCTTTTAAATGTGAAATTTGTTTTAAAGATTTCATTGAGCGAGGCTATTTGAAAAGGCATATAAAAATTCACACTGGTGAAGAATCTTTTAAATGTAAAATTTGTCTTAAAAAATTCACTGATCGAAGTAATTTGAACAGACATACAAGAATTCATACCGGTGAGAGAATTCTCAAATGTGAAATTTGTCTTAAACAATTAACTGATGAAAGTAGTTTAAAAAGACATTTAAAAATTCACACCGGTGAGAAATCTTTTAGATGCGAAATTTGCCTCAAACAATTCACTTATAAATATCATTTAAAAACTCATTTAAAAATTCACACTGGTGAGAAATCTTTTAAATGCGAAATTTGTCACAAACAATTTGCTCATAAATATCATTTAAAAAATCATTTTAAAATTCACACCGGTGAAAAATCTTTTAAATGTGAAATTTGCTTTAAAGATTTCACTGAACGAGGACAGTTGAACAGGCATATAAAAATTCATAATGGTGAGAAATCTTTTAAATGTGAAATTTGTCTTAAAAAATTCACAGATCGAAGTAATTTGAACAGACATACAAGAATTCATACCAGTGAGATAAAGTTCAAATGTGAAATTTGCTTTAAACAATATACTGACGGAAGTAGTTTGAAAAGACATTTAAAAACGCACACCGGATGCATTTGATTAAAAAAAAGCAACCCTGCCTTTACATTTTTTAGACAAAACTTTTAAAAATAATCAAAACATTTTTTTTTGGCTCTTTCATCGCTTTCTTCAGTCTATATAAATGTTAAATTAAGTTTGTTGTTTTTTTTATTCCTGGAAGTATCTTTTTTACTTTTAATTTTTAAATTTCACCGTATTTGATTTACTTTAAATAATATGATGCTAAATGCAATGTTGCTTGGACATTTAAGGAAAACGGATACTTTTGGGTTTTCTTATTATCTTTGTAAAAAATTGTTTTAAAGAAAATACTCTCCATTCTACAGGGAAAATTAAATTTTATAAAAAGAAACAAAAGTTCTAATTTTTAACAAATTTCTCTCTGTTAGAATCACAATTTGGTAATAAAATTGTAATCTGAGCATAGATGGGAGTATTTTTCACAGAAATAAATTATTTGTAGATACTTTTTTTATTAAATTTTATTAAAATTTTGGTTTTATTTTTTAAATATTAACCTCAAAAAAAACGGAAAATTTAAACTAATCATCTTTAAAGACGCATTATATAAACAAAGATATACAATCAAAAGAGCAAAAATGATGTATTTCATTTAACTTGCTTTACTTCTAATAATTTATTTATCAGTTTTACTATTGTAACAGAATCTGAAATAGGTTCAGCATGTAATAAAAAACTTACTTGCTAGCGCCTGTCCGCAGGTTCCCGATCTTCTATTTGTCATCATTTATTGCAGTTTAGTTTTATTAGACTTTGTTTGGCTACTAAACTGACACCTTCGACATTGTTCACTCACTAAAACACTCAATATATAAAATATCTTAGAGTGAAATTTGAAAACGTTCACGAGTTTGAAGAAAATTGAAAATTACTAAATTCAGTGTTGCCAATGCCAATGTTCGTTCGCATTGTCGCCAATATCAACAACCCAATAATAGAAAATTCCCCTTTTTGAAATGGAAATTTTATTTTTAGAATCACTTTAAAACAATTATTTTCCCGATATGGGTTACAAAAAGAATGAAAAAAAAAACATTTTTTATTTAACTTGGTCGTGCAGACACAATTTTTTTAAATTGAAATGTTATAATATATAGTTTTCTATGAATTGGCCTCTACTATATTAGATATTTAGCAAGTTTGGTGTAATTATAACCGTTGTCTAACAACACGAACCATTTTTAGTAGCTATATAAGTTTATGACATTTTTAATTTCATATACCACAATTTAAGTGATGATTAAATAGGATTTAATCGAATATCGCCATTTTCATTGTTTTAGATTGGCAACACTTACTTGACTTGTCAAAAATCAAAATAAAAATATAACCTATAAACCAAGATTTAACGTTACATATCCAAGAAACAATGAATTGTTTATTAATTTTTGATCATTTAAATGATATAGTTCATACAAAATATAATGAGGCATTTGCAGATCATATGACCAATTTTGCTATAGAACAAGAACTCTTACCAAAAGTAAAAAATGACTTTTTGTATAAAACATATTTTTAATTTATTGCGATTTTTAGGGTTCGCAAGAAAAAAAGATAGATCCTAATATATTAGTACAAACTTTTTCACCTATTGTAACATCACATAGAATTATGAGTTGTCAGTTTGGTAATTCTTATAATTCTATAAAATGCGAAGACAATTTAGTCGTGTATTTTGAAGAGGTAAGTTATTTACTTCGATTTTGTTTGTTTGAAATATATCGTTTTGTAGTACATGGGATATTTATTTGTTACAATATGCAAAGAAAAAGAAGAATTTATGAAATGGTTTACAAATATTTGCGTAACAATAGTGCGATATTTGTGTGGTCCAGATGTTTATCAGTAAGTTAAGAAAAATCCTCATATACATAACTAATATTAATTCCTTTATAGGTTAAAAGCTTGTCATGGAAAATCTATTTTAGCTAATAAACTTATAGATAGTTGGTCAAATTTAATTTCTTACGATCAATCTTTATATGTAGAAGCAGTGGAACAACTTTTTATAAATCCAGAACTGAGTTCTACTACTCTTCGTATATTAAAAGAATCTATAGATAAAGTATCAGTTAATGTAGAATGTAAAAAAATGCATGCACTAATTTTGGTCCAAAATAAAATTCTATCATTATATTCTAGGTAAGATTTAAGAATTTTTCTTTTCATTAATAATTAGATAATTTATCTTTTAGTCAATTTGCAAGGGAATTATCTTCGTCTGATATTTTGTTTCTTATAATTTTATGCGATTCTTTAAATATTACTGAAAATAATTCAGAGCAAAGTTCAAAATCATTGTCAAGTTATCAAGTATTACTTTCCGGTCCGGAAGATACACCAAAATGTTTACCGCATGCCATACATATTATGTCACTTTCAAATGGAATACATTTAGTTTATTTAATAGAAATTGGTAATACAGCTGTAGCAGCAAGTTTATATGAATGTTTTTGTCATTTACATACTATGCAACAGGTAATAATAAATTATTTAATAAATCAAAGTATATATATATATATCCTTGTTTTTTAGGTACAAATTCAACGAGAAAAAAAAACACTTCAACCTGCTTATGAAAATCTCGATTTAGCTAACAAAAAACTCCATGAAAGTTTAAAAAAAAATAAAAATAGCGCCATAGAAAATTGCCATAAACAATTAGTAAAAAAATGGGATATCATCAAGAAAAAATATCAAGAATATTTAAAAAATACATCCGAAGAGGCTTTATTAAGAGCAGAAACGCTGAGTTTAGGTTTTTTAGAAAACCTTAAAGAATTGCTAAACTTAACGTCAGTAGATGGCAGCGTTTTAAATTCTAGTGCAAAGTATGCAAAAGAAGCAGCTTTAAAGGTTAAAGATAAATTAGAAACTTATGAAGAATTTTTTAAAGCTAAAAGTATCAAGAATTTTTCACTTGGATCATATCCTTTTAAAACAAAATTAATGTTTTAACTAGTTATTAAATTAGCATTGTCCTTAATATTTGTTTACTAGACATTCCCTAACGATCAACAAGTATTTAGAGGAGTTCCCTGGTTTGGTTCATTTTATATACGTCGATAGAAATAGTAATAGAATAACTACTCCTACATTAGATTTAGAAAGTCAGGAAGGGGTGATTAGCAAGAAAAAAGTAAGTGATAGAAATTGATTGTAAAATTTTATTTATAGTTGTGTTTCCAGATTTTTTATATGATAGATGTGGCTAAAGATAAACTACAAAAAGGTCTGATGCAGTTCATTTGGAAAGATGCAGCTTTTAGTTATTCTTACTTTTTATGGTTTGAAGATTTAAACGGACAAGGATTAACGCCCAGTGTAACTCCAAAAGAAATTCCAGATTGGCCTGGTATATTATGTGAGGATTTTTACCAGTAAGTAAATTAAATTCACTAATATAAAATTCTAGATGTATTAAATTTTATAGAAAATTAAGAAAAATTTGTTTTCCCAAAACATCTCCATCGAAAATTAAGTGTTATGAAATATACTGTCTTCATTTGGGACTAGCGACTGCTTCAATGGTTTTAGAACAAACTAGAAGACTTGCTGCTACCATTTGTGAGTTACGGGGGTATCCAACTCCAGCTGTCGATTTTTTTTAAGATTTACAAAAATATAATGAACCGAGACTAGTAAAATACAAATTAAAAATGCCAAATATCATTCCATTTTAGTTTGTGTGTACCAACCAAAAATGTATATTATCTGTGATAGTTTTAGATTTGTTTAATGTACCTATTAATAACATTAAAATATATAACATATTGTTTCTCTCATTACCCAAATAAAAAGAAATGGGGAAATTAGAGAAAAATAAGGAAAAACTGGAAAAAAAATGGTAAAGCAGAGAAAATTGGGAAAAATAAGCAAAAGGTCGGTCGTCCAGTTACTAAAGAGACTTCGTAGCAAAGCACAGGTATTCAGCTATTATTTTCCGCGGCTCTCCGGAGCGACTTACTGATGATTGATGGCGCCATTTAGATATAGGTGTGGAAATCCTCCTCACTGTCATTTTGTTTATAATCTATTATAGTGGTTGGTGTCTTAGGAATCATTTTTTTAGTTTAAGGTTTGTCGCTTTTATTATATATTTATTGCTTTACCATTAGTCCATTTTTTACAATTTATTTGTTTTTCATAATTTTTTCCTATTATTCCCATTTGTCCCTATATTTTTCTTATCTTTCATTATTTTTCTCTATTTTTGAATCTTTCCTTTTTTTGTATTTTTTATTTTTTTCTTATTTTTTTTCTCCTACTTTTTCCTATATTATTTCCATGTTTTCCAATTTTTGCCTATTCCTCCAATTCTTTCTCGTTTTTCATCACTTTTTCCTGTTTTACTTTATTTTCTCCTATTTTCAGTTTTTTCATGTTTTTTTTCCCTATTTGTCTCTATTTTCCTTATTTTTTCCATTATAAAATTGCAATAATTTTCGGTTCGTTTTTTTCGATTGTGTGAGGAAAACCCACGGAGAATCAGGTTCGCGTCCAGGTTCTGGTGCACCAGGTGTTCAGGGGATCGTTTTGGATGAAATTTATTCAGCGCCCCAAAAAACGCCCTTGCACAATGATTTTCGTGTTGTTTTTGGCGATCATGTCAGGAAAATTCTCGGTTATGACGTACACGTCCAGGTTCTGGCGTACCAGATATCCGGGGGGTTTTCGCCGATGTCATATTTGAATTCAGCGACCCAAAAAACCCCCGGGCGCCGAGTTTCTCTCCTTTTCCGCGTGAATTTCGGGAGAGTCACACGGAGATGACGTTCATGAGCTCCAGGTCGGCTGTGGTTCAATTTGAACATCATAATCGTGATCAGCGATCTCGAAAACCTCCGAGAACCCGATTTGAAAAAGTTCTGATTCTTATTTACAAAGTTCTTTAATCTTCCAAAAGCCGTTTCAAAAAAATGCATTTTTGGCGCAGCAATGCAATTTCCAGTTTGTATAAGATAAAAAGTAGGGACTTTTTTCCGAAAAATTTTTGGAAGCGAATGTTTCCATAGAGAAATTTTCCCTATATGTTTATTTTTTAAAATTCATAATTGTTCCGTATAAGGCACAAATTGGAGATACATGAAAAACTACTGTTAGGACAATAAACTTTATTTTTGACTTTGGTAATATTCTAAACTGTAAAAAAATAATCAAATAAAAAATCCCAAAAAATTAAAATGAAAAAAAAAAACATTTGTAACATATTATATAGTTGCAATATTAAAGTATAAATTAAAAACTTATTTTCTTTTACAAATATATCTCAATTTGTACAAATATTTTTTGAAGAAAAGGGAAAATATAAATAATTATAAATAGTTGCAGATTTTTGATGATATAATACAGTGGCGTAACTATGAAGCCCAATTTATATAAAAAAATTATCGGTTTATTAATAGTGTCCCAAGAGCAAAACTATTTATTTAAGAATTAGTACAAGCCACGAAAGGATACATCATTTACCATTGATAATAGAATCGAATTTAAATAATTTTTTTTGTAAGAACATAATTTCTAGTTACGCCACTGATATTACATCTATACAACTGCTTTTTTTTTAATCTTTGTTGCCAATACCATCTTCAGTCTCAGAACTTTATACATCAGTGAAACTGTCATCTCCCGATGGTGGTGTATCTATGAGCCCTCTTTTTTTTGTATTCTCATCCTCAATAGATTCTAATTGTGAATTACTTTGGATTAAATCAATTGAACTATCGAAGTTATCATCGTTCTTCTTTTTCAACTACAAAAGACAATTCTTTTCCGGACAACAATTTTATATTTGTTGTATTAAAATCGGAAACTAAAATTATTATTTTATTGATATTATAAATTAATTTGGCTAACCTTTTTGTAAATTTCCAATTGCTTGACTTCTTCCTCCAGCTCATATAAATATTTTTCAGAATCCGATAGATCCTTAACTAAAGTTTCGATATGTTTGTGCACTGCATTTTGTATCTTATTTATAACTACCAATCCTTGAGTGTTTTTCATGTCAATTTTCAAATCTCCGAGTATTTTATTAAAAGTCTCAGATGAAGGTTCTGATTTTATATACATATTATTAGGTTCTGATAAATTAGGGATGTTTATGGGTAGTGTATCGCATCCCAAACTATTACATCGCATAAAAATTTGTGAAAATGTATGAGTCGAACCGTTTTCTGATACTTCATTAGCGAGGAGACAGCAAGAGAAAAGTTCACGACTTATTTCAAATAAGTCAGATAATTGTCTATGGATAATTTTATCTCTAAATGTAAATTTTGCAATGTTGACTTTTTGATATTTGTACCAAGCAACTACTTTATAAAATTGGTTTCCTAAAAATGTCTTAATTTTCTCCTGGTCTATTTTACCAATCCCATTGTAAAAATAGTGACTTTGTGGACATGGTATTACAGAGTTGACTTTAATAATTTTACTTATATTTATTTGTTGTTGATCATTATCCGTCATAGTTTTTGTTTCCTTATGAACTATTTCACCGAGCAAAAATCCTTCCTGATTAAACAAGAAAAAAATTATGAATTTATAATAGAATTTAAACAATATAAAAGCAGAAAGTTGTAAATATATGAGATTTTTTATAATTGAAAAATATATATCAGAACTTTTGATAATTTATGATCCTGGTAAATATGTATTTATTTATGGTTGAGTCAACCGTAGGAGAATTTGATTAAATGTATTAACAAATTTCACATCTTTTATATATATTAGCAATTAATCACTTATTAAAAAATTACGAGAAGTCCCTAGAGAGACAATCCCAAAAAATAAATAAAATATACTCGCCTGTTGAAAACGACATTTTGTGTTTTCATAAAGTAGAAACGAAAATGCTGGACCGGATAACGAAACAGATATTGGTGTAACCATTGTTATAATAATGAATAAATTCTACATAAATTATAAATTAAAAAAATACTTTTAAATACGCCAAAATATTTAGCAAATTATTAGTTAAGTAGGGTTAAACAGTGTTGACAGATCTGATTATATTCTTAAAAATCCCTACAAGACTATGTAAAAAAAACTGTAGATTTGGTAGATCACCTCTAGACTAATTAGTAGATCTACAGTCTGACTATTCGAACTTGAACTGACCTTAAATCTTAATCAAAATACTTTTTAGGTGAAAAGGTTTCTGAAGTTAGGACATAAATACATTCTATTCTGTATGTTTGAGATTAATCTGTAAATGTGGCAACGCTGGTCTTAAATGACAAATTATAATATTTCAAAAACGCTTGTAATTCTGGTTATCTACTCTGTAAGCAATCGGCCACAGTCCACAATTCTACCATGGAGTTTGGGTAGTTCCTGAGTTTATAGTCCCAGGAATTACCTAGTATTGTGTTGTTATGTCCGAACTTTTGACTGTGCTGAAGTTGATCGCAAAATTGTACCAATGGTGCCTCATGACTTGTCGCTAAAAAAGAGGCACGGTTTATGACGTCATAAAATAGCAGATTCCATTTGACTGTAGTGACTTGTATATCTTGTTCGAATCACAGATGAAGCGACTTCAATCACACCTAATTTCAAACTTTCCTCGGATCAAGAAATATGTTCAATAACCAATCAAAACGTCATAGAACTAAATAATACTCGTTTTTGTCTATTTTTCTTGGAATATTTAGTAAGAGGCTCAGATAAACTAACTACTGTATTTTCTGTAACTTACTTGTAAAGTGTAAGATTATCTAATGGCTTAGAAAAAGCACTACATTTTTTACATTATTTTCCCATGGTTTAACAACCTCTGAAGAGAATCACTTAAAATAGTTCAAAATGTATAAAATATTCAGTACGACTTAATATAACACTACAAAAATAACACGAATCGCGTCACAAACAGTAAACTATTTAATGTATGACTTTAAATTACCCTAAAATTCATCTTTTTATTCTATTCCCAAAAATAATATAATTCGATTCATTCGATGGCTAAACTAAAACTAAATCTGAAATATTTTATTCGAAAACCAGATATGCGGCGTGTTGATTCATCAGTTTCTTATATAATACATATTTCTATTTAATAGTCATGAACAAGGTGGCTCTTCTATAACTCACTGATATTATTAAGTATCAATGTATTAAACTATAATTTAAATATAAATGTAATATACAATAATATGAACTATTATCAATAGATAACACCTGCTAGAAAATACGCTTATGAAATTTCTAGAGGACGATGTCAACAAAAGTAAACTAGATGTTGGCTTAATAAAAAAGGATAGAATACCCTCTCTATATATATTTACTCTGCGGTAAGAGGAATATATGGCTTATATGTTTGGTCTAGCGCTATCTCTAACATCCCAACTATACGATACTGTTTTTAGATTGACCAAATTATCGTTTCATCTTTTTCTCTCGAAATAGCACAATTCTCCATGAGAAATTGGAGAAACGAACTGTTCCTTATATTATCAAGGATGTTTTAAGTAATAAGCAATAAGTAATGCAACATCCATTTTTTTAATTTTATTTCTATCTTTACATACAACGCTTTACATCAATGCAAATGTGTACGAGTATTTTTAACTATATACATCTGTTGGTAGAGGCCATCTAATTAAAAAATGAAGGTGACAGAAAATTGACTACTTCCAACTCACCGTGTCATTTGTCAATCTCTTTGTAATTAATTCTGTTCAAAATTAGAGCTTTACCAAAGTTCTAGGCCATTATTAAATCAAGGTAAACCTCATTGGATATTACCAAATTTTCATTAAACTAAATAGTCAATTTCAATTAGCTAAACATGTTCATATGGGATTGGTTTACGGGTGTGCTGGGATATTTAGGCCTTTGGAAGAAATCTGGTAAGCTGCTCTTTTTAGGACTTGATAATGCTGGCAAAACCACCCTTTTACATATGCTAAAAGATGATAGATTAGCTCAGCATTTGCCTACGTTACATCCAACATCGGAAGAGTTGTCAATTGGTAGTATGAGGTTTACGACTTTCGATTTAGGGGGTCATTCGCAAGCCAGAAGAGTATGGAAGGATTATTTTCCAGCTGTAGATGCCATAGTCTTTCTTATTGATGCTATTGACAGGTTAGTACATTAATAATAAAAACGTCATCATTGAAAAGAAAGAAAACTATTATTAGGAAAGTGTAAGATTTACAAATAATTAAAAGATAAAATTGTTTACAAAGTTTTTGCTACATCATTTAGTTATATTTTATCTATTAAAATGTGAAACATGAAAAAAAAATTGACGAGATTATGAAATTATTCAACTGATAATAAATATAAGATTCCTGGATGAAATATTAATTGTCTATATTCCTTCCAATTCAACTAATGAAATTCTTTTAAGTCGAGTTCTCTTTTTACCGGTTTAGACGTTACTCCAAATTATTCATAATCTACTCCTAACATTCCCAATTCTTCAGCTTTATAATATGTCTATATTTTTGCAATGTGATCTATTTTAATTTTTTTAACTTGAGCATTAAATTTTGTCCATATAATCCCATTTCCACTGATAATAAAGTATATATCGATTGATTCATCTATACTAAAACATATTTCTATATTTAAGGTCACGATTCGTAGAAAGTAAACAAGAATTAGATGCCCTCCTAACAGACGAAACTCTAGCAAATTGTCCAGTATTAATTCTAGGCAACAAAATTGACTTACCAGGCGCAGCGTCTGAAGATGAATTGCGGAATTTTTATGCTTTGTATGGCCAAACTACAGGTAAAGGCAAGGTTGCCAGATCAGACTTACCTGGTCGACCTCTTGAGCTTTTTATGTGTTCCATTTTAAAAAGGCAGGGCTATGGCGAAGGTTTTCGCTGGTTGGCTCAATATATCGATTAAGTTGTGCTGTCTAATATCAGTTTTCAATTTTTGAGGGCTGGTTGTTATTTGTCATACATATTGTTTGGATACTCATTTTTTGGCCTTTTGAACAAGAGTTGTAGTTATCAAACATTAAATATCATACAAATATATTCCAAGATTAATTGAATTAATTAAATTCATTATTAAACAGTAACATAATCATAATTAATTCTTCTAGTAAATTATTTGCATTATTTCTCCAATTATGATTATGTCACTGGAATTTCGTACTTGGCAACTCTTGTTTAAAAATGATTTCTATGATGTTTTTGTTTGTACCAAAAAAAAAAGCTGGAACTGTTCTGTGTAAACAAATTTTTTTCCAACTAAAATTAGATGGACCTTTAGTGTATTTTAAATTCGTTAATATAATTTTATTGTATAAAAAAATATATTTGGATTTGGAATAAAATATGTGTTTTTATCATAAAATGAATAAGATGGAATCAAATGTGGTCCAAAGTTTCAGGTAATAAAGCACAAAGTCAGATACCACAGAATTTAATGTTAAAGTAACTAGTTTCGGTCACTGACCATCAGCAGGTTATTAAGTACTTCCGCAAGGGAAAAAGAAAATTTCACATATGTGATGCCCGTTAAGGGTAGTAAAAAACATTTTTAAGAAAAAAGGAAAACCGTTACTCTGTTTACAGTTTTTTTTTTTTTGAAAACTTGTAAGTTTCTGACTAATACAGTTGAAGTTATTTAATATTAGTCAATAATTAAGTTATTGTTTGGTTTTGTGTTTTTCATTGTGGCAGCCGAATAGGAAGGAAAATTCAATCTCAAACAAATTTTTTTAATGAGGATAAAATCAAATATATGCATATAAAACGCCTCAGCGATAGAATTAGACAAAATAGCAACGGATAACTATAATTTCGAAAATGTCCAAAAATTTAAATATAAAAAATAAAAGCCAGGATATAGATGTTTTTTCTCCATGCAAACTATAATAAAACCAAAATATTGTCAAGATCCTCAAAGATAAAAGCAATAATAAAGCCAATTTTCTGCTACTGTTATGAGGTATGGATCCTCATAAAGCAAAATGGGCTTGTACTCCCAACGTTTTAAACGAAAGATTCTAATGACCCAGCTACTGTACAATATCGCATAAGAACAACCGCTGAACTAGAAATTTTGTATTATAACGCAAATATAATAAAAACAATAATTAATATGGTATGGATCTACAGACTATATGAATATCAACAACTGGAGGAAAACTATGATGGACAGAAACTTTTTGACTTATTTTATTCGCTGAAAGAACTATATTTAGGAAATAAAAACAATGTTTTTGTGTGTGTAATCTACACGACATATTATTGTATTTTTCGAAAAAAATGTCTTTTTAAATTGGCCAGCCGGATTTCTTTTTCTTAAAAATGTTTTTTAATACCCTTATAATGAGTGTCACATATGTGAATTTTATTTTTCCCTTGCGGGAAGTACTTAATAATGGCTTGTTGATGGTCAGTGACCGAAACTAGTTACTTTTACATTAAATTCAGTGGTACCTGACTTTGTGCTTTATTCCCTTATTTTTTATTGTTGCGATAAGAAACTTTTTGACTTATTTTATTCACTGGAAGAACTATCCCTAATAACACAATAAATCCTATTGACGTTTTTTTATGGTTCTTTTAACGGCCAAAGACCAAAATAAAACGTTTTATTAACGTTTCTGCAAGAACGTTTTTAAATGGGATATAAAGAAACGTTTTTTACGCTATAGTACTCAAACTATTGCCACATTTTTAAACCAAAAAAAAAATATCAAACGAAACGTTACAAGCATCATTCTGGTATAACTTCGAAGTCTTTAAAACAAAATTAAAGCCTTATTTGGACCGAAACGGAACCGAAATGTTTTAGAAGGACCGGAACCGATATTTTATTAAAAATATTTTTTATAAACCGATCGTACCGAACCGAAATAAAAATGATTTTTTTCGGTTCTTGTGCCTTTTTCATATGCTTTTTTGTTGGCTGAAATAGCTGATTCACGTGACCAGTAAGACCCACTGAACCCCATAGTTTTTATGACTGAAAGTAGCTGAAAAAGATGAATAAAGTGAAAGTACGTCAAAATTTTGAAGGGATTTTTCAGGTGGCTGTAATCTTTATTATCCAGATTAGACATCAAATGTGATAAATCGTTGAAATCAGCTCGTTATAGAGAGGATTATAAAAATGTAAAAATATACAGGGTATTTAAAAAAATATAATTTATTTGTATTCCCGAATCTGCACATTACTGTACATTTGATAACATTTTAACAAAAAAACAGTTATAACCACACAACTTTTATTTGAAACTTTTTTTTCAATTTGCAATAACGATAATAAGGGGTGGGTAATGTATAATGAATAACCCTGTACATACCTACAATAAAAAACAATAGGACGTTTTTAAAACGTTATATTTGAGTCGTTTTTAAATCCAATAGTAAAAACATTCACAAGTTTTGTTTATGTCCTTAAAAGTATGTTTTCAGAAAAGTTACCAGTTTTTAAACGCTTTTGTAGCAACTGTAAAAAACGTTCAAAAGATGTGTTTTTAGATCCGCAAAAGTATATTTTGAGAAAGTTTAAACGTTTTATTTGAGTTGTTTTTAAAACCATTATAAAACATCCAGTGGAACCATTAATTTAGTCAGTTTTGAAACGTTAAAACGTCGTTTTCCGACGTCTATATAACGTTAGAAGTTGTATTATAGAAAAACGTTTTATAAACGTTCTCTGGTATTTTAATGTGTACGTTTTTTTTTAAATATCTCTGTGCTATTAGGAATATTTAATAAATAAAAACAATGTTTTGTGTGTGTGTAATCTACACGACATATATTTGTATTTTTTTAAAATATAATAACCATTGCCTTCATATATATATAAAAAAAAACGTCTGCTTTTTTTTAAGTACTACATTTAAGGATAAAAGCACTTTATTTATTATATAAATATATCCAGGGCACAGATCTAAAATATTTAAATTAAGTAGTTAAAAATCAATAATGGGAACAAATATTTTTTTAAAGGCAATGCAGAAAATCACAATGTACATATGACAAAAAATATTAATAAATAATTTCAAATAACAAAAATTACCTATCATTAATCTCACAGAAAAAATAAACAATTTATATTAACAAAAATATTAGTTAAAACATTAATTTTTTTGTAAATCTCACAATTATTTCTGTGAGATTATTGCTGGTTATTAAATCTTAACAGATTGTATTATAAAAATAACAATCTCCGATCTTTTAATCAAAAAAAAAACATAACAATTGATTAAAATTTCGGGATTAAATTTGATAGTCTGGATTTTATAAATAAAGATTCCTTATATATTTTTTTTTTAATATCTACAAATGCAGTCTATAGGAACCCCAAAAATTTTAACTATGAGTTATTTTTTTTTGTTGTTGTTGAATTCATTAAGGGAGAAAAAGCTTTCTCAAATATTCGTTATTCTAATAAAAATAATAGTTTTTGCCTAATGGGTGTTATGTTCGAACGTTTTCCTTTTGTAGTCTAGCAGCCACTGCTGCTACTAAAGCGGCACCACGTCCGCTACCATCTTCAGACAACATCAGATCAAACTAAAAACAAACATTTATGTCAAACGTCTTATTCATATTCATATTATTATTATTCCTTTTATTTATCTTTAACGAGACGGTAATAAAACTAAAATATATGGAAAATGCGAAAAAAGAAAGTAAAATAGGAAAAAATGAAAAAACGGGAAAAAATAGAAAAGAAAGTAGGCAAAACAAGAAAAAATTAGTAAATATACGAAAAATAAGGAATAATAGAAAAAAATAACGCAGGGAACTTCATCGTCCCGCAATTGCACAAACTTTTTTTTGTTTTCTTCATTATGGTTCTAATTTCCAGGAAAACAAAATTAGGACAATTACAAATGAAAGTCAGAAAATTTGAACAAATTGTAAAAAACATACTCGCCCTCAAATTGAATATCCATGGTCATATTTGTTCATAAATCACTCAGAAATACGTTTTTATTGAAATTTGTATAGGATAACATTTGTCTGGATAAATTCTAACTTACCTCTATACTAGGGTCAGCAATTTCTTTAATTTTTTCCATCATAAGATTATGAAAATGAGGATGGAACCTGTAAACTGAACCATCAATACCGATAGTTACTTTTTTCTCGTCCATTTTATTAAGCAACGTCGCTAGACCTGCAGATACTAAATGTGCCGACCTTCTAGATATACACTCGCAAATGTATCTTATATTTATGTAGTCTTGTTCTGTTGCGTGTTTAAGACCTACAAAAAAACAAAATTAAATAATTGGGTTATAAAAACACAAGAACTATACGCAACACGAAATTTATGGACATTTTGGTATTTTAAACAGACGTAATTAGAATGATATTTGTCATTAGCTGAAGAAATATTGTAAAGTGTAACAAAAGTGACCTGCAAAAGAAATATAACATATTATTTAATTTTGGTGACTGAATCCTTTCTTATGACAATAAGTTTCGCTTCTGTCAGTCGAGATTCAAATTTTAAGAAAAAATTGATTTTATTATAAATTTTTATTGAAATTAAATTTTTTTTAGGGTCTTTCTTCCTGATTTTTTTATTTTTATTTTTCGATTTTTTCTAATTTACTCGCGTTTTTCGATCTTTCCCGATATTAACCCTTTTTTTTTCATTTGTTCGATTTTTCCAGTTTTTACTGTTTATTACGGTTTTTTTATGATTTTTCACGATTTTTTACAATGATTTACGATTAATTGGCATTGTTTATAAATGTTTCAGACTTCTTACGATTGATTTACGATTTTTTAGTTTTTTACAATTTTTTACGTTTTTTTTTACAATTTTTTAAGGTTTTTGCATTTTTTTTGTATCTTTTTCGATTTTTTTAAATTATTTACGAACTTTTACGACTTTTTGTCTGTTTTTTACGTATATTTTTTTAATTCTTTGCGATTTTCACGATTTTTTCATTTTTTTCGTTCTTTACTGTTTTTTATATTTCTTTACAATTTTTCACGATTTTTTCCATGTTTTTCCTATCTTTGTCAAATCGTGAAAAATCATAACAAACCGTAAAAATTACGACTTTTTGCCTGTTTTTACGGTTTCTTTATAATTTTTTACGATTTTTGACGATTTTTTTCCATATTTTCATCTTTCTTTCTCCCCTATCTTTCTGAAATCTTAAAAAACCGTAAAAATTAGCGGTTCCGACTTTTTGTCTGTTTTTTTACGGTTTTTTTTACGTTTTTTTAAAATCTTTGACGATTTTTTCCATGTTTTTCGTATCTTTCTCAAATCGTGAAGAATCATAAAAAATCGTAAAAATTAGCGGTTACGACTTTTTGTCTGTTTTTACGGTTTCTTTACAATTTTTTACGATTTTTAACCATTTTTCCCATATTTTTCCTATCTTTCTCAAATAGTAAAAAAAACCGTAAAAATTGCCAAATTAATTTTATAAAAATTAGAACATGAAAAAAATCTAATGACCTGTTTCGATATTTTTAAAAACGGCGGAGATATAGTTTTTTTTCCCATATTTCAACCCCCTCCAGTTTCATCCCCGTAGATCAGATAAAAAAGTTGATACAAATTAATTTTATAATAATACCTAATTAGAATATAAAAAAAGTGTAAAGACCTGTTTTTCAAAAATTGCGGATGATTTTTTTTTAAATTTCAACCCCCTCCAGTTTCCATCCTCTTACAGGTAGAATGCCCAAAATTAATAGAGTTGCTCTAGTAGATACGAGAAAATGATTGGCCAAAGAATTTTTGAAATCGGACGATTAGTTATTTCAATTTTTTTTATAATAATATAATGTATGCGGTTATTTACCTAATTCTTCACATATATCTCTAAGATTGTTAAAAATGCCTGGAGGATCACTTTCGATTTCGGATACATATTTGGTATAAAATCTTCCTCGTTCGAATAACATATCTGAACCTTTTCCACCAAAGAGTAAACCTTCCTTCGTAAACCTTTCCAAAGCAAGCCTAACCAATTCACCCATGTACATACCAGAGATCATTTTTTCGTGTCTAAAAACAAAATATACATAAGTTATTTACATTTTTAATTCGATTAAATATTTATACTTTTGTTTTGTGGGATTCACAGAATTCCTATCGATGTCTTCATCGTATTCAGTTCTAACAAAATCTAGAGCTCCGTCGTCGCCGAACGCTCCCCATTCTAAATTGATCAAGACGTTGCCTGATCCCATATCGACGTCTTTCCACGTTTCTGCGTTCTTTTGTTTTTCCACATAGCAAGCGTTCGAACCAGTACCTTAATTTTGTGCATAAAGATAAATCTATTTTTGATCAAAAATTTAAATAATGTGATAAAAAGAATGTTAAGAGATTGGCCCTTGGTGGAAGAGTTAATGAAAATTATGTTAACACAGAGTATTAAAATTTTAAATGGAACACCCTGTATTGTTTTACATTTTTATGTTCGTCCTGAAAAGCTGTTTTTTAATATAAACTAATTTTCAAGTTATAGACAATTGAAAATCGTATTTTTTAACTCAAGTGATTTTTCCGGCCAAACGACATAAAATCGGACAAAAAAAGGAAATAGGGAAAAAATAATGAAAATTACAGTAAAATATGGAACAATGCGAAAAAAATTAAAAAAAAAGTAGAGTAGGAAATAATTGGCAAAAGAGAAAAATGGGGAAAAACACATACATTTTTTATGCTACCATGTAGAACTCAAAAAGTTAAGATGTAAGCCGTTTTATCCGATTTTTATGTACGTTTGGCCGGAGAATTTTGAATTTTAAAATGGGGAAAAAAATCAGTAAAATCGGAAAACCCGAAAGAAATTGAAAAAAAAACCCGACAAAAATCAAGAGACAAAAATGGAAAAAAAACCAGAAAAATAAAAATAAGAAAAAAAAACCTGAAAAAATCAAAACAGAAAAAAATTAAAAAAACAAAAAATTAGAAAAAAAACTAAAAAATAAAAATGAAAACAAACTAGAAAACAAAATAAAGAATTAGAAAAAAACAGAATGAGAAAAAGATGAGGAAAATTAGAAAAAATTGAAAAAAAAATAAAAGAATCGAAAAAATAAGAATAAAAAAAATACTTTGGGAAAAAATGAGTAATAAAATTGTGAAATATAGAAAAAAAGGAAATTTAAAAAAAATGTAAAAGCCAAAAAAAAAAACGGTAAAAATCGCAAAAAAAACAATTCTATATTTTTTTTTTTACAATTTAATATATCAGGAATAAAATTTTTTAAGACATCAAAAATAAAGGGTGAATTAAACAAAAAATATTTCTAATAATTTACGTATTTTTCGAATCACCCTATATATTTTTTAATATTTTGATTCGAATTTAATATATTTTATTAAATTTAAAAACTTTTAACAATAATAAAATTTTCTGACAAATCAAAAATACAGGATGTACTAAACAAAAATCTTTTATTGATTTTTTTAATCGCAATTTAAATATTTTTTGAATTACCCTGTATATATATTTTTTTTCAATTTAATACAACTTATTAGATTTAGAAACTTTTATCAAGAATAAAATTTTTTGAGACATCAAAAATATAGGGTGAACTAAAAAAAAAAATGTATTTATTCATTTGTTCTAGAATATGACCGCTAAATACGTTATCTAAGGACTCATTATGTTAATTTTTGTATTTCTTTGTTCAAAAATTTTTAATTATATTGCGTTACTTATTTTTAGAGGCAGTTTCTGACAATAAAGTGTTTTCATCATATCGAAGTTTTTTATGTTAATAAACCTGTTGTATACTTTGTTAAAAATTTATTTCGGAATTTATAGAACTCAGCCTTTTTAAAAAGTATCGGGTCAGAATCGACCAGACGATACTAGTTACAAAGTAAAAAATGAAGATACCAGAGCCAAGGGTTAAAAATAAGTTATAATAAATCTTTCTTAAAAAAATAAAATATGTTGGCCACAACTAGAGCTGGAAGTAACAAAACTAAAACGTTACTTTTCAGTAACGCGTTACTAGTAGTTTTTATTATGTTTTTGTACCCCGCCGATTTCGCGCGCCACTGTGTTTTGTTTTGGATAGCATTTTAAAAAATCAAGCTAAAATCATACTTTTATTTAAAAATTTTGTTTGCATGTGCTATAATAACCTCGATAAATGGTGAGATGGACAATAAAAGAACGAGAAGACATAGAACAAGAAGAATATATAGAAAAATAAGGCGTTACTTTTGGAAAGTAACGAATAAATCGTTACTTTTTTAAAAAAAAGTAACGTTTATCTAACGCGTTATTTTTTTTAGTAACGCCCCAGCTCTGGCCACACTCATATTTTAACTTTTAGTAACACAAACAATATAAAAAATTTTCATTTCCATTTCCATTGAGGGCCAATTTCTTAACATCCTGTGCGGAGTTCTTTGCCGATCAAAAACAAGTTTAAAATTACAAATAGAAAAATATTAGTATGATATAACCATAATGAAAGCAACAAAATTAGTTCCATGCCACTATAAACATAGATAAAAAGTGCACTATCATGCATATTTAAAAACACCAAGCATTGTTAAAGTTTTTGCATTATCTATGGTAATAATTTTTTGTTAAATTGATAATATTCCATTGTTATACTTTAATTTATTATAGTTTGGAAAAAAAAAAACAATTTGTTTAACAGTCCATTGTTTGTAATAAAATTTGATTGTTAGCACACGTAACACGTTAAAAATCCACCTTACCAACAATTAACCCAATCCTTGTAGCGTGATTTTTCCAAGCGCAAGACATTAACGTTCCTGTAGTATCATTTAAAATAGCGCAAATCTCAATTTGAACATCCTATAAAATAAAAATAAAAAAAAAATGTTCATGCATTAAAAATGTATTAAGCTGCATACAATGTACCAGTATAGAACTATCAGTCATGCATATAATATTGTACCAAGGTGATTTTTAATTTTTATTTAGGACATGTTATATATATATATATATTCTGTGTAGAAAGTGCTTTTAGATGGGACTCACCAACTATGGCGCCTATCCGGCATTGGTGATTAAGCCAGGCACATGACATTAAAGTGCCTGTGGAATCGTTTAATATTGCCATGACTGATATTTCAAAATCCTGAAAGTCAAATTTATAACCTTTATAAATATATTTTAAAGGTATTATCCAGCTTCTAATATTTTTCTGGAATTCCGGAGAGAAAGTGTAATAAGAAAAATATCTTCTAATTTTATCAATATACAATAGTCTATGATCACAAATAAAACAATTACAAAGACATAAATTTTTAATGGATTTTCTTTATATTGTTTACTATTTTTTAATGTCTTCCACTTTGGTAAAAGTCTAGTTTACGGAAACTCTTCAGATTTTGACAATTTTTTTTTTAATAGACTAATTTGAGATCAAAGAACACGAAAATGTAAAAAAAACTTGGCGGTCTCTTACCAAAAAAAAGTTATGAATTTTTGAAACCATCATCAGACCATTCTATAACAATATTTTGTTTTATAACGTTATCTCTTCTGAATACCTGCGTTTTACGATTTTATTATCACACACAAATCTTGATCTATTTACATCCAGCCAGGATTTTTTTTTGCATTTTTGGGGTTTGGAAACGTCGAGAAAGTGGATATATTTCTTTCACCAAAAATTATCAAAATGTCTCATAAATAATGAGTATTTAGCATTTTTTCAAGTAAAATATTTGTATATCATTTATAATTACAATTGAAACATATTACGTTTTAATTTTTACTTATTTACATTTAACAATGTTTGAACAATTTCATTTATCTGTAGTTTTAGACATAAAATTATAAAAATTCGCATTTAATGGTTTAAATAATTAAAAAAAAAAACAAAACGATTTTTTCATAAATTATAGTTTAAAATTATTTTTACTGCAACCAACCGGAAAATTAGATGTTTACGAGTAATTTCTAGACCAGAAAGTATGTCATTAACACAGTACCAATAATAATAAAAAAATATTCAACGTTATATATTTAATATTAGTTATTTTACTTACCCCTCGTCTTTCAATAGCTTCATTTAACATCTGAACAACATCATTACCAACGACATTTGAACAATTAAAACCTTTCGTCCATCTTTCCAAATAACCAATAGTTAAACCTTTCTGGGATAGTGGAAAACTGAATGTAAAACCGAGCGGTAATTTCTGATCTGCTACTTGTTCTTCTTTAACAAAAATTGCCAAACACTCGGCTAAAAATAAAATTAATAATATTTTTAATCGATTGGAGATTTATATTCTTACCAATGTGGTCGAAGAGTTGCTCCCCTGAGCCCAACATAATGTGTTGAGGTATAGCAAAAATCTTCGACTTCATTTCAAAGTGTTCGCCACTAAGTTCTATAAGTAATACTCTAAAGTTTGTACCTCCCAAGTCGAGAGCTAAGAATTTTCCATTTTCTGTAAAAAAAAATATTATAGCTCTAAAGAAAATGTGGAAAATATTTAACAAACCTGTGCCGTTGGGTAGATCTTGTACGTAGGTAGGAAAACATTTGACTATTGATGTTTTATGGGTTTCTTTTCTTAAGCCTCTTTCGACATTTTCTAGGAAAACTTTCATGAGTTTGCGGATTTTTTCATTATCCAGTATCAATTCTCTGCATTTGTCTCGTATCTGCAATTAAAATAACAATTTACAATTAGTAAATATACCATCATTGTCATACCAAAACCTCATATTATCGAAAACTGGGTTATACGTTATATATACTTCAAAAAAATCGTAAATATAAATTTTTCTGTACGTTTCGGCATTAGAATAACTATTTTCGTAAGCATAGATGCTGGAATGGTGCTCAAGCTCATTTTTTGAACGATTTTTGGTAAATTTGTTTATAAAGTACAAATTACAAAATGAAACGTCAAACTGACAACTGACAAACTTGTCAAATTTAAACTTTCAATGTCACCAACCTAATTTATTTTTACTAAAATTTCTCTACTTTAAATTTTAGTCGTTTAATTATAATAAAAATATTAATAAATAATTAAATGAAAGCTAAAAAATAGCAACATTTGTTATAGAAGGTTATTTGAATATCAGTAGCAAGGTTCAAAATTTCAACCTACTGGCGAATCTGATTAATGTGGCAACAAGGCTAAGTTCTTGTTAAATCCCCTAACGGAATAATTTCGAACGAATGTAACAGTCCAAACCATCGACATATACAAGTGGACATGCTTTTTTTTGCCCCGAAAAGAGTGAGGAAGATGACAGAAGATGACATATAGTTTCGGACTAGCGCTATCTGTTTCATTCTAATAGATTACTATTTTGAAAAAGATCGAAAAATGGTCCAACAAATTTCTTCGCTAGGGCATGTACATTATGTCGATGGTGCAAACAAATATTTAAAGTCATTTGATTTATAGAAATTAAAAAAATATTAATTTGTCAACGCCAGAGGGCGTATCGCTTCTTATGATTCGTGAATATTTTGAAAAACAAAAATTATATAAAAGTCGGTGTTAAAAATTATTGCGTATTAAGATTTTTTTCTATGAATGATTTACATTAAATATTAGTAGATGGGTGTTAAGAGTAGGTATAGATATTTTTCAAGTACAGTATGATTAATACATTTATTACGATTTATTATCTCCATAAATTACTACGAAAGCATGATTAATAAATAAAAATAAAGAGTTGTCTACTGATAACATACCGACCTATTATATCTATATTTTTTTTTAATATTAATTTGAAAATGTAAATGTTAGATTAATTTTACATAATCGTATTAAAAAATATTTGTATACGACAGGAATACAAGGTTGATTATCCCGAATAGGGTACACGTACTCAAATTAAATTGCAACGCTGGAATTTATTATTGCTTTTGGAGGAGATACATAAAAATTTCCCCGACTTGCTGCGCCACTGAACGTAAGTAATAACTACCAATAATAATTACCAATTCATTTGAATATTTAAATTAAGATTATTTATTATAAATTTAGGATGATTTGATTTTTAACGTGTAGCATTTTATTATTTCTGATGTCAGTACCCTATACGGACAGTATTTTAACCATTTTTTACGAACTTCAATTCTTACTAAATGCCTATAATAAAAAGTGGACAATTTTGAAATATTATAAATATTGGCAACACCGCAATCTGTCATCTTTGACAATTTATAGTAAATATATTAAAAATATTAGGTTAGGTTTATTTTTATTTGATTTTAAATAAAAATATTGGAATAGTTCGAAAAATTCAATTTATTTAATATGGTAATACTGTAAAAGTTCTTTTTGTTGCGTCATAAACGAACAAATCTAAAGAGATTGATTTATATTTATATATTTAGGATTACGATTAAAGTATCAAAATTATACATCTTTAATTTAATTTCCATATACCTAGGATAATCCGACGATTAAGCTATCAAGTGTTATTGTTAATCTTAAATAAAGTCTACTGACGTAATATGGTAAATGTTGAGCATTTACGAAACTCTCTGATTTTCATAAAAATTGGTATAAATCATCTACATAGTGTAAATATCACTTTCCAAAATAAATTTTCTGCCGCAACCACTATTAAAGACCCTTTTTTCATTTTTATAAATATATTATTTTTAAGGTTAGTTTTGTTTAGATACATCACAATGACTTACATGATGTTGCCAAGTTGTGTAAAATATCTTAAATCAGCTTTTTTTTGATTTATATTGACTGGTTTTTATTGGACAATATATTTAATTTTTTTTTCAAAATATAAAAATGGTGCGATACAAAATAGAGCAACTGATTTTCATTATTCAGCGATATTGATATTAAGCTGATAAGAACACAATAATATTCTTTGATCTGTGTCAGTTGGTCGGGAAGCAGAGGTAATTTTTGAATTAAATTGAGAAAAAAATAGGTTCATTGGGCCAGTTGGTGAAAAAAGAACACAAAAATATGTAATAAAAGTGTTTGATTCGCTGTCTTTAGACAAATCTAGAATACAGTGCTACAAATGCTGTCTTTAGAAAAATTGTTGTATTTACATCCTTAATCCTTGTTGGGCATATTAAAAATTGGATAGGTCTTAGGTAGTTAAATTAGTACAGTAACTGTTCAGCTTTGAGTTATAGTTGTCTTTTTTTAAATACATCATTTTCATTATTTATATATGGCAACATCGCTTTCTTGGTTCTGGTATGACAATGATGTGAAGTTAACAACGCATGTGTAAATGACAATTTTATGTTTGAATGGTTAACACAGAATCAATTCGAAACAACAAATGTGTCATAATTTTACTCTTAAATCAATTCGAAGCGTCAAATATGTCATAATTTTAATCCAAACTTCAAAAAAATTGAAATTTAAAATTAAGAAAAAAGGTGTTAAATGTTGGTTGCGGCAATTTATTTTTTTTGGAAAGTGATATTTATATGCTCTAGATGATTTGTGAAAATTTTTGTGAAAATCGGCGTTTTTCGTAAGTGCTCAACTTTTTCCACGTAATATTAACAATAAAAAAATTACAATACAAACATGTAAATAAATTATATTAAATATTAAAATTGTAGGTATCTTCCACACTATTTGTTTAAATAGATACTACGACGGATATAAAAAAGAATTTGGAAAAACTAAAATATGTAGATAAACAAAAACACCCAAGGTTAAAATTCTATTCTAATTTTACGAATTTTAATGAAACGATTATGACGCAGGTTAATTTTTCATAGTTTCCTTGACAAATTTTAACATTAAATCGATATTTCCGTTTAGTTTATATCACAAATAAATCGTTTATGTGATTTAAATAATTATAATTTAATTGTTTCGTAAATGTAGGTTAAGTCAACTATGCAATATAAATTAATAGAAAATAAATTACTTACAATAGGCGTGGCTTGAACATGACGTTTATATCCCATTATCACTAAAAATTTAAGTATTTACAACCTGTCAAAAGTTATAAAAAATTTAAAGACACTTCTCCTTCAAAATTTAATCTAAAACTGAAATATTTTACCGGCTTCTCTCTTCCATTCAAGTTATAAAGAGAGTAGGGAGCGTGATTAACGAGACTGCGCTGTCGCCATCTCTTTTTAACATGCATACAAGCCTCTGTAGTTTGCGTTTTGATTGGTCGAATTCAAAGGTGTGTGCGACGTGAAGAAAAACACGTTTAGTACTGGATTACACAATTTTGAACCACAAGGTGCAATTTTCGCGGAATGTTGAAGCGGTTTGAAATTTAATATGGAAATAAAAAAAAAATTATTTGATGGTTGGTCTGGTATCGTAATCAATCAGGTGATTTCCAGTTGTTTTTATAAACGAAGAAAAATGTGATTAAAAAATGTTTTAGTCTGTAGTTTTGACTTTCACCAGAGATGGCTTAATTTTTTTATAGCCGATGTTTCTGTCTCGGTTATGACATAAACACATTTCAATAACATTTAAATTTTCAAAGAACCTAATTTTAATCTTGATTATACTTATACATAAACACTTCTTCCAGCTGGTGGTGAATCCGATTAATGTGGCAACTATGCCAAGTACCTGTCAAAACTAGGAGTTATTTTAAACATGTGCAACGGGACAAATAAATATTTTGTTTTAATTTGGTTATCATGGAGATTAAAAAATTGAATGCATCGTCAAATTGACGTTCAGTATGACGTCAAACTTATGAGACCATCATTTCACACTTGATAATGACGTCATAATATTCGGTCATACTAACGACAAAGTTGACTAATATGAATAAAAAATGACGTTATTATCACATCATTGTGCTACGCTGATTTCTTGTAAAAACACCAAAGGGCGTATCTTTTCTTACGATTTGCAAATTGCTAGTTTTTTGACAGGGAAAATTTTGTAAATTGTAGAGAAATAATCGACATATTCAAGTCTTATTAGGTGCCCGAAATATTCAGTACGTCTAATTGTCCGAAGAAGTCTTAAAACAAATAATATCTTGTATATCTGGCAATGTCGCTGTTTTGGATTATGTCAGTTAGTCAGTGTCATTTGTCAGTTGTCAATGTGGAATATTATAAAAAGTTTAGTGTTGTTAAATTTTGTTAGGTAAGTTACATTTTAACTGTTTTTTAGCTATTTTTATTATTATTTTATTCGAACCGAATAAACGGCAATAAAAAATTACACGGCGAACCAACACCAATCATTCTTAACTAGTGTTAACGTTGTAAAGTTGTTTTGTTAAGGTTATTTCGTTGTATTTAACTAGTGTTTTTGTACATGATAAATTAAATCAAAGTATTGGAATGTTAGTTACGCCTTTTTGCACTAAAATCTTGTATAAAACGATCATTTCTTCCTACTTAATGTTGAAAAATTATAGAGACCAAAATCAAGTTAACTATATAAACTGTAATTGGTCAGGACCGAATTCAGCCATTTTACCCATGTTTGATTTACCCAGGAGACAAAATATAAGTAGGCCCTAACTTGACTAAAACAAACAGTAATAAAGCAAATATAGAAATTTTTAATATCAAAGTTAATTTTGACAGCAAAAAAAATTATATAATTTATAAATATTTACACAACTAAAAATATTGTTTTTAAATATAATATATAGGAATTTGATCAAAAAAATTACTAATAAAAATTATAAGCATTAATTAGAGCATAAAATAAAGAATCTTACGCTTTCACTAATCATGTTTAGTTAACTGTGACACCTATTTTTTTGTCTAATATTCACTTTTGTCAATATTTTTATGACATACTATATATATACAATATTTGAAGGTGTGTATTCTACGATAAATAAGATTAAATTATTATCTAAATGTGTAAATCCAATTACCTTTGAGCTATTTCGTTATTTTTCATAGAATAAAATTGCAAAATAATAATAAATAACAAAGCTCAATAATAATGATATCTACGCTGAAATAAATAATGTACAGTATGATTTAAATAAAATTTACTAAGAGAATATTTTCCTAACTATGATAAGGATTTATAAACGTAAAAACTGCTTTAATTTTAAATGAGTATAGTCTATTCGGGATAGGTTAAGAGTATAATAAATATCTCCGTTATTATTGGTCGGATTTAAACGGCATTTCGTTATTATTGGTTCAAATTGAACGTGGAAAATGTTACTGTATTATAAATGTAACCTATTAAAAGTATGTAAAGAAAAATCATACGCAGAACCAAAGACAAAAGGGCATTAGGTTGGGTTATTATTATTAATAGTCGGATTTTGACAGGACAAAAGGTATATTGTATTATAACTGAGATGTAGAATATGTACAAGTAAATATGCGCAGTGGTAACGACAAAAGGGCATTAGGGCCTAACTTCGTTATTAATAGTCAGATTTGGATGGGACCGATTTTTCCTCATTTTTGCAATTTATTATTGTTCTGTTTTTTTTTTTATTTTCTGACTTTTTCAAATTTTTCTCATTGTTTTGTATTTTTTTTATTTTTTTTTTTCAAATTTTTTCATATTCTTCTGATTTTTTTTCGATTTCATACAATTCTTTGGATTTTTTTTTTCAATTTTTTATTTATTTTTGCGATTTGTTTTGTAATTTGTTTAAGATTATTTGCTTTTTTAAAAACTTTTTGCTCTTTTCTGCGATTTATTTTTTTTTTTTTTCCTATAATCACAGTCATATAATTTTTATTTAAAAATTTGTTTGTACATTTAAATAAAGGGTGTGTAATTTCTAATGAATATCAATTAATGTATTCGTGGTTTTTTACTAGCGAACGTTTTTCCCTGTACTTTTATAAAAAACAATTACATAAAATATTTATTACACATAAATAATATCTTAAATGGTTTTCTGTGGTTTATTACCACAATTAAGTTTTAAAATATTCAATAAAGACATATAGTCGAGGTCATATGTTTCGGTCTACAAGACCATCATCAGGCCCATAAACAAAAATTATTATTGAAATAACATCACTAAAGAATTATGTACAAAAAATATTTGGATCCAATAAAACAGTAAATAAATTAAAAATGACACTTATAAAAAAACTTAAAATTTTTTTTTTTTTTTTAAATAATTCAATAATTTTTTATGTTTTTTTAGTGTACTTTTTTCATACAAAATATGTTTGGATCCAATAAATCGGTAAATTTAATAAAAATGAGGTAGGAAAAACCTACACTAATAAAAAAACATCAAAAATTATTTTTTTTTATAATTAATTATTTTTTTTTGTTTTTTTTTTTAATTACTATTTTTATACCAAATATGTTTGTATCCAATAAAACAGTAAATAAATTAAAAATGACACTTATAAGAAAACTTAAAAAATTTAATTTTTTTTTATAATTTAATAATTTTTTGTTTTTTTTTAAGTGTAATTTTTTCATACAAAATATGTTTGGATCCAATAAAACGGTAATTTTAATAAAAATAAGGTAGGGAAAAACTACACTAATAAAAAAATAACAAAAATTATTTTTTTTATAATTTAATTTTTTTTTTGTTTTTTTTTCATTCAAAATATGTTTGGATCCAATAAAACAGTAAATTAGTTAAAAATGAGGTATGGAAAAACTACACTTCTAAAAAAACAACAAAAATTACTTTTTTTTATAATTTAATTATTTTTTTTTTGGTTTTTTTTTTAAGTGTAGTTTTTTCATACCTCATTTTTAACAAATTTATTGTTTTATTGGATCAAAAAATATTTTGTAAGTAATTTTCATACATAATTCATTAATGATATCATTTCAACAATAATTTTTGTTTATAGACCTGATGATGGTCTTGTAGACCGAAACATAATTATATTTGTGGTATAACTTGGAATTTCATTATTCTTTATTTAACTTTATGAAAAATAAACAATTCTGATTAAATCAATGATTTTCCACCCAAAAAGTAAAAAATAATATATATTTACCTTCGGGGAAACAAAAGCAGTCATATCAGTATTATCAGTAACCATTTTCATATTTTTTATAACTTATATTTGGTTAAATTTAAGAACGCGGTCAAATACACATACACACACCGGATTTTCTAAAAAAAATCACCTTGAGACACAATTTGTGGTTTCGTTCGACCCCTAACAGTGTAACACACCCCCCGTTTTTGTCATGCGCGTTCGATGATTCAATGTTAACTAGCAGTGTTGCTATATTCATACATATTTATGTAGAAATTTATAAAATTTTTCATATTAAAATTAATCGGGAAATATCTACAGGACCGGATTTTTAATTATAAACATTAAAATCATATTTAATAATTATCAAAAATATCTAGGATTATTTATTTATTTTATACACACAGGATATACCCAATTATATATTAGGAAATAATAATCAAGTATAACATTATTATATTATATAATATTACTATTTTACATAACAGGAAAATTATATGTATAAATTTAATTTATATTATTAAAAAAAAAAAATATTTAATATTATTATCATAATTATTACTAAAATCGTACAAAAATCGAATTTATTATAATAATGCTACGGAGCGTAATTAATTTAAAAATAAAATAATCACCATTATGTTTTTAACTAATTTAAATCCGTATATTTATGATTTTGTATGAAAATCGGCAACACTGTTAAAAAATCGATGTTTATTTTAGTGACACGCGCGCCACACCTCCCGGTCACAGTCTACTTCGATTTTACGAATAGTGACGTCATAGTATATAAGGGTGGCTCAATCTATTTTGTCATATGCCGATTTGATGTTTTCTTGACCCACGCACAGGGTAGGTTTATTAAAGGGCAGGATCTCGAGTAGAGTAATAAATGTTGGAAATCGATAGCGAATTGTGTCTACTTATATAGGGTGGTCTATAAAAAATAACCTACCCTTCACTGGTATACAATTTTGTAATGTTGAAAAAATTGGAACAATTGGAAAAAATTGAAAAAAAAAATGAACAAATTGACAGAATTGGAAACAGCTGAAAAAAATTGGGAGGATTTAAAAAAATGTGAAACAATTGGGAAAAATGGACAAATTGATAGAATTAGACAGTTAAAAAAAATTGGAAAAAAGTGGAAAAATTGGAAACAATTAGAAACAATTGGAAAAAAAATCGAAATAATGAATAATGTCAGAATTGAAAAAAGTTGGAAGAATTGGAAATAATAGGAAACAATTGGAAAAAATGGAAAACAATTGGAAGAATTAGAAAAAATTGGAAGAATAGGAAAAAAATTGGAAGAATTGGAAAAAATTGGAAATATGGGAGAAATTAAAAAAAAAATCGAAAATATGGAAACAGTTGAAAGAAATTGGAAGAATTGGAAACATTTAGAAAAATTGGAAGACTGGAAAAACAGAAAGAATTTGAAACAATTAGAAAAAAAATTAAAAAAAAAAATTGGAAAAAAACTGGAAAAATTGTAAGAATTAAAAAAAAATGGAAAAACTGGACAAATTGGAACAATTGGAAAAAATTGGAACTATTGAAAAAAAATTGGAATTGGAAAAAATTGGTAAAATGAAAAAAAAAAATGAAAAAAGATTGGAAATGTCGGAAAACTTGGAAAAAATGGGAAAAAATGGAAAAAAATAGTTTTAAAAAATTTGGACAAATTGGAAAAAAACCGGAAAAAATTGGATGAATTGGAAACAATTGGTAAAAAAGGGAAAAAATTGAAAAAAAAACGAAAAAATGGACAAATTGTCAGAATTGGAAACAATTGAAAAAAATTGGAAACAATTTTAAAAAAATGGGAAAAAATGAAAAAAATTCAAAAAAAAGGACAAATTTAAAAAAATTAGAAACAATTAAAAAAAATTGGAAGAATTTGGAAACAATTGGAAACAATTAGAAAAAATTGGAAAAAATACTGGACAAATTGTAAGAAATGAAAAAAATTGGAAGAATTGGAAAAATTGGAAACAATTGTGAACAATTGAAAAAAATTGAAACAAATTGGAAAAAACTGGAAGAAATTGGAACAATTGGAAAAAAATGGAAAAAAATTGTAAAAATTGGAAATGTCGGACAACTTGGAAAAAATGGAAATAATTTGGAATTGGAAAAAAATTGAAAAAATTGGAAGAAATAGAAATATTAGAAGAAATGGAAGAAAAAAAAATTGGAAAAAATGTAAAAATATGAAAAAAAATTGGACGAATTAGATAAAATTGGGAAAAAATGAGGAGTCAGAGAAAGGGAGTGAGAACAGGGGGAGAGAAAGAGGGGTGGAGAAAGAGTGAGGGGGAGAGAGAGAGAGAGGGGGAGAGAGAGAGAGAGGAGAGAAGAGGAGAAAGAGTGAGGGTGGAGAGTGAAAGGGAGAGGGAGAGATTAAATCACGTAAGGAATTTTGTTCGATTTACCTTTTTTTTAAGACAAATCTAAAGATTATTAATTTTTACAATATTCTAATTATCAGACAATTTTAGCAATGAAAATGTTAATTTTTTTCAATTTTCAAGATTTTTAAAATTATAATGATTTTTTGATTTTTTTAAATACAATTTTATGAATTTGAGTATTTTTTAGATGGCAATTTTAACCTAGCAGTTGGCAACTATGATATGACAGATTCCATTTTTAAAATGGCAACATCGACACCACTTGACAATATTGATCTGCCAGCTGTCAATTTTGACGTGACACTTGACAATTTTGACAATCTTGGACTTTTTTAAATTTCGTTATATATTTTTAGAGAATTTGGGGATTGCAAATTTAATTTTTAAGTATTAATAGATAAAATATTTTGACTAATGTTCCGATATAATTTGTTATCGACAATAACCTTAATGTTTAGGTCACTAGGCTAGGAGTAATATTATTTTTCGTCGTGGCAAATAATTACATAATAAATAAAATATAATATTTAAATAAATAGTAGGTATTTACATGACTAGTTTCACGTATCATATTAGTTAATTTATATTCATATAAAGTATTTTTATTTTCATGTTCGACGATGTACCATATCAGCGTCAATTAAAATAAATTAAAACGTCTTAGAACCAATTTATCAAAATAGTCACAATTCTATAGAATATTACCTAGACCTAATTTCAACGTACGAAATAGATTAATATATCAGATTTATCATTTTTTTTTTTTTTTAGCTCATTTAATATCAATATTTTCGCAAACTACGAGGGTCATGCCAATATAATAATTATTCATGGTTACATAAATTTACACAATATAAAATTGTACTAAATGTAAATATTATTAATTTTATAACGCAATTAGTATACAGTGTGTTTCATTAATAATTGTTCATAACAGATAAAATATTCCTCCTATCCGAGATACAGGGTGTTTTATTTAAAAATTATTAATGGATTCCATGTACGTCACTGGCGAATTTGTTGCTGTTTTATTTAAAAATGATTAATAGATTCCATGTACGCCACTGGCGAATTTATTGTAATTAGGTGAATTTAACTGTCTGTTAAGTTTAGTAAAAAAATATTTACGAATTTCAAATAAAATACCCTGTATATTTCGGTTGGGAGGATTTTCCAGTTACAATATGAACAATTATGAATGCAACACCCTGTATATAAATAATTTCGTATCGTACATTGGCTTTCACTTTATTAAAATCTGATTTAATTATTGATTTAATTGGTACTAGTACCAACCTACAAACAAGATTTTTGCATAATTTCAAGTATTTTTTTTTAATATAATACGGAAATACCTATAACATACGATTTTATACAGGGTGTTCAACAAATAATGAATTAAATTTAATCTGTTTTAAAAATAACCCCTTTAAAATTTTAACCGCTCCACGTTGGAAACGACTTTTGTTCATAAATATTAATTTATTTATTTATATTTATCAAAGCAGTAACGTGAAAAATATTTCGGGGGGGATTTGTGGTTATTCTCATCCTAACAAAAATTTCGCAAAGGGCATCAACCTCTAGTGATCCTTAATCCTACGGCATTAAGTACAAAATATGCAATAATTTTTTTGTCCATCTTTATATATAGCGAGAAAGTAAAAAGAACGGTACACAGTTGTATAATATACTTATCCTCCAATAACTACCCAATGATATGCAAAAATACCCAAAAATGTAAAATTCACCACAAATCGGCATCACTGTTGATTACAAAATACCCAAAAATAAGAAATTCCCCACAAACCGGCATCACTATTTAATTACTGACTGACTGACCAAGCTAGGCGTATATCATATTATAAAGGTATATTGATTATATTTTACCTTATTCGACTAAACTAATATTTTATTTGACAAAAAATTCGTAATCTCCAACCCCAAAAACCCCCACATACCAATTTTAAATGGAATCGGTCCATAATCATAAATATTGTCCACCATCTTGGAGTCGCCATCTTGATTTTATAAGTTTTAACAAAAAATTCGTAATCTCCAACCCCAAAAACCCCCACATACCAATTTTAAATGGAATCGGTCCATAATCATAAATATCGTCCACCATCTTGGAGTCGCCATCTTGATTTTATAAATTTTGACAAAAAATTCATAATCTCCAACCCCAAAAACCCCCACATGTCAATTTTGATGTCGTCAGACTTGTATTGTCTTTCTGCATTATTGACAATTTGACGTAACATGACAGTTGACAATAATGACGTGAAAGTTGACAATTTTAACGTGACAATTGATAATTTTGACGTGACACTTGATAAGTGACGTTTGATGTCACAACTAACAATTGTGACAATGAAAATATTTAAAAAAAATTTCAGTTTCAAGGTTTTTGAAAATTCATAAATATTGACGGAAACGCTGACCACAAAAATGTTTTATAACTCGACAAGTAATCATACCCGGTAAAAAAATAGCTTAATTGATAGACAATCAGGCGCAGTAGGAATGGCAAAATAGCACTCGCGTCTATATCCGTTATTATTGGTCCAATTTGAACACAGCAAACGTCAGTGCATTATAAATGTGACGTAAAATAAATATATAAGCAAAAATTAAGCGTAGTAGCAATGAGAAAAGAGCACTAGAGTATATATATCTGTTATTAATGGTCAGATTTGAACGCAGTAAACGGCATAATGTTATAAATGTGACACAGAATAATTATGTAAGCAAAAAGTATGCGCAGTAGCAATAACAAAAGGACGCTAGCGTCTATTTACGTTATTAGTGATTGGATTTGAACGCAGCAAACGGCACTGTATTATAAATCTGACGTAAGATAAATATGTAAGCAAAAATAAGGCGCAGTAGCAATGTAAAAAGAGCACTAGGATCGAACTCTGTTATTAATGGTCAGATTTGAACGTAGTAAACGGCATATTATTATAAATGTGACACAGAATAATTATATAAGCAAAAATTATGCGCAGTAACAATGATAAAAGCACACTAGCGTATATCTACGTTATTAGTGATTGGATTTGAACGCAACAAACGGTACTGTATTATAAATGCGACGTAAGATAAATATGTAAGCAAAAATCAGGCGCAGTAGCAATGGCAAAAGAGCACTAGCATCGATCTCTGTTATTAATGGTCAGATTTGAACGCAGTAAACGGCATAATGTTATAAATGTGACGCAGAATAATTATGTAAGCAAAAATTATGCGCAGTAGCAATGACAAAAGGACGCTAGCGTATATCTACGTTATTAGTGATTGGATTTGAACGCACCAAGCGGCACTGTATTATAAATGCGACGTAAGATAAATATGTAAGCAAAAATTATGCGCAGTAGCAATGATAAAAGCACACTAGCGTATATCTTCGTTATTAGTGATCAGATTTGAACGCAACAAATGGCAGCGTAGTAGCAATGGCAAAGGGGCACTTACTTATTTCGTTATTATTAGTAAGATTTTAGCAGGATAAACGGCATTAGAATTAATCTATATTTAATGACGATAATTTAATTTTACCGACTGTAAATGCGAGATTTACTATTTTTCATGTAATCAAGAAGCGAAGAGATAAATATCCGGGGACATGAACATTATAAATTTATCTAATTTCAGTAAATTATATACAATTGTAAAGTAGAAATATTTAATGAGAATCAAATTAAAAAAAAAATACGATTATTATTTTTTATTTTAAAATAGTTAATTCCAATTTATTATTGGTAATCAAATAATAAATGAATAAAAATATGATTATATATTATCTAGATCCCAAAAACAAATAAAAATACCTTAAAATAGTATTATCTACATCCGTTTTATTGCAATCTGATAGGACAAAACAAGGTCTTTAAAATATTAGTTAAATTTAATTAATTTAAACTTATTTATTTACCTCATTAGTGATATGATATTCAACAGCACTTTGATATCCATTCTGAATATCAATTTCAATTCTTCCCAACTCGTTGACCTGTTCGAAAATCGTCTCGAATCTCATTTTCGCAAAATGAAAATATACCCGCCAAACACCACTTAATTACTGAGACCGAACTGTTCGTTACAAGCACTTTTCTATAGTCGAAGAATATGTTGACACGATATATTAACAACCGTTATGATTTTTATTTCTTATAATAAACAAACAAAAATCGTATTTAATTCACCGTTATTAGTATTTATTGATAATATATATATAAACAATACTTTAATAAAATAAAATATTTTTAATATATAAAAGTATTACATTGGGTAATTTTTTGTTTAAATTTATAAGGTTATCTATATTTCAATGTGGTTAAGTAAATGAGAATAAAAATTTATACAGGATGATTCATAAGTTTGTGTTGGTGCGCGATCCTTTGAACGACGTTTACTGGACTCAAGAACTTGACCAATCAAAGAATAATACCACGTTAACATTTATTTATATTGTGGAAAATTTCTAATTAGCAAATTTTCATTTTTATTTAAGATCCCATAAAAGGATTTGATAACCTAATGTAAACATTCTCAAGTTTAACTAATTATAAGGATAAATTACTTGGCAGCGGTCCCTGCCTTTCCCCACTTAATCCCGCGTCATTTTAACTGAATAATTGCGTCGTTTGAGTTGACCTTGAAAATTAAAGTGGAGAAAAAAATTGTAGGTTAGGTTAACACATACCTTTTAATTATATTAATATTTTTTTATACTAGCTAATATAATTTATTGCCCTATATTGGTTAATTGAACTGATTTCTGGATAAACAATTTATAAACCCAAACAAAATTGATATATAGGTAGAAAAAAATAAAATCTGGAAAAGTTTTACCAAGTATATGACCCTGAGAGCCAGTTATTCTGAATGAGATATCGGTCAAAAGGTTAGAGGTCACTGATAAAAATTTTTATTGTGAGAAAAATCGTAAAATATAATTAAATTAGATAAACGTTGTCTATTTTAAGCGACAATAATTTGATTAAATCTAATTTTAAATTGCATAAAAATAAAAATTTGTCCTCCCTATAGATTTTTAAGTTTATTAACGATTCTTGGCTAATTGTCAGGGTTATCAAACTTTAGATTAGTTTCGTCTTTTAACTACCATCATCATATTTATTTTATTTTTTTTAAATATATGTATAAGAATAAATTTTATTCATCTTTTTTAACGCACACTTGTATTTCAGGTCTGATGATGGTTTTTTAACCGAAACTAGTCTACTTTTCTTCAATATAAATTTGTGGTACACGACTTTGTTTTATTTATATTTTTAATTAATATACTTATTTTTAATTAGATTATATATGCAGGTTATTTATAATAAAATGTATTAAAAATTCAATTAATAAATATATTTTCCATTTAAAATTCTAAATTTTTAGTGTTCAAATATTATTATATAAAATGAAAATCCCTTAAAAATGCACGCCTTTGAACTTTTAAAATTTATATGACGTAATTTTTTACTACCAATATTACAAAATTATATTTCCTAATGTTAAATGCATCAAATATTGATAAACTAGTAAAATTTTGTTAGTAAAGTTGTCTACTCTGGGGGGCGTTATAATTATTTGACAGTTGTAATTATTTTGACAGTACATTTTATAATTTAGTTTAGTATGTTTCGTTTGATTTTTTTATTGTTTTCTAATTAATAATAAAAAAAGGGTTCGTGTCTGGACTAATTAATAGTTTCAAGAAAATCTGTTTTATTATTCAATATAAATATGCTTGCGGCATTGTTAAAACAATTTCAAGAAATAGTACCATCTTCAATACACTACTTTAAAATAGGAAATGATAATGGGAGACCTTTTCTTCAACTTAGAGCCCTTAAAGATGTAAGTAATACATAATTAATTACATGTATCTATAAGAATTAAAACTATAAAATTACTTTTTTTGTATATATTTATATAAATGTTAGGTTATGTGGTATGTACCGTAAAGCGTAAAGCAAATAGAGGTTAAGTAGGTATTTAGCCGAGCGGCTAATGTTAGAAATTGATGTCAGTATCCTATTGAGAATATTTTAACCAATGTAAATAGTTAGAAATGTTTTTTTACAAAGTTTTACTATAGTTGACTAGTTGACTGCAACTGTAAGGTACAGATACAAAGTAGAGTTGGGAAATAACTGTAACATTTTGTTCCAGTTACAATGTTTCTTTTACGTGAATCAATTGAATATTTATTATTTATAGTATCCAATGTTAATATTATAATAAAAGTAATAATATCTTTAATAAATCTAATTCGGTATTTATTTTGTTATAAAATAAATTAGTATATATTGCGAATAAAATATACCAGTATCATCCACCTCTAGATTCAATCTATGTGATACATAGGCGTCCGCACTTTTATTAAAAAAATCAGTCATATATTTTTGAGTAAATTTTGTCATTAAGATCCATACACCACGTGACTTGCGAGGTTGCCATTTAGAGAATTATTCAAGGAAAATGTGATTATTCGTTTTTCGTCGATATCTCATAAAAACCGCATAATTTTAGAATGATTTTAATTCGACTTAATAAATCAAAATACTGAAACATTGATAAATAAAATTAGGTTTAAAAAGCGTAAATGCATTACTCGGAATTCTCGGATTGGAAAACGGATATTGCAAATCGATTCTACGACCTCGTAAACCTATTAAACGATGGGTCACTCGGTATCTTTTTTAATCTGTCAAAATGACAGGTCGGAGGTTTTCAACGGATTTCGGTATGTTCAGCGATTCGGACTTTTTTTGAGCTAAAATAGATACTGTGTGTCAAACTGACAGGTCAGCGGTTTATTCACCGATTTTGGTCCTTTAAAGCGTTCTACGTTGGTTTTGATCCTCCAAAATGGTCGGAGTCGCCTTATTTCTCTATTTCTCACCAAATTCGTAACGCTCTTTACGTCGTCAAGCGGTATTTGGGCGCCTTGGTAAGGTTTCGGATTACCTCTAGTGCCACCTTCCGTTTATAGTGTGAAGGCTACTTGCACAGGCAGCTTCAGTGAAGAAAAATACTCCAGGGTCGTATGATGGCATTCCGGGCTAGCGTAGTGTTCGGATGACGGTTGTGGACTCCGCTACAATTGTAATTGGCTTCGCTTCCTTTAAGTCTCTAAAGATCGAGGGACTGCCACTGGAACTCGGACTTCCACTGCTACTCCAATTGGCACTGCCACAGCAACTGGGGGCTAGATCGTCTCCGGCTGCGATATACCATAAAGTCGACTGGGTATGTGAAACAAGTACGCGAATGACGTCATCTTTCGGCGGGGATTACTGTTACGACTGACCTGAAGTTAATTATAGTCCAGTGCCGTGTGCGATTTTATTTAAATATTTTAATTATTACGGGACAAAAAGTAACTTCGTTACAAAGACTCGACTGATTTGGAATGGTTTATAATTCTCTATTTAATGAGTTAAAATTTAAAAATCTTGACGTAACGGAGTGGCTGATTATTTTGACAGTTGACAATTTTGACGTGACACTTGACACTTGGACATTTTTAACATGATTTGATAGCAACTAATAATTTTGACAATGAAAAGTTTTTTTTTTTTTTTTGTATTAAAAAAATATATATTTACATACCTCCAATGACGCAGCATCTTCGCACGATGGCGGATGTTCGTTCTGAAATCAAAATAAAAAATTGAAAACATCTTAATCGATGTTTATATTTGTAATTAAAATTTTATTCGACTTTTGGACAACGTTCAACAAATTATGAAATGGTAGTAAATGACGCCTCAGAATAATTATTTATTTTTAGATTAGATACTAATATGTCAAAGTAATATTAATTACGAATGAAGAATTTTTATTTTTATTTCGAAAATATGAGACACTGAATTAAAATAAATTATAAGAATAAACAAAATAATCATAAAAGATGACAAACATATTTTGAAAATTATTTATTTATTCATTTAATATGAATATGATATTATTTTGTCGTTAATATTATATAAGATTAAGTACTCACTGAAATTTCAGGTGCCATATTATTTAATATATTTTAAAATTAATATTAAAACTATTACTTATTATTTTCTGCAAGTTAATAACTAACACTATCACTATTTATTATTAGAGGTCGATATTTAAGTTCAAAAATTGTTGATTGCAACCAGCTTTATCGCTAGTGTTAAAAATTAGACACGGACTGAAGTTTTTACTTACTTACAAATGCTGTCAAGTTGCTTCGGAAGATACGTAAAAAAAAAAATCACGTGAGCATGAGCAGTTTTTTAAATAGAGAATAGCGCAGAGACGAAATTTACCTACACGTAGTATTTTTCACCTGTAGGTACAAAAATTAGTATGAGCGGTATAGGAATAATTTAACTATAGTTTTGCTGATTTTATTATTATCAAAAAGGGCGCTTAAAAATTGTTGAAAAAAAAAATTGGTACACGTACAAACTTTTTTGTACTTGTACAATTTAGAAAAAAAAAACAGTTGAAAAAATAGTCTAGATATGTTCAAATTAAAAAAAATATAAATGCACACGTGCAATTTTTTTTGAAAATCGATAGCTGAACATGCAAAAATAAAAAAAAAAACCTTTTTGGAAAAAAATGGTCTACGTTAAAAAAAATATAAAAAATAATTGAATTTAATTTTTTATTTTTACGCGATTTTTATTGCAATTTTGGATTGTTAAAATTAGTTATAACATCTTAAGTTTTATTTGTGCACAATATTATAAAAAGTTTTGGGGAATTTTAAATTGTAAAAATATTTTTTTTTTAAAGCGAAGTTGCCAAATTTCCGAAAATTTCATTAATTCTGAGGATTTTGAAAGAAAAAACAAAAAAAAATTATAATAATGGTTTTTGACAATTTTTGCCATTTTTTGTGGTCAAGTACTATTTTTTTGTTTTTTTTTTTTTAATTTCTTGTTTTGCACGGTTTTTTTTTATCTTATATTTTTCCAAGATTTAGGGAAATTTTCGGAAATTTGACAACGTTGCTTTAAAAATATCTGGATTGTTAAAATTCATTATAACATCTTGATTTTCTGTACAATATTATAAAAAGTTTCAGGCAATTTACAAAAAAAAAATTAAGTTGCCAAATTTCCGAAAATTTCATTAAATCTGAGGATTTTGAAAAACAAAACATAAAAAAAAATCAATAATAAATTATATAAGTGATTTTTGACATTTTTTGTGGGCACTTTATAAATCAAGAATGTTTGTTTTTTTTAATCTGGGATTTTTCCCAGATTTAGGGAAATTTTTACAAATTTGGCAACGTTGGTTTAAAAATACCTCAATTGTTAATTTATTACTGATTTTTGTTGTTGTTCTTTTTTTACAATATTGCAGAAAATCAAGAAGTTATAACGAATTTTAATATTTAAGATAGTTTTAAAGCAACGTTGTCAAATTTCTGAAAAATCACAGATTGAAAAAAAAATTTAAAAAAATCGTGCATAATAAGAAAAAAAAACAAAAAATTAGAACTTAATGTAAAAAAAAACAGCAAAAATTGTCAAAAATTATTTATATAATTTATTATTGATTGTTTAAAATCCCCAAATTTAAGGATATTTACGGAAAATTGACAAGGTGCTATAAAAAAAGATTTTTACAATTCCCGATAACTTTTTATAATATCGCAGAAAATCAAGTTATGACGAATTTTAAAAATTTAAGAATCTTTAAAATCAACGTTGCCAAATATTTGAAAATTTCCCCAATGCTTGGAAAAATGACAAAACACCGGCAAAAATTGTCAAAAATTACTTATATAATTTGTTATTGATTTTTTTAGGATTTATTTTTCAGAATATCCAAAATTTAATGAAATTTTCGTGAATTTGCCAATTTTGGTTAATAAAAAGATTTTTAAAATTCCCGAAAATTGCAGAAAACCAAGAAGCTATAATTAATTTTAATCCAGGAATTTTTACAGCAACGTTGCCAAATTTCCGGAAATTTCGCTAAATCTTGGAAAAATCCCAGACTGAAAAAAATGTAACAAAAATCGTGCAAAATAAAAAACAAAAAGAAATTGTAATATAAAAAATCTACATTCTTGATTTATAAATAGCAAAAATTATCAAAAAGTACTGTAATTTATTATTAATTTTTTTTATTGTTTGTCTTTTAAAATCAACAAATTTAATGAAATTTTTGGAAATTTGGCAATTTCCCTTAAAAAAAACAGTTTTAAAATCCCCCAAAACTTTTTGTAATATTGCAGAAAATCAAGAAATTATAATAAATTTTAACAATCCAGGTATTTTATAGCAACGTTGCCAAATTTCCAAAAATTTCCGTAAATTTTGGAAACGTCCCAGATTGAAAAAGTGTAAAATAAAAGATTAAAAAAACAAACAAACAAATTAGTAATATAAAAAAATATATTCTTGATTTATAAACGGCAAAAATTGTCTTTTGTACTTCATTAGTTTTTTTTGTTTTTTTCTTTCAAAATCTCCAAATTTAATATAATTTTCGGAAATTTGCTTACTTTGCTTAAAAAAATTCCCCCAAACTTTTTATATTTCAGAAAATCAAGAAGAACGATTTTTAAAAATTTAAAATCAACGTTGTCAAATTTCCGAAAATTTTCTCAAATATTGGAAAAAGCCCAGATTGAAAAAAATCCAACAAAAATCGTGCAAAAAAAATTAAAAATTTCTTTTATAAACGGCCAAAAATGTGAAAAAGTACTTTTTATAATATTGCAGAAAATCAAGAAGTTATAACGAATTTTGAACATTTAATATTTTTAAAACGACGTTGTCAAATTTCTTTAAATTATGGCAAAATTCCAGACTGAAAAAAAAAATTAAAAAATGTGCAAAAAGCAATAATATAAAAAAAAACAAACTGCGAAAATTGTCAAATTTTTTTTATATAATTTGTTTGTTTTATCTTTTAAAATATTTAAATTTAATGAAATTTTCGGAAACTGCCAACTTCTCTTAAAAAAAAAATTCCCGAAAACTTTCTAATATTGCAGAAAATATAGAAGCTATAACGATTTTTTCAAATCCGTGTGTTTTTAAAGCAACGTTGTCAAATTTCCGAAAATTTCCCTAAATCTTGGAAAAAATCACTGCAAATATTGTCAAAAATCACTTGTTCATGAACATAATTATAAGAATTAAGATTTTTTCAAATAAAACAATATCTTGTAATTATATTACTTTTTATTGAAATAACCTTATCACCACCTTAACAAATTAATTAAATTAAAGAACTTATAGGTAAATATTTAAAATTTATTTATATTTACATTTTACTAATAAATTCTTATTAACAAATCAACAATTATTTTCTAATATCTTCCCACTTTTATATAACAAACGCAAAAAATGGAAAATTTAGTAACTACATCATAAAAAAAAAATATTTAATATAAAATAAGAAAATATTTTAAGGAACAATTAATTGTATAGTATCATCATCAGTAACATTAGAACTTTCATTAGTATCGACTGAAGTTTCACTAGTACTTTGCAAATCTTTTAAATCTTGTAGATAAATATTATCTTTGATTTCTTCATCATGTTCATGTTCACTTTCCTTATGTAACTTTAAAGCAGAACTTCTAGTAAATCCTTTATCACAATATTTACATTTAAATCTTTTTTCTCCAGTGTGAACGGATCTATGTGCTCTCAATGATTGATTTCCGGTAAAACTTTTAAAACAAATTTTACATTGATACTTTTTTTCCCCCGTATGCATAGCAATGTGATATCTATAGGTTGAATTATTAGTAAAATCTTTAGGACAATATGTACATTTATATATACGTTCTCCTGTATGTATACGTGTATGTTTTAATAAATCCCCGCTACTAGCAAAAGCTTTAGGACAAAATGAACATTTGTGTTTCCGTTCACCAGTATGGACTGCCATGTGTATTTGTAAATGACCATTTTGAGAATATGCTTTATCGCAATGTTCACATTTATACTTTTTTTCACCTGTATGTATAACTAAATGTCTATTTAATCCATACTTTTCGTTAAATTCTTTAAAACATATAGGACAAGAGTACTTGGTAGGTTCTACACTGTGAACAAACATATGATTTTTTAACCATTTCGGATGAGTATAAACTTTAAAACATATTTCGCATTTTAATTCTCGATGTTCTTTTTTCGTATGTCGCTTCTCCATATGTTTTTTAAGCTTAAATTGGTTTTCTAATGGTTTATCGCATTCGGGACATTTATGTTTAAAATCTCCTGTATGTGAAAGCATATGACTTTGTAGATGAGCACTTTGTTTATAAGCTTTAGAACAAATTTTACATTGGTATTTCCTTTCGCCTGTATGTATAACAAAGTGTCGTTTTAATTTAGTGTTATCCGGGAAGTTTTTAAAACAAACCGGACACGGAAACAATGAACCTCTTTTATGTACAAGAGTAATATGATTTTGAAGATGATGTTTTTGACTATACATTTTGTTACATATTGAGCACTCAAATTTCAAATTTAATTTCTCTTTTGTAGGATTATCTAAATGTGTCTGTACATGCTTCTTTAATTTGGATTGTTCTTTAAACGCTTTAGAACATTGTAAACATTCGTATTTTCGTTCTTCAGTATGTACCAACATGTGCGATTGTAAATGACCACTTTGTCTAAAAGCCTTTGAACAAATAGAACACAAATAATTTTTTTCATCTGTATGCGACAGACAATGTCTTTTCAATTTATATTTGCTGGAAAAACTCTTTTGACATACACCACAAGCAAAAGATTTCTCAATATTATGATCTCTTTTTAAGTGATATGATAAAGCACCTTTTTTTCCAAAATCTTCACCACAAAATGAACATTTATATTTCTTATGGGTAACTAGGTGTTGTCTTAAGGCTGATAAGTACGGAAATCTTTTAGAACAAATATTACACTGATGTTTTCTAGATTCATCATCCAAACTTTCAGTTTTAATAGTATCTTCATCAAAACTTAATTTTAAAATATCTGGGACGTCGGGAACAAAATCAGAATCGCAATCGGAATCATCATCTTCGGGTTCTTCTTTGATTTTTTCTGTTTTTACTGGAATTATGTCATCTAAACCAAAATCTTCAGGTTCAAAATGTTCCATTTCTTCCGAATTTGATGCAATTTCTTGTTTAATATAAGCAACTGGTTTAGTTTCAGACATTTTAGTAAACAAAAACTGTCTTTTGAATAATGTTAATTATAATTAAGTGCATTGAAAAACAAAAATGGGTTGCTAGGTTGTTGACTTCAAATAATTACTAATTGAAAATTGACAAGTGATGTTTATGTGTTCTTCTTCTTTTTTAGCAACCTAAATAAATAATGACAAAGCAGTTCTATTTAGTGACTTTCTTCTTTTTTTAAATATATTTCATATAAACCAGGCAGGTTTTGTGCCCAGTCTGTCGATTCAGATTAAACAGAGATTGTTTTGTGTATTATAACAAAGGAGCTGCAAAAAAACGTACGTCGATAAATTTAAAGGTTTTGTCTTGTTAAATGTCAAAAAAAGCGTGTCAGTCGTTTTTTCCTTATTTTTTCTTGCTTTTCACTGTTTTTGCCAAATTCCCTAATTTTACCAAATTTTTTCCCATTTTTCACATATTTTTTACAATTTATTCCGAATTTTCCAATTTTTTAAAATTTTGACCCATTTTTTTCCATTTTCCCCGATTTTTTCTCAATGTTTTCCCTATTTTTCCCATTTCTTTTAATTTTTTCCTGTTTTCCATTATTTTTTCCCATTTTCTTTATTTTTCTCTATTTTGCCTTATTTTCCTCATTTTCCCAATTTCCCTACCATTCCTCTATTTTTAATTATTTTTCTCCAATTTTACCATATTGCCTCAGTTTTCGCTTTTTTCCCATTTCTTCATATTTTTCATAATTTTTTCCTCTTTTTTTTTCCTTTTACCCATTTTTTTCTGTAATTTGCGTATTTTCCCTATTTTGCCCTACTTTTCACCATTTCCCTATTTTTCACATCCGATGGCCGAATAACTCTTGTACCCAAGGACTTAAAAAAGAAGAAAGATCGCTTACATTAGGACTCATACCGGGCCTCTGAAAGCGGACTGATTTAATTTATTGTATTGTATTTTTTATCAACGAACTGTTATAAAAATTCATTGTCACTGAAAGTTGGAAAATTAAGTAAATACATGATGAACAAAAATTAAAATTTGTTTTTTATATTTAAATTTCGAATTACTACGCCCTGAACCAACGACGCAAATGTATTTTTATGAGTCCTAATCATAACAAAAGGTGCTTTTCGAGTCGAGATGTTGTGAACATAGGCTTTAGATTGAGGGTAATTCTAAGTGTCAAAAGTGAAAAAAATGTGAAATGAAGAAAAGTGAAAAGAGGAGAAAAGAAAGTACTCAAAAACAGACAAAATAAAGACAGAAAAGTGACTTAATTATCATGCATTAAGAATATTTCTATTAAGTTGTTAAGAACGCGCTAATCTCTTTGGTCTGTATAAGTCAGGAGATAATTTATGAATAAAATTGAGAAAAATAAATTAAGAGGGATAATATTAAGCTAGTTAATACGGCTAATTGAAAAGGGGTTCATTAAGCTAGTGACTGAAAAAAGAACACAAATATGTTATGATTGCTGCTGTCTTTAGACAAATGTAGAGTAGTTGTAAATGCTCTCTTTAGACACATATTGTTGAATTACCGGACAATGTTGCTCATTTTTTAGTTGCAGTGATGCCAATATATATGAATTTGGTATTGTTGTTGAAGACTTCCTGATTCGTATTAAAATCTTAAAAATCAGGAAATCTACTTACATTTCAAAATACTGTGGCAACACTGTAAACTTCATGCTGATTTCAATGTCAAGCGTCCAGATCCGTATTCATATTCCCGCTCTCCTTTGTGATTATTAAGTATTAAGTATGGTTTTCTTAGTGCAAATTTGATTTATTAAGCACAGTTCTTATAGTTTGGTTTACTATTTGGACAAATAACTAGGGTAATAATAGCAAATAAAAGACTGAGTGCTTGTATGGTAATTTCGTGCCCCAACAAAGGGAAAATACAAGGTATTAGCTACTTCAAGTAAGTAAACAATCCTATAAAATAATTTTGGAAAACATTAATAATGGTATTAGGACTGCATTCATAATAGAAAATAATAATTATTAAACAATTTCTGTGTCATTATATTTGTTCATGGTTTTATCCATCTATAACATGTACTGATTAAAAATGTAAGCTTAATCCGCCCCTGTCCTACGTAAATTTAAACAGCGAACACACGCATGTTCGAACATGCAATCTGCTAGGGACAATACTGCGCAACTCAGAAGGTTCAAATTCGTCGTGTGCTGCTTCAATTTAAGAGGTAGCATTAGCATTCTATGTAATATAATTCTGTGGTCTTTAGATACATTGTCGAACGCACTACAATTTTATTGAAATCTAAAGATCGACCCCATTGTTTATCCGAGCTTATCTGTTTATTACATTACTACTATTTTCATATTATAAGAACCATTTTGAGGGTTATTTTAAACTTTTCTGTGCAGTCTCTATTGACTTTTGGGGCGTTTAAGCTTGTCTGTATTAGTTTATAAACATCGTTAGTTAGAGACGAGGAAAATCCATGACGTCACAAATGTCATTCTTGTCAAAAACTGAATCCAAACAAACATCTTTCAAAGTCAAATTTAGCAGTTTAACTAAATTCTTTTGCCTGAGAAAACAACATCCAAATACAAACTAATCAACAAAGGACGTACTCAGATTTTTTCGTTTGTACTCAATTTTTGACAAGAATGACATTTGTGACGACACACTTTCCTTTTGTAAATTCAGTGTTGCCAGTGTTACCAATAAATCAAATTTCATTTTATTTTTATAAATTTATATTATTATTATAATTTATCTAAAACAGTAATATGAGCAAATTTCATATTTAAAAAGATTTTTTACCATTGTGAATATTTAAATGTCTTTTTAAATTACTATTCCGATTAAATCGTTTGAAGCAAATTTCACATTTAAAGGATTTTTCTCCAGTGTGGATTTTTAAATGACTTTTCCAAGCACTACACTGAATAAATTGTTTAAAACAAAATTCACATTTAAAAGAACTTTCTCCAGTGTGTATTTTCAAGTGTCTTTTAAAATAATTACGTTGAATAAATTGTTTGGAGCAAATTTCACATTTAAATGCTTTCTCTTCGGTGTGAATTTTTAAATGATTTTTCCAAGCACTACTCTGAATAAATTGTTTGAAACAAATTTCACATTTAAAGGGTTTTTCTCCAGTATGAATTTTTAAATGTACCTTTAAATCACAATTTCGAATAAATTGTTTGTAACAAATTTCACATTTAAAAGTTTTCACGCCAGCGTGATATTTTAAATGAACTTTCAAACTACTATTGTGAGTAAATTGTTTAAAACAAATTTCACATTTAAAAGGTTTCACTCCAGTGTGAATTTTTAAATGACTTTTCCAAGCACTGCTCTTAATAAATTGTTTCAAACAAAATTCACATTTAAAAAAATTTCCTCTGGTGTGTATTTTTAAATGCCTTATTAAATGACTACTATAAATGAATTTTTTGAAGCAAATTTCACATTTAAAAGGTTTCTCTCCAGTATGAGTTGTTAAATGATTTTTCCAAGCACTACGCTGATTAAACTGTTTGAAACAAAATTCACATTTAAATGATTTCTCACCAGTGTGAATTTTTAAATGATTTGTCAAATGATGATTATGAGTGAATTGTTGCAGACAAATTTCACATTGAAAAGATTTTTCACCGGTGTGAATTTTCAAATGTCTTTTTAAATTATTACTATAAATAAATTGTTTAAAACAAATTTCACATCTAAAAGGTTTCTCACTAGTGTGAATTTTCATATGTATTTTCAAAGAACTATTGGTAAAAAATTGTTTGAAACAAATTTCACATTTAAAAGGTTTCACTCCAGCGTGATATTTTAAATGAACTTTCAAACTACTATTTTGAATAAATTGTTTAAAGCAAATTTCACATTTGAAAGGTTTCACTGAAGTGTGAATTTTTAAATGAACATTCAAATTACTATTCCTATTAAATTGTTTGTAACAAATTTCACATTTAAAGAGTTTTTCTCCAGTATGAATTTTTAAATGATTATTTAATTTTAAACTAATGGTAAATCGTTTTAAACAAAATTTACATTGAAATGGTTTTTTACTTGCAGCAGATTTAATAAACTTAGTCCCTAAATTAGAATATACATTTTTTACAAAATGAATTGCATAATGATTCCAAAATTGGAATTTTCCATTAGATTCTTTTCCACAAAAAGCACAAGTTATGGAACATTTCTTAAAGTGCTCATCATAATGTTTCAATCTCGCCTTTGAACAGGTGAAATCTAGAAATATAATAAGATTTATACAACTTTTCTTAATATACCCTTAAGAAAATTTAAGAAATTCTCACCCTCAACCAAGAAATGTTTATACGATTTGGCAACTGTTCTGGAATAATTTTACAGACGAACATAAAATTGATTTTAATAAAACCAAAACACTCTGGAACTGATAAGCATGATTAAATTGCTCTTAAATTAGGACCAAACCGAAACCTTCAATAAATCCTTAATTACCATTACTTATTATAAATCAAATAAATCATAAAAATAAAATAATAGTAGAAAATGATCTTAAGATTTTTGTATAAATATTCCTTATTACTTATACCAAGGCAAATAATAAAACAAAAAAAAAACTTACATTTTTGACAAACTGGACATTCATACTTCATTTTATTTTTCTTAATAATCTTCGTTGGATATTTTTTTGTACAATAATTTCCAAAAATTATATTTTTAGATGATGAATCCGATTTGATATGTAGAATTTCATTTTTAATATTACACTCCTGTATTTTACAATTATCTTCCTGCTTGATCAAAAGATAAGTTTCTTCAACTTTCTGGATTTCTAGTTCAGATATTAATAAAGGTTCAGATTTTACTTCTATGAAATTTCTAACAGAACATTCTTGTTTTATTTCAATTTCTTCTGTTATAAGCGATAACTCTGGTTTGATATTCAATTCCTGTGCTTCACAATTATCTTCCAAATGATTTGCTTCTTGAATATCTACATTAGAAATTAATAACGGCTCACGTTTAATGTCTATCAAATTTGTTTCGGAACATTCTTGTTTTATTTCCATTTCCTGTCTTGTGAAGCGGTAATCCTGCACTTTACTTACGAGCACGACATTTGCTTGCACTCAGGGTTGTTTACGTTGTTTACGATGAACTTTTGATTGTGCTGAAGTTGGTCACAAATTAGTGCCCAATGGTGCCACTCAACCAGTGTTGCCAATAACAAATCATCAAAATACCTGCAACTTTGCCCCAAAATTCCAAAATACCCGCATTTCATCCAAATCTTCTTCTTTTCCCTTTTGAGTCCTCAGCTGCCAGGACTATTTTCTACTGGACTTTGTCATCTGACATAAATTATGTGGGAGTGTTGCCAAGTTTGTTCAATGCAAACCAATTACTCTTTTTATATATTTTTTGAGAAATAAGATAGCTAGGTATAGCGGTGATATTTATGTTTATTAGAAGTGACCCTACTCCCACAAAACTTTTAAACAGTGAATAATTGACATGAGATGAAGATGGAAGGAAATACCCAAATTTTACCCGCAAGATTGAAATACGCGCAAGAAACCCCACCAAGCAGGAAACTACTCAAAAATCGGGTAATTACCCACAGATTGGCAACACTGCACTCAACTCGATCACGTTTTCATCGCTAAAAAAGAGGCGTCTATGATGTCATAAAGTAGTAGATTCCATTCAATTGTAATAACTTGAATTTTTTGTTCGACCCACAGAAGGCGCGATTTCAAACAATATTGAACCTAAAAGAAATAAAATTTATCATTCGAACATAAATAAAAGGATATTCTACACGGGACTACAGAAATTCTTTCACATCGTGCTGTCATCGATGAAGGTCAAAACTCATTGCAGGCCAAAATTGTCATGGAACTAAATAGTGCTCGTTTTTGTCTATTTTTCAATAGTGGCTGCTCTGGTGCCACTCCATAGATGAAAGTGCCACTTTTGGCACAATTGTGCTACATTTCAAACAACCCCGTTTGCACCCCAGTGGGCGCACCAGAATGATTTTTTTCTTATTTTAGATTTTTTTTATATATCATTTGTAATTATTTTACAGATATGTTTTTTTATTAGGTAGATTTCCATATATGGAATTTACTTATTGTAATCGATTCAATGACGGGACACAGAACCGGAAATAGGGGCGCTACGTCGTTTATGACCTGGAGAATAAGAATCAGCGTTGTCTGTATTCTGACAACGGAATCAGTAAACTAATTTGTCTGAAATTTTTTTCCATCCAATCCACAGGGGTGGAACTAGAGGGGGTTGAAATGTTAAAAAAGTAAAAATTATATCTCCGCCATTTTGAAAAATATTGAAACAGGTCATAGATTTTTTCTACTTTTTTGTTTTTCTTATAATTTTTTCGATTTTTTCTAATCTTTCATCATTGTTCTGGTTTTCTTTTTCAATTTTTTTTATTTGCGATTTCAGCAATTTATTTCTCTATTTTTAATTTTCTTATGGTTACAGTTGTTTTCGATTTTTCTCGCTTTTTTCTCATTTTTCCGATTCATTATGATTTTTCCTCATTTTTTCTCATTGTTCTTTTTTTTGTTTTCCAATTTTTTTGTTTTATTGATTTTTTGTGACAATTGCGATTTTTTTTGTGTTTTTGTTGAGGTTTTTTTGCGTTTTTTTATGATATTTTTCGAATTCTTGCGTTTTTTGATTCTTTTTTTTCGTTTTTTTTTGCGATTTTTAGTGTTTTTTTTTTCGGTTTTTTGATTTCTTCATTTTTTCCGTAATTCACAATTTTATTTTTCATTTTTTCCCAATATTTTCTAATTTCTCTCAATTTTTTTGTTTTTTTTCGTACTTTGAAATCTTACTCACTATAATTTAAATTCTAAAAGAAACTTAGTTTTCAGTAGGCATTATATTAAAATAGTAATAATTTTAGCAGCATTTTAAAAATATTGGAAAAAAGACATAAATTTTCTGTTAAAATATAGAATTTCCTTTTTTCTGCTACTTAAAAATATAACAACAACATTGTTTTACGAAATTTTTGTTAAATTTTATGATTTTTTTATTATTTAGATCTGAACCCACTCCTAAATCAAAAGTTTTCATTAATGTTTAAAAATGCTACTTTTTTAAAAAATAACGGAAATTAGCAATTATTTGCTAAATATTTTATAAAGGGGGTAATTAGACTTTCCAGGATACGAAAAAAATAGCACGAAAAGAAAAAATAAAACTATATGAAATGTAGAAAATATAAGTAAAAAAGTACTAAAAATTATCATCATATTATTAGATTAGTATTTATGTTATTTAAAATTAGAACAAACATATTTTTGTACAAAAGTTTAATTACTCCCCATCTAGGAGAAAAAAATTATCTACGCTACTGCTTAAGACCTAGTAACGTTGTAGTTGAAAGTTTTAACAAAAAAAAAAAGATAAAAATTATAAAATTTTATTAACAAATAAAAAAAATATATATATAAAATTTAATTGTAATAACATTTTCATAACAGTAAAATATTTTTTTTTTGTTTTAATCCTTGTACCTAATCTGTTCCATTTTTATAATTTGCTAGTTTGTTTTTGAGTAGATTTAATAACATCTTCCCACCATGGCGGTCGATTCATGCAATATTCATCTTTGTACATTGAGTCTTGTAAATGCTTGTAAACCTTCAAAATACAAATATAACCATTTATTATTTTTCATAATTTTTCACTATTTCAAAGGCGTGGAAATGGGAAGGATAAGCGGGTAATTACCCCTCCCTTATAGGATACCAAAAAATAGCAAGAAATGAAAAAATAAAATACATGAACCGTAGAAACGGACAAACATATATTTGTTTAAAAGTTTCCCACTCAGGAAAAAATTACCATCGCCTTCTAAAAAAAAAGTTATCTACGCCCTTGTATACAGCCTATTTCATTGCGAGAGTTATAAGAAAATAATCAATTAGATAATCACTATCGCAAATGAAAGTTTAAATACAATAATTATAGAATCACTGTTGTAATAGATTCGAAAAAAAGTGAAAACAAATTCACGAAAAACTCCAGAAAATCAAAAAAATAAACGCCGAAAAGTATTTTTCTGCAGAAAATCAGAGTTAAATGATATAGAAATGCCCACAGTTTCCAATGGGGAAGTTTCTTTCTAAAATTCTTCTAATGAAAACAAAAGTATGGAAAAAATACGTATAAAGTGCAAATTTTTACAAAAATAAATAAATTTTTTCACGAAAGTTAGGAGAAAACTCTAAAAAGGCCTATAAAAAATCACATATTAAGAAAAAAGTAGGAAAACATTTCTCGACATCGGTTTAAATAAAAAGAAGCAAGAATGCATTTTTCCACAGTTAAATTTGAAAAAAATGAGCAAGAATGCATTTTTCCACACTCAAAATTGAAAAAAAGTAACAGGAAATGCAGTTTTCACTGTTAATTTTGAAAAAAAGGAGAAAGAATGCATTTTTCTACACACGAATTTGGAAAAAAAAGCAAGAATGCATTTTTCCGCTGTTAATTTTGAGAAAAAGAAGCAAGAATCCATTTTTCACAGTTAAATTTCACAGATTAAAGGTGTAGATGTAGGGGGTAAAGGGGATAATTACCTACCTCAGATACAAAAAAAATAGCACGAAAAGAAGATATAAAATATTTGAAATGCAGAAATGGACAAACATATTTGTCTAAAATCTTGATTACCTTCCCCACAGGAAAAAAGTTATCTACGCCCTTGCCCTATTTTTTCCTATTTGTGCCTTTTATTCTTATATTTCCCAATTTTTTCTTATTTTTACCTATTTTCTCTATTTCTCCTATATTTTATTATTTTTTAGTTTCCTCTATTTTCAATTTTTTTTTCCTGTTTTTCATTATTTTTTCCTATTTTACTTTATTTTCTCATCGTTTTCCCTGTTTTTCCCCGTTTTTTCCCTATTTTTATCTTTATTTTTCACTATTTTTTCACATTTTTCTTTTTTTTCCATTTTTTATTTTTCTCCATTTTTCCTTATTTGTCCCTATTTTACTTTATTTTCACAATTTCAGTTTTATATATATAAAATTGTCGTGTCGCTGACTGACTGACTGACAATGCACAGCCTAAACCAGATTTGATAAAGACGTGAAATTTTCAGGGTAGTTTTCTTTGGTAGCGCAGGGGAGTACTAAAAAAGTAATTTTGAAAATTCCCACTTTAAGGGGTTCAAAATTGGGGTTAAACAAATATTGACCCGCTCGAGTAAGTGCGTCAACCAAAAACATACAGGGTGATTCTTTTAGAGGGAGTGGCTTTCCCCCTGAGAGAGTGCAAATATCTTTCCCCCCTGAGGGAGTGCAAATATTTTTTATTATTTGTCTCCAAGTAATTTAATTAGAAATATCAGAGAACGTATGAATTATTTATCTCAAATCAATGTCTACAGGTTAGTCTGATTTTAAAGCGATTAATGGGTAGTTTTCATAACCGAAGGGATGAAAATAATTTTTGTTAATTTTACGACTCTCTTCATTTGAACATAAAAAAGTAAAAAAAAAAATTTCCAGCATTTTTCAAATGTACATCAATTTAGAGGTGGGTGTCACCCCTTAACAGACACTTTGTGCTTAGTTTTTATGGGCGTACTAAATTTCCTAATTTTCATCAAAATTAGCACATTACAGATTATTGCGAAAACCCCCCAAAAATTATGGTTTTTGGCGATTTTAGGTGTGACGCAGCGTCCGAAAAAAGATATAGTAAAAGCAACAACAAATAAAAAATATTTTTGATGTGAAATTACTGTTAGTAATTTCGTGAATACAGCAGAAATGGGGAATAAAATTGGTGCTATTTAAATTACTATAATATGATTCTTTGGGGCGACTTATTTATCATAAATCAGTGAGTGGGAAAAAACGGAAAATATCAGAAAGAATTTGAAAAAAATAGAAGAAGTAAAAAAAAATATCATTATTAAGAAAAAATCAGAAAAAAGTTATTTAGGGTATTTAAAAAAAACACCCTGTATATTTTGATACTATATATGAAAGGTTAATTCTTCTTCTTATCGAAAATGTATAATTAGTTGTAGTTTAATTAAAAAATGATTAAATTAATTGATTTTTAAGGATTGTCTTTCATTGAGTAGAGATATACAGAGGGTTCTATTAAAAAAAATCGATAATAAATGCAATTAAAATAATATTAAATTTTTTTATCATAAGAATTTACTAATAAACATTTCTGGTTCACCCGGTATTTTATTATAGAAATTGGCCGATAAATTTTGAAATGACGTTTCGTTTCCATTATTCGCAGCTTCTTCAGTAGGTGCCATAAAATTATTAAAAAAAATAAGATTATAAAAAACATTGTTTTGAAATTTACAAACAATGACCTTTCATTTGATATAACGCCTGATATAGTAACTCCACTGGGAGGGGTAAAAATGGGGATAAAACTTTAAAAATCTGGGAAGAAAACGGATATAAGAAGATAACATTTATTTCAATATTTTCCCTTTTTATTTTTCTATTGCAATAATTTCGTTATCAGCGTCGTATTGAATATTCATTTAGTCTATCTACAGTCGATGCAAAAATAACATTTTAAATTACTAATCGTTACTAAAGAACGAATAGTTACTTTTTCAACATCTCTATTTTTCGTTACGTTACAATTTTTAATTGTTAATTACTACTGTAAGTCGCATTAAGTAATTTAGTTCGAATTACTATCTAAGATATTTTTAAATCGTATTTCTATGTAAATATTTAATTTTTCTTTACCTGTCCATCAGAAGCTCCTAAAACCGATCTCAGAATATGATCCGGTGGTGCTATAACATCAACCAGAGCCACAGCGTCATCTTTCAAATCCAAACATAATTTAATAATAGAATCTTGTATAATAGTTGGTGCAAAAGTAGTTGAAGCGAAACCACCTTTATATAGCGTTGCTATGTGATATTTATCTATAGCCCATAATCCGAATAAAGAAAATAATTTAGTCAATACCAATTTGATGGACGGATCATCAGCTTCGGAAATTGTTACTAACATTCTTTGAAGGAAAAAGTGCTAAAAACGAAATTTTTGAATTATGGAAATTAAATATTTATATAAGTTGATTTACCTGAATAAAAGCGATAGCTAAACTTTTACCGTAATAAACTTGACTATTATTTTTAGCAGTAAAAGAATCTTTTCCAGCTTTTAATTCTTCTTCTACTTTTTCATAAGTAGATTTTAATAAGTAAACAACTAACCATTGGTATACTTTAATAATACCTTTAAAAAAAAAAATCAAATCTAAATTAACCGTAATAAATAACAAATGAAAACTTACTATCAGGATGACACATTTCGTCGATTCCTCGAAAATTAAATTTGCTGTTAAATAAAATATTTCGACTGTGTGTCAAAAAATCAATCGATTGTAGCGGACTAGATATTTGTTTATTTTCTAACACTTGTGGCCAATATTTTAGCAACCAGTTTATAGTTTGTTGAATTAAAATGTGATTTTCTCCTTCATATGTCAAATTCGGATCATGTTCGTTTCTAATATCACCAATACCAGCAGCTGAAAGGAAAATATTAAAACATGATTTTTTGAAGGAAATTTTATGTACCTTGTAAATATCCATGCCCACCACAGGCTTCTCTACATTCTTGAATGGCTTCTTTCATAATCCAACCGGCCATCGGTTTGGAAGCTGAAGACACTCCATGGATTTCTATACCTTGTTCAGGAGCATCAGATTTTGCCATACCAGTCAAAGTTTCTATAGAAAATTGATAGAAATTTTCAGTGAAGTACGTATTAAAATTCCTTAAAACGTAAGCAGCTGCCAAATACGGTATCAAACGTAATTGCTACAAATAATAACATTAAAAAATAATATTGATAATAAATTGCAACATACATGACTTTGATATTCTAAAATGGGGATCTCTTCTTTTCCATCAGGGCCAAACTGTCTTCTCACAGCTGAATATCTAATAGCAATAGTTAGAGCTTTGATACCCAACGATTCAGACATTCCAGCAATGTTAACTCTACCAGCTGATAATGATCCTAGAGCAGCACCATGTCTCTTATTGGGATCTTTAATCGGACTAACATATTTTCCATCTTCAGTTACGTCGGCAACTTTATTAAGCAAATTGATTCTGGGTATTTCGTAATTTACGAATCGAACAAAACTAAAAAATAACGATTTTTTTTTGAAAACAATTTTAGACTCGGATAGTTTCATTTTTTGGTAATATATTAACATTTTTCTCTGTTCAAAAACAGAGAGTAAGTTTTTAATACTATACCATACATGTTTCATCAGTAGTACTTATTTGTCGGAATGTATAGTATCAAAAACCTACTCTGTATACCACAATTATTTCTATATACTACAAAAATGATTAATAAGGTTAAAATCCTCTGTAAAAGCGACTGACCAAGTACAAATTTCTATTTTCTTACAACAACGTATCACCAACCTTGTTAACAACATAATTTCACTCTCTTTTACCAGTTAAGGTAGAATTACCCTAGCCCTATACTCTAATATGTAATCCATCCCCGCCACATTATAATACAACAGCTAATAATGCCTTATAATTAAATCAAAAAACAGAGAGAATAAGTTTTTGCTATTAAAAAAGTGGAAGTGCAGGAAAAAAACAGTAAAAACAAGCAAATAGAGAAACCTGAAAAAACCGAGTAAAGGAAGAAGATATGAATAAAAACCAGGTAGAAGAGAAAATGACAATGAGAAATAACTGAAAATTGCAATAGTCAAAAGAATTTACAAGGAAGAAAATCGATTTACTGGACTTACAAAAAATATGCTTGCTAATAGACCAGACGCTGGGAAACATTCCGTAATAAAAATCCGAGGAGCGGGATTTATCGATTGGAATGTGTTTGTGAGACTCTTAGTAAATAAAATTCAAAGCTTGCCGAACGAAATATTGGTAGGGTCTATTGCCCCCCCCCCCCCAGCTTGTATATACCTTCTTTAGAATGTTGGAGCGCTCTAAACGATTGTGGCGCTTCAGTTATACTTGGATCGTATTCCTATACGTATGGATGTAATATTACGAGTACATTTTTGGATTTTTTATAACAGTAGTGATTCGAATTTTGTGTTTTTTTTAGTAATAAAATGTCTCTAGACGTAGTAAATTAGAAAAGAAAAAAAACCAAACGAAAAACTATGTTTATTCTGTAAACTGCCGGGTAAACTGGTAAATGAGCTGGAAAAAGTCATTCGAAACGATTAAAAATGCAGCGAATCAACGCAAAGATGACATTCGAGACAAGTTTGAGAAGTTGTTTAATCCGAATTCCGATGAACAATAAGCATAATAATTGCAAAAAATTCGTCGTCGTGAAATAGCACTCAATAAAGAGCGGGAAAAAATGCTTCGTCAACCTACAGAGCGTGGCTGGTCCATCGACTGAAACAAAAAGAAAAAGCAGCGAAACGCGAAATAATTCGTGTTGTTCTATTTGTAGTCATGTGACGAAAGATAAAATAACTAAACTGTGTCTGCTAACTGAAATTTCGACAGCAAGGCTTATTTTCAATGTTGCAAAGATTTTTTTTCTTGTTCCGAAAATAAACTGCAGCTGTTCAATTTCTTTGCACGTATGCACCGACTTTTTTAAAAATCAATGCTGAAACATAAGTATTCATTGCCGGTCTATATGGAGATCCCACGAAATGCTTCAAGATCCACTTATCTGAAATCTGATCACCTAGAAGCAGACTGTAGAATGTTCAGCCATATTTTTCATGCTGCTCGTGGAGGGATTGAACAAGTAATCATAAACAGTGTTGCAAGGTTAGCAAAATTTTTAGTACCACAAAATCGTTGAAAATATAAAAAATTTTGCCTCAGTGTACCACTTTTTAATATTCTGTTGTAACGTCACAGGATAAATACTGCGCGCGGACTTTGTGGTCACTTCACTCTTGACTAAGAGACGCAGCGTTACTTTTTTTTTGAGTTAACAAGAATTGTGTTTTATTTTATTAATTTCTTTGAATATGGATTATGTTATCCTTGACTGTGATCATCAGCCCTTGGCTGACTCATCAGTCGTAGAATAACCACGAACCCCTGGAGCATACCACCGAGTCGCAACCTCCTCATAAGAAGACAATCCCATTATATGAAGAAAAAACACATTATTTCAATATATATATATTTGCTAAGGTCCGAAGAAGCTGCTCGAGGTCTAGAAGAATGATTGGTTGCTGAGTGTGCACCGAATAAAAGCAAAAGTCAAATAATTTAAGAGAGACAGAGAACTTTTAGTTCATTCAGTTTCAAGATCAACAGCTAGAGGCACGGGTGACGCGTGATTTTAATTCATGGACAGTTCATAGTGGATCCCATGAGAGTGGCACACATTTTTCGAAGCATGCTTTTTTCTTTTTTCGAAATCATCTGCGATGGACATAAAAAGTTGATATTTTTCATTATACTCAGAAACTAATTTGGGCACCACTGTACTTTTTGACGATCAAGAGTACCACATGTGGTACTATAGTACCACTCTAGCAACACTGATCATAAATTGTACCGATACTGACGTTTTCGTCCTTAGCATTCATTTTTGTCATAGACTGTCGAAGATTGGTTGTCGAGTTATATGGTCTGAAGAAACTGGTAAAAAAGGATCTTTTCAGCTGTCATTTAGCAGCTGAATCACTTGGCGAAAAAATTTGTAATATTTTACCTGCGTTACATGCACTAACAAGCCGATTTACAACAAAGAAGCTATCCTTAAACGCTGCATCAAAAGAATTTCAAATAAAATCGACTTTTCTTTTTTTCTTAAGTAGCCGCCCGTGTGCCTTGCACACTTTTACACCCATGGACGGTCTATAATGTAAATTATTACCAAGAACTTACCCATTATCAAGTCCATTTAACCCAATCTTTTCCCCCATATCTCCAACTTCAACACCTCGATAAGGTAAAAGAGTTTTTGGATGTCTAATTGGTACAACAAATCCATGTAATCCATAATTTTTACCATCTAGAATCAGTTGGGCATAAACGGTACCATACATTGCGGTTTGTCCTAAACCTCCAGCCCAACATTTAGCTGCCTCGAAATCTGGGGAATTTAATACAAAAACTTGTTTTTCTTTATTGTATGTGGCTGTGGTTCGCATTCCTCTAGCGTTACTACCGTGGCCTATTTCTGTTAAGCAATAGCAACCGTGGATCTGTAAAATTATATAGAAAAATAAAATTATATAAAAAAAATAATGCTCATTTCTAAATTTTTGTACTTCGCTTTCAATTTAAACAATCTGTTTTGTTATAACTATTTACAAAACATTTTTCTTTTTAATGTTTTAAAAAGATAACTATTTAAGTACGCCATTTATTTTTTAGACCAAAATACCTTGACACATCATTTTATATTTTACAGAATGTTTTCAGGAAATTCGATTTTTTTCGGTCTCGACCGACCAAATATATCGTAGCTCCGGACTGCGAAGCGCTAACAATGGCGTAGATAACTTTTTTTCCTGGGGGAGGTAATCAAACTTTCATATATTTTATTCCTTTTTTTCTTGCTAGGTCTTTGGTATCTTTGGGTGGGTAATTACCCCCTTTATCTCCCCATATCTACGCCCTTGCGTGTAAACCAGCCAGATGGAATTCGTTGCGAATGATCCGCCAGAAGCAGATTATCCGGGAAATCATTTTTTTTCTCTTTTTGTAGAAAAATGCTTTGTTGCTTTGTATTTCAATTTCCTGCGCATTGTTGCTTTATTTTTTTAATTTCATGCGTGGAAAAATGCATTCTTGCTTTGAATTTTAAATTTTTATATAAATAAATGCATTGTTGCTTTGAATTTCAAATTTGTATATGAAAAAATGTTTTTTGTTTTGTTTTTCAGGTTCCTGTGGGGAAAACCCATTGTTGCTTTGTTTTATAAATTTCTGTGGGAAAAATGCATTGTTGTTTCCGTTTTTTTTTCAAATTTGTATATCAGAATGCATTTTTGCTGTTTTTTTTTCAATTTTTTGTAGGGAAAAATGCATTTGTGTTATTTTTTCCAATTTTTTGTAGGGGAAAATGCTTTTGTTTTTTCTTCAATTTATATTTGAAATCTGCATTTTTGCTGTTTTTCTAGAATTTATACCGAAAAATTAATAATTCTAAATTTTAATCTGTGAAATTTACACTGTGAAAAATGTATTTTTACTTTTTTTTTCAAATTTAACAATAGAAAAATGTATTCATGATTTTTGCCAATTTATGTGTGATTTTTTTCTAGGCCTTTTTTAGGGTTTTATCTTAACCTTCGGGAAAAAAATTATTTATTTTTGTAAAAATTTGCACTTGATTTGTGTTTTTTCGTACTCTCGTTTTCATTGGAAGAAGTTTAAGAAAAAAACTTCCCCATTGGATACTGTGTGGGCATTTTTATATCATTTTTCTCTGATTTTCTGCAGAAAAATACTTTTCGGCGTTTATTTTTTTGATTTCTGGAATTATCGAATGTTCTTTCACTTATATCTGACTAATTATTTTCTCCTAACCTTCATGATGAAACCGTCTTGCGAAACACGCTGTATACAAGGGCGTAGATAACTTTTTTTTCTGGGGCGGTGATAATTTTTTCCTGGGGGGCGGTAATCAAACTTTTAAACAAAAATATGTTTGCCCGTTTCTACATTTCATATCTTCTTTTCGTGCTATTTTTGGTAACTTGGAGGGGTAATTATCCCCTTTACCCTCCCCATAACTACGCCCTTGAGCGCTAAATTTTTTTTAAAGACCTCGTTTGATTCAAACTACATCTATGTGTAGTAAAAATTTTAGCTCGTAGGAAAATTTGACGTTCGAAACTCCGAAAATCATATATTTTTGACAATTTTTCCATATGATGATTTTAGCCGGAAAATGGATTTTCCTGAAATTTACCTTACGCAGAAAACGTTTTTCTCTCAGACGTCTGGGCGACGCTCAACGACGCCCGAAGTTAGTGGTGCGTCGATGAACTTTTAGACGTCGAACGACTTTTGACCCAGCTATGAACGTTAATAGTGGCCAAAATAAGATTTTCCTAGCAAAAAATCGTAGGAAATTCTCTCACGAATTGATTGGTTAACCATATAAAATCGTACAGTCAACAGTTTGGTCAGCAGAGACCGTTAAGGGAGTCGTTGCATTTTTTTGCAATATCTACTAAGTCCAATAAATTCCTGAAAATTCATTAATCGCTATTCGACGTCGTAATATGATTTTTCCTATGTAATTTTGTCTAAAAAAAAACTATTTCGTCATCTAAAATGATTGCCTAAACTTTGCGGCTCGATGCATCCTTATCTCATAAAATAATCTTTATATTTTTATTATTCCTAATAACAAATCATATAAGTTGTAAAAAATAATAATTATATAAAAAAAAATAGCTTCCTTAATATTTTTTGGAATAGTTTATGAAAATTATATACATAAAAGAAACAGAAAAAATCAATTAAAAATAAACATTTGCGTAACTTGTTTAAAAACGACTTATGTGACCTCCGAAATTACTAATTAATTAATGTATTTTTTAGAGATAGAACATAATTTAATTATGATTTACATTGGATTTATTATTGTTTGATAATGTACAAAATTAAAAATAATCAACAACAATATACTTATAATGCAATTCTTATCAAAGTTTTTGTAATATTAAAAGATAAGGAATTATATAAACTAGTGAAATATATCAGGTGCATGATTTATTCCAATTTTAATTAAATAAATGATAAAATATATAATAAAACATAAAATACTGACTAAAAATTTATATAAAATAGAAATTAAGTTACATTTGAATAAAATCATATTAATTGTATTTTTGTTTTGTTTTAATTTTGACGTATATTGGTAAAATAATTTATACAGTGTATTTTTTAAGAGTACAAATTTTACATATTTTGCAAAAATTAAAATGTACTAGCCAGTAACAATTTTTCCCTATACTATTGCCAAACAGCACCGATTTTTCATAAAAATTTGGATTTAGGTTCGATTTACCGTCTCATTCAAAATTGACCCTGTGCTGGGGATTCCCACCCCTTCTGGGAATATACAGATTAACTAATTCTAAGTAATTTTTATTCTATAAAGTTTTTCTGATAGTCGATACTTTTCGATTTACTGAAAATGTCAACTTTTCAACACAAAAAAAACACATTTTCAGACGGTTTTTTGGCGAATAACTCAAAAAATAGTATTTTATTGAAAAAATTATTCTTATTAAAAATATAGCTTATAAAAAAATGGTGGGTTTAGACCCAATACAAACAGATTGTTGAAGATTTGTTTTTTATTCCAAAATTGAAAGTTTCAACATGAAATATAACCAAAAAAAAAAATGCATTTTTGCGGGAAAACCCACAATTTTTTTAAAGTGCTTGAAAAAACCTTTATTTTTGTTTTTATAAAAATCCCGTAGCAACAAAATTGAGCGAGTATAGAAAATTTTTCAGTAAAAAGAAAAGAAATTTAGGACTATAAATGCAAAACTTAAAAAAAAAGGCCAAAAATGCCATTTTTTCGAAAACAAAGCAAATTTTCATAAGGAGGAGAAGAAAAAAAACAAAATTTATAAACAGAATTATCAAAAAAAGTGTCATTTTTTTTAAGAAAAAGAATAAATTTTCTAGTATAAAGAGAGAAAAAAAGTAACCAAAAAAATGAAAAAATTTAAATCACCCCCTAATTACCATCCCAATTGAAAATAATCGTTACTACTTGTACTAGAGGTATGACCATAGTTTAAATTGCTTAAATTTGAGAAAAAATGTGAGGTTGAAGTGAAGAGAGCATTTTTATAATTTTGAAAAAAACTGAATTGTAAGTTTTGCTTTTCTGAAAAATTACGCTTTTTTCTATAGGAATGTAAATTATAGCTGTTTAAAATTTGCATATGTTCGTAAATAATAATTTGTTCCAGTCTTTTCAGCTTAAACTCATTCAAAAATAAAGGCTGAAAGAAAATTTAATTTATATGAGTTTATAGCTCTTGATAAAACCTATAAAATGATTTTTTGAAGAACTCAATAGCTTAAAAACTAAGCAAGTAATGGGTAATAGTGCTTCAATTAAGGACCAAAAGGAGGAAAAGGAAGGCAATAGTGAACAGGATTTTTGATTATTTATATATGTTTGTAAAAAAATAAAAATGTATATAAAAGTAAAATTCACTAATAATTTCTCTATTATTTCTACAAGGGTTGGTTTTTATAAGGGTTGATTCTTATAAATACATAATACAGTAAAGAAATCTTAATCTAAATCATTCCAAGTTCCAGAATAATATTTTTCAACATTATTTTTTAATGATCACTATCATTATGAGTAATTGAAAATTTTCAATTCATCATAATTTGTCCCTCAGAATGACGTTCATTTAATTTATTTTAAGATGATTTCAATCGATGACAGGCTAAAATATACAACTTTAAAATTATTTTCGAATAGGGGTAGCTTTCTTCCCTAAAAAATTGGTAGTAAAGTTTTCCCTTCAATTTGATCCAAAGCAATAATATTGTAAAAAGTCAAGTATTTGATACTTGAAATGGAAAAACTTTTGAGGGTTTGAAAAAACCCGGGTTTTAAAAAAAACACAACCCACTAGGCTTTTTTTGGGTTTTTTAATTCTATATATATTTTAGTGAAAAAATATCATTTAAACTGAAGTATTTTCACTACTATCTTCTTTACGAATTATTTTCGTTTAATTGTAAAAAATGGGTAAGTAGAATACAAATCGGCAAGGGAATCCCATAAACTTTAAATTTACCTTTTGTTTGATCGTATTTTTGTGTAAGTATTGTTTTATTTTTTTTACAAAATACAAAAAAAAAGAAGGAAAATACCATTAAAAGAACCACTACATTTTATTTGGTTACTCCAACCCTGAAAATTTTTAAAAAAATAGTTAAATCATATTTAATCATACCTTGATTAAAGTATAAAATACGTAATAAATGGTAGTTATAAATCAGAAAAATCAAAATTAGAAAATTAATAATTTCGTAACTTTCTCAGTAGATAATAAAAATATTTTCTTTCGTAACCAACAATAGATTTCAAAAAATGAAAGTAACATTGTAGCATATTTAGGTACGTACATTCAGGCCAGCAATGAGAAGAATATTCTGTGTTTAAGAAAAACCAAAAAATATAAACACTGTAATAGAAAAAAATTGTTCATAGAAACGAGTTTATATTATATTTCATAAACAAACTATCACTAAGATGTGCAATAAATAAGAAAAAATAAATATAACTACAACAATAATTTTTTTACATACCTTTCCATCTTGTGAATCATTAATAAACTGCTGATGCCTCTGTGTCCCCATATTCATCATCGAAGAAGAAAATAATGTGTTTCCAACTGTGTATTTGATATACGAAGATGCATCTACAAGAGTAAGAATTCTGCTCAATGCTGATGGAAATCTCAAATTTTCTATAGCTTTTGATAGAGAAATTATTTCTAAATCTTTTAGTATAGCTCCTTGTTGAAAAGAAATTTTTCTTTGTTCGTCCAATGATTTCGAAGTGATATTTTTTATATTAAATACGGGAATGTTTTTGAACGTTTCATGTACTTCATTCTGAAATCCAAAAATATTTTATTATTAAAATATATAGGAAAATGTATGTTTATCACCGTAAATTTGATGACTTCTTCAGTTTCTAAAAATACTTTTAGTTTCTTCCAGTCAAAAGAGGTTTTTTGACGGTACAAATCCAATGGCCCACTTTTAAAATCTTGAATAATAGTAGACATGGTGCTTAATAATCTACTCACTAAAAAGTAAAAAAAAATGTACAATTAATAAATTACAAGACATAAAATTGTTATACTTTGGATAACCAAATCGATGTGATGTGATAAAAACTAACCTTACTGACCTTTGAACTATTAAATTTCAAGTATACCGTAGTTGTCTATATTAAAATACAAAGTGAAATTGTGTGTTAATAAATAACCTTTATAAATAATAACCTTTGAAATGCGATAAAAACTTGGTAGTTACAAAGTTCATTAGTTCAATTGCCAGTAGCTGAATAATAAAAATAGCAAAGGCCATAAATTATCGTTTTCTTCTTCCAACTTTTTAGATTGATCATAGAGATACGATTACAGTAGAGAGAGCATGAAAGCGACAGACTTACGGGTATACAATGTGAATAAGATGAACCATGTCATTATTCTACCTCCATGAATAAAAGAAACACAATTTTCACTTACAAAGAAAAGTCACGATGCGGGATCAAAAAGGCCTTTTGTAACGTCATGACAATATATTCTGTAACTGTGTAAATTCTCCAGATAGCGAAGGTCAAAATTTTATTATTAATACTAAAAAAGAAGAAAATGTTGGGTTTAGTTTCGTAATAATTTTGCCGCTATTGTCAGTATTTTCGATTTTTAATGTTATAATTTACGTCTATAAGAAGATGCATTCGTTTTTAAAATCTGGTAAATTAGATGAAAACCCTGGTAAAAGTAACACCAATACAAAAACTTCCAAAAAACCTAAAACAGTCCCTTGGGTGGAAAAATACAGACCTAGGACTGTATCTGATGTCGTGGAGCAAAATGAAGCTATAGCTGTATTAGAACAATGTATAACTGGAGCAGATTTGCCAAATCTTTTATTCTACGGTCCACCAGGTACCGGTAAAACGAGTACAATCTTGGCAGCTGCAAGACAACTTTTCGGAGATATATACAAGGATAGAATTCTCGAATTAAATGCTTCTGACGAAAGAGGAATACAAGTAATACGAGATAAAGTTAAGAGTTTTGCTCAATTAACTGCGAGTGGTATAAGACCAGACGGTAAACCATGTCCACCATTTAAAATTATAATACTCGATGAAGCTGATTCACTGACACATAATGCCCAAGCTGCGTTACGTAGAACAATGGAAAAGGAAACTAAATCAACGAGATTTTGTTTAATTTGTAATTATGTATCAAGAATTATAGAACCGCTAACTTCTAGATGTACTAAATTTCGATTTAAACCATTAAACGAAAGCATGATCTTTGAAAGATTAACTAATATTTGTAAAGCAGAAGGAGTTTTATGTGATGATGATACTTTAAATACTCTTGTAGAAACGAGTAATGGTGATATGCGTAGGGCTATTACGTGTTTACAAAGTTGTGCAAGGTTAACAGGATCGCAACAAAAAATCAATCTAAACAGTGTATTAGAAGTTACAGGTGTAGTTCCAAATATTTGGCTAGATGAGTTTCTTAAAGTTTGTAAAGGATTAGTGGATTATTCATTACTGGAAAATTTTATTGAGAAATTTATGTTCGAAGCTTATGCTGCATCTCAAATTTTGGATCAACTTAATGAAAAGATTGTTAATACAAATGAATTTAATGATAAGCAGAAGGCTGTAATTGGAGAGAAACTTGGTGCAGTTAGTTTTCGTTTGCAAGACGGAGGTTCCGAGTATATTCAATTGTTGGATTTGGCTAATTCTATTGCTGAATCATATTCCATGTAATGTATAATTTTAAAAATTTTGTCGTATTTGTTATTTTTTTTTAAACTAATTATAGTTTTGATATTTCTGAATCTTTTCATTTATTTAAATATATTGGATTAAAAAAAAAACCATTGTATTTTTATACAGTGCATTAATAAATTATGGAATATACAATTATTTCAGTTGCTGATTTAAGGTTACAAAGCTGGCTACCTTCAAGTGGTATATAGTCTTGCCTCTTTTTTTTGGTAAAATTGCGCCTTCCCCATTTTTTAAAAAGCTCAATTTCCTCCGAAACTAAAATATCTAGAGAAGAACTGATCATTTTTTTGGCATCTACGACTCTAAAACTACCCCTCTGCCTTTTATTTTTAAAATCCGAGCGACAAAAAATTTTGAAAATTTTTGAAGACAATTGTCTTGCCTCTTTTTTCGGGTCAAATTGCGCCTTCACCATTTTTTAAAAAACTCAATTTCCTCCGAAACTAAAAGATCCAGAGAGGAACTGATCATTTTTTTGGAATCTACGACCCTCAAACCACCCCTCTGCCTCTTATTTTTAAAATCCGAGCGATAAAAATAAGAGGCAGAGAGGTAGTCTGAGGGTCGTAGATTCCAAAAAAATGATCAGTTCCTCTCTAACCATTAAAGTTTCATAGAAAAATAATTTTTTTGTTACTGGACGAGGCAAGTTTTACAGATTTTGAAAATTAAAATGTTTATTACTTTTAGAAATGTCAGCTGAAGGGGGCTGCATTTTTGTCTGTGATTAAGTAAAATATAAAACACATAATTATAATTTCATATTCACAAAGCACAGAAAACTTCGCAATGGGCCTCCAATTCTGTAAATAAATCAAATTTATATTAATTGGATAGAAAATGGCATCTAGTAGAACTTACGTTGTGCTACTATTCCCATAGATGGCGCTTTGGGGGTGTGTTCCGATTAACGAGTGTCTTACTTCAATATTAGCCAAATTACTCTTGTCTAAAGAAGTAACAGTCGAAAAAAAAAGAAGAAACTAAATATATGACATATACAAAACCAAACTTACTAGGATAAAAATAATTTATTTATTCGTGTTCTAAGATAGTAAAGTTCGTATTTATAAAAGAAAAATATGTTAACTAAAGACTTTTATTCAACGATATTATCACAAGTTATTAGTCCTTGCGGTAATTATCTGGTTACAGGTGACACTTACGGCAAATTATCAATTTTTCAGTAAGTTACTTTACTTAATATAAAACGGACTTTACACAGAATTTTTTTTTGCAGCATATCTAGAATTACGCAGCCAGATGTAATTCTGATCAAAGAAGATTTAATACCAAAAAATAAAGTAATCGTAAAAGAAAATTTTCAAATAAACAGTTTAGTACGAACACCCCATTTTCTATTAGTTGGGGTTGTTGGTGAAATTTTTTTATACAGCTGGAAATCCATAAAAAACAGAAAATTTCAACCAGATTCGTCAATCACTATCCCAAGTAACAAAGATTCTTTAGAAAATACTGATATTAACGTAATAAACTATAATAAAGAAAAAAATCATATTTTTGTCGGATGTGGTGATAATAAAATTTATGTGTACGATTTGGAAACAAGAAAGTTGTTAAAAACACTCAACAAACATACAGATTATATTCACTGTTTATCTAATTTGTAAGTTAATTTTATTAGTGTTTATTTCGAAAAATAATTTTTTGTTTCTTTTTAGTGGAACAGACTTAATTTCTGGTGGAGAAGATGGGATAGTAAATATATGGGACTGTCGCAATTACAAAGTAACAAACAAAATTGAACCATACCAAAATGATGCTGTTACAAGACCAGAACTCGGCAAATGGATTGGAGCCATCAGTTCTAATGAAGATTATATTGTAAGTTTATAATGCTATACATTTTTTGTGTTAAAAATATTAATTATTTGTAGCTTTGTGGTGGAGGACCAAGATTATCCATGTGGCACTATCGATTTCTTACTAACTCTACTGTATTTCCCATCGAAGATAAAGGTATTCATGTAGCTGAAATATATAAAGAGAAAATATTGGGCGGTGGACGATCAACGCTTTTCTATCAGATGACTTTCTCTGGAGATATTGTATCAGAAATTCCCATTTCTGGAGTAACAATTTACAGTATTGTACATCAAGAAGAACCCTTTAGTATATTATGTTTGGCAGGTTCTAGTTCGAAAATTGATGTTTGTGCTAATTTTATGTACAAAAATCAACAACTTTCTTTGTATTAATAAGCTAGTTTTTTTTTTTTAATAAAGCATTTTGTATTTAAAATAAGAAAAATACATAAAAATATCCTATTCTGTTTGTAAGTAAAATGACCATTTAATATCTCCACAAGAAACTATTAATCTTCCCATATGTGGACAAGCCAAAGTTTCATCTTTAGTTTGTGTACAACAAACTGGTATTTTAATACTCTTTCTCCCTTTAATTTCTTCTGATAAAACTTTCACTTCAAACTTATCAGAATCACAACTATAGAAAAACACTTGAGGTTCTTTGAACGGGTTGAAAAATTGAATAGATGTAGTACTGCCGGGTTTCACATGGAACGGACCTTTTGGTGTTGGTGCAACACATTCGCCATATAAAGGGAAACTAGAAATTAATCGTAAAATTATAAGAACTTGACAAAATCTATATATGATTACTCACATATAAGGTCCTGAAACTGGTGAACTTATTTGAAGTCTACTTTCTAAAACACCAATTTCACTAGGTTCAAAAGTAATGGAAAACGTTGTAGTTTCTTCGGGTAAAATAGTTTTAATAAATTTCTCAACTGAATATTCCGGATCGTCAAACTAAAAATAAAAGTAATATTAAGAAAAAATATGAAATGCAACAAAGATATTATTTACCTTAACAGACATCTCCAAATTTGAAGAAAATGTATTTATGATATCGACAGTTGCGTATCCTTTACTTCCAAGATCGACGACAAACTTTACAACTTTTTCGACCGATGGCATATCAGCTTCCAAATACATAGCGTAAGAAAACACTCCAAGTTCGTCACATTTCGCATCGATGCTGGTAACGCAATCCCCACATTTAACCGGGAAATACGTTACTTCTAAATCGTACTAAAATCAAATCGTAATAGAAAAAAGTTAAAAGGAGCCAGAAAAATAATTCTTTTCTTATTAAAATTTGTTTCAGTTTGAGCCAATCACGTACGGAGATTTTTCTCTCCAAAATTAATGAATTACTAGTGACCGAAATTCATTAAAATTTAGGTATTTTTCCATTTTTTTCTGTTTTTTTTTTCATATTTTATTTTTCTGTATGTTTTCTTAACTTCCCTCATTTTCTCTATTTTTCTTTATTCCCCTCCATTTTTTCTGTTTCATATTTTGTCTATATGTTCTCATTTTTTCTCAGTTTCAATATTTTTTCCTATTTTCTCAGGTAAAATATTTTCCATGTTTCACCTTATTTTTTCTTATTTTCCAAGGAAAATATTTTTCCTGAGAATATTTTTCCTATTCTTTCTCATTTTTCCAAGGAAAACGTTTATCCTAATTTTTCCTATTTCTTATTTTTCCCTAGCTCTTTCCCATTTATCCCTATTTTCGCGATTTTCTATTTTTCTCTGTTTGTTAGTATTTTCACATTTGTACAGGAAAAATATTTTTATTATCTTTTTCCTCTTTTGGTATTTTCCAGGCGAAAAATTTTATACCTTTTTAGAAAAAATTAAATTTAAATAAGTAACTGTAAACACATGTTTCTAAAAAATTAAAAATACATTTTAAGCGGGAAACGACATACATATATGTGTATACAGAAAGGTAAATATTTTTTTTAATTTGAATATCTGAGTGTTGGTTTTCCCTCTTTAACCTCCTTGGTTAAATTACGGATACAAAAAAGTAGTCTAATATTTATTTGTTGCAAACAATGAATGTTATATTTAATTTAATTTATTTGTAACACATATATTAATTTTAACTTTCTGCACTCCTCCTGTATATAACTATGTAAAATCTCATACTCCTCCATTCGCGCAATACGCTGAAAAAGTGGTCCGAAGTTTTCACTTTGCGTATTATATACAGGATGTTTTCGATTTTATTAATTATCAAAATAAAGATAAAATGCTTTTTACTCACCGTAGTATAAGGTTGCATAGGAACAAAGTTCCTGAATTGTAATTCTAGATTTGGACAAGTTATACAGAATTCAACTGGTATGTTTATTGGATTTTTTAATTTAATTCTAGTCTTTATCGGTTGTCTAACGCACGTTTCTAAACGTATACAATCTATTGGTTCTGGCGGTAACACTTTCACCAAAATCTCGAAGAACATGTACTCATTTGATTGTTTATCCTTAAATATTACCTAGAAAATTATTTATTTGTAAAAATATATGTTACAAAATAGCGAATACGTTTACATTAAATTCTAATGGTTCTTCATGGATGGCATAAATATTCCACTTGTAATCCTTAATTTCACGTGATAAAAGATGTATTAAATTGAATCCAAATGTTTTGTAAAGTGTTTTTGACGTAGGAACACTAATGAGTTGAGTTTCAACTTCAAAACATCGTTTTACGTCTGACCAATTACGTATTGGAAGAATTTGACAGTAGTTTTGTTTACTTCTTATTTCTATGGTCAGTCTTTTTTCTGGCAAAGGTGGTAAAGGTTGTCCAATTAATTCATAAACGATCTCTTCGTCAGGCAAGGGAAGTATTAAAGTTGCCTACAAGTTATTTTAAGATATATATTCAACTGAAATGGAAAATATAGGTAATAATTTACCTCTTCATCTATGATTTGTTTCGGATGATATTCCACTGGAACAGCACTTACTGATTCTGGCTCAACTATAATCTCGGGAGGTATTTTAAAGTTTTTGTTTGATATAATTGGACGAGGATTCCATAAAGTTTTAGTCCTGAAAATTAAATTTCCTTATTTTTAGTACATCTTCCACGATTCTAACCAAAAGAGAATCGTGGAAGAGGCACTGCGAGGAAGTAGAAGGCACTCATGAGGGAAACAATCTTAACTACTGATTAAAATCATTATGACTGAGTCGGAATGGGCCAAATACATATTGTCAAAATACAAGGCTTTATTTATACCGCAAAAAACAAGCTACATTCGGACAGTCTAGGGTTATAACCCCCGAAGAATAAAACATCCAACCGGTAAAGAACCTGTGTACAGACTAATGCAGAGGACTAGAAATACGGGATGGGTGCTTTAGACTTGCCATTACTTACTTATTGATAATGTTGACATTTTCTATTATTGTCTGTCTAACAGGACAAGAAAAGATTATTGTTGCTACTGGGGGTGGTTTGACAGAATTAGCAGCCAGAGTTAATTCTAATGTATAATTATTATTTATAATGCATTTACACTAAAAAAATAATAAGTGTAAGTTAAAAAAATGTATACTTAAATGCCAAAATTTTTCCTTACTTTTTTTACGATTTGACATTCAACTGTGCTGATTTTAAAAGAAAAATCCACTTTAATATCGGATTTCGGATTGACGTGTCCTTCAACTGGATGCACTTTAAAGTATTTGAAATAGTCATTCTGCCATTTGAATCTAAAAAATATTTATATTTTTGAATCCGTCCCTGCTTAGAATTCCCCTATAATCATCAATTCAAATTCGAAATATTTTATTGGTTTCAATTTGAACCTGGCTTTGTAATTTTTTTTAGTATTTATATATTAATTAATAAATAAATACTAACTTGAGTGGCAAATCTCCAGTATTTCTTAATAGAATGTATTTCACCCGAGTTGTATCAACTAAAACGTTGGAAAATGTTAAGATTTCTTTGTCTAATGAAAATTCCGGCACCAAACACTTTCCTCTGACTAAAGCTAATGGTGCTACATAATCTTGAATTTTATAAAATATCTAAGAAAGTGAATATTACATTTAAAGTCGATTATATAACAAAACAGGTTTTACTTGTTGTTTGAAATTTTCCAATCTTTCGTTTGGACGAAATTCCACAACATATTCGTATTTTTTATTAAAATCCATTTTAACGGGGTATTTGGGTTCGATGAAAAAATTGGGCTTCTTATTATATTCAGACGGTTGTGGATCGACCATCCCTGACCTTATAAAAAATCAATATTATTAAAATTGGGAAAGAATAAAAACAAAAAGGGAAAAATAGGGGAAAACAACAAAAAAATAAATAAAAATAGGAAAGAATAGTGAAAAATAGGAAAAACAAGAAAATACGAAAAGTAATGAAAAACCAGAGCTGTCTATAAGCACTATGATTAGAGCTTTGTTAAGTACTCTAAAGCCCTTTATGCTCGGAAATATGGTGCTTACGAGCACTATTTAAAATCGGTGTTCGGTGCTTAAAACACTTAAAGGTTAGTGCTCACGAGCACTTAAAAGGCTCGCGACGACTCGAAAAGGCAAAAAAATATTTACTGTTCTTCGTTAATTGTAACGCGCACACTCATAGTTTCCTCTTTGTTCATTTTATTTCTGCCTGTTTCTTTAAAATCCGATTTTGGAGTTTTTTCGATTTGTACCGTACTCTTTTTAGTTTTCATACTAAAACAAAACAAAAACATGTTACCATTTAATTAACATTTTATTTATATCTCATGAGGCATCTCGTGAACGTTAATTGATCCCCATAAAGTCACAGCCTATAAAAATGTAGGTGTATTGTATTATTTTACGAACGCTGCAACACCGCACCTATTTACATGAGTTTTTAAACGTGCGGTGTTGCATGAGTTCGTACAAAACAATAAGCACCAACTGAAAAGAGATAGAGCCACGCATTATTGGGAAGAGTACGACGATTTTCAGGATCTGCGCAAACTCTTCATAATTGGCGCTTGCTATACCCATAATGATTTTTTTTAAACACACATTTCGGGAGCTCCGTATAGTTAGCCTCCAAAATGCCAGTGGTTTTTCCGTTTTCTGCATATTAAGGATTTTTTAATTTCAAGGCCGTCCCTGAAAATCTACCAAAATGGAAAAAATTTGGTACTTTGATTTAGTGCTTCTTAGTGCTGTAAATAGTTTCGAAAATGATTGTCTATTTTTTTATAGATATTTTAGATTTTAACTTCAACGTCAACCCCAAAACATTTTCCTATTGACTTAATTTTGGTATCAGTTTTTAGTGCTTCTTGGTGCTTCAAAAAGTTTGGATCAGGATTAATTCCTATTCGAGATAATTAACTTTTAATTTTCAACGTCAGCCTTCAAATCATATGGGATTGACTTAAATTTAGAGTCGTTTCTCGACGAATCGTTAGTGCTTTAGATAGTTTTCTTAATGCTTTTTCAGTTTCCTAATTATACTCAGTATTTTTTGTTTCCAAGTTTTTCACCCAAATTCTTTCGTTGTTGTTGTATTATAAAGCGAAGTGGCATCTTATTTTGGATACTCTGAATAGGGTGGCCCGTTTATAAGAGACACTATATACCTTATACCAGATACTAAAAGGAGCAAAAGCTATTGACTTGCTGTATATATATTTTTTTAAGTGTACAATGTGAGTTATGTTGCCATGGCCACTAGTGTTTTTTATTTTTAATGAAACATCCCGAATATTTTTCAATTTTTCGATCCTTTTCGTACTTCTGAATGTTTTTTTGTGTAACACTTCTCTGCATCCCTTTATTTTTAGTACATTTGAAAAGAATTTGGGTGCAAATTTTGAAACAAAAAATACTGAACAATCAAGAAACGGAAAAGGAATTAAGAAAACTATCTAAAGCAATAAAAAGTACTAACGATGCGTCAAGAAACGATTTTAAGTCAATCCCATATGATTTGAGGGCTGACCTTGAAAATTAAAAGATTAAAAGTTAAATATTTGGAAAAGTAAAGAATCGTAATTGCAACTTTTTGAAGTACTAACGAAGCACTAAAAACTGATTCCAAAATTGACCAAATAGGAAAATAGTTTGGGGTTGACATTGAAATTAAAATCTAAAATATCTAAAAAAAATAGACAAGCACTTTCGAAACTATTTAAAGCACTAAGAAGCATTAACGAAGCACTAAATCAAAGTACTTAAGTTTGTCCATTTTGGTAGATTGTCAGGGACGACCTTGAAATTAAAAAATCCTTAATATGCAGAAAACGGAAAAAGCACTAACGGAAATAGTTAAAGCACTAAGAAGCACTAAGAAATGGGAAATTTGGGGGCTAACTTCAAGAAGTCCATCTCGGGAGTTGATACTTTAAATTATTTTATCTCTTAGAGAATTATTGCTTGAGCCTAACTGACCGAGAAATAACCAAAATGTGAATATATTTTAAATATTTACGTTGATGCTCTTGTACGTATGTCAGGAACAACAATTTCAGGCTTTAGTTTTTCCTCTTCCTTGTCTTCGACTGGAAAATCTTGTGATAAAAATAATGTCGTTTCAAATTGTGCCGGGGTCTTGTTTATTACAAAAATTCTACGTTTCTTTGAATCTCCTATTTTAACCTAATAATAACAGTTTGGTAATTAGTACATTTAAAATAACGATAAAAGGTCGGGAGACCACTTGTCCCCTACGTATTTTGGGGCGCTGAGGGTTAAAACAATGGTTGGAATACCCCTAAAATTGCAAAAAAGACCCCTGGATAGGGGTGTTTTTCGACTGTACTTGTTGTTTTGCAAACTAACTCATCTCATATGTTTTTTGGGTCGCTGATTTCGAAAATCGAGGTGTCGAGACTGGAAAATTTGTGTGACACCCTCCACATGCCAGAAATACCCCTCCCAAGTGGTGAATTTTCGGAAGAAATGACCAGTCACGGTGTTTCGCGAACTAAGTCATCTTAATTATATGTTTTTTGGAGCGCTGATTACGAGAATTTCGTGTTTTATATTACTCTATTTGATTTTGGTACGAAAAAAAAAATAAAATTAAAAATGTCTGCATACCTCTCCTAAATCAATGAATTTATCAGATGGTCGTAATAACTGTAAATTGATTTTTACTCCGGTACCACTAATTTTTAATAATCGTCTGGTACAATTCAAAACAAGCGGTGCCAAAAATTCGTATTCGCCTTCTTTCCTTGGATGAAAATAAAATGGTATAGTTTTCGTGCACTTTGGTTGAATCAGTTCCGATTTAAAATCAATCGTTAGATTTTCGTTTTCTTCAAAAAGATTATCGAATCTAAAACAAAATTGTTATAAGTAATACGAGTGGACCATTTCCAAACGGTAACTGTTTTAAACAATTAAAATAAATTTTATAATAAACAAAGCTTATTGTCTAGCGAAAAGAAGAAGAAGTATAGTTTCAGTCTGATTTTAACCCTTTAACTGCGCGGGCAAAATTTTGAAGCGCTGAACGCTCTAATGGCAAAAATATTAAAAAATACATTAAAACATTTTGGCATTCGTTGAATTTTGAGTAAATTTAAATAAAAAATCAATAAATATGATCGTAATAAATTTCAAAAATTTAAAAACAAAACTGAGTTTTAAGATATTCAAAAATTGAATATATGTCAAAAAATTCCGAAATTTAAAAACAATAAAAATGTCTAAAAATTCGATAATTTCGAAGTATATTAAAAATTTCAATATTATATCAAAAATTTTAAATTTTGTAATTTATTTTTGAAAATTTCAAAAAGTAAAAATGTCAAAATATTCAAAAATTTCTAAAATATATCAAAAATTTCAAAAACAAAATTATACGATTAATTAAAAGTATTTAAAAAATTACAAGAATTTTAACAATTTCAGAAAAGTTTCAAAAAACATAAAAAAAATTCCAAAATTTTCAAAAAGAATAAATAAAAATGTCTAGATATTCGATAATTTCAAAAGTACATTGAAAATTAAAAATATATAAAAATTTGAAATTCGAAAATGACAAAATATTCAAAATTTCTAAAATATATCAAAAATTTGCCATTTTTTTCAAAAACTTCGAAAAGTAAAAATGTTAAAATATTCAAAATTTCTGGAATATATCAAAAATTTGAAATTTTGGAATTTTTTTGAAAGTTTCAAAGAGTAAAAATGTCAAATCATTCAAAATTTCTAAAATAGTTCAAAAAATTTCAAAAAACAAAATTAATCTATTCAATAAAAATTATTTGTGAATTCTAAATTTTGAGAAAATTTGTAGAAAAATATACATAACTGATTGGGTTTTTCTAAAATTTATTTTTAGTTTTACAATTCAAAGATTGTTTAAGAACTCAAACAATTTTTTTCACTGGTACCGGAAAATATAAAAAGTGACTTTAGAAATAAATGCATTATACTTACTTAACAGCATGTGGTTCAAGATTTTTAACAACCAATGGAGCGAGGTAATTTTTGGTAGGACCTTGTTGGATCAAACAATTACCAAAATTGTAATTAGTGAATGATAATTTACAAAGAGGAAACTCAGCTGCTACGTTAAATTTCAAATTATAAATTGGCCCATACGAAATCTAAAAATAATACATAAATTAATTATCATTCATAAAAAGATATAATAGCATTCAAATATTACTAAATTATTAAAAAAATCGGCTGTGTGGCCCAAAACTTTCTCGGCTTGCTTATTGTGGAGAATAAGATTATTTTAATTACAAAATAAACAAACAATTCCTGGAGAGTCAAAATTCAGGTTTACGTCTATACATATTTAAAAAGTTATGCGTAAAAAAAGAAGAATCAACGTCGTACTTGAGGACCTTCTACTAGTTCTACTACACACCCATTTAAACCAAAAATTAATGGTCGCATTCTAAGCACACATTCAGTTTGATTGGTCAAACTATAACACACAGACAGGAAATGGTTTTAATCTTTTCAAAATAGATATTTCTATGAATATCTCTACGATTTTTTTTGCACATTCACTATATAGTTTCGCTTCGATGGAACCGGGAAAATAAAATGTAAACAAACTTCATAAAAAACTTTACGGTAAACGATGAAACCAACTAGTGAAATCCATTTATATTTTAATTCGATCACTCTTATTTGAGACACCCTGTATATGCAAGGGGCGTCTATGTAATATATATTTTCGAAAGATATATAGAGCTGAAGATAGACCTGATTTTCAGTCAAGGTCACTCTCTCCTTCATTTTATATGTACTAGTAACAAAACGAGATGTGATCCGTTCTCTGTCACTTGTAGAAAATAAATGTTATTAGGTAGTAGCAGTGCTGGATTTACCACTACGGACGCGCCAAGTACTCTTCGGCGCTATCGTGCGAAATACTGATAGGAGCCTTTATCCCTATACTTATTAAGCCAAAATTATCACGCAATCCCTCACGGTATTTTTTCAAATGTACACCACTGGATCAAAAATCGAAATATGTTTTTTTACGTTTTCCTATTTTTTCTATTTTTCCTCATTTTTTTACTGCTTTTCCTATTTTTTACTATTTCTTCCTATTTTTTTGCTACTTTTTACTAATTTTCTATTTTTGCCTGTTCCTTTTTACCTCTCGCCCTTCAGATAAGAGAGGTATAGGAATCATGCTAAAAATTGGGTAGTGAGTTTTCAATTGATAAACACGTTTTGGGGTCCCTAGAATACGATTTTAATATTTTCGCGATGATGTCTGTGTGTGTGTGTGTGTTAGTGTGTGTGTGTGTGTGTGTGTGTGTGTGTGTGTGTGTGTGTGTTAGTGTGTGTGTGTGTGTTTGGATGGATGTTGTAGTAACGATAACTCAAAAACTACTGAAAAAAAAAATTTGAAATTTTGCATACAGGATTCTGATACCCTAGATTAGATCTGATTAGATTTTGGTGCCAATCGCACAACCGGAAGTGGCAGTTGCTATGGGTAATGACGCCATTATTATACAAAACGGCAATAAAGTTTTACACATATATTTTGTATACCATATAGTTTATTTTCATCTCATTAAAATTTTCGAAACTTTTTCCATTGTTGCCAGATTTACAAAAAAATAATTTTTTTTTCATACTTTTTTGTGTCAACCTGTAAATTTTTGATTCAATAAAGGGCGAGAGGTCATGTGCTGGCCACATCAGATTTTTTTGTATTGTTTTGCCTATTTTTCCCCATTTTCTATTTCTCCCAATTTTTTTTAACCATTTTCTCAGTTTTTTTTTTATTTTTCCCTCTTATTTCATTTATTTCCTATTTTTTACTATTTTTCTCTATATTTTCTACAGTTTCTAATTATTTTCAATTTTTTTTACGTTTTCTTATTTTGCCAATTTTTTTAAACAATTTTCTCTATTTTTTCTATTTCTCCCTCTTATTTCATTTTTCCTATTTTTGTCTACTTTTGCCTTTTTTTTTACTATTTTTCTGTATATTTTCCACTTTTTCCAATTATTTTCAATTTTTTTCCTTATATTCCCTATTTTGTCCCATTTTCATATTGTTCCCTGTTTTTTCTTGTTTTTTACAATCTTCACTGGTTTTCTCTGGTTTTTCTTATTTTTCCTATTTAATACCGTTTTTTTCTATTTTTTACCTCTCGTTTACTATTTTTTTCTATATTTCTATTTTTACGTTTTCCTATTTTTCTCTATTTTGCCTATTTTACAAAAATATTTTTTCTACTTTTCCTTCTTCTAAATGGTTTAAAATGCGGGTTTCATGATATCGTTCCTAATTTTTACATAATAAATTTTCACGGTCGGTCTTGGTAGATAATTTTTTGGTTTTATACAAATGCGCCTTTAAGGCCATGGCGCCGTTGTGCGCCGCACGACCTTGCCCATATGAATGTGTCCCTGAGTCTGACTAGGGAGGCCTCATATTTGTCTGTGATCAAGTAAATTATAAAGTACATGAATCTAATTTCATATACCCAAAAGATAAGAGACGGAGCCGCATAAAAAATTTGTCCTAGGGTCTCTAATTTTGTATCTTTTAATTTAAAATGTTGGTTATCTGGTACTTACTTCAATTTTCATTGGAAATTTAACAAGATTATACTTTTTGAAGGTTTCAAAAGTAATTTCTCTTTTTACTGTCGATCCGGATGCTAAAAATTCTTTGTCTTTTTTCGGCGAAATATTTATTAAATGTTCAATATGGGATTTATTGTAATGCCAAGTATAAAAAAATCCTGTTTTACCATTATTTGTAAATAGAAACGGGACGATAAGTTTAGTTTTTACACCAATCTACAAATAAACACTATAAATAATATATATGTAAATAGAAAGAATTTAGCAAAGTTACCTTTCCGATATTAATAATATTTTCGTTATTAGGATCCAAAATTATTTCCTCTCCACTTGGATCTATATAAAGTATTTTACATTCAACTTCTAAACATTTGGTAGAAACATTTAAAGTTAAAGCAGCGCTCATTCTATCAACAACACACTGTATACAAAAATTTGAATCTCCTACAGCTTCAGCGTTATATTTCAACCTATATATACAAAAGGCACAATTTTTTAATGAATTAAAAAAAGTTAAAAAATTATATACTTACTGCAATGGAAATTCACTTTTGGCAGGAACAATTCCAAATATTGGTATAATTTTGAGCTTCTGAAGGTGGTCATCGGAATACAAACCCTTTTTTAAAATTTTAAATCCCAAATCTTCGTTTTCCTCATTCTTAAGAAATATCGTTTCTTGCGTAGGTACCCGTAATAGCGTCGGCATCAAATTCAAATGTGGTACTTTAAAATAAACTCTTGGATTTGTGCATATTCCGACTATCAAGAATTTGGTCGCCGTTACTTTCAATTCATCATCTATTATTTCTGGTTTGAGTTCTTCTGTCGAGAAGATATAATCTTCTTCGAATGTTCCTATTTCCTGACTGGAGAATGCAAATACTAGTTCGAATTTTTTTCCTCTTTGAATATTACCGGATGGAGTTTTGCACTGAAAGTACGAGAGTCTACCTTGTTCTATTGGTTCTAACTTGAAATTCAACGGGAAAATGCTCGTATTTATAACACAAAAACGTCTAAAACATATTGTAGCCTAATATTATACAACAAAATATACATTTTTTTTAAACTCACTTAATTGTTGTTATACCAACTCCAACACCGTATATTTCCAATATTTTTAAATTATCATCTATACTCTTCACACATCTCGTAAGAGTTCTTCTTTTCAAATAATCGGATTCTTCTAATTCGAAATAATAATCCGGAACTTCACTGTCGGCGGTAATTAATATTTCCATATTATTTAAATCCGGATGAATCGCTTCGATATCAGACAAAAGATGTGCCGTGTATTGACAAGCGATAAGCGGAGAAAATATAACTGTAAATTCACCATTTTTATTTACCGGTATTACAGTTTTTTTCGGTATTATCATAAATAAACTCGGATGCACAGCGACCATCGAGGAATCATAAGCGCTAAAGGATGTTGAGGCCCCACAACTATCGTCCAAAGAAGCTAATAAAAATAAACATATATATAAAAATTAATAGTAAAATATTTGCATTTATTTATAAGTAGCTTGTTTAAAAAATGCTTCTTTCCTAAACTGAGATATTGGTGTAATATAGTAGATTTAGGAAATACCGGGTACACCAGGATAACCAAAAAATTGTCACCATGTAATCTACCTGATTAAAAGAAAGACTTTCGGTGTTAATTATTTTTTCCGTAAAGCAAATTGTTACGTTTTTTCTGGGCCAAGTTTTTTTTTCCTGGGACAAGTAGTTCTTTTTCCTGGGAATTACTTTTTTCTCTGGACGTCAATTAGTCCTTTGGACTTCGTTTTCCTTCTTGGATTACAGTTTCTTGGACTACAGTTTTTTGGAGAAGGAAGATTAAAGAAACCACAAGAAAAGCCAAGTTTTTTTAAGAAAAAAAAAAGAAAAAAATCTTTGGAATTTTGAAATAACAAATATAACTTTTAATTTGAGTTTAATTTCCTTAACCCAAAAAAAGAAAGAAAAGACGGATTTATTTTGTTACATAAAAAAAATCAATTTGACTGGCGTCCAAATTTTTTTATTTTATTCTACTTCTGATATATTCTGATCTATAATATAAAGATTTAAGCTTAATCGCATTAATTATTTATTATAAACAAAATAAAGTTTCGTTTCACAAATTTGGCGACCCCAACATGGGTCACGAATTTCTTTTTTTTATGGTTTAAGGAAATATGGAATACTTGTAGGTTTTCCTTTTGTTTAAAAAAATTTGTGAAACGATACTTTATTTTGTTGAAAATAAATAATTAATGTGATTTATCTCAAATCTGTGGTCCAAGAAACTTGGTCCAAAGGAGAAAATGTAGTCCAAGAAGGAAAACGAAGTCCAAAGGACTAATTGACGTCCAGAGAAAAAAGTAATTCCCAGGAAAAAAAACTACTTGTTCCAGAAAAAAAAAACTTTTTTGGCCCAGAACAAAACTGTCCATAGAAAAAACCCTATAAGATGAGGGGGAGAAAAAAAAGAAATCTTCGATAAGCGACACGAACGATATAAAGTCAATTATTTTGACTGAGAAGTGAAAGAGAAGAACATTATTAGCATAAGAGAAGAACATTATTAGCATTGAAAAGGCATTTTATAGGAATACTAAGAGAAGAGAGGGACATGACGCGAAGAAATAAGAAGGGGATATCAAGCGAATATGAAACCAAAATATATTGAATAGATGAATAATGAAAATACAGGGTGGCACAAAAAACGTAACAAAATACTGTCGCCATCCGAAAAGTGAAAAATGGAGTAATACCCTATTATGGAGTTCGTACAAACGACTAACTGATTATTAGCAATTCGCAAAAAAATATAATTCCCTTTTGGAATTTAAACTGATTCTTGGTGATTCTCAAAAAAAAAGTTCCCTACGTTATTTTGCATTATTTCTTCTGTTTTTTTTCCCATTTTTACCAATTTTTCCAGATTTTTTACTCCCTATTTTGTCATATTTTGTACTAATTTTCTCTTTATTTTGCTCTATTTTTCTTAATTTTTCCTTGGTTTCAATATCTTTCCATTTTTTATATTTTCTTACCTATTTGTCCCTATTTTTAGATATTTTTCTCATTTTTTCCCTAGTTTCTCCCCATTTTTACCTATTGGTTGTCTCAAAGAATACCGATAATAATAATATGAATTCTTTGGTTGTGTTATTAATTTTGACATAGAATGCACGATTAGATTTGGCAGTAACGTAAGTTGTGTAAAAGAACTTCGTTTCAAAAAAACTTTAATTCCTCCTTTAGGAAACTTGAACCGGCACCGGCGAACAAAAATATTTTTTTGTCTTTTTCGCGATCCAACTGCGGCTGTCCCGAAATCGGTACAAACATTTTTATGATCTCCAAGAGGAATTGCCCAAGAGAACAGTATTTTTAATTGTATAAGAAAATTTAATATTTTTTAATGCAATTTCTAATATATTGTTTATTATTTATTGCTGAAATTACAATTGGGATTTTAGTTTACCTGTATCTACTAGAGGGAATTCTTCTGTTTCTGGTTCTTTCTTAATTTCGAATGAAGGTGATTTTGGGAAAAATTCGCCATATTGTATTTGCCATTCGATATGTATTGGAACCCTACCGCAATTTTTAATTTCAAATGTTAATTCACTTTTCTAAAATAAAAAAAAAAACAAAAAATTAATATAAAATGACAAGACACATTCAGTACATACATTTTTAACGAACGTTTCGGGAAAATTTAGTTCAGTAGTCGTGCTGGCGTAAAAAGCGTAATCGGTTGTGAATGAAAGAAAAATATCAATCGATTGCCAAATTTCAGCATTGTATTTTAATTCGGGCTCTTCTCTTTCTAGTGATAACTTTAATTTATCCTTTACTTCCAATCTGTCACAATGTTCTGTTCTATAAGAAAAAAAAATATATACATATAGTATTTCATTCGTAAAAAGATAAAACATAATTTGTAAAATGATCATTTGATATTTAACAAAAAATATTTTAATATTGAAACTATTATTAATATTAATACGAAATAATTACTTAAGATAGGCATCGGTGGCTGCTTCGACGCATTCTGTAAAATGTTGTAGCATGCTGTGATCTTCAATATATTGCATGCCATCTTCGATCCAAGAAAGTAATTGCTGTCGTTCATCCCAAGCTATTGGTATTGGTTGTTCGTTTACGATTTCTATTGGGATATAATTGAATATCACCAGATCCTAAAAGACATTGTACTTAACATATAACATATTTAGATGTATGTCAGTGTGAAAAAAAACCCTGGGACCTTCAGTTTAATTTACCCTTATTCCTGCATGCAAGGCTATGCAGGAGTGGACCTGTATTTCCCTAACTACTCGTGGGGTCAACTATGAATATAGAAAAAAACAAAAATAACAGGCTTGTGTACCTCCAAATCAAGCTACTTGTCTAAGCTACAAGAATTAGTACATAAAAATCACACTGTTGCGATTCGTACGTCCGAAATATGATTTTCCGGCCCCAATGGGTCATTTTCCCGGACCCAAACTGAGAATTTCAGCTAACCAAACACTTTTCACACCCAGTCTCTGCTCCAGAATTGGAAAGTCCATGAAAATACCAGTCACGACCGGGACGTCCAAAACAGGATTTTCCCGCCCAAAAGGGTAATTTTCCCGGACCCAAACCCGGAATTTCAGTTGGCCATAAACTTTTCGAGCACAAATCCGCCTTTAGCTAGAAAATTTCAGGCCATTTTCGGCCCTTGGGGCCAATATCAGACGTGTAGGTCCAATTCTGAGCCCGGGATCGGATTCAGCATCGAAAAATACATGGAAATACATATATCACTCTCTTGTGTATGCTCTTTTTTTGTGGGGCTGTATAATGTGGAAATTCCCATTCCCATTTTGTACACTTGGGAGTTTGTTAACTTACCTTAATAACAGTGTTCGGTGTATCGGACATATTAATAGCTAAAATTTCTTTAGAAGACATCGGTTTCAAGTGACCGACTCTTGGTATAAATCTCAACGAATCGACGTAATATTTAAATTCGAATCGATATAGATTGTTAAGAGAATTATTTGTGATTGTGAAACGTTTCTTTTCCAACAATTTCAATGGTGTATGACCGAAATTGAGAATATAAGCTATTTCGTTGGTTTTCGATGACCATCCTTTAGGATTAAAAGCTTCTAAAGTTTCGATGTAGATGTCTCCAATATAACAGTGACCGAATACTTGGATCTAAAAAATGAATATATAATATTTTTTTTAATTAGTATACTTGTTTTAACTTGCCTTATTAGTTTCGAAAGGGTTATCTACTAGATAGATATTGATAGTGGAATCAATTATTGCTTCTTTATTTGGTTTAAAAACTACGTACACATCGGTGGATTGAGATGGCTTGATTTTCACTTTTAAAGACGAAGCCACTAAGTTGTTACCTAGAAATAATCAGACACTATTAGAGCCGGATTTATATAGGTAAAAAAATGTTCCATTTATTTTAACGCCAAAATAAATTGATCAGTTTTCTAATCATAACTGAACTAACAGACACTTGTAATTTGTTGCTAGATCTCCCTGTGAGGTATATGCTGTTATCGTCCCTAACAATAATAATAATGAGCAAGACTCGTTAGTAATACAATTTGAAGTGATATAAAATTTAAATAAAACAAACAGTGTACGTTATTTTTTGTGAAATGAACAGCGATTCTGGATCAGAAGAGAATCTTGGCGTTTACGGATACATACGACCTCGTAATCGTTCTAAATAGGGGAGGAAAAGGTGACCTTGATGTGTATTTATACGAGCCAGCACGAGCTTCACCTTCTTTAAAATAGCTTCTTTTATTTTTTACTCAATCGTTATATCTTCTTTTTTAAATTTTTTTCCCAGATTGCTTCCTTTGATATTATTCTATTTTAAATTATCTCCACAACACCAATCAGTCCTGCTTACCTTTTCAAAAAAAAATCTTTAAACGTATGACATTCTTCTTTATTCTTAAATTCTTTTAAAATTTAACAATAGTTCAGCTTTTATTGATAAATCATTCGTTCCGTTCTATAATTTCTTTAAATTAACAAATTTTTTGTAAATTATTGTGACATTTTTTCTCAAAAAAATTCATGATCTTCTATCTTGTTTATTATCTTTTTTTTCAGATTTTTTTTACCACTAGTTTTTTTTTATAGCTCAGCTTTAGTTTAGTTTTATTAACCCTATATATTACCTGTTTACTATCTGATTTTGACTACTTAAATTTCATATATGATACCTCCAAAATTTTAATTTTATTATAGCATTTTTCATTATTTTAATAAAATTTAAGATTCTTTCACTTTTTAAATTTATTACCTTTATCTATAATACCTTCGTTTCCTTTTTTTTACTTACATATCAACTTTTCTATCCCATTTAACTTTTAATAATCTTTAAATAAATTAAATATCAACTCAAAAAAAAAAATTTACTTTATAAAATTTCCCGTACAGGCTGAAAATTTTTTTTTATATAACAATATACAGGGTGATTCATTGGGAAATGCTCATACTGTAAAACTATTTCATATTCTCTTAATTTCTGAATCTTAACCTTAATGTAAAACTTTAAGACAGGTCCGTATTTGGGACAAAATATTATTATCAATTACTAACTTTCAAACGCCCTGTATAGGTACGCTTTTCTCGGAATAGACATTTTCTTATTTTATTATTTTTTTAAATGCAGCGCAATGAGCAAATGTTATTATCAGATTTTTTACATACACAGGGCGTTTGAAAATTAGTAATTGATAATAATATTTTGTCCCAAATACGGACCTGTCCTAAAGTTTTACATTAAGGTTAAGATTCAGAAATTAATAGAATATGAAATAGTTGATGATTTTATTGAAAATTATTATCTAGGAACGAACATTTAATTTTTTTTTATAAATTATTTGTGCCAACTTTTTATCGAAAGATCAAGATTTGACTCAAGTTAATAACTAACAAAATTGGATGCGGAAACACCAAACACATTCTGTGTTAGGTTAACTTTTTCTGCTCTTTCCAAATATGTTAATAGAATTTTAAAATGTTGATATACAGGGTGTTGTTTCGAGCCGAAACCTACGTATTAATTTTTTACACCACAGTGGACAAAAAACGTACGTATCCAATATTAGAAAAATATATAGGGAGGTTATTAAATTATGATTAATTAAAAAAAGAGACAAAATTATTAAATCACTCTGTATCTAGGTCATAAAGAAAGACAGGTCCATTAAATATAGGTTATTTTGAATCACCTCGGTATTCATCTACCCTACAGTATGCGCATTTCCCAGTGAATCATCCTGTATATAGGGATTTATAAGGTTTTAACATTGGAAAAGGCATACGTCAAGATTACTTTTGTCTTCTGACCCAAAACCTATGTATTTTACATTTCCAAATTTTACATTACCTTCTTTCGTAAGTTCCGGTGACTGATCGCCATGTAACAGATAAAACATAGAATCGCCACTATCGGTAACGTCAACGATAACTTGACACGTTATCACTCCAGTATTTTTTATTTCAACTTTATGCGTTTGAATTTCATGAATATAAATAGGTTTGAGGAATATTTTATAAACGTGTTCGTCTCCTTTCGATAGGGGAAGTCCGGACAGATTGATCTGAGGAACGTAACTTCTTCCGAGCAACGTCAATTCGAAAACATTATTAGTTGTAGCGTTCGAAGTTATCTCCAATTTTCCATCAAAGGTCTAACAAAAAAAACTTTTTTTATTATATTTACTGAAATAATAAATATAATGGTGTAACTTACATTTATTGAATCCGGTTTAAATGTAACAGTGACAAATGTTGTACAATAAGGTTCGATAGTGATTTGTGTTGGAGCCACTGTAAAATGACTAGAATTATAAACTTTTGTCGCCAAAACTGCAACCATCTGGCCAGAATTTTGAAGATATATCTTCCCGTGACATTTCTTTTTAACACATACGTTCTCGAAATATAGAGTATTTTTTGATGTGACATAATAAGTATGAGTACCAATCTAAAAGAATTATATATTAAAATTCTAAATCAATACATTGATTTTGTAGAAAATTACATCTGAAGGAACAATTAGCTCATCTATATTATCAACGATATAGTGTTCTTTGAACATTTTGGAAACATCAAATTCGATCTTTGGTTCACTTGCTTCTCCATATAAGATTATTTTCTTTCCGAAAGCGTGTTCTTTCACCGGCTCGGAAACATTAAGAACTACCGTTTCTTTATACACGCCGAGTAAATTTGGATGAAACGTCACCTTAATATCAGCCGATTCACCTACACCAAGAATTCCATTCGCAGGAAATATTGTATAACTGGGTAATTCCAACGTAGTGGGCGCTAATACTTGCATTGCTTTCATTCTTGGGACAAAAAAAACGTAGTGCAAATTAATAAATTTAATATTTTTAACTAATATTATGCTTTTAAAAATATTAAAAAATGAGACTTTACGGCTTCTAAAATTATTATCCATGAGAACGAGAGTTGCCAGTTTTATCGATACGAAAACATGGCCAAATATAATATGTTTCAATTGGGCCACATCACAAGCCACTATAGCCCCGATATTCAAATTTTAAAAATTAATTACAACCGCAGGATCGGTCTCAGAAAGGCTGGACTCGGTGCTATGTGTTATGGAAGGCCAAAATTATAAAATAAAAATATTAAAAAAATCACTGGATGAGTCCATTTTAGCAATTAAATTAAATCGCATTATTTTCGCACTTTTCCTAATGTTTGTTTTTTGTTATCTTGTATAGACAATAAAAAATTTTAAAAGACACAAAATTCTTACTTTAAAAATAATATATTTACATCGTCCGCTAATTGGCACCCCAATTACCGGAACCCTTTAATTTTTTCAGAGTTCTCTACGTACTTATCTCGATGAGTTCTAAAGTTCCGCAATTTTTTTGCGAAAATTTTAAAACACCAAATTTTCGGGTTCTAATTTCATGCCGCACCCCTTTTGTGAGGTAAAATAGTTCTAGCTTAATAAATATCTTCAAAATGAATAGTTCTAGAGTTCTCAATGATTTTTGCTAAGAGTTCTGAGAATTTTTGCAAATTAGAAAACAAAATGTTTTGTGCTAATTTCATTGCGCACTTTTTCGTGTAAGAGAGGAGTTACTGGTCAGCTACTCTGTTCAAAATAAAGAGGTTTAAAGTTTTATAAAAATTTAAAATACGAGCTGTTGCAGCACCCCACAGAACTCTCAGTATTGTAGCATTAAAAACTCATTTCCGGCCTAGTACTTTTGGGGGCTCTTAAGAAGTTCATCAATAAGTGTCTCATAACTAGAAAAATGGCCAGAATTGAACCAAAAAAATGAAATATAGAATTTTTAAAATCACCCGTAAGTGACTATAACTGATAAATAAATATAAAGTCAAATATATTCGCCGACAATTAGCATCATACAAACACAAATGTGCGGCACAGAATTGTAGATCTTTTTGCAAAAATTTTTATAAAACCTTAAACCTCTTTATCTTGAAAAGACTAGGTGATCCGAAACGCCTCTCTCATACGAAAAAAGTGCGCCATAAAATTAGCACAAAAATTTTACTAATTTGCAAAAATTCGTAGAACTATTCATTTCCAAGAAGTATTCATCAAGCTAGAACTATTTTTCCTCACAAAAAGGGTGCGGTATAAAGTTAAACTCTTTATTGCTGAGATATATATATATATATATATATATATATATATATTCAAATAGAACTTTTTTCTCACAAAATGGGTGCGGCATCTCGAGAACTCTATAACTTCCGAGATGAGTCCAGAATTGGTATATGTCAAAAAATTTCATATTATTCAAATCAAAATCGCATTATTTTTATTCAAGAGCAGCATAATTTTATTTAAAGCAGTTGGCAACATTGAAGCGAACTAGGTTTCAGTTTTAGTCGATACATCGCGAAGAGTACTTCGTCTACGTCACTGAAATCGAGTCGAAATGTTTCATATTGACGCCGGCCGTGAAAGTCTACATTCTTACATAACACATTTTCTCATTTTTTTTTAAATATCGGATATTTTGGAGTCTGATTGATTTCGTCGCTTCGAACCTCGCTACGCTCGGCACGAAGTGGATGGTGGAGGAAATATTATTATTATTAACCGATACAGTACTTACTTATTTGTAGTTTTAGGGAATTTTCCTTGCCGCGATTGTATGGATGAGACGACAAGTGGTACGCTCTTTACTTAAAATAAAAAAAAAGAATAGTATTACTTTACGTATAGACGAGAAATATAGTACTCAAGTAGATTTTTTTTTGCAGTAAGACAGATTAAGATGCGGTATTTTGCATTGATTTCGTGAACTCGTCTAGAAAGTTTGTGATCACTATTGCTGCATCGAAAAGTATATCTTTTCAGGCGATGAAGAAAAAATTCATATCTTAGACAAAAATCACCCGAATCATGCGAATTTCACTATCCGGGTTTTTTTTTTTCAGTCACTAAACCTGAATATTATGTCCACATTATCCTTCCATGCACTTGGAAGTCAGGATTTGCAGCAGGAACGTCATCACCAGGAGTTCATAAGAAACCCATCGGGAATTTTTCGAGTCGTTCGTCAAGATTCTGACACCGATAAGTTCCCCCCCCCCCCCCTTAATTCTTAAGACGGATTCCCAGTGTACCGAAAATCTTCAGGTAGTTTTTCTGTATCCAATTCTATTAGTCAATATCGAATTAATTTTCCAAATCGACTAATGGAATTGGAAACAAAAAATATGTGTGCAGATTATCCGCCGAGTGGAAATCCGTCTTTACAATATACAATGTTCAATAAACCAAATATTGTCAAATAGTTGAAACTCGATAATACGAAATTAATACAAATGTATAGTTGTTGCCAGCAAGAAGAAAATAGATTTAGGAAAATGATGCACTAACAGGGTATATTTGTAAATACTAAATTGGCTAAATGGAGGGGTTGGAGTAGCGACAATAATACTCTCGAAAAACTCCCTGCTAATAATTTTGGGCCGATTTCAGTTAAACTGCCGGAGATGACGTCAATAGTGAGGTCGTCCGAAGCATCAGGTTTTCGCTGGAAGGTTTCCGATGTCAGAGACTCGAAAAGCCACCATTCCTGGTGCTGTCCTGGTATCCAGATGCATGAGAGTATATCTGAACGTAATATATACAGGGTGTTCCACAAATAGTGTAAAATCAAGGGGTGATAGTACTCCTAAAATTAATAGAAAAAGTTCCTATAAGCATAGGTCGTTAAATGCACATTAAGCGAGTTAGAGGCTTTAAGAGTAAATATTGAAAATGGTTTTTTTTTTATTATAAGTTTAAAAAACAGGATAAAATTTCGATTTACACGATTAGTTTAACACCTCACAATTTTCATAAAATTGTATTAACCTGTGAGCAACAAAAATAAATTATCTTTTTCTCAAATTAATGTTCAGCAAACTGTTTACCTTCAATTTTCTCGAAAACGGTTACTCTAAGCAACTTCTAACAAGAATAATTTTCTGAACGATAAAGCATGTAGATTTTAAAACCTGTAGTCGCGTTGTAAAAAAAAACAACCTCAGAAAAGTTATGTATAAATTAACCCTCTACCCTTGCAATAACTACCCTTTCCGATGATAAAAATAATTTTTCGATAACACCATAAATTTTATGTCCCCTACTTTTTTTTTCCAAATTTTATCTTGTCTTTTAACTTATAACTAAAAAAAAAACGTTTTTAAAATTTGCTCTTTTAATATGCATTTAACGACCTATGCTTATAGGAACGTTTTTTATTAATTTTAGGAGTATCACCTCTTGAATTTTTTTACACTATTTGAGGAACACCCTGTATAATATTTTCGTCAAAGATATCATTTTTACCTGATGAGATTTTTATATGAGTTCACGAAGCAAATGTAAGAAACGTATCTCAATCAGTCTGACTGCAAAAAAAAATCTTTAAAAATATTTGAAGAGAATGAAAAAAAGAAGAAATAACAGACCAAGAAAAAACTAGCAGAAAAGATGGGCTTTATACTTACCAGATGGATCCAAGTACGAAATAAAATACTGAAAATTACACTTTCCAGTATTCTTTAATTTAATAATTTGACTCCTTGTATTCTGCAATTCTAGTGGACCGAAATGAACACCGCTAGCTGGACATAAAGAAAACCTGAAAACAAAAAAAAATATTAGAAAATTAAAGTAGGTTCTGATATTACATTCCTAAATGAAATAAAAGTTTGTTTAAAAAAAAAGGATTGTAATCAAATTTTACACAATATAGAAAAATTTTCGGATCAAATTCTAATAAGTGGGATTATATTACTTACTTTGATAATAAAACTGTTGCAGAATATTTAATTTGAAACGATTTTATAACGTTCTGAGGTTTATTGGGGTCCAAAAATTTGCATACAAATACGGGAATATGTTGAAATTCAATTTCTTCTAGAGATAGAACTTTAATTTCGATCCCAGTGTTCTTCTGTGGTTGCAAAATTTCAGAATTGAAGTTCAAACTGAACAGCCGTCTGACTTTTTGATATTTACTTTCAGGATGATCAACCAATTTTTCAAGACTAAAAGATATAGTTTTAACGAAGAAAAATATCTTTCAATTATTTATAACAACTTAGGAAAAACATGTACTTACATCATATGTATATTGGTTTTTCCATTATTATATAATTTTAACGGAAAAGTATATTCAATTTTCCCTTTAATATCTCCCAAATCAACATGATCCGTATAATCTACAACATAAGCTAAAGATTCTGATTGCAAAGTTATTGTATCAATTAAAAACGGAACGTCTTCTGAACACAACGGGTCAAAAACCTGAAAAAAATAAAGATAAATTTAAACAGAGCAAATACTTTTTTCATGGATATTACTTGTATTTCTATGATTCTTGGTGGAAAAATTTCTTCCTTAGTAGGTTTAAATTCCACCTCAACTCGATCTAGTGAATTGACGTCAATTTCTCCGGCGAATTTGCTGATTTTGTAAATCCTGGTAGCCCAATCGCATCTGGTGAATCTCCATTTTAATTTAATTAAAGTTGAATTCGTTAGTTTAATGTACTGCTTAACTGGATAATCGACAGGAATTTTGTCGAAATTTAAAAACTTCGGATTGATACCGAAATCTAAAGGAGACACTTTTGCGTACAACCGAAGCCTACAATATAAAACCATTTTAACACTACCCATTCAAATTAAAAATGTTAAAAAACTTATAACCTGTATACTCTAGGATTATTTTTGATAGTTATGTACAAATTAGAATCGAAAATTCCCTTTTTACGACCTTGAAGTGATACTTCTAGTTCAACTTCCTTTTTAGGACCGATTTGCACCTCTGTCGGCTTTACTGAAAATTCTGAATCCTCGGCTAATATTATAAAAGTATGACACGTTATCTTAGAAATGTTCGATAGAAATATTTTTGTCGAATACGGTGGTATCCTAAAAAATTATAAAATACTAGAACTGTTCTCGTCCATTCCCTATATCATAAGAAAATGCCATTTTGTAAAAATTATCTCATTCAAAGCATTTTCTTATCGGTTGGAATATTCAAAAAAATCTAATTGATATTCTCACTTTGCACTTCCGACAAGTAGCGTTCCAAAATCTAAAATCTTCTTGTCCTTCAAATAAACAAACTTGTCGTCGACTTTCTTTTCTTGAACACTTTCTAAACAATTAGAGAACATAATTTCCGGTGTATAATCGAGTTTTGGCAGTTCACAAATGGCTGAACATTTTAGAAAAAGTGGCGGTCGATAACCGATTATTTCCATTCGATATTTGTGACTAAACACGCCAAAATTTTGAGGTAGAAAGCTCACTTCGAATTTTAATATTTCTCCTGCATTGATGACGGTTCGAGCACAGAACGGATCTACGATTGCTAAAGAACAATATGTAAAAAATATTAGCAAATATATTAATGTAAGAAACAAGCGAAATGTAATATTTTTTCTATGACTTTGTGATCAAAAACTTACGTTTATCGATGCGAGATATTATTGAAAATGGTTCGCTTTTAATACTAGAAGTTGTTTTTTTCTTTTTAGATTTATTGGTTTTAACAGTAGATTGGACAGGAGAGAGTGCTACATTAACAACATCATGTGCCTATAACACAACAAAAAAAAAATAGTAAATTTATATAATATTTGTAAGAGAAACCATACATCTGCAATTTTCTCTTTTTCTTTAGCTGGATTTGTTATGTTAAAAACGTCCGAAAGATTTTTATTAAATCTAGTATTGCTCCTTAAGATAGAATACATGAACTTCGATTCCTGAACGATGATTTGAGAACCACATTTTAAATCTCTTATCGCCTTTTTCAATTCCGGGCTCTTTAGTAAAGTATTATTAATTGTCTCTTCTAGTTCGTATTTGTCTGACGACGCATTATCCATTATCATCAAGGGTATACCTAAAAAAAAATATAAAAAAAAAACAATCCCACAGATAAAAAGCTATATAAAATAAAACAATTATTCGAAAGAAAAAAAAAACTTAGGTAAGAGGATATCAAATGTTTAAATAAAACTGATGATGTGATCAACAGTTTATTCTACGGTACTTAAATAATTACAAGAAAACACTGGCGCCCAACCAAACACTTATTGATGACATATTTCCTTCCTATGTTAAATTATGGGGGTATGGGCTAGAATAGTTAGCACATCTCATTTATGTGACATAAGTGACCTTAAATGATTTTTTGCCACATAGGCTTTAAAATTTGTTATGAAACATGGAAAAACGAGGATTTATATTAATAGCATATTTACTATTGTGTTCTATTAAGAGCTTAGGTTAGGTTAGTACCGAAAAAAGTGCGTTGCGATATAAAATTCATAATTTTTAAAATGGATTTTTGATTTTTTTTTATACTAAAAGTGTATTTTAAGTACTACCTGACAACATTAAAATCTGAACAAATAACCTCAACATGGTCTAGAAAAAAAATTATTTGTTTTTAAAAATGATACTTTCGCGATTCTTATTTCAAACACTAGGCACTTACATTGTTCAATGAATTTAAAATTTTCTTTTTTTATTTTTTAAATAATACATACTTCTACAATTAGCAAAAATTAAAGTAAATTTGTTTAAAATTAGGGTTCTCCCATTTTCTAATTTTTTTTTAAATTCTTGATATATATTGGAAATTAATTAAAAAAATTAAATTGTTTTCAATACAAATTCATGTGATATCAATTATGTACAAACTGCTTGAACTTTTTTTTAATTAGACTAATAGTAAACTCACAATGCTAAAAAACGCCGACCTATGGTCACATGCAAATTAATTTTTTTTCTGAATCATATTCAGTTTTTTTTGTTTATATTTTAATGTTGTCAGGTAATAGACCCTTTTTTCTCCCTACAGACTGAACTATATATGAATGTAAAAAGATTAATTACAATAAACATATGTATAAAAGATGATAATCTATGTAAATATAAAGTGGAAGTTTGCAAAATTTTTATTACAGATCGATGAATCAAAATTAAAGAAAAATTACATAAAATGGAAATATTTGTTTCTTACCAACTCTTTCCAAATCGGTTACTCTCAATGTATTGGTAAAGTTTAATATTATAGTAGCAGCTTGTTTTTTAGCCTTTTTGTCACTTTTTGTATGGGTCGTTGAAGTCATCTAAAAAATAACGAACTTAAACCAAAGAAACGCAGAAATTAATACCAGGATTTAATTTTTGTTACCTACCAAAGCTAAAGCAGATTGTGATCTATCCCAATTAGCGCACACTTCAGTAATATCAGTAAGCAAATTAGCAAACGCCTTGAATTTTTGATCCAATTCTTTAGGAACGTCCTTTGCAACCTCTAATACATTTATTAGAATTTAATTATATTAAAAAAAATGATGTTTACTTACGTTTCATTATTGCTGATAATCCTTTAGATTCGTTATTTTTATTATCGTTAAGTTTATTATCATCTTTAGTACTTTTTGAAGTTCCAGAATGGGGTTCTTTTTTTTCTTTCGATTTCATTATATGTTCTGAAGTTTCTTAAAAGTATAATAATGAATCAATATTTAATAATTCTGTATTTTTTATAGTGTTCAAAATCTAATATATTTTTTTTATGTTTACAAAATAGAAGTAAAAAACGTTGAGTATAAAAAATAACAAACAATTATTACTTACTTGTAGCTGTCGGTTTTTGACTAAATAAAATATCTTCAAATACATCTAAAACATTAAAGCTTGTAACTATAAAGAGTTATAATAATTTTTATTGGTAATTGGTATAAAAGTGTAAACTGATACGAAAAAAGTTGTTTCACTTTTAACACCGATTACCTAATTACCCAACTTGGCTGTTCCTGTTGCTCGAAAATTTTTTGCGATTCCATCGCAATATATTCATGTGACGTTAATGACAATAACACTACATGGATGTATCTCATATTACCGATTGCATGTAATAAAATTTCAAAACATATCAGCGGTTTCCAAATAAAAATACTGTCCAAACTTTCTATTACCTACAAAAAAAAAAAGATCTAAGAAAAGTAGTGCATGTTGAAAAAAGTTTAAAAGTAAAATTAAAAATAATTACCAAAGCGGATTGTAGTTCCTCAAATTTCGGTTTCAGTAATTCCGCAAAGATTTCTGGTGAGAAATCTAGAAGTGTTTCGCCACCTTTTTTACCTTTAGGAGTTCTTAATGGTATAGAAAGTTGTAAACTCGTTTTACTATTTTCTGTTCTTGACGTCTCTTGATCGGATTCCTTTTCTTGACTCTTGTCTTCCTTTATGCCTTTTTTCTTTGTGCTCAGTTTCGAATTTAGAATTATGTCGATTTTTTTGTACAATACGTCATATTCATCTAAAATATTATCAAGAATAGGAAAAGTTCTCATAGTATAAGAATAACGCTTTACCATCCCAAGGTTCGATTTTAATTATTTCGTCATAGAGATTTAGAGCTTCGTCAATACAGTTATTGAGTATGAGTGAAATAGGATTATTTTTTTCAATTAATTCAGTGCATATCAAACGATCGATGTTGGTTAGCTCTGATTTTAAACTCTTTTTTGTTTCGAACGCAGCACGCACATAATCTAGCACAAAATAGAAAAACCAAAAAGTTAAACCAAAAAGTAAGAATATTTTTATTTTGAATATATACTTGTTTTAGGACCTCCATGAAATATAAAAACTACTCCTTTTCTTGTGCCTTGATTATCCGTTTTTGGTGGATCTATTATGGCTAATCCTTCGATGCTTGAATCTTCTTTTACGTAAACGTCTGTCGTATTTTCCATTATACCAATCGTATCCAACGAATTAATATGTTCTACAAAACAAATGCAACACTAATATAATGACCTGATGGATAAAATTTTTAATCTCCAATCTCAAGAAATTGTTTTAATTAAAAATATTTTTAGGGGAATGGGAATATAATTCAATGACAGAAAATAAAGACTTTTTTAACAAGTATTTTGAAACTTCTTAAGGGTTTTATTATTCTTTAGAGATATGGGCCCTCGGTCGGTTCCAGTTTGTACTGGCGCTTATTACATGGGTGGAATCTTTTTCCCAAGTAATAAGTGATGATTCCGTGTCCCATTGGTAGATAGAGTTAGCTGACTGCCTTAGTATAACATGCTTTTAACACAGCCTTGTACAGGTGTATTTCGAGTTGAGAATATTTGAATTCTATGCATCTGGGCACATTGCCGCTGATGATGAGTCCTTCTTAAGGGACGAAACAGCTGGAGGACGATTTTTGACTATTCGTTCGTTACAATTTTCGGAAAATTGCGAATATATTGGGAATTTTATATTTTTGACTTTTCGCAAAATTGTGAATGCGTTATATTAAGAATTATTTTGATCGCATTATAAGAAGCACAATTTGGGTGTCGTTTACCATTAAATGCAAAGTGATTTGTTACATATTTTATAAATAACTGATTTAAATAGGTATTAATATACTTTTTAAATAATGAATGAATTAATTAATTTATTGATTATTGACCAGTGGGAAGCAGCAGAAAATGTTAGATTATTTAATAACGCTCAAAGGAATCCCCAAATCCCGTTTGAGTTAAGTGACAGACAATTTGTTAATACCTAAAAGTATTAAAAACTAACATTTTAAACATTTTATGTTCACTTTAACCTTCATATACTATTCCTCTTTCTTTAATATTCGTTGTTTTTTCAAAGTAATTCTCTTTTCTTCTAACAAAACCCTTTTTCTTCCCATTCCACAAGTTTCGTAAATTTTTGTGAAAATTTCATAAATTTATTTTCAACCAATCAGAAGGCTCCTTTTTGTTTACGTTGCTTATATAGGAGAATATTGTCAGTTCCTATTAACTTAATGGAATTAATAAGTCATAATTTTTCTGTTTGATTGAAGCGCCTTATATCTATTGGCAGAATACATTTTGTTGCTAACTTATAATTTTTATTAGTCAAATTAACTTGTATTGTAAAAATATAGTGCGTCATATTTAACTAAACTCATCGGAAATATGTTTTTTTTTTAAATTTCATTTAAAACTATGTAGACATGTAATATCAGATGTTATGGTTGAAAACGAATTAATGTTTTTAATATTCCTGAAATTTTAGTAATAAACCTCAGTTACTACTCCAATTTTACCGAATCTCCCACTCAACAGAATTAATTCTCGATAATTTTTTTTTCTCGGTTTTACTCATGAAAATTATCGGTAATACTTCTGCTGCTAGGGAGATTATAAGTAAAAATCTTCCACCTATATCAGTCCCGTATGAGATTTCATGTATTTAACCAATACTTTCTTCTGTTTCTCTGTCACTTTTTGTACTTTTATCTTCATTCATCATTTAAAATTTAAAAAATTATCTTGTATAAAAATAAGAAACATATGATAGATATAGGATTTAAGATCTTTAAAAATAAAATGTGTGTCAATGTCAAATATCTATCAAAATTTGAACAAACTGCTTGATTTTGACTAATTTTAAGAGATTACTAGAGTTTCACATTAGAAATTTCAGATGGCGCATATATCGGTAATATAGTAAACTGTACTCGCAGATCACACAGGGTGTATTTATTTTCTGAGTACTAAATACAGATGAATGCTCGAATCTGCAGCTTTAAATTGTCCACACAAAATGTGACAAACTCAGCGACGACTCCCCAACAATTCTAAACAGCGCCATCTTACAGAATCGGGTGCTTGCATGATTTTAGGTAAATGGGCCATTAGAAACCTGACCAATAAATATTTAACCCGTATTTTTTTTTATTTAAACCTGTATTCGTCCTATAATTTAAACAAAATTAAAACCTCTGACGACTTAAGATAGATCAGTTAAAAAAATATACGAAAGATGGTGCCACTCTGATTTATTTGAATTCAGGTTACATTCGACAGTTTTCTCTGATGTGTCGGTAATAAACCATTAGCTATATCTCAATACTTGAACATTGTGACACAATAATTATAAGAAATGTTGTACTAAAAAGTAAGAATATAGTGAATTATTAACGCCATCTTCATAAAAATAGAGAATTCATAGATTTAAAAGTAATTACAAAATACTGTTTTCTCTGCTTCCTTAAGACGTCACACATATATTTAATATTCAAAATTAAGGGCACTAAACGCCAAAAAAATTCCTAAATTCTGGTATATGCTCTTCAACAGGCGTAATAAACGTATTAAAGAAAAAAAATTTATGCAAGCACCCCATTTTGGTAAATTTTATTGAACGCAACAGGTGGTACTCCCAAAAAGTTCGAAACAAAATCGAATCAGTAGATACACCAGGCTTTTTATGCATAGGAATCAAAATTTCAAAACTTAATTATTTATTGTATATAATTGTCTTACTGTTGATCATTTCAACAATTTGTTCTCTGCTACATCCAACAAGTACGCTCGTATCTGTTGCGTCTTCGGACAGACCACTTCTAATTAATTTTCTCAATTCAAGTTCTAGCATGTGATAAGTTTTTGTCAAAATGTCGGGGATGCCGCCGCCCAATTCCCTTTCAGGAATAAATGCCGTTTTTAGATTATAATGATTTAGAAACATGTCTACCAACATTTTTTCCTCGTCGTATAATCTATAAAAAATATATTTCGATCATCCGAAAATGAGTATACTATGAAAATCAGATTTCTTACCGTTCGAAATCTGAAAAACAAAACTCTATGGGATACGTAGAGACGTTTTGAATCAACAATTCTTTAACATTTTCCGTGGTATAAGGAATGCAGGGACGAAATTTTACGTTAGCATCTTTAAACACTAAAGTTGGTTGAACGCCGTCGCCGCAAATTTTTAATCGTACCTATACGTACAAAATTCATAATTAAAATATTTAACATAAAAAGACATCATATAACCTGTTGAAAACTTCCTTGAACGTGTACCAATAGTTCAGAAGGGTAAAAGCCCTTTTTTTCTGGTACAAAATAGATGTTTATGACACCTTTATCGAAAGCCGCCAATTCGCCTTTACTGGGTATGACATAATAAGAGGGCTTCATATGGTTTGAAGAAATTACTTCGGTTTCCCAAATGCTAGGCAAACAACCACTGAAAAAATTAAATAATAATTAATGTTTAAAGTGGAATCTTACTGAAGTATTGTAGTGTCCTTTTGGCATCTACAAATAATTTAAATATTTTAACTAACTAAACTAAATAACATTATTAAACAATTGATGGCATTGAATCATCACGTATCGATAACAGTAACAGTCAATTTCATGATTATGAACTAATAGATATTAACACAAACATTGTGACGATTAGGGATGGCTGATCAAACATTTTTCATGGATCAGTTCCAAGCTAGTCCGGTCCAGCGTAATACCTATTCCAAAGGATCAGTTCCAGTATCAAATAGCCATCCCTAGTGACGATGTGTGACTCGACGATGAGTCTTTATTATTATTAATATAGAAAGACGAAGTATCTGTGAAGAATTTTTTTTTTATATTACATTTAACGCTGTTTTTTGTATTCCATTCTTCAGTATAATTGATCGAATAATATTGGGACTTTTGGTCCACTCTAGTTATTTAATATAGCATAATGATCATATATACATTGTTACAAGTATAATTAATATTTAAATAAAGAGTGAATAGTGAAATTAATTATTTCCTACATTTATCAACCCGATATTTTGAGACAATATTCGGTCAAATTTTCAACACGACAGTATACAATGTAGCAACCAACATGATCCTTCATTACCTATTTATAAAAATTGTATAATTGAATTTACCTGTTATCAATGACGACAGTATGTCGGAAAGCGTTACCGACTTTAATCATACCAAAATCGATACATTTGTATAGGAAATTAAATCTCGGCAAAGCTACAGTTGCTGTTATGACGATCGGTATGGTAGCACCGTGTGTCACTACTAAATACATCACATCTCTGATGCACTTGTCGTCATATTCCGTTTTATGTTTTAAAGTCGGCTTGAGGAGGACCTGCATGTGGGTGGATTCGCCGACGTCCAACGTTTTTGGTCGAAATTCGATCGATAAGTCGTTATTGTGAAGGGCTGCCAAGTTATCTTTTACTAGCTAAATGACAAAATACAATAATAATAATAATGGAAAGCAACTTTATAGTTGTAGCTAAAATGAGGTCAAGCCGCGCATTATGAGCAGAATACGATAAATCTTTTCGTAGTTGGCGCTTGCTGTACAAATACTAATATTTTCAACGCATGCGTTTTAATGTGTGAAATAGACTCAAATTTTTTTTTCAGATATTGACAACGATAACCTTAAGTAACAATTGAATAATTTTTTTATAGCTTAGGAATAACAATAAATAGTACATTATTCAACGAGCGTCGAATGGTGGCTATTATTCACGTAGATGAATTTTCCGACACGAGTGAGTGTTGAAATCATTGAAGTGAATAATGGTTATTCTACACAAGTATAGAAGACTATATTTTCTCTACGGTTATGCGACTTATGCAAGAAATTATATACCTAAATCATAGTTTTTAAAACAAATCTTTAACTTTGTAACCTCCCATCCCCTGACCATTTATCTCTTGAAAAAAGCGAGTGCAAAGTAACAAACCGATGGCCATTTCGGTAAGAAACTTCCATACTCAAATTTATCATAAAATATACCTGATCGTCTAGTATTGTTAAAGAACCCAGTTGTGATATATTTTTAATCGTTATAGTAAAGTTTGCTGCAAGTAAAAAAAATAAAACACTGAAAAACCTTCAAATCGTATATTCAGTAATTTTAACCATTTTTTATGACAATTACCAAAATCAAAACCTTAAAATATTTTTTACTCTTGTACTCTATTTGTATGTGAGGACCTCTCTGGGTGCACGAAAGAAAAGACATTTGGCACACTTTACCAATTTGTATTTTGTGCTTGTGTAATTATTTTTTATATTCCCATTTGCTTTTATTTTACAACCTTTTTATTTTGGTGATTTAAAATCACATGTATTTACTATGGTCAATAATGTCCTAATCATTCCGGTAGGAAGAGGGGAGGCCCGCGGGTCGATCGCTGTCTGCGACATCCCTCATTAGGAAAATTTCACCGGGAGGGGAGATCACATTGCCTCCTACCGTCCAAAAATAATTAATTCTTTTTTTGTTTAATAGACATAGTAACAATCTTGACCAACTCATAAAAACACAAAATTTTCTTTGTATAATATACTGTGTATTATTATAATTGGTAAATGAGACTCTTGACTTAACCCTTTCGCCCACACAATAACGCGCCGTTGTGAACGGTCAATTAAACAAATGGTTTACTTATTCTGAATTATATATGAATTTTCTTCCCCGGTTTTTGAATTGAGACATTTTATTTGGATAGATATTTTTATTTTGTAATAAATTTTGGATAATTTTTCTCTACTCATTTTTTCTTTCCATGATTTTATGGACAGTTGTTTTCTATAGGATAGACAAAGGCCTACAAATAATTATTACGAAGTCGAAGTTGGCGGTAGACGCACAGGTCTTCAAAATAATTCATGTTTTCGTCGATGGGTAATTTTACAGGAACTGATTTTTTTTTCTCTGGCTGGTTTTTTATTTATTCTTTCTCGGAACGAAGCGTATGTACTGTTAGATAGTTTAGGCTAGTGCTTTGTTCCGTTTAACACAACAACCGGATATATCCGGATTTTTACATTTAAACCGATTGTTTTCGGGCAAAACTATTTTTACGTACAGTTTCACCAAAAAAAACAGATACATAATAATTCTAAACTCTCTTTGTAGGGAATTGCGTTACGGATAGACAGAAAATTACTCAAATGTCTCAAATCGACATTATTCCTTCAAGTCGTATTACAAAAATTATATTTTAATTGTATACAGAGGAAGATTACCTTCCACAAGGCTCTCATTTTTTCAATATATTTAGTGATAATAATTGTGGATTGAAAATGACGGAGTTTCGATAAATACTAATAGGTGGCAGCAGCACCATCTCGTATCTCGTGTTAGGGTACTTCTAAATATTAAATATCCGGTTTTTCTCCGGTTTTTTCTGAAACCGGAAAAAAAATAACCGAAGACGAATTTTCTCTCCGGTGCAAAGCATTTGTTTAGGCGATGGTAAAAATTCTCAGACTGATTTGATTTCAATTCTCTCATGTCCTTTTTATACCCAGAAATTATCTTATTTCGTGACGTAGGCATTGTATAACTGCGTAGTAAGAATCTGCCCTACTGCGACTCGTTCTCGCCAATTTGTTTCGTAGACAAAAACCGCATTTCTGAGAACAACTTTTTATCTATTTCGAGTCTTTTACGAATTTTAAGAGAAATACAAGAAGCGTAAATTTTATAGAGGGGAAAATAAAATTAGAATTTATACGTAAAATTATTCTACGAAAATAAAAAAAAATGGAAATTAATAAAAGATTAAGTGACCTAGGGTAGGAACGTTTCAACTTATATATTAAATTTTGACGTTTCAAATAAAACGGCGGCTTGTTAGGAGGTTGCTAAGATAAGCTCTATTAGTTATTTTCAAAGTAATGTGATTTATTGATATTGGCGTGAATTCTTAAAAATCAGAAGATGTGATTGGCTAATTTAGAGTGAATTCTTTATAGAATTCACGATGCGAAGAATGCACGCTATTATTCAATTAAATATGCAACAAGAATGAATAGTTGTAGAAAAAGATATTTTATTTACCTTTATACTTGCCGGTTCTGGTCCAACGTTGGTAATATAAACGGTCAAACATACCGGTGTATCAAAAATAACATTACCAAAGGCCAATCTGTACGGTGGGACTTTAAAATCTGGAATGATTTTGTATTTTTTAGTGATACTGTGACGTTTCAACTCTTCAGTATGAGTATACAAATATTCGTTCAAAATGGTTCGTTCTACAGCGAGATCCAACTCTTGAGCTGTCGGTACCAAATCCTATAAATAAATAAAACACTTTTTAGTTGATAAATAGCCAGATTTTCTCTATAGGGGTATAATAAAGGCTCGCTAAATCTAATCCAGCCATGTCTGTCGTCTCAGATGATTTAAATCAAGTTAAATAATAGTTGCCTGTTAATTTATAAAAAAATCTGATGTGCTCAGCACATGACACATCTCGCCATCTTTCAATCAAAAATTAACACGTTAACACAAAAAAAAATATGAAACAAATTAACTTTTTGATAAATCTGCCAATTGAAAATTTTATTGATACGAAAATTAACTATATATAGTTGGATCGGGCTGACTTTTTGATGTTATTAAATTTGTAACCGCTAAATTTTTGTGGAATGATGTAGGGGAAGGCAATAGAAAAGACCTCTCGTCTCTTGTCACTTAAAAGCACTGTCAAATCGTATTTTATTTTAAATAATTTGGATGGAAAATTGTTTTTTTTCGACTTTTCGGAAAACATATGCATTTTAGAGAAAATATGCGCAATTAAAAGGCCAATAAAATGATCTCTGAAAGATCAAAATCAGACAATCTGTTCAAAAGTTATTGCAAAAAACCGTAATTTTTTAGCTTTTTTTTAATTGTTTATACGATTGTTCTTAATAATTAAAATGCAATAAGTATGCCCAAAAGTTACGAGTCTTAACATATCAAACAGGTGTGCGTAAGATGAGCACTGTGCAATAAATACCAATTAAAAAACACTCATTTTGAAAAAAAAACAGTCCCCAAGCCCTTTTGGAACTAAGTCAGCCCTTTATTTTCAAAAAATCATTAATAAGAAACATTAGGAGCTGAAATTTTAATATGTTGTACACTAATAATTTAACTTTATGGTTCAATATTTCTTGATCATATGAGTCATAAATCGTTTATACAGGAGTCCGTTAAAGTGAAAGTAATCCGAATTTGCTGGTCAGAAGATCGGTGGTGGGGATAGCTTTTGATGGGTTTCCCTGGAGATAAATTGAACTTGCGAAAGTCGAAATTGTGCGCGCAGCAAAAATTTACAATATCTCAGCTTCTGAAAAACGTAGAACCTTCATTTTTTGTTTAATCTGAGGTAGCTTGAAACAGTAATAAAGACTGACTAATTTTCGTACTTGTAAATAATACTTGAAACTCATGAAAACGACGTTTTGGAAATTAATTTTAATAATGTTTATTTTGACAACTTTTCAGAAATAAATTTTGTAAATTGTTTAAACGATTAAAGAGTGTAAAACTGTGCCAACCAAATTGATAAATACAATTTTTTTATTTGCATGGAGAATAAATTCTCAAAATTTCAAGTCTCTGCTGGCTTAATTAAATAGATTTCAGACTCGATTGTAATAAATTTAAAGCACGATTAATTTTTTAATTTTTGAAAAATTGTCCGTCATTAATTTTTGCGTTCTAACCCTCCCAAAACATTCAAGAACCGTTTATGACAAACATTATCAAAGGTCAAGAAATGTTTTTGTAACATATAAAATTATAAATTTAGATATTTATTATATACATTATAACGTCTCAGTTATCTTGTTTATGAATTAAAAATTATACAATCAATTAAAATAGATTGTTTTTTTGCATTCATTAGTTATAATTATTTAAAAATTAAATGTTTTTTCATTATCTTAGTTAATAATCGTGAAACGCTACTGCGTATTTACCAATCAAGTTATTTTAGAAGACTACCTTGAAACGACATTTAAAATTGCATATCAACATCATTTAGCAAATATAATTTGACTGGTGGACTAGTTGTGAAGATGGATCGTTGGAACGGAAAAGTTGCGATTGTTACGGGCGTTAGTGGTGGAATTGGTCGAAGCATTGTTGAAAAATTTGTCGAAAAAGGATTAAAGGCAAGAAAATTAAAATTTAATACCGATATATTTTTAACCCATTATAAATATTTATTATTTACATTTATTAACAACAAATTAGAGGTATTTTTACTTAATTATCGTATTGTCGGGGGTAAATACATAAGAGCTAATTTTTTTTATCGATAAATACGTGTATGAAAGTTTTATTGTTATGGCAAACAGCAAGAATTAAAGGAGTGAAAAAATCACAAAACTGCTAGAGCAATTTTTCTACACGGAGGAAAAAATTCACTAACTATAAGTAAAAATTCGCTTACTCCAAGTAAAAATTTGTATTAAATACGAGACAAATAAACAGTATACCTAAATCAAGAAAAAAAAGTTCCTGAAACCGGTTAACTCGCTGTAAGTGAATTTATAGTTCACTTAAAGTAAATATTTTTGCTAAAACAGGTTACCATTTAACTTATAGTAGGACATATCGCAAATAATGGTAGCAACAAAATTAATTTAGAACAGCTTAATTTTTATTGATTTTCGCTTAAAGTAAGCGAAAGTTTTGACGAGACTAAGCCAACAATTCAGTTGTTTTAAGAAAAACCGGAACTTAATAGAGCAAAAAAAATTAATTTACTATATAGCTAAAAAATATTCTTGGTAATACTTTAGCTACCACATAAAACACACTTTTTCTACTTTAGCACTTTGGTTTAACCTGAGTCAGTTGATTATTATAGCTGCTCTTTTGGAAAAAAAAGAAACATAAATTATTTTGGATTAAATATACAAAAAGTATTCAACACAAACATTTATTTACTGAAAAATGAATTGCATTTTTACAGGTATTCAACATATAAATTGAATGACTGAAATATAAATACAGGGTGGCCCATTGAGAAAGACCAATGCCGTTTATTTTGAACTACGACCAAAATATTACTAAATAAATAAATAAACGGTATTGGTCCTTTTCAATGTGCCACCCTGTATAACAATATATTAACTGATTCAAGAACTATATTTACACTATTACAAATTCAAGTTTAGTGGAAAGGAAAACGAAATCTTGACATCCGGAAACCAAGTTTTCCAGAATTTAAGAAAACACGTCGTTTTATAGGCATGAGGACAAATTTTAATACAAAATATTCACACTCACAAAACCAACCCTCTAAGGTCCAGCATCAACCTTCTCATTTACTTTCCCGACCCACCTCCTAGAAGGGAAAGTATTGTAAACGAGCTAAAAAAAAAAATCGAGATAAAAACGGAAATATCCATTTTCGGGTCCCCTGAGACGATTAAGACTATTTTCAGATGGAAGTCTGTCTGTCGGTCTGTGTGTGTGTATTCTTCCACGATAGAGGCCACATGTTTAATCCGATTGAGCTGAAATTTGGTATAGAGGTTTGGCTTACCCGTCGGAAGAACCCATTAGTTTTTGTACGACATCTGTCAAACGGAAGTACCACTATCAAATAATGACAGATGTAATATGTCACGGAATTGGACATGCAATATGTCATTTGAAAGCCCTAGAAAAACTCTATTCAGAACAGTCAAAATTATTTCTCCAACTGTCACCTGTCAAAAATAAAAAAATGTCAAAATTTGAAACTTCAGCATTAAATATCTGAAAAAGTATTCGTGGATACTCGTCGGGAAAGTTTTGGGGCGACACAACCGATTTTTTTTAATTGTAAGTGTGGTCACAAGTAACACAACATTTGAAAGGTGATTTTTCTCTCTATAAAGTTTTTTTAGTACCAACCCGATAAACCCCAATGTACTAGTAAAATTTTATAATCTTCCATCTCACAGCACCTGTTTGCCCAATGCCCTCTTTCACTCACAAAACGAACACAAAAACCGTCTTTCCCTATTTAAATATTCCAAGAAACTGGACCAACAAACGAGCCTGGAATATCTATTTGCCTATTTCGGTTATCGTTCGATAAATTTCGTTAGAACAAGAGTAACGACTATAAATGACAATTGGCAATGTTTTTCATATGCAAATCATTCATACGGCTGACGACCGTTAAATTTAAACGTCTGTAAAAATATTAACTTAAAACAAATGAACTGTTTAGTTAGAATAAGTAAAAATATTTTAAGGCAGTCAAAAAAAAAGTGTAGCAAGTTTGTTAACTTATTTTAGCTATTTCAAGTATATTTTTTTTATTGTAATTAACCTTTAGTATAACAGTTAGCTTACAATAGTTTAATGGGGTACCTATTCTAGAATGTTACGATTAGGAAAATTATTGTTTTAACTACAGCATGAAAATTATGCTGATGTAAGATAAAAAATAGTTGGTATAATTAAATAAATGTTCTTGGAACCGTTTTATCTGTGTACTTCCCCCGATTCAAGATTTTTTGCCAAATGACAATAACATTTGAATACGATTTGAAATGTATTTATCTATTAAAAAATATTTCGAATGTATTTTAGGGAAATTAATATACAACTACATTATAAAGACAATTTAAAGAAGATTATCCATATTCAAATGTGGTAAAATTATTCAAAGAATAATAAAACTCGTAGCCATACCACGATAATAGGAACTTTTAACAACAAGGGGCAACATGTTTCGGCCATTCGATGGCCATCATCAAACCTATAATACAAAAAATTAATATTAAGATACCCAACAGGACAAAGTTTAGTGGTTAATTATAGAAATTTATTTAAGCCAGTATAACAAGTATGAAATTGAAACTTTAACCAACTATTCTTTGGATAAAGATAATTTAATTTGAAACAGAAAATTCAATTGAGAAATAAGACGTTGATCAAGAAAATTCAAAAAAAATCTGACAGTGACAGTTGCCAAAGTATTAATTAATAGGAAGGTGCATATTTATCAGTTATTGGGAAAGCTAGGTAGCTTTTTATTGTTAAAAATGACTGTTAATTGGTCGATTTTAAGTAATCTCATTGGTATTAATCGTAGTAATTTTTCCAGGTTGTAGGATTAGCAAGAAGGAAAGATCGCCTCGACGAACTCGCCAAACAACTCTCACACTCAAAAGGGAAATTCTACCCCCAACAAGCCGATATTTCCAAAGAAGAAGATATCATTAAAGTATTTAAATGGACCAAAGAAAACATCGGTCCTGTTAGCATCCTTGTTAACAATGCAGGAATCATGAAGAATATAAAACTATCGGATAGTCCAACCGAAAATTGGAGAGACGTTATTGATGTTAATATAATCGGATTATCCATGGCTACGAGAGAAGCCATTAAGCAAATGAAAGAAAGCAAAATCGATGGTCATATAATACATATAAACAGCGTCGCTGGTCATAAAGTTACCAATTTTCCAGGTGCTAGTATGTATCAAGCTTCTAAACACGCCGTTACCGTTTTGGCTGAGACTTTGAGGTTGGAACTTGCCACAGACGGTTCTAAAATCAAAGTTACGGTAAAGTATTAATAATTATCCTTCTTTTTTTCCATTACCAAAAACACAACATAATTATTATTTAATTGTTAACATTTGCGATAATTCTATTTTGTTTTTTTTGTTTAGAGTTTAAGCCCTGGAATTGTTAAAACCGAACTTAACGATAATTCAATGAGTTCTGAACAATTAAAATGGTTTAATAGTTTGCCCCATTTAAACCCATCCGATATCGCCGATGCTGCCCTCTATCTTTTGTCAACACCACCGCATGTCCAGGTAAAGTAATAAATCTTAAAATCAAATTTTATTTACCACAGTTATTTTAAAATATGAACAATTTTCCCTCTAAATGAACCAAAACCCCCACAAAAAAAAGTTTCTAAAACTACTTTCAGAAATGATTTTTTTCAGCTTCGACAATACACCAACTATTGATTAATTTTATTTTTTGTTTTTAGATATCCGAATTGACAATTCAACCTGTTGGAGAACAATTTTAAAAAAACCATGTAAAAAAGATTCATACCATTGATGCATGTTTTACATTGTTTTTTTGCATTATTCAATAATAATAAATAATTTAGTTTTATTTAAAATGATGTTATTTAATTAAAATCGAAAAATAAGCCTTTATTAAAAACCGAAAAAATCCAAAAAAATGAACAAAAATCGAAAAATAAGAAAAAGTTAAAAAAGCCTTAAATAATTTGAAAAAAATCAAAAAACAAAAGGAAAAGATAAAAAAAAGAAAATATTGGGAAAAGTTTAAAGAAAAATCAAAAAATATATTGAAAAAAATAAAAAATAAAATTGTAATATACGGAAAAAGTGAGAAAATCAAAAAACCGAAAAAAAAACGCAAAATAGCAAAAGAAAACACTAAAGATAACACTAAAGATCGCCAAAATCCGAAAAAGTGGTCGGAAAAACACAAGAAAACGAAAAATATCCCAAAAGAAACAACCAAAAACCGGAAATCATAAATTTTTTGTTAAAAATTGAAAATACAGAATGCGCAAAAAAATGGCAACAAAATTGTAAAAAACGTTTAAAGAAAAATCAGAAAACATAGGGGAAAAAATAAAAAATAAAATTGTAATATACGGAAAACGTGAGAAAATCAAAAAATGTCAAAAAACTAAAAATCGCAAAAAAACATAAAACAAAAAAAATAACAAAAAACCGGAAACAATTATTACCATAATTTTTTTTTAAAAATTGAAAAAACAAAAATCGCAAAAAAATGAAAACAAAATCGTACAAAAGCGAAGAAATGGCAAGAATTTAAAAAAAAAACCGCAAGAAATCGGAAAAAAATCACAAAAAATTGCAAATATAAATCCCAAAAAAAAATCGTAAAAACCCGCAAAAAAAAAACAAAAAATCGAATAAATGGCAAAAAAAATCACAAAATTCTACAAAAAGTTGCAATCATAAATAATCGCCAAAAAAATCCGAAAAAAAAATCGCAAAAAACCGGAAACAATTGTAACCATCTAAAAAAATAAAATTGAAATAAATCAACAAATATCAGAGGAATAAGAAAAAAAATGAGAAAAACCAGAAAACAAAAGGAATAGAGAAAAAATACAGAACAATGAGGAAAAATTAGAAAAAATGGAAAAAAAAACTGAAAAAAATTTGTAAAAATAAAAAACTAGAAAAAAACGAGAAGAAATCGAAAAATCCGAAAAAAGTCAGATGAATAATTAAAAAATGAGAAAAAAAAACAAAACTGAAAATTAAAGAAATAAATAGAAAGAAAAACAAAACAATGAATAAAAATTAAAAAAAACATGATAAACATAAACAAATATACTTACGTCACGAAATATGATGACCCAATCGTCGTCTAATAAACATTGAAATCTAACATCGTTTCGATCTTCATAAATGACAGCTTTTTTATCGTATTTCAAAAAACTAATGCTCGATTTTTTTCTCGCTACAACAACTTGCGACAACAGAAATTTGTCCGTCAAACTTGCGATTCCTTGATAAGTGATGCATCGATGTCTACTGTGCAATTCCATTTTCGGAATGCTCAAACATATTTGAGAAAATACAGCGTAACCCGTTAATGGAATTTTTATAGGATCCAGATAAGCTACCTAAAATAAAATAATCAAGTACAAAAAACAAATCTATTCCATATATTACGTTTTGACCATAGAATTAGGTTAGGCTTTCTTTGTCGTGATTCGGATTTAAAACTTCCGCGAAGTGAAAATTTTAAAATTTGACTTAGTTTAACTTCTAAAAATTGAAATGTAAAAAATTTCTTGATTCGCTTTGTTTTGGGGAATTTATGACCGCCTACCTATTAAAATATTTGAATTAAGATTATTTAGAAAATTTTTATTTTGATTTTTCTAGAAAGGTACCACGATTATATTTTTTTCATTATCAAATATTGTTTTTTTGAAACCAAGTTCCTTAATTTCCCAATTTTTCCATATTTTTTTCCTACTTTTTCCTTATTTTTGTCTAATTTAACAATTTTTTTCTAATTCTTTTTTCCCAATTTTCTCTATTATTCGTATTTCTTCATATTTTTGATTTATTTTTATTCAAGCTTCTAGACTAATAATATTTTTTTATTAAGAAAAAAAAAATGTTACTTACATCAAATATAATATCCTCTTCAAACGGTCCCGTTAGACCGGGAAAATAACTAATTTCAAACGTAACTGATCTTCCCGCGTCCAAATAGAACTTGCGCGGATAAACGTTCAACCATCTCGATTTAATTTTTTTATTATAAAATATTTCCTCGCTATCGCAACGTACTTTTACCGGAAACTCGTAATAGCCATCATTCGTTATGGTTATCATCGTTTTGAAAACTTCACAGAATAACTAAAAAACAAAAAAAAAATTCCATTTTAACAAAATTCAACAAATATAATTTAGATAAAAGCAATAACGCTCGCATTTAATTTTAATTTCAGGATTTTTTTGTTTTATCCCTAATAGTATAAAACTTCCGATTGACGTTTTTTTATGGAAGACCAAAATAAAACGTTTTATAAACGTTTCTGACATAAAGAAACGTTAAAATGTTAGGAAAAGTCTTTAAAGGGTTTTCACTAAATAAACTACCGGTAAATATTTTAACTGAATATATTATCTAACCTATGTATTTAAATTTATTTTATTAAAAGAAGTCTATCTAAATCTAACCTGTGTTTTTAAAAAAAGAAGAAAATATAACACTATTTATATTTATTTTATTAAAAGAATTAACTATCTAAATCAAACCTGTGTATTTAAAAAAAAGAAAATATAACTTTCCCTTTTAAGTTAAAACTTTTTTTCCAATTCGTTCCCCATTGTATTTCACTTTCCCCTATTTTTTTCCAGTTTTTCCCCTATTTTTTTATTCCACTCCCACTATTTTTTTTCCACTCTTTCCACTACTTTTTTCCACTTTTTCTCCTACATTTTTACAAATTTCTTTGTGCCAAACTTTTTTGTTTCACTTTTTCCTCTTAACACTTTTCTTTCCCCATTTTTTTTCACTTTTACCCTACTTTTTTCCCTCCTTTTTCACTAATTTTTTTATATTTCAAACATTTTTCCCCGACTCATTGTTCTCCTATGTTTTTAATTTCAATTTTCCGCAATGTTTCCACCATCCTTTTTTCCTGTACGTTTTTACCAATTTTTTTATATTTCAAATTTTTTTCCTATTTTTCCTAATCCATTTTTTTTATGTTTTTTCAGTAATTTTTTTATGTTTCCCAACTTTTTTCCCATTGTTCTCTCACCCTTTTTCCCCGATTTTTTTAATAATTTCTTCGTGTTTCACTTTTTCTTCTCAAAACTTTTTCCACTTCTTTCCCTATTTTTTTTTCACTTTTCCCCTACTTTTTTTCGTGTTTTTTTATTCCACCCTTTCCCCTACATTTTTATTCTATCCTTTCAATACTTTTTTCCACACTTTCTCATAAATTTTTTATCAATTTTTTTCAGGTTCCATTTTTTCTCCATATAAAACTTTTTTTTCACTTCTTTCCTTATTTTTTTCATTGTTCTCCTACTTTTTCCACTTTTCCCTACTTTTTTATTCCACCCTTTTCACCTACATTTTTTACTAATTTCTTATTTCTTTGTGTCAAACTTTTTTCCACTTTTCACTAATTTTTTTATAATTTAAAATTTGATACGTTTTTCCAATTTTTCCCCTACTTTTTTTACACTTTTCGCCCCAGTCTTTTTTCTCCTACTTTTTAGTTTCAAACTTCTCCCCCAATTTTTTTATATGTAAATCTTTGTCCCAACTTTTATTTCCAATTTTCTCCCTTTCCCTTTCTGAGGGAAAAACGGGGTAATTTCAAGAAAAAAATGACAATTTGAAAAAAGTATATTTTAAGAAAGAAAGTTTTATTTGAGTCATTTTTAAAACCACCAGTAAAAAGTTTAGTCCAGTGTTTATCTTTCTAAAATTCGTCCAAAAAACGTCTTTTGTCGAACCATTTATTTAGCCCGTTTTAAAATGTCTTTTTCCGACTTGTATATGACGTTGCACTAGAAAAAAACGTATTTAAAACGGGTATTTTAAAACGTCTCAACGTGTACGTTTTTTTAAACGTTTCTGTGCTATTAAGGATATTTTTATTTTAAAAACGCGATTTTAGTTTTGCATCGATTGAATCAAAAAAAAAATATTATATATCTCACCTTTCTACCAACATCGATAAAAGTTTTATTAAAAGAAAAAGCAATTCCCGCGCAACTGCCGCTAATGGCGATCGGTTCGTTTTCTCCTCCTTCAATTTTACAAATAGCAGTACATTGAATGCTGGTATTAGGAGGTGGATGAAACGATACGTTAATTATACCGTATTCGTAAGGTTGTAAACAGCCTTTCCAAGGTTCCATTGTAACTATTGTCCGTAAACTAGGTAAATTATTTTTTTCACTATCTTTGATTCCAGTCCAAAAATCTCGCGATTTAATTTCAGTCGAATCTGCATATTCATGCTAAAAAATGTTTAATATTTTTTTATACTTAAACCAAAGAATACATTTATACCAAGAAGCGAAGGCCAGCAAAATTTCTTTGATGTTGGAACAGCAAAAATTTTTATGACAGGTGACAGATAACTAATATAAGAGCTGAGTTCGGTTTCGTTACTCTTTTCACTCGTTTTACCCCACTCTTCATCTATCCATTTGGATACTGACAAAAATTCATTTAAATTCATAATATAAAATAAAGCAAATGAACAATCTGCCTTTTATTCAAAAATATAGCATCTTTAGATAGAATTGACATTGACGTATAACTAATATAACTGGCGCATGCGCGTGCAAATTTTGGTTCCATGCAAATACCGTAGCCTTCGCTCCTTTATCAATAGATATTCTTTCCTAAAACTGCTATTTAATGTCAAAAATTACCTTGCAATATAAAAAATTATTTAATACATCTTTGACAGCTTTTTGTACTTTTGCACCGTCTAATTCGACCGGTTTAATTAACATGTCTTGACTGGTGTAGGTCGTTTCTATCATAAGTTGTTCGGATGGCGATTTAATATACGATTCGTCTAATCTTACGGAAGGTTTTTGGAAAACGATTACGTCATCTCCTGTTATTGATTCCATTTTTTTATCTCTGTACGAAGAGAACGTCGACCTTAAAAATAAAAAATACAATTTAATTAATTATTTCCACTTTTTCTCCTACATTCTTTCATAATTTTTTTGTGACAAACTTTTTTGTTCCACTTTTTCCGTTAAAACTTTTTTCACTTTTCCCCTACTTTTTTCCACTTTTTCCCTTACTTTTTCACTATTTTTTTTTATTTTTCAAACTTTTTTCCCAACTCTTCTATTCTATTCTCTTATTTTTTTTTATTTCAATTTTTTTCCGCAATTTTTCGACCATCCTTTTTCCCCTACTTTTTTTATATTTTACGTTTTTTTTTCCCATTTTTTTCCCCCCATTTTTTTGTTTTAGACATTTTTTACACTTTTACCTCTACATTTTTTTAGTAATTTTTAGTTTCAAACTTTTTTTCCTCTTTTTCCTAACTCATTTTTTCTCCTGTTTTTTCACTAACTTTTTTCCCATTAGTTTCCACCCTCTTTCTCTTACTTTTTTAATAATTTCTTTGTGTTCCACTTTTTCTCTTTCCCTATTTTGTTTTTACTTTTCACCTACTTTTTTTCCATGCTTTTTTATTCCATCCTTTTCTCTACTTTTTTAATTTTTTCTCTCACATTTTTTACTAATTTCTTTGTTTCACTTTTTTCCCTTAAAACTTTTTTCATTTCTTCCCTTATTTTTTTCACTTTTCCCCTACTTTTTTATTCTAACGTGTCTCCTACTTTTTTCCACTTCTTCTTATACATTTTTTATTTTATTTTTTCGTTCCACTTTTTGTCCTTTACATTTTTTTCCACTTCTTTCCCTATTTTTTTTCATTTTTCTACTACTTTCTTCCACTTTTTCCTAATTTTTAATTCCACCCTTTCTCTTACTTTTTTCCACTTTTTCTCCTACATTTACTAATTTCCTATTTTTTCTACTTTTTCACCAATTTTTTATAATTTAAAATTTGAAACTTTTTCTTTAGCAATTTTTCCTCTACTTTTTTTCCACTTTTCGCCCCAGCATTTTTTCCCTCTACTTTTTTAGTTTCAAAATTTTGCCCCAATTTTTTATATGTAAATCTTTGTCCCAACTTTTTATTTCTAATTTTCTCCCTCTCCCTTTTTATTATTACCAATGGAGTGATAAGGGAACAAATATAGGGGGAATAGTGGAAATTTGACAAAAACTGATAATAATGAGAAAAAATGGGTAGTTTTAGAAAAAAAAGTGGAAAACCGGGTAATTTCAAGAAAAAAAGTGCCAAATTTAAAAGAAAAGAAGGGAAATTTTGGAGGAAGAGGGAAAATTTGAGAAAAAATAATAAAAATGAAAACAAAAGGGGTAATTTTAGAAAAAACGGGGTAATTTCAGGAAAAATATGACAGAAATTGAAAGAAAAGAGGGGAAATTTGAGACAAAAAGTGACAGTATTTGAGAGAAAAGAGGGGAAATTTTGAAGGAAGAGGAAAAATATGACAAAAATGAGAAAATAAGGTGCAAATAAGGAAATCTGCCGGTCACACTCACTTGACTCACTCGGTTCTTCCCCGAGCCTCGTTGCGCATGTCCCTTAAGTCTAGAGTTAGGAACAACTATTTATTTGGAACGGTATCGCACAATAAGTTGGGGTGTAGAGAACATCTTCTTTATAAAAAAAAATAAAAGAAGAGTCAACTTGAGCGAACTTATTGAATATTTTATATAGGGTGTTTCGAAGATAGAAAGAAATCTAATGGTATAATAGTTAGTGTAACCCACTCCTCCTAATTATGCGATTGTGAAATGCCAACTAGATGACATTATCAAAAAATCTTAGATTATAAATTATGCCATTTATGATTACAGCAAAAATAGTTCATTTTTTTGATTATTTATTTTTTTAACCAACCTTCTTTTTGGTTGAAATGTTACTTCTTGTATTTCAACTTTTTTGGTATCTGGTTCCGTTACATTTACGGATACTTCCGGATTTATGACTTTCAAAAAACTAGATTTTTCAGTAAACACTGAACCAGCTCCCATTGACTCAGCGTCGAAAGTAGATCCATCAGATACATCATCCTGAAAAAAAAAAAACAATGTTCATTTTATAAGATTCAAATTTTTTCTATTTCCTTTACCAGAAAATTGGTTTAAACGAAATGAATAAGAAATAAATGTGGTCTAAATTTTCAGTAAATTAACCATAAAATATAATTAGTAAAATAGGTAAGGCGAATAGTTTCGGATAAAAAACCATCATCAGGTTATTATTAATAAAAAAACAAAAATAAAAATTGTGAATTTCATTATGGAAATGTTTATTTAATTAGTAAGTCTCATTATTAATATTAGTCTGATGATGTTTTTTTTTTACTAGTCTATAACTTTAGAAATATTTAAATTGTGCTATAGAAAAATAATATGCTTACTTTTATTGGTAACGTTTCCATCTCGAATGAATCCATTGATAGTTCCAAAGTGTATTTAACTGGTAAAAATGTTATATTTTGTATAATTATGTTCTTATTTATACAAGATCCAATTGCTAAACAACCAAAATCAATTTCCGATGGCAAAAATTGAATTGACGGAAAACACATTTCACCTGTCAAAAATATAGATTCCTAAAACATTACACAATTAAATCGGGAAAAAAAATGTTTCACTATACTTACGGTTTTTGGATAATTCGGTATATTAACGGTCAATTTACCAAGTTGTTTCATATACCGTTTCGACCATTGCGTCGGTTTATATTGTAATTCTACCGTTATTTCTTTACCAACTTCCAAATTATAATAACAAATAACAGCTAGTTCATCTTCTTCGCATTTTATATAAAAGTCCGATGTCGTTTGCATCATTAAATTAAGAGGAATTTCAACTTCGTTTTTAATCGTTACTTGACCTAAACGCACAAATTCAAAAGATCAATTAAAATTTAAACTAACAAATAAACCCGAACCACGGTATCAGTAAGAAAAAAACTTGAAGAGGAAATTTGAACTACTACAACAAAAGAACAAATTACGGCCATATTCTTCTAGCTACCATTCTAAAAAACTCTAACTCAGCAAGGGCGTAGATATGGGGAGGGTAAAGAGGATAATTATACCCCCCAGGATACCAAAAAATAGCACGAAAAGAAGAAATAAAATATATAAAATGTAGAAACGGACAAACATATATTTGTTTAAAAGTTTAATTACCCCCCCCCAGGAAAAAATTACCATGGCCCCTAGGAAAAAAAAAATTATTTACCTCCTTGTATACAGTGTGTTTCACAAGAGGTTTTCATCGCGAGGGTTAGGAGAAAATAATCACTCTATGAAAGTTTAGATACAATTATAGAATCATTGTTGGAACAGATCCAGAAAAAAGTGAAGGAAAATTCACGGAAAACTCCAGAAAATCAAATAAATAAACGTCGAAAAGTATTTTTGTGGAAAAAGTCAGAGAAAATTGATATAGAAATACTTACAGTTTCTAATTGGGAAGTTTTTTCCTAAAATTCTTCCAATAAAAACGAAAGTATGGAAAAAACACATATAAAGTGCAAATTTTTAAAAAATAAATAAATTTTTTCACGCAAGTTAGAAGAAAACTCTGAAAAGGCCTAGAAAATATCACAGATGAATTGGGAAAAAAACATGAATATATTTTTCCACAGTTAAATTTGAAAAAAAAGGAGCAAGTACGCATTACTACTAATTTTTCGGTAAATTGTTGAGTTGCAATAGTCCATTTCACAGAAAAACAGCAAAAATGCAGTTTTCAAATATAAATTAGAGAAAAAATATTTTTCCTTACAAAAAATTGGAAAAAACAGCAAAAATGCATTTTCCCCTACAAAATAATTAGAAAAAAAAAACAAAAATGCATTTTTCACACACAAATTTAAAAAAAAACGGAAGCAACAATGCATTTTTTCCCATTGAAATTTGTAAAACAAAGAAAAAATGCATTTTTCCCCACAGGAAAAACAAAACAAAAAACATTTTTTCTCATAAAAATTCATAGTAAAAGTGCATTTTTCCACAAAGAAAATTGAAAAACATAGCAGCAATGCATTTATTTATTTAAAATTTGAAATTCAAAGTAAGAATGCATTTCCACCCATGAAATTAAAAAAATTTGTCCCTCTGACATTGTTACTTTTTTCACAGTGAAATGAACCAAAGAAATGAGATAGTTGAACAAAATAATATTTACTATTTTCTATTAATTACATTGGAATTAATTGGATAATAGGAATGTTTTTTTAAAAATGGTAATTTAAAAAAAACGCAAATGATTTTTTTAGTATACAATTTTTTTCATTAAATTAGAGTTAAAAAAATTTGTCCCTCTGGCATTGTTACTTTTTTCACAGTGAAATGAACCAAAGAAACGAGATAGTTGGACAAAATAATATTTACTATTTTCTATTTTTTATTAATTATATTTAAATTAATTGGATAATAATTAATAAAAATGGAAATTTTAAAAACCCGCAAACGACTTTTTAAGTTAAATAATTAAACATTAAATTGAAGTGAAAAAAATTGTCCGTCTGATTTTGTTATATTTGTCATCTGATATGAACCAAATAAACAAAACAGTTGGACAAAATAATATTAATTTTTTTACCCATTTTTTTATTATATTGGAATTAATTGGATAATAGAAAAATTTAATAAAAATGGAAATTTTCAAAAATCATCAATTATTTTTTTAGTTAAGTAATTTTGTCATTAAATTAAGTTTAGAAAAAATGTCCCTTTGACTTTGTAAAATTTTTCACCCTGACATTAATTTTTTTAGTTATATTATTTGATCATTAAAATAAACTGTCCGACTGACTTTGTTAAATGTTTCACTGTGATATGAACCAAATAAACGAGATAGTTGAACAATATAATATTTATTCTTTTATTTTATTCATTTTGGAATTGATGGATAATAGAAAAATTTTAATAAAAATAGAAATTTTCAAAGATCATTATTGATTTTTTTAGTTAATAATTTTGTCATTAATTAAAGTTTAAAAAAAAATTCTCTCTGACTTTATTTAATAGAATTTTACTGATGAAGCAACCTCATAAGTGTATTTTTTCTACCAACTTATACCTTGAAATAGCAAATCACAGAATTGTTATTTAAACAAAATGAGATTATTACCGGTTGAAATGGACTTCAAAGGTTTTTCAAGGTCATTCAAATCGCAAAGTGGATCTATGGTCTCTGGTACATGTAAATCCATGAAATTCAAATTAGTAGTAGAAAATGACATTTGTGGTGTCGTAAATTTTATTTTCAGGAGGATACTCATTATAGTGCAGCTAGTCTGAAAACAAATATTTATATATAACTACGACTTTTTAATTTTTTATAAACTTTTCGTCAGCTGATGGAAGCGAAATTTTATTTTTTTACTTACCGTAGTATTATTATCAACAGTTGCATGCATATAAAAATTTTCTTCGTAATATTGCTGAATTTTAGAGCACGCGTAAATGTCTATTTCCTCCGTGCAATTTTCACCAAGCTCCAAATAATTTGGCTCGATGCAAAACACCGATTTCGGTCTATAGCAAAAAAAAACATAAAAACCGGAAAAAACCAGAGGAACAAGAAAAAAATTAAAAACAAAAGACAGAAATAATAGTAATGGACTGTTTGGCTTCGGTGAATTGTACAAAATTAGATCCATTTGTATAGTAAATATACATTCCTATAGTGAGTTATGGAGAGTCATAATTCACGCTATTTGTTTATGGACACTATTAATTGCTCAAAACCAGTTGAATAATTAATATATAACTTAATAGGAGTAGACAAACAAAAATCTTTTGAAAACTTACGGGCAAGGATATTCGGCTTCGTCGAGAAGATCTTTAAGGTTTCTAATAATCGGTTTCCTAGACAAGTAAATTCTATAAAATCGTTTACCCAAATTTGAAATTTGAACGGTCAATTTATTGTTGAGATGAATAAGATGAGCTCCCATATCATAAACTGGTTCCAAATTTGGTTCGCATAATATTGGATAACCGATTCCTTCACCACTTACATTTATTATAATATTTTCACCGTTTTCGATATCTATAAAAAGCTAACAAAAAAGAAAAAAATTAGTTTTATGTAATAGATTTAAAAAAAATAATCTTACATTACAATTAAACTTTCCATCTTGAGTTAAAAAGCAAATAACATCAACATCGATTTCACATTCAGGATATAATTTTAATTCTTCAACAGGTAACTGTAGTACAGATCTATTATCCTAAAAAATAGGTAATAAATACATATGACAGATAATAAAAGTTTAATGAAATACTTGCAGTTGATAAAAATATTCTCGCTTTAATAGGCGAATCGTTAACAAAAGACACTTTTCTAACTTGCTTAGTAAGCAATTGGACTTTACCAAAATGTATATCGTCAGGATAATAAGATATAACAGGTCCTTGACCATTGCATTTTAAATTACACCATCTCGTAGGTTTGTCTTGGCCAACTAAAGTGAACCTAAAAAACAAATCAATTCGATATAGTTAGTTGTTATACAGTGCAAAAAGTCTGCACCATATGGGAAAAATTTTTATTATTCATTTGACTAAAAATTTTATTTTTGATAAAAGTTGGTGCATTGAGTAAAACTGCTATTTCAGGCGTCAAACTTTTAAATTTTTAAATGGTATACAGGGGCGGGCAAAAAATAGGAATTTTGACCAAAAGTAAAGTACCCTATTAATTTTTGTAATAAAAGAGACAGGTCCATATTAAAAGAAAAATTATTTAATTGTAACCGTTAAGACACTAAACGTCGTATCAAAGATTTATTAGTACAGTTTCATAGCAAATTTGAGATACGATAAAACTTTCCTTTTCTATTTTTTGATATTTTTTTAAATAAAAATTATAACAGTAAAAAATCAAAAGAGCATTTTTAGTTTTTCCTGTATAACTTGAGAAGGACGAAAGTCCCTATAGATCTTTTTAGATCAATGTAATACGCTTCAAAATAGTTAATTTTTTTTCCATATAACCGCCTCTGTATATCTTACCGTTTTTGATCTAGCTATGTTATTTCTTTCAATTTTAAACATCCCGTATACTCGTCTGGCAGATTCTTGCAACCGCTGGAATATTCCGGCTACTTACATATACTTTTTAAACAATTGAAAGAACATACTCTCAAAATTTCAGCCTTGTGGTAGCAGGTTATGAATTACTATCCCGATGACAACTTTGCTATCGTCTGGCACATACTTGCAACCCTCAAAATAGGTTGTCAAGTTTTTTTTACACTTAAACATATGTAAATTACAACATATTAAAATTGTAGCCTTGTGGGAGTAGGTTTTAAAAATTTTTTTTTTAAATTTTCAAAAATTTAGGGAATAATGACGCAACTGCAAAATACCTGCCAGAACGATATTTTCTTAATTGACTGATAATAAAATATCATTTAAAACTGTTTTAGCTTTGTGGGAAACGGGTTAGTCGGATGGTTCGCTAGCTCTTAGACTATTTACAAAGCCGTAGTTATCGTATTTCTGCTTACTACTTACATTAATGGATATTCGTGTAATCCCAACACATCCGTAGTAATAGTTAATTCAATTTCAAACACTCCGTGTGGTGTAATGGAGATTTCAGTTGGACTTAAACTAATGTTCATATTTTTAGGATCCTAAACAAAAAATAAAGATCAAATATATTATTACTATTTATTAAATTCAATACCATTTCCCAGATAGCACATTACATTTTAAGAACGTCCACTTCATGTCTTACTTTGGTCCAACGTCGTGGTACGTAAAGCGGACATTTTTAAGATGTCCTTCTTACGACATGTTTAAAACGTCTTTGTTGGGATGTTTTTAGGACGTTTCAAATATGTCTGTAATGTGGACATTCAACTATTTTCGCAATATTTGCGCTTGCATCTAAAAACTAAGAATAACTATTCTGTTTTTTATTTTGTTGATTTGTGACCCATTAATGTGAGCAAAAAAATATTAAATTTTATTGAACAATATCAAATGGTTGAACCGGAAGTGATATTTTCATTACTGTTAGTCTAAAAGTAGCCCATTATTGTCTAATTTATGTGTGCCAAAAACCTCATTTTTAAATTCAAAAACAACCATAATATTGGGGGTGTACATTGACCTGTAGCCACCCGGTATAGTGGACGTCTTCATTTATTTATTAAACGAATTTTCATCACGTAAATTGACGTACAAAAGTGGATGTCGTAAAGACGCCTTATTTTGTAATAATGTACATACATGTTCAAAACGCCATGAACGTCTTTAGGATGTATTTAAAACGTGTCTGTGCTATCTGGGTTAAGATTTATACATACCTCCAATGGCGTATATTTCAGTTGTCCAGTAATGATTGTGGTGTTGGTAAATGTTAAAGTTCTTTTGTATACGAAATTCAAAAAACAAAACGTTATATAAATATCTTCAGGATCGCATTTTATTGTAGGAATCAAGCAAGTATACGTACATGGTATTTGTACGTTATATAAATCTGAATTATACATTTTAACAATAACGAATTCTTTCACGTTATCAATGACGTTTGTAAGCAAGTTTATCTAAAAATAGAATAAAAACTAATGTTTAACCTGTATAAAGTTTGTTCGGAAATATAACATGTTGCCTAATTAATTGACCACAAGTATATAAGTATATACAGTGTGATGCATGATATGAAAAATCTATAAAATCCTAATTGAAATGATGATGGTCACGAATAATTAATTTTCTAGGTAAAAATTATTTTTACAAATAAAAAAGAAAATTTTCATTTATACAGGATGCCTCAATAAAAAGATATGGGTCTTGCGCCATTTTTATAAATTTTACTCATAATTTTTATATTTGGTATACATGTTCCTCATATCCCGTAAGATATAACGATGTATTAAAATTATTAATAAACCAGGTACGACTTTACGAAAAATTCATAATTCTTACATCCTCCAAATGACACCCTGTATAGTTGATTTTTTTAAATTTAATCACCATATTTTAAAAAGGCGCAAAAAAACTGAATTTAATCCTGTGCGGTTGTATTTTTTGGGCAAACGACTTTACTATGAACATTTAGTTAGTTTTTTGTAGGATTTTGCAGTGAATAAATAAAATTTAATGCTTTTTTTTTTTTTGTCAATCCTTCGTACAATATTTTTGCGATATTTTTTTTTAATTCTGTTTTTGCGCACTGTGTAAATTTAGATAGAAATGATTGGTAAATAAGTTATCTTTCGTAAAGCCGGACCTGCATTATCATTATTTATTGCATCGATATATCCCAATAAAAAGCAAAAACCCGTATACAAAATACAAAATTATTATACAGGCTGGTTTCCTAGTTATAAATAAAAAACCAAATAAATTTCACTGAAAAATCCTAAAAAAACTAAATATGAAATTAAAATTTGATATATTATTAATTATTTTATAGAATTTTTTTCCCATTTTTTCTCATTTTTCTAATTTTTTGAATTTTTTTTTCTGATTTTTTTTAATTTTTCATCATTGTTCTGTTTTGTTTTTCTATTTCTATCTTTTTTTATCTAATTTTTTTCTCATTTTTTCTTATTTCTCTGTTTTTTGCGATTATTTGTCGTATTTTTTAAATTTCATTGCAATCTTTTTGCGATTTTTTGACTTTTTCAATTTGTTTATGGGTTTTTTGCAATTTTTTGCGGTTTTTTTCGATTTTTCTGATTTTTCCTCAATTTTATTTCATTCATTTTTTATTTTTTTTTTCATTTTACTTTCCCGGACCCATCAAAGGGAAAGTAAGGTGAAACGAGCAAAAAATAAATAGAGATATCGATGGAAATATCCATTTTGAGGTCCCCCAAGAAAATTGAAACCATTTCCAGCGTATGGTCTGTCTGTGTGTCTGTATGTAATCTTCCACGATAACTGCCGAACCGTTTGACCAATCAAGCTGAAATTTGGTATGGAGGGTCGGTGTGTGCCTAGAATGCGTCCATTAGATTTTGGTCTAAATTGGTACAATAAAAGGTCCTCAAGACCGACATGTAACAATTTTTTACATTTTTTAAATTTTAAGGACAAAAATACACTTTGTTTTTAACTTTTTCCATAATTTCCAATATTTGCGCCACTAGAGGGCGCGTAAAAATTGTGCATTTATGTTTTCTCTAGTTTTTCTTGATTTTAAGGAAAAATAATACACTTTAGTGCAAAATGTTGTAGTACAAAGTTTTAGAGCATAAAATTCCCTACAATTCTTGCCTGTAACTTTTTCTAGAATTTTCAATAGTTACGCCACTAGAGGGCGCATAAAAAATTTGCATGTAAGTTTTCTCTAGTTTTTCTTGATTTTGAGGACAAACAATGCATTTTAGTGGAACATTTTCTTGTGTGAAGTTGTAAAGCATCAAATTTCCTTTAACTTTTTATCGAATTCTTCATAGTTTCGCCGCTAGATAGCGAAAAAATAAACATTTGGGATTTTCCATTGTAGGTAAATTATGCTCTTTAGTGCAAAGTTGTAAAGCATAAAATTCCCTACAACTATTGTATGAAAATGTTTCCCGAATTCCCAATAATTTTCACACTTGTGTTTAGGAGATCATAATTGTAACAGTGTGATATACAACGTGCGCATGCGCAGCTTTTTTTGTGACTTTTATAATTTTCATCGACCAAAAAGTCAAAAATCAAATTTAAGGATCTGATCATTTTTTTATCTCTAAAGAATTTAGTTTATTGGGCTTAATTAAAGTTAGGATTGAATGAGAAAAACTAAATACAAAGTGCACCTTTTTCTTTTTCGGCTCTTCCTCTAGAAATATCATGAATCGCTCTTAGATCGATTTCTTTAATCTACACCACAAATAAATTTGATATAAATACAAACATTAACGCGATAAGGTTTAATTTTTGGTCTTACCTCAATGGTGACATTAGCATACGGAGCAACAATGCCCGATTCCGGTTGATATGTAAAATCTGCTTTCTTCTCTTTTTTACCATCGCGTATCACTTCGACATAATTAATTTTTGACATTTTTATTTGATAATCTATTGGTACTTGAGATGGATTAGTTAAAACAATGGATTTAGTAATTTCCGTACCTAAATCAAAATAAACGATAATAATAATAAAAGATACGCTTAATAAAACTACTTACCGTAAGAAATTTTTCCAAAATCTAATTTATCTACGTCCGGTATTAATAATGGACAAACTACATTGCCACTGAAAAAAAAAATAGTACCTATTGCCAATTGCCAATTATTTACTTTCATTTATACATATATAATTAGTTAAGTATAGTATCAGTTTGCATTGAGAAGTAATTTTTTTTTCTAATTTACTTATTCTAATTTAAAAGATTAATTATCTAGTGGTTTTCATCCAAATTACTTGGATTTAATTCCCATTAAGGGAAGATATTTTTTTTTTATGAAATACTTACATTAATAAAAAGTATATCAATTCATTAGATTCCCTAATTTTAAAATAGACTTTTTCAATGAAAGGTCCTTGTATACAGGACGTAAAAGTCACTATGAACGTTTTACAAGTATCGATCCTTTTCAAATATTGAGCCGAAGGACTACAACCGATTTCTCCGCCGAATTCTGTATCTTTTTTTTGAAAAGATACTGTAGCCGGTATACAACCTAAAACTAATAAAGTTATATAAAATATTTAAAAATATTTCCGATTCGTACCTTCGTTTTTGACTACCACTTGGTACTCGTGAACAGCATCGAGGAAAATCGTACCAGTGTTAACCTTATTTACATTAAAAACCACCGAAGGACCTCTTCCGATTCCGGATAAATACAAACGAAATCTTTCTTGCTTTCCGGTTACGTCCAAGTAGGCAGAGTTTAAGTAAACTTCGTTTTTTGTCGGCGAAAATATTACGGTGAAATCGAAACACTGATTTGGAAGAATTTTACCTTCCTGCAAAAAAAAAAACCAAATGCTAAATATGACATAGTTATATCCGATTGTGTTATAAAATTTCATCTATCTGAGTAAAGTTCGTTTAAATGAAAAAAAAACTGAAAAATCTCGGGAGACGAATGAAGTTCCTTACGTTATTTTTTCATTTTTTAAATTGTAAAATGAGAAAATAATCGGAAAAAACGAAAGAAATCGAAGAGAAACCGATAAAAAACAAAATGAATGGACAAAAAGCGAAAGGAATCGGTAAAAATCGACAAAATGGAAAAATCACAAAAAAATCAGAGGAGTAAGATAAAAATGATAAGAAATTAGAAAAGAAAGAATTAAAAAAAAACAGAACGAGGAAAAATTGGGAAAAGAAAAAATTTAAAAAATCAAAAAAATGAGAATTAAGAAAAAATTGATAAAAAGAAAGAATTTAAAAAATCAAAACACAACTAAAGTATTTCAAAAAACAATAGAAAAAATAAAAAAAAAAAACAGAAAATGAGAATAAAAATAGAAAAAATCGAAATATCAAAAAATGAGAAAAAGCAAAAGAAATTCCAAAAAAACCACCAAAAACGAAAAAAAAAACCGAAACAAGTGCAACCATAAATTTAAAAAAATATATAAAATTCAAAATCGCAAAATGATGGCAAAAAATCAGAACAAAAAATGAAAATAAATTAGAAAGATATAGAAAAAAAAACAAAAGAATAAGAAAAAATGAGGAAAACCCAGAGAAAAAAAATCATATTTTAGAAAGACAAAAGAAAGTAAGAGAAAGAGGGGGAAAGTCGCAGGTAACTTTTACCGTAAAGCTGCGTTAAGGAATATCGTTCCAAAAAATTATCAATATAACTATATAATATACTGGGTCTAATTACTTTAATAACCAAGATACAGGGTGTTTTATCTATTTTGACAATTTCTTGCATGGTTCATAACTTTCTAACCACACTGTATATTTTCATGATATTTTGCGGGAATATTTTGTTTAAAGTGCCCAATCGATCAATAAATTTACAATAAAAGAAATCCAGGTCCGGATTCAAAAAATATTATAAAATATTCCGACCCAAAAACAACACCCTGTATATCAGATTTTTCTAAAATATAGATTCTGTATCTGCAAAGAGCACGAAAAAATGAATTAAGTGATATATATGTTTTTTCTTGTAAAAGATTTTTTACGATTTTTTATGGTTTTTTACGGATTTTTTCCCATTTTTTACGATTATTTCCCAATTTTTTAGGATTTTTTTCGATATTTTGCGAACTTTTACGGTATTTTTGACATTTTACGATTTTTTAAGATTCTTTACGGATGTTTACGATCTTTTAACATTTTGTATGATTTTTTCGATATTTTACGATCTTTTTACGATTTTTTTCAGTATTTGACGATTTTTTACAACTTTTTAAGGTTTTTTATGTGTTTTTGTGTTTTTTTACAATTTTTTAAGGGTTTTTAAGGTTTTTTACCTTTTTTACAGTTTTTTAAGATTGTTCACGATTTCTTACGATTTTTTACGATATGACCTATTTCGATATTTTTAGAAATGGCGGAGATAAGTTATTTTTAATATTTCAACCCCCTCCAGTTTCACCCCCATAGGTCGGATATAAAAAAGTTGTATTTGAAAAATGTTAACTCATAATGGCTTTACTTTGTTGTCATTAATTTTTAGGTGTTTTTTTATAATTTTTGTTGTTTTTCGTTAATTAAAGTTATTTATTTTTTGTAAATTTATTATTATTTATTCGTTAATTAAAGATGAATGTTTTTTATAGATTATTTATCGCAAAATAATAAAAAAATACTTGAAATATTAAAATTTTATAAATTCACATCATTTAAACTTAAAATTTTACAAGAAAAAACTTTTTGCCAAAAATGCAAAAGTATATCACTAAATTCATTTTTTTGCGCTCTTTGCAAATACAGAATCTATTTTAGAAAAATCTGATATACAGGGTGTCGTTTTTGGGTCGGAATATTTTATAATATTTTTTTTTAATCCGGACCTGGATTTATTTTATTGTAATTTATTGATCGATTGGACACTTTAAACAAAATATGCTCGCCAAATATCATGAAAATATACAGTGTGGTTAGAAAGTTATGAACCATGGAAGAAAATGTTAAAATAGATAAAACACCCTGTATATTGCTTATTTAAGTAGTTAGACCCATTAAGTATGAGGTTTTTGAGATCGTCTAGGTGTCCCCTATCTGCACTTTCCCAATGAAACACCTTGTATAAAGAATTAAAAAAGAATTAAAAAAAATATTATTGCGTATTTTGTAATGAATGCATTACCAATGGTATGATATTAAAGGCATCGCTAGTAAACATCAGTTTAAATTCATCGTTAATACTTTCAGCGGTTTCTCTAAATTTATAATCGAGTATTTGTTGATGTCCTTGATCATCTATCACATCATGGTATTTCAGTTTGGCATATCTGAGTTTCTCCTGTTCGTGTAATTCTTCCATATTCTCAAGAAACTTATTTATTTTCTCGATGTCTTCTTTTTCACTGGATAATAACTTCCATCGGAAATCAATAGTGAACGGACTGGTATTACAAAATGTCGCCGTTTTGTAATGTTGAAGACCTATAGAATAAAAGATTCATTTAATAAAAAAAAAAAAACTAGTTATATAGAGTTGAAAAACAATTTACTAACCTACATAAACTTCCAAGAATTCCACTGACTGTTTCTGTAAGTAAATATCGGCTTCTTCAATTTCACAAATAATAGGAATTTTTAGGGTAATATCGTCGCAAACAATGACGACGTCACTCTTGGAATCATTAGCCATGATTGGCGTACAAGATATTTTTAATTCATGAACTTGATTGGCATCAACAACTCCTTTTTTCGTTTCTATATAAAACGGTTCATCGACTGATATTATATAATGTCCAGGTGTTTTACCCAAATTGTGGAACAGAATCGATTTTTCTGAAGTGATTCTAATTGCTGTAGGATTTAATATTATTTCATCGACTATATTGAGTAAAGGTCTAGTGCCTAAACCTAAAATAATACTTCATTTATACTAATTTCTTTAACCAAATAATATTATTAAATCACTTTAGCAGCCCGTAGCTCATTTTCTACCCTAGGTGAAAAAAGAAATTTAACCCATACGAAACACAAAAATTATTTTAGCAAATTATAATTATTTTTAAGCTAAAAATGGATTTACCGTATATTGGAACGACGATTGTTTCTTCGTTTGTATCGCAAATTAAATTAGTAACGTAATCGTTCATCTTTGATGGTTTAAAAACGATTGTTATCGTATAGGCGATACCGGGAGCAACTTTAGTAAAATCCAAGTCAGACGGTGGTCTGACTATTTCGAAAAAAGGCGTCTTGAAATCCATGCTCAGTCTTAAATTTTTTGACGCCTGAAAAATTTAAATTTAAAAAACCCAAAAAAAAATGTATACCTATTAGAAAATTTAGATATTTACTGTTTTGGTATTAACAAACGTCAATGAAGTTTTATATGTTTGATAAGCTTCGTAATTTTGGAATACAACAATATCGGGATTTCTTATGAAAGTATTAGATTCAGTAATTATTCTTCTTTTTCTCGTTGGTCTAGTGAGTTGTTCGAATCGCTTTTGCATCGACATTTGTAATTCGGACAACAATCTTGACGGTGTTACCTAAAAAAATAATTCGTAAATGTTTCAGTCGCGAAGAGTACTTCGTCTACGCCACTGAAGATGGCTGGCCGCAGTTCCAGTCGAAAATTTTGGAAGTAATAACCAGAGAAACAGCCCAGAAATAAACAATTACTCTATATTAGGATGAAGTTAAGGATACCAAAAATTAGCACGAAAAAATAAAAAATAAGAAATGTAGAAACGGATAAACATATTTGTCTAAAAGTTTGATTACCTTCCCCAGGAAAAAAGTATTCCTCTCACCCACCCAAAAAAAACTATCTACGCCCTTGACTCAGTAGCTTTAATTCTTCACAATTCGAGCTATTTGAATTCGAAATTAATTATAAAGAAACGACTATATATTCAAGAAAGAAAAGCCTATATATTCGCAGATGTTGGTCAGTTAATTCATACCGATCACATGAATAATGAAGAAAGATGAAAAATTATTGATGGATGTAAATTATTTTCAGATCTCTTTATAATCTCGTGCGCCATCTTGATTTTATTAATTTTGATAAAAAATTTATAATCTCCGACCTTAAAAACCTTCATATACCAATTTTGAATAGAATCCGATCATAATCACATATCTCATCCCCCATCTTGGAGTCGCCATTTTGATTTTATTAATTTTGACAAAAAATTCATGATATCTGACCCCAAAAATCCCCACATACCAATTTTGAATAGAATCCGATCATATTCATAAATCTCATCCGCCATCTTGGAGCCGCCATTTTAAATTTACAAAAAATTCATAATCTCTGACCCCAAAAATCCCCATATACCAATTTTGAATAGAATCCTATCATAATCACATATCTCATCCGCCATCTCGGAGCCACCATTTTGAATTTCTTAATTTTGACAAAAAATTCATAATCGTCGACCCCATAAATACTCACATACCGATTTTGAATAGAATCGGTAAATAATCATAAAATTCGTCTACCATCTTGGAGTCGCCATCTTGAATTTATTAATTAATTATTAATAAATCTACTTACATGAACATCTGCAGATTCCATGGGAATATCTAAAAAAAATGGGAGCAATTCCATTACGTTGCATTTTTTGGAAGGACAAAATTCATTCATATTTTTACATAAATCGTGTAAAAAATAGAGATATATATCTGACAAATTAAAAAACACATTGACATTTCCTTTAAAAAGAAGCATAAAAGTATTTTACATAAGTATCATAAAACGTCATACTCAGAAGTAAACCAATCGCAATGTCTCAAATTGTGTCATGTCAAAGGAGGAAAAATTTTTATTTCAAAGTTTCCTACTCTGTTCGACATTGTCAAATCAGTATTTTAATTTATAAGATTGGTACACCTTACCGTTAACGTTACTTTGGAAACGGGACTGTCTACGAAACCAAAATTCGTTTACGTCTTATCCTTATGTTATATCGATTGTGATTGTGGGAGTATTCTGAAAAATGGTTCATATTCCATATAAATGAGGTTATGGGTTATGGTTTTCGATATTAGTATTGGCAAATCGATTATAAAAATCGATGAAATTTAACTTTAGGTAAACCTACAGTTTAAGTATCACACAATCACATTAAACCAAATTCTTCTGCTTTCGGATGTTATTTCTTATTAACTATTAACGAAATCCACTCAAAATCGATATATCGATTATTTTAGTTGTACCACCAAATATAATATGTGGTCGAGTAGACACTTTCAAACTAAATCTGCAAAATGGGAGGAGTTACAGGCAGTAGATAATACATTTTGACCTTATATATTTAAAAATAATTTTTTAAAAAATCAGCCCATTGAATTATCTGCAAAAACTTTAAATATTTTAATAGCCGTTATATCATTTTTACATTGTATTTGTTTTAAATCGGAATTACTTAAATGGCAATAATCGATATATGAATAGGAATCCCGCTACCAGAGTGCAGATTTTCTCTCCCTTTCGATTGATTTTGTTTTGACAAGCGTCGCGACGTCTTGCGCCCTAAATGCACCCTTTTCCAAACCCAAATGCCGAAAAGGTTAATATTTTTGGGATGTCATAGTAAAGAATATGAATGTCGTCGAATTATTTTAATATTCAGGTAAAAATCTTTTTTTAAATAAAATATTTTAATATATTTTTTATCGTTGTATCATTTTTTTTTACTTGTCCATGTATTACTCTTAATTTATTTAGTTCATTATTAAATGGAAATTAAATTTTATTGAAACTGATAATTAATATATGTGATATATTTTTAGATAATATTTTTGTTTATGTTGTCGCTGATACCATGGCCGGGTCCGTCAGTATTCAAGATATCATGTCCAAGAGATAATGCTCGGATTGTGAGAAAAATCGTTCAAACCAAATGGTTACCGGTTTTAGATAAATTTAAGCTTACTTTACCGTTGGAATGTCCTTTTCATCCGATGAGGGATATTTTCGGACCACAACAAGCGGCCAAAAAACAACACCGAGCTTCTCAGTGGACATGCGGTATATGCGGAAAATCATTTTTTGAAGAGAAATATTTAGATATGCACTTCGACAATCGACATAAGGAGTTTATAAATATGGTAAGACTAGCTCGAATGGATTCACCTATGTATCATATATATCATATGGTTAACAACAATTTTAAAATAGTTAAAATAGTCAGTTTACTTTTCAAGTTTTCGAATTTTTTAAATAACAAATTAAATCGCTACAACCCGACAAACAAATATAAATTAATAGATCCATAATCATAAATCTCGTTCGCCATCTTGGAATTGCCATCTTGGATTTATTAATTTTGACAAGAAATTTATAATCTCTGGCCCTAAAAATCTCCATATACCAATTTTGAATAAAATCTATCAATAATCAAAAATCTAGTCTGCCATCTTAGAGTCGCCATCTTGTATTGAAAATTCAAAATTAGTTTCCTGCACATTTATATACTCTGTCCAATATTTCTTTTTTTGTTAAAATGACATACTTCAAGTTGACTAGTAATTTTGTGTTAAAATATATAGTGTGGCTGCACTGTTTGGATGTGTCTACTCGGCCATTACCAAATTTAAAAAGTATATTATTTAAACATAATATGCATAACAAATATAAATTACGGGGAATATAATTTAGCATATTCTAATCTATTACTAAATATTTATTATATGAAAAAAAGGCAGGAAAATTGTTGAAATTTTAGAATATCTATATATATATATATCCTTTATTCTAACTTAAAATAGTATCAATAGACACTACCATTTTTGACGGATTATTGACAGAATTTGTGCAGATTTAGTGAGTTTTTTTTGCCAACTCGCAGTTAAAAGAAATGAACTATACACAATCAAATAAACAAACAAAATCAACGAAAATGTATAATACGAATATAGATCTGTATATGTAGTAGAGGTAAATTTTAATTTTTTGAATGTTTATAATAATTTTTTTCTCAGGCAGAAGACGCTGTGTGCCTTGCCGATTATTGCGACATAATGAGATGCGATGTTTTAATGACGCAAGATTTGAAAGCTGTTTACCAAGAACAAGAAAATACGGACATCGAAATTTGGCGAGAAGCCTCATCTTATACCAAAGCTTTGGCGACCTCAACTCCAAGGCACATAGCTAAATATACCTTCAAAAATGGAAACTACCCTCATCTACAGAAATCCCCGAAAGCAGACGGAATGAAGAGACACTGTCAAAAAATTGAATCGACCGAATCTGCCAAAAATAATGGTAACTCAAAATCTATTTTAAGCATTAATTTTAAAAAACCCGCCAAAATAAATGACAAGTATGACATGACAGTTACTATGGTCATAGAGTAAATAACTACAGAAGCGACAAGAACAATTTTAAAAGAGTGAGATAGAAAATACATACCAATTTAAAGCCCAAAATACGTGCCAATCTCACTGATTTCATGTCTCGTTAACCAATGGCACTAAAATGATCATTTTAAGTTGGTCATAGTGGTTATTTCAGTGTTATTTGTTTTGGATATTGTCAATTTGATTTGTGTTAGATCCTAATCACTGTTTAATAATATTCAATTATATTTTAATTTTAGTCAATTATACATTCTTAAACAGTTTGGCAACGTAGCGTAGTGCATACTAATGGGGGAGTTCCCTCTATGTTGCCAACCTAGAAAAAAGTCTACCAACGGGGAAGGATTATTTTTGGTCAAAATGTACTTCATTATTTTCGCAATGATAAAATATGTGTACAAAATTCTATTGAACTTTCCATAATTTATCGTTAGCGAAATATAATGATTTTAATAAAATCTTACTTCTGATTGTTTGAAATTTCGTTGTCAAATGTCATTCATCATAGAGTAAGTATAATAGAGCGACAACGATAATAATTTATTGTAAAAATTATGAAACAATTTATAAAAAACCAAAAAGTTAACTAATAATATTTAAGAAATAAGGGCCTCCAACATTAACGATTATTATTTACAATATTGAAAGTAAATGAACAATTGGAAGCGTTTTGGATCTTAATAGCAGACGACATTAAAATATTTTTGCTAATTTTTTTTTTTTAATTCTAGGCGCTTGTAGAAAAAATATTGTTCCTAACACTTGCGTAAAGTATCTTTTCCCCACTTAATTGCATGCCCGAACTCCGCTTCGCGTCGTTCGGGCAACTGCAATTGCGTGCGGAAAAGTATAACTTTCCGCACTTGTTAGTAAAAAAACTGTATTATAATTTTTATTTAGATGATAGCAATAACAACAACGAAGAGGACAAATCTCAAAACGCGTCAAAGAACACATGTCAAAACGATTTGGTAGATTCCGCTTTGCCTGCCCCTGACAACCGGCAACATCGAATCGCCGAATTGCAGAAACTAAAAGCGAACTGTAAACCCGAAGAATTGCAAAAAATCAAAACGAAATGTGAGATTTTAGTAAGAGATTGTATCGGTGGATTGTTGATCCAGCTTTCGACGAAAGATTTCAAAGAAGTCGAAGGTGGGTTTATTTTATTTTTCTTTCAAAAAAAATTCATTACGAAATACGCCGATTTGCACAAATTATCTAGAGCCAAAAATATCATTTTTTTAAGTACATATCTACGAACTATTATGAAAATTCATTGTTACTTAAAGTTGGATTATTAAGTTAAAAAAAAATATAGTTTTTATATTTCAATTTTGAAATGGGTATTACTACGCTCCTGAACCAACGACGCCAATAATTTTTTATGAGTCCCAATCAAAATAAAATATATTTTCGAGTTGAGAGTCGAGATGTTGACAACATCGGCTTTATCTCTTTCTATCTAAACTTTTCCTATCTCTATGATTGTGATGTATACAAACAAAACTAATCTTAAAAATAATATATTATATTAATAAAAATGGAAAAAAAGAAAAGTCCTTTAATGGTTATAGTGGTTACGGCAAAAACTAATTTTTTTTGTAAAGTGATATTTACCAAACATTGATCAAAAGCAAGCAAATAATATATTTCTAGATGAACTAAATCGGGCAGTATGCTGGTACCTAACTTGCGACAGATACTGGGAAGATTCTCAATCAGACATTAGAAGTTTTCCTTGGGGTCTTTTGTGCATGGTAATCATGGTTACGTCACTCGGAATATGCCTATGCTACTATATTATTTGGGTATTATTTGAGTAAGTTTTTTTTTTTTTAATTTTAACAAAATTATATTTACACTTCCTTATTTTAATCGGTTACTGCCTATTCATATAAGGGTTTTCGATAAATTTTTTGAACAATAAGAAACCTTTTCTCTGCAGTAACCGATGCTAACCCCTTGAAAGTAAAAACTTTTTCAGTACTGATGACTGCAGTGTTACAAGTACTAGCATTACCGACAGGTCCACGCCGTCTCCAGCACGTGGCTTGAGAGCGGATCTCCATTCTACCGTCGACGGTCATCAAATCTACACCGAAGACTACTTCCTAGCGCCTGATAAAGATAACGAATACATTTATGTTACTTATCCTCCAGATCTAAAAAGAAGGTTACTCGAGAGGTTAGTAAAATACAAGATTTCTTGATGAAAAACAAGACATGGCAATACCTAAATAAATTGCACAATACTAGATGAAAATGTAAACATTTCAAGAATCTACATCATTGCAAGATCCAAATAATACTAAAATTGTACTATAAAATCCCATAGTTACCGATTTCAACTGAGAATACTGATGTTAATTTGGTTAATAGTTAATAATAACATTTAAAAGCTTGTAGATAAAAAAAGAGTTAAACTAACCTCATATTATATTCTGCCTATATTTTCCATATAAAACTGGTATATCATAAAATGATCTGCATTAGATACATTATTTGGCGTAGATTTTACTAACCATGCTCCATTTTTTTTTATAACACTCACTCACCTCACATAAATAAAATAAAATCACAATCTAGAACAAAAACAAATACTTTAAATTTTATTTTGACAGTTAGTATCATTCTCAAACTGAGGTGTACCAACCTTACATAAATATTTTTAGAACCAATGGGGGAGTTCCCTCAATGTTGCCAACCTAGAAAAAAGTTACCAACGGGGAAGGATTATTTTTGATCAAAATCTACTTCATTATTTTCGCAATGAATAAAATATACGTACAAAATTCTATTGAGCCTTCCGGAATATATCGTTTGCGAAATTTCGTTGTCAAATGTTATTCATCATTGCGAAAATAATGAAGTAGATTTTGACCAAAAATAATTCTTCCCCGTTGGCAGACCTTTTTCTAGGTTGGCAACATTGAAGGAACTCCCCCATTAAATTAATTCGCTGAGAATATACGTCATTGTTTTATTAAAACGGTTATTTTTCAAACAAAAAGTGTAGAAAATTATTATTATTTAATACTGGTTACGTCGGCGATACTGATAATTTATCAAAATTGAAATAAATGCAATTTTAAATAATCTTTAGGCGTTGCCAAGTTTCCACTTTAATCATCTGTACAGATTACGACTATTTTTTTTTTAAATAAAATTATGAGAAATGAACTATATTTTATTTTTTAGCTGTTACAACAGAACTACCCGCTTGTGAGAAATAGCTGCAGGTTTAGTTAGACATATTTTTTATAGAAACTCCTGTCGATCTTCTAAGTAAAAACCATCTTCAAGTTTTCGTACAAAATTAGAATAGTTAGAATTTATACAATATATTAGTTATGCCAAAAAAAAATACCTGTAATGTACCAATTTTCCATAGAAATAAGTTTTTAAATTATTGCATTTTAATTTTTAACATTGTATATTTGTGTTTTAGTTTAGTAAAATTGGATTATTTTAGAAAATTGCATGCACAAATATTTTGTGGCAAGTAAACATATTTATTTACATTTATTTTATATACACGTTATTTATACACACTAGTTCAAAATAAAAAAATATTCTATACATATGCATGACTAATTTGTCTTTAGTATATATGCAATGCTTTTATATAGCTAGAAATAGAGTTTTTAATAAAAAAAAAACTAAAATAAGCAACCATATAATTTTCTTGTTAAAATGTATTCTGTTAAACAAAAAATGGAAACTGACAAAATGCAGACTATTTAGATCTTAAATGAAATCTTTTCCTTACAATGAAGTAAAAATTGTTCTAATCGGCAACACTGTTTAGTATTTATTATTTAATAGCAGTGCTACCAATATAGTATTTAATGATTTGTGGATATTTTTGGAAATCGCTAGTCACCTAGGATGCCGGATGGATATACTAGGCAGCGTTGCCAATCTGTGGGGAATTTCATCGACTGTGAGGAATTTTGTGGGGTGTAGGTAAGTGACAAAATTATAGATTAATTTTTCTTAAAATGTCTTCTAGGTTTACTAGACACTACATCTTTTGACGTTCCACTATTATTCTCTTTCTTTCTCGCACTCATATAGTTCACAATCCGTAATTCCGAAGTCTCACATTGAACCTTTTATTGATCCTGCATAATTTGATCGATTTATTTGTTAATTACTTTTACTTTATTAAAAAAACGGTTTTTTGTTTTACTTGATTTTCCCAGCATGGTTTATTAGAATCTTTTGAAACTTCTGAAAAATATTAGCTTCAAGTTTTTAAACTAAAAAAATCAATTAACCAATCAGATCAGTGTTTCCCAATTTAAAAATAGTTGTTTCATTTTTACTTAGACTGCCATTTTGAAATGCCTCAGTAGAAAGATTATTAAGTTATTTAAGTGATATCAAAACAGATATGTGTACAAATTTGAACAATTGTACCACCACGACTCTTTTGCATACAAAAGAAGGTATCAAATCACATGAAGGGCTAGTAAATTTTGAACCAGATAAAACAATGATAAATGCAACTATTTTGAAAAAAAAAAATTAAATAACATGCCATTCATGTGGGGAATTTTGGGGAATCGCCATAACGTCGAAGACCATTGGCAACCCTGATACTAGGATATATTTCAGCCAAGAATTTGTTATTCTTAGGACTTAATAATTTCTGAATAAATAAATATAGACCTGAAACATAAGGGTTGCTTCGCTGGTAATGATCCAAATGTAAATCAGTTACAAAAACATAATGGGGAAAAAATCACGGTATGGGCGACATCTATCTTTGACCATTTGAACGACTCGAGATGTGATCAATAAACTAATTGTGTTTGTTTATATTGATAAAAGTGAACATTTTACCTTATTTTAAACTATGTAGACTAAGCCCGAGATTTTTGTATCATTAGTATATAGCCATACCGTATTCTCGGGTTATTAGTCACGTACTTTATTTATAATTTGGGGTAAAATTACATTTTATTTTAATATTGGCAACAATGTTTATTACATTAATACTTGACGCATGACGTAAGGTCAATGAGGTGTTGGTTGAGAATATTTAGTTTGATTTATATTTAAATCCGGAATTTATTGTATTATTTAATATATCTGCGATTATTTCATCTATAGATACAATCAAATTGTAAGTACATCATTTTTTAACTCAGAAATATTGAATTTTCAATATATTTGATGCCGATCGTTTTGCAAACATCAGTGCAACATGGCGTCGCTTAGATTAAAAAAATTCAACAATGGTTTTGTTTTAGATGCGACGAAAAGGTAGAAAATCGCAACAAAATTCAAATGAGGTAAAAACTGAGTCTTCAAAAAGATCTACTCGGCAATCTAGCAGGCGAAGAAAAAGATCTTCATCAAGATCTAGTGAAGAAAACGCAGTACAAGACGAAAATTTGAAACAAAATCCAGAAATTGTACAGCCAGATCAGATCGAAGAACAAATAGAATCCGAAATAAATGATTCAGGTAATAAACCGATTGATGAAAGTGAAAAAATAGAAATTCAAGAGGAAAATGAGGCTAAGGATGAAGAAGACACAAAAGGTAAGTCAACAGGTATAAATAATACAAACAATGATCAAACTTGGAATAACATTGAACCTGAAAATGAAAATGTACAGAGGTCATCTCCGTCACCTAAAGATAAAGAAGAAAATATTGAAAATACTAAAGAGAAAGAAATCCAAATCACAAATGAAACTCCTTGTATAATTGAAGAGACCACTGTTACTAATGAAAATCAAAAAAATGGAGAAGAAGAAGAAGAACCAAATTCTAATGAGAACGAGAAAGAGAAAGATAATCAGAGCCCTAAACAACAAGGAGACACTTTTGAAAGTGAATACGCCAAAGAGAAATCTCCAGTTAACGCACATGATGAACCAATAGAAAGATCTCACACTCCTGAACTAAAAAAAGATGATAAACCTGAAAAAAAACGTATCACTTTAAAACGATTACCTAGCGAGAAACCAAAACCCAAAAGATCAGCTTCACCTTTAGAGGATGGAGAAATTCAAGAGCCTAAAGAAAAATCCAGAAAAATTACTTTAAAACGACGTACCACTGAAGAAAGTCACTCTGATATAGATAAAATTATTATTAATAGAAGAAGTTCAGCGGGAGATGATAAAAATGAAAAAAGAAAAAGGCTAATCAGTGTTACCGAGGAAAATACACTCACTGTAGTAGGTAAGAATATTCTTTAATTTTTAAGTATATTAATTGATGACTCATCTCATTTTAATATGGAAACATTTAAAAAGAAATTTAATATTTGTTACTGTCTTGCCAATTAAGAAATTGATAATTTTTTTCTATTTCTTAAAAAATATATTATAAAACTAGAATTGCTGATTTATTGTATAATACCAAGATTATTTTCTTCTATTAACATTTTTTTTTATCATTAGGAAAACCAAACAAACCATCAAAGACAGTGAAACTAGTAAGAAATTTTTCGCGCGAATTATCTCAAAATTCAGAAACTTCTCAGCCTATTCGAAGACAGATCTGGGGAAAGTCCGAATTTTTAGACAATCTTACTGCTAATACTTACAAGATCGATATGGATTCAATAAAAATAGTCTGTCCCAGTGTAGAGTTTCTCAAGGAATCTGAAGTGAAACTCGAAGATGTTCCCTCTAACTCGGAGAGTGAAGTAGGTGGATCAAAGGAAGATGAAGAAGGAAAATCTGAAGAAGAAATAGAAAAGGATCAAACAGAAGAGGTTCATAGTTGTTTTATATTCCTGTGAGATTTTATTATAAAATATTTTTTTATATTTTAGGATGATTCGTCGGAAGAGCAAAAAATCGTGGCAAACCCGAATATAATTGCTCTAAATAGGAAAATCAGTATAGTGGAAGATACGGCGGCGAAAATGCGACCGCCTCCTAGCCCTGCAAAAAATCCCCCATCTGAAATACTGTTTATTACCAATTTGGTGAGACCTTTTACCATAAAACAGCTTAAGGAGCTTCTTGAGCGTACTGGAAAGATTAAAGACGATGGTTTTTGGACCGATAGGATAAAATCAAAGTGTTATGCTTATTATGAAAGTGTTAAGTAAGTGACATTCTATAATTTTACTATTTATATGTGATTTGATTATTTATTTATTTTAGTGAAGCAGAAGCAACGAGAAACGCTCTCCACGGTGTTTATTGGCCAATAGGAAATGGAAAGCAGTTAAACATTGATTATGCTACAGAAAGTGATATGGAAAATGCAAAAAATCCAGTACCACTACCGACTGTTATTGAAAAATTACCTGACAAAGAAAACAGGGTAAGTTAATAACTTAAAAAAATGTGAACCATTTTTAATATTTATTTCTAATTTTCAGGTACCGGAATTATTGGTCACTAGACACAAAGAGAAAGAAGTGGAAAGGGAGCATGATAAGGAAGAAAGAAGAAGGGACACGTCGGGTCGAGAATGGGATAAAAGTAAGCAGGAACAACGTAGGAGGCATTCCAGAAGCAAAAGTAGAAGCAGAGAAAGGGCTAGGAAACATAGTCGCAGATCGTACACACCAGAAGGTTAGTTTCATATACTGTTTTTTTTTTATTGAAAGTTTTATAATGTTTATTAATTTTTTTTTAGATAATAGAAAAAAATATAAAAGTGTGGATGACTCGGTACCTCAAAAACTAATGGATGATCTCTTTTTGAAAACTAAAGCAATGCCGAGCATTTATTGGCAGCCCCTTTCTCCCCAGGAGGTACCTAAGGATTTTTTCACTTAAATTTCGTTTTTAATAGGGTTTTGAAATGTCAATAAATTCGGTTTTTTTCTGAAACTTTGTTCTTGTAGATCGCGACGAAGCAGCAGCAACGATTGGTTCGCATGGAAGAGCACAAGAGGAGGATCGAAGAAAATAAGGGGCGACGCGACAGGGACCGTCGCGGATCCTTCAGACGCCGCTGACATCGACGCCCGTCTAATTTTTTTAGATTTTTCAGGACTTGAATTAAAAGTTTTTTTTTTTCTAGTATGAACGTTAAAGAGTGTCCGTAATGTGAATGAATTTAATTTCTCTTCTTTTTTTATTTTTAGTTTTTTTTTTTTTATTAAATAAATTTTTATGGTTGTGGATGGATGAATGGTTTCAGGTTTCAGTAAATCTGATTGTTTATAGGCATTCAGCTTGGGACAGCGATGGATCCAAGTCATTGGGAGAGTTCAACGGTGTCTTCTTCGGAAATAAAGTGAAAAAGAGACGCTACTTTTTGTCGTTTTGTTCGGAAATTTAGTTTTTGTTTTGATTAAACGAGATCGTTTAACAAACTTAATGTATAATTCGATTTATTTAAAACGAAAAACCGAGTTTTAGATCAATAAAAATATATATATATATAAATACATTAAAAGTGTTTTTATTCCAATTTCATTGATTTTTTTTTAAAACAACTGGCATGTATGATTTTTCATATATGTAAGATCTTTTTTACTTAGTATATTAAACCGGGGGATAAATATTTTTTGAGTTTTCTAGAATTTGGTTAAAATGTTTTTAGAAAATTAAGTGAATAGTGGGAATAATTAATAATTTTAGTACATTTTCTGAATCTTAGTGTAAAATTATAATTTATCACCATCTATGATAATTTAAGTTACTAGTTTAACACCATTTGAAAGAGCATTAAAATTACTCTAATAATTACAGAGGTAAAAGTACTAAAATCAATTGTCATTCTTTTTTCTCAATACTATCACTTTTCCATTAATAATATTTATTATGCTGGATTTATAAACTCATGAACGACAACTGCAAAGTTAAAAGTAATGTGAATACTGATTTCTTACTATTATTAAACTTTGCAGTTGTAATTCGAGACTATAAATCCACCTTTAATCCTTTTAGGCATTGATAAAATGTATAGTACAAACATACATAAATAAATAAAGAAAAATATATTGAAATATTAAATTGGCATGAAAATAATCATTAACTAGAAATTTACAAGAAAACTAAATAATATACTTACTGTTTCTTAACTGCAATACCTGTAAGATTAACTTTGTACAACATTTTGAAATATCCTTAATAGTTAACACAACAATTGATTTAAAAGACACTTCACTAAATTTATAGTATCAGTCGTAAGGCTGGGTTGATCTCGTCTGTTAAGAATTTTACTTTCGATAAGTTTTAGATATTTATACGAAAAACTATAGATAATAAAACTTGAAACACGGCATTATTACCGTTTTCAATAACTTCTACCAACATTTAAATTATAAACTACTAAATTTTACTAAAAATCTACCGCCGCCGACATCTAGCGGCAATTGTATAAAACACTTAAGTATAAATGAATTACCACTAAATTATACGAATAAAAATCTTAAAGCTAAATTTATAAATAAACTCTTGAATATCAAATCTATTACGGGATAATAAATTCAGATTTAATATTTTTATTTAGTTTTATTTTGATAAATAAAAAGTGATTGGGGTCCATCTGGCGGTAACTCATTTATACTAGAAAAATTAGTGTTTCCTGAAATTTCCGCTAGATGTTGATGGGGGTAGATTTTACTTTAGTGGATTTATGATTTAAATGTTGGTCAAATAAAATAATGAAAACGGTAACCCTGAACACCTGTTACCGCCAGTTTTCTAACCTACAAACTTTGTTGGTTTATGTTATCGTGGTTTAATATTTTTTTGATCACAATTTGTAAAATTAAAGTGATGGGCCCTGATAATTATTATTTAGAAGATGAAATTGAATTTGTCACCGACGAGTTTCGAGAGGTAAGTTTATACCTATATATTATTCATCAATTTCAATAAACGGTTAGGTGAGATGAATTACTAATTTCTTTAATACCTACACTATTTCTATTTTTAAAATAAAAGTGGATTTTTTTAATTCTACTACATCCACAAATTTATTTACAAACAATTCGACAATCAAAGTATAAAAATAAATTATATATATATAATAAACTAAAGTCTATTTGTGGCCTTAAATTGTAAATAGGGAAGGAAATAACTCTGAAATACTTTGATCCCAAAGATCTTCTGTCACACTGTGAGGGGAATCCAACGATTCATAACCTCGATCTGAGTCAGTGCTAGATGACATTGGAGATAGGCAATCAATTGGAGTTGGAACTGTTAAAGTATTTGTATTTTCGTTTAAAAATTTATCTGTCGTGACTGGATTTCCTTCGCTTTCAACAATTACAGTAACAACACTCGAGACTTCATCCAAAGTTCCTAAAATGACGTTTTCACATTCCATTTGTTCAATAATTTTTGGGGGTTTCGGTACTATTTTCCTTTTTAATCGTCTATGTCTTGTGCTCAAAGATTTTGTCTCAGCTTTTGGTTTTGCAGCGTAATTGTGGTGGAGTAGTAGATATTCCGATATGTCGTTTTCTAACGACTTTTTTTCGGTTAAATTATCACTTCCACTGGATTCCAATTCTGTTGGTGTCTGCCCCACCATTTCTTCATCGATTCTTGATTCCTGCAAGAACAATTTTCATTTAACATACATGATTTTATCGAAATTATAACATGAATTTATCATCACAAAAGCTAAACCAAATTTATTTAAACAATTACAAGGATAGTTAGAAATATCGTAAAGTAACATTAGTCATAAAAAAAATATATATATATTTTTTAGACCACGATTTATTTGAACTGTCCTTGTAAATGGGGTGTATGTGAAAAATCTACTGGATCTAATATAATAAAAAAAACATGCACGCATAATTAAAAACATAAGAGCCACGAAAAATCCTTCCAATAAGATCAACTTTTTTTATGACTCTATGACATTTTTAATGTGTATGCTTTAAGCGATCTGATTAAATAAAATAAATGAAAAGGTGTACATTGAGCGGTAAGACATATTTCACAATTTTGTTCGAAAAAATGCATAATATGCGTCACCTTAATATAAAAAAGGGTTCTAAGTATATCAAAATCAACTCATCAAAGTATCTAGAAAGAAATGAAAACATACATTATTAAATATATACAAGAGTTGGTAATTCCTTGATTTTTTTTTTCACCCAACTTTTATTATTAGACAACAAACAGAATGTGTACTAAGCTATTTACAATTAATATTATTTAATTTATAAAATTAACAGTAGAAACCAACGGCTCATTTCAAAAATGTTATATTAAAATAAAAACGAAAGTACTTACTTCACAATCTGTTCTCTGAGCAGTAACCTCCAAGTCTCTGGCGATATCTTGCAGGAGGCTCTGAGTGAGTTGTTCCAACGAGTTAAGATCGACGTCTGCCTCAAGTTCGTCGAGCAGGTCCGGTAAAGAAGGCAGGCTAATATGATTTTCAGCAGGATCATTGCTTGGTGCTGGCTCAAAGCCGCTGCTGGGTACGTGACTCTTCCTTTCGGTTGAAGGAGGGATTCCGTTGATCCATTTAGGGCCTCGTATCCGACAGAACGGTTTTGGCCGTTTGAGCAGGTCAAACAAGGAGCCTGAAGACGTTCATGAAGTTCTGCATTTTCTTTTTCGAGTCGCTCGTTGGTTCGTTTGAGATTTTCATATTCTGAGAGTAGAGTTTCGTTTTTTGTAAATAATTGTTGTAGGGCATATTCCATTTGATCCATTTTAGCTTTTTTGCGGTCGCGAGATGTTTGTGCCGCCACTCGGTTCTTTAGTTTTCTGAAATGGACCAATAATCATTTAAAATAATTATATATTTTAAATAATCCGCCATATTTATGTCGTTCGTTTATTGTTTTATATAATTTTATTAATAAAACTATAATAAATAAAACCAAGTAGTTTTATGGCGAAATGGCAGCATATATTCGTTAACTTTTATTGCGGTGATATTATGTAAGTCAATAAGGACTACAATTTAAAAATATTTTTAAATATACAGCATGCATTAAAAAAAAAAGTAAGTACCATATCAAAATTATGTTTTTTTTTTAAATGGCACTCATATATAAAAATATTTTTATAAACGTTTTAATCAAAGTCTTTGGTTAGACATTTTGGGAGGATATTTATTTGTACAAATGGTATACGAAAAGCCAAATTTCAGAAATTTAATCGGAAACCCTTATAAAAGTTAAAAGATAATTAAATTAGCTATACAATAGGCTTATATAATACAGGGTGTTCCATTTAATAAAATAAGTCGAAAAGTGCAGTAAGAATGTTCTAGTAATTGAACTAAAAATTATAAACACACTGTAAAGATATATTTATTAATGATTGAATAAATAGACAAAGGAAACATTATTTTATTTAAACCTAAGAATAAATTGGTTTTATCAACAAATATTTAATTTTTCCAAAATCCTTATATTTTAATATAACTTAAAACACTCTGTATTTAGGTGTAGGGAACTTTTATCAAAGTAGTTTATTTTTTATGTACAATTAAATGTAATTAAATGCCATTAAAAAAAAAAAACAACTTTATGGTACTTTTTTTGTAATACTCTATAGATTTAAATATTTTTTAAAATGTATATAATAAATATTACCGCAGAGTAGAAGTTAACAAATATATGCCATTTCGCCTTAAAACTCTGTGACGTCGGTCGCGAATCACCCTGTATAGATGCATTAAAATAAATAAATCTATTGTGCTTAAATTAAATTGGGTCAAAAATATAATTGATTTTATATTCTAAAAATATTGCGGAATAATATATATTTCTCAAGAAAGATTTGTATTTAAATAGATGTATCCTATTTTTTTCAATTCCATTTTATTAGTATGTAAATTTGTGTAAAATTAAAATTTTAAATAAAAAAAATATATTAATTGCTTACGTGACAGCTTATGGATTTAATTTATAACAAACTAATAAAAAGAAAAACTTACTTTCTCTGTATTTTTTCTTCCCATGTCAAATGATCCAATCTACGTTTTCTTTGTTTTCCATCCATGTTCAAATCCTGATGGATTTCAAAGTTTTGGGTACTCAGAAATTTTAAAATCGATGATACAGCAGTACTAGAAGCCATATATTTTCCTAATTATTTCACAAACTAGACTTATGACAAAATATACCAAACAAATTACTAACTCTCGTATTTTTTCGCTTATTATCTCTGATGTAACTCCCGTACCTTTCTCACTTTGTTTCTGATGCAACACTGGAAAAAATATTAGATGTAAATTGTCGTCATTCGGTTTTTGGGTTATGTGGTGCTATTCTATTGGTTTAGTTCGGTTCTGCGTTTTACACGACCAATAGAACGTTTCAATTTTAGCCGGGAAATTTAAATTATTATTACTGATGAAATATGTTGTGTATATTGGGTAAAATTAAAATTTCACTTGTTGTTTCTTACATATTAGATGATTCATTATGTAATTGTGCAATATTTTGATAAAATACTAAAAATAGATATAAAAATTGATGTTTAGAATTTATAAAATTTCTATTTAATTTATAAATCAAAATTAGTAAATATTTTATATTATGTAAAGGTAAATACTTTCTAATTTATTGATTGTATGACGCAGTGATTGATGTTTATGTGAATTTTCTATAATAGAAAAAAATTGTAAAAATCAGATATTATAAGAAAAAAGAGCGGGTAATTACACCCAATTTTCCGAACATTAAAGTAATTGTTTTAAAACTTTTTTAATTAAGCGAATTTCTTTTTTTTCTTTCAATATTTTCAATATTCCATAAAATTAATAGTAGTGGGAATATATAAACAAAAATTATGAAATATTTCAGTACTTTTTAATCTCTTTCTAATAGTGTATATTCACTTTTTTCGTTTATTTTATAATTTTCGATAAAACGAAATTACAAAGAAATTCTTTAATTTGTTTATAATAATTATAATTTTAAATTCGAAAATTTAGAGTTTTGTATAATTTTTCGAATGGTACAAATTCCATTTTAATATATTTAAAATTTAGTTTAAAATTGTAATAAACTTTAAAATTCGTCATTCTTTTAAAAATTACATAATTTTTGTAATACAATTTGAATTACATACTTTTTTATTACAAATTTAATGCTATTGTGACCTCCCATCTGTTTATCTCATGAAAAAGGCGAGTACAAAGTAACAAACCGCGATGTAAAAAATTTTCCTCATTTTTCCGTCTTTTTCCAATTTTTTCCGATTTTTTATTATTTTTTTCGACCTCATTTTTTTATTTTTTTCGATCTCTTGTAATTTACTCGCGTTTTTCAATTTTTCCTGATATTATCCTTTTTTCCATTTGTTTCAGGTTTTTCCAGTTTTTTTCCTTTTTTTACAGTTTTTTTTTGGGTTTTTTTCGATTTTTTACAATTTTTCACGATTTTTTACAATTTATACCTTTCTCAATTTTTTAATAATATTTAAAAATTCGTAAAAATTAGCGAATTAATTTTATAAAAATTAGAGCATGACCTGTTTCGATACTTTCAAAAAATCCAAATATGAATTTTTTGAAATTTCAACCCCCTCCAGTTCCCCCATGAAGGTCAAATCGGAAAAAGGTTTAAGCGAATAAATTTTATAATAATTAGGATATTTTTTTAAATGGCGGAGATATGAATTTTTTGAAAGACCGATCAAATGGAGTTTAAAAAATATCGAGTGCCTTAAAAAAATCAAAAAAGTCTTAAGAGGAAACAAAACATATAAAATAATGGGTTTTAGCTGTATCTCTAAAATTCCTTAAAAAATTAATTCAATAAAAGGAAACAAAATACCATTAAATTTCTGGTTGGTCACAGATTTTTTTTTAATTTTTAATGATAATATTTACCATTTTTTTTGAATAATTTTAAATTCAAAAAATAATTAATATTTCATCTTATTTTATTTAATATGAGAAGTGAGCCTTTTTTTAGTTTTCCTGGATCAAAATTAGTTAAAAAAAAATAAAAAAAATATAATTTTTTGTCAAAACTTTTTACTATAACTTTTATAAATATTATTTTAAAATTATGAAGTAATAGTTCTCTTTGATTTATTTTCTATGGTTTATTTAATTTTTTTATTTGTTTTATCATTTTCTATAAAATGAAATTACAAAAAAATTCTTTTTTTGTTTATAATAATTACAATTCAAAATTCGAAGAAACTAAAATACATTTTAAATTTAGAGTTTTATATTATCTAACTTTAATATTTTTAAAGTTATTCAATTTTCTTTTTAAATCGTTATAAAATTTTGAAAAAAATCACAATTATAGAATTTTTTATTACAAATTTAAATGTTTTTTTTTATTTTATTTAAAAAAAAATTTAATGAGTTAAAAATTATTTAAAAATTTAAAATAAAAACTAGTGGAATTTGAAAAAAAAAATAAAGACAAAATTTGTAAGAAATTTTAGGTTCGTATAATTTTTCATTCATCAAACTTTTTGATAAATCTGACAACAATAGTAAAAGTCTTTAAAATTGCCATCTTGTTTAGTAATGATGTCATCACTTATAGCAACTGTCACTTCCGGTTGTCCGATTAACACCAAAATATATACAGGTCGTCTCCTTGCTATCTTAAATATGTATATGAAATTTCATGTAAATCGGTTCAGCCATTTAGACGCTATCCTGTTAACATACACAGACAGACAGACATACAAACATGTTAAAAATGATAGATTTGTTTTAGGGTGATCTTAAAACGTTAAAATTTGGGTATGGCCAAAAAATCATAATTCTTTTTATACAAATTTGTTAAGTTCTGAAAGTAAAAATGACAGAAACTCTGAACATATTAAAAAATGGGAAAAAAACTAAATAATAGGGAAAATCAAAGCATTTTAAAAATTGGTGGTCTTTATATGAAATTCCAGATTTTGTGCGGTATTTATATGTACTAACTTGCGTGGTTGCAATTTAGAAAATTATCGAAGAAAAATATGCTTGTATTCTAATATAAATTGAACAGAACAGGATAAATTTTCGTATATATAATTTTTTTCTGTGTGTATTTTTCGGTCGTTAAACCTTTACTCTCTGTATATAGATACCTATAAAATAATTAAAATAAACGTGAGTTCAGTATTTTCCCATGCGAATCTTAGCAATTTTAGAAGAAATTTAAACATGTTATTTTTAAACGTGCATGCAAGTATCTTTTTTCGGTACATACCCACTTAATAATAATTCACGTATTTTTCTTTTAATGGATAACAAAAAAGATTTTTAACCTTTTAATTATAGGACAATTTTTAGTATTGATATTTATATAGAAATAATTAAAAAAAAGTAAAATACTATTAGATTTTTAATTTAATACTTGCTATTTATTGAAAAAGGTTTAAAAAAGTTTGGGACAACCGCTTAAATTTGAAGTATATAATTTATCAAAAAAAAAAAAAAAAAATAATGGTGAAAAGTATGTGCGTGCTGTAGGCGGGGCTTTTTACGTGAGGACGAACTGACCCTCGACCTCGGTCGGTGAGAAATTCAACATTTTCACCGCCTTATCTTCCTCTCTCCGATCTGGAGGTCTCGACCAAATGCCACATTCCGATCCACCTTTTTGGCATTTCTATAATTTATTGATTCACTTCAAAGAAAAAATATAATCAGCGATGCTCAAAATAATAATAAACTATAATATAAATGGCCTGACTGATTGACTGACTGACTATAACTAACTGGCTGACATAGAATCAGTGAAAAAATTGGGAAAAAATAGAACAAAATAGGGAAAAAATTAAAAAGATGGAGAAAATAGGGAAATTAGACGAAAATAGAGAAAAATTGGCAAAATGGAGGGAGAAATACGGAAATAGGAAAAGTAGATAATAAACTAAGCAAATTAAAGTATATTTTTCCATATACAAATTTAAAAACAAACCAACGATGCGTTTTTCCATTCTTGAATTTAAAATTAATTCGTATTTTTTCACTGGAATTATAAAATTTTTTATACTCGACTAGCTTTTGCCCGCGACTTCGTCCGCGTTGATGTCTGAATAAATAAAAGTTTATTTTCTGTACCCGTTTACTTCCCTCCGTTTTTTCAAACTCTTATGGATATTTTTACACCCCTCAAGTGGATTTACTATATCAAGTGTTGCACCATTCTAAAGATAATATAAAACTCTAAATTTAAAATGTATTTTAGTTTCTTAAAATTTAGAATTGTAATTATTATAGCCAAAATAAAGATTTTTTTAAAATTTCTTGTAATTATGCTCTATCAATATTAATATTTATATAGTTAATATTAATATTAAAAATTTACAAAAAATATCATTAAATTTGTATTAAAAAACCCTATAATTGTGATTTTTTTCAAAATTTTATTCAAAAAATTGTAGAATCCATAAATTTTTTTGTTGAAATTTACTATAAGTTTAAAAAAAATGAATAACTTTAAAAATATTAAAGATATTAAAATGGGATTTATACCATTCGATAGGTAATATAAATTTCTAAATTTAGAAAATAATTTAGTTTTTTCGAATTTAACATTGTAATTATTTTAACTAAAATAAAACAAAAATTAAATTTTTTTGTCCTTTTGTTTTATCCAAAATGGTAAAACAAATGAAAAAAGTAAATAGTACATCTGGAAGGGATCAAAAAGTACATTATGTTTGAAATATTTCATAATTTTAAAATAACACTTGTAGAAATTATACAAAATTATAAAAAGTTAAAAAAAAATTTTACAACAAATAAAGTTTTTTTTTAATTTTTGTAATGTATTTTATTAATGTATTTTTATGCAGAAAAACTAAAATCATCGATTAAACAATGACTTTACTAGGAGTGTTCGGAAAGTTGGGTGGGATTACCCCCTCATTTTTTCATTTATTTTATACTTATTGATATAACGAAATTACAAAATATTTAAAAAAAATTCTTTATTTTAGCTATAATAATTACAATTCTAAATTCTAAGAAACTAAAATGCATTTTCAATTTAGAGTTTAGAATGGTGCAAATCCCAGTTCAATAACTTTAATATTGTAGAAGTTATTAAATTTAGTTTAAAATCATAATATAATTTTAAATGTTTGGCCAATTTTTAAAAAAATCACAATTTTTGTGATAAAATTTTGAAAAAATTATAATAATAAAATTAATTATTACAAATTTAAAGATATTTTTTTTAAATTTTTAATATTAAAATTTAACTAAAAAATAATAATTTAATACGGATAAAAATTGCTTAAAAATTAAAATAAAAACTAGCGGAGAAACTATGCGGAATTCGAAAAAACGGTAATGACAAAATTTGTAGAAAATTTTATGTTCTACAATTTTGATTTTTTGTAAATTTTCATAAAAATCCATAATTTTGTCTCAAAATCTAAAAAAACAGTCGCAAATGTCTATATACATTATTTTCACGCTCTCTAGCGAAGAAACTATGAGGAATTCAAAAAAATGGTAATGACAAAATGTATAGAAAATTTTATGTTCTACAACTTTCATATCCTGTAATTTTTCATAAAAATATATTATTTTGGTTATTTAAGAAAAATATGAAAAAAAATTACTTTTTGATAAATCTGGCAACAATAACAAAAGTTTTTGAAAATTTTAATCATCCGAAATTAAACTATAACGTATAAAAAATATATGTGTAAAACTTTATTGCCATCTTCTTTAATAATGACGTCATCACTTATAGCAACTGTCACTTCCGGTTGTCCGATTAACTCCAAAATCTATACAGGTCGTCTCCTTACCACCCTAAATATGTATATAAAATTTCATCTAAATCGGTTTAACCGTTTAGACACTATCGTGTTCACACACAAACAGACACACACACAGACAGACATCATGCTAAAAATGGTATAAATGGATTCAGGTGACCTCAAAACGTAAAGATCCGTTAAAATCTGGGTATGGTCAAAATATTATGATCGCAATACTCTGTTGTTCGGAAAGTAAAAATACTTGTTTCTATCTTAGATTAAAATTTATAATTTAAAGTATCTTTTCAGTAACTGTCATAAATTTCACAACTCTCTAGTATTTTTTTTATTTACTCAAAACTAATAATTGGTAAATTTAGACTTTAAAGAAGATATATACCGGGTAGTCCAACTTGTACCTAATATAGTCAATACATTATATTGTATCACCCTCCTAAGGTTCTCACGTTACAGGATGGCTTAATAAAGGTTTCTTACGACCTGGAGCTAACTCTAAAAATGGAACGAAAGGGGCGGTTCGACCTCTACGATGTTAAGAGGTCTTTTATTTTTTTTTTAGACAGGATTGGAGGAAAGAGAGTATGTCGAGTTTTGTACAGTATATTTTTTTGATTTAATTTTATTATTCGCAAATAAAATTAGAATCGAATAATAGAGCAAATATAGTGGTGTTAAATTTAGTAAGAGAGCAAATAATTTCCTGCTATAACAAAATATAAATAATTTATTGTAAGTCTTAAGTACATACTATATCGAACCATGTTATGAATTATAAATATACCATCATCTCCGTTTTATTGATTTATTTCAAGCTATTATTATTATTAACTATTTATCTATTCATTACAAGACAAAAAGATATAAATTCCGTGTATTCCGTTAGAAATATTTTATTTACTGCTATATTTTATTAATGGCTTCGATTCTATATTCTAATTATTTGTTTTATATAAAAATAACTGCATTGAGCATAACAACACGAAAATGTAAATATGCCGAATCAAAAATAAAAAAATAGTAAAATTTTATTATTATAATAATATTTAACGATTATTACTTTTTTTTTCCTACATTTTGGAGATCGAATTGTTAATTAACGATATGAACATCATCTCGAGCCGAAGGTAATAATTAGGTGATGTAAGTGGAAATTAAATAGACATATATCTCAAGAAATGAGATTTAACCAGCTGTTAGGGAATGAAGAATTTTTTGACTGTAAGATCCTTATCAATCGATGGCATTTGTTCGAACATGGCGCGGGACCGGATCAATTGCAAACGGTTAGTTAAAATTTTATTTTTTGAATATCGATTAAAAATGTTGATAAAACATTCAAACAAATTTACACATTAAAATAAAATGCTGATTCATGAATTTTTTTTGGTTTCAAGTTCAAAATTTTTGAAAAAATTCCCACTTTTAGTTTGTTTTATTTCAAAAAGTACTAACTGCAGATAGAAAGAGAAAAAAGTGTATAACGTATGCAAATATTTTCAATATTTTAGATAAAAAATTGTGGTTGTAGGAATAGGAAGAGACCGCAATTTACGGATTTTTTAATTTTCTTCATTTTGGTCTCTTCCTTTTCTCAAGTTCACAATTCTCTGTTAAAAATTTTGAAAAAATTTCCACTTTTAGTATGTCTTATTCTCTTTTCAATACTATTAAATTAATATTATATTTTTTGTAGTTTTAGAAACAAAATTTTAATTAAAATTTTTAGTTACATATCGTTTAACCCCTGTAATAAAAAAATAGTCAATGTTATTAAAAAGTGCTTAATGGAGATAGAAAGAGAAAAAAGTATATAATATATGTAAATATTTTAGATAAAAAATTGTGGTTGTAGGAATAGGAAGAGACCGCAATTTACGATTTTTTTAATTTTTCTCATTTTGGTCTCTTCCTTTTCTCAAGTTCACAATTATCAATTAAAAATTCCCACTTTTAGTCTTGTTTTTTTTCTTTTCAATGGTATTAATTTTAATATATTATTGAATTTTCTTATTATAGAATATAAAAGGCATATTACAACGTGTTTAAAAATTTCTTTGAATTGGTGTCAATTTTTAATCGAAATGGAAAAAAATTAAATTGTGTAATCTGAGAGAGTCAATTTTGCTTCTGCAGTTAAGGTGTTAAAATTCTTCCCTAAAGAGTCTCCGCGGAATTATGATAAAATTTTAATTATTATAAATTACATTTTTATTTTAAATTTAAAACAGCTGTCTCATTAAAATTATTTTATTTAGGCACCGAATTTGTTTATCTTCAGTATATTTTTTATTTAAATTATAATGTCGTATCATCGAGTGCAGATTCTCCTCTCCCTCTTCCCACATCATGATCGTATTATAGAGATAATATCAAATTACTGAGCAATATAATTTTATATATGTGCACTCCCGCAATAATCTTCGATGTAGAGGTAGAGACAATTTAAAGGAGAATATTGTGGGTGTGCAATCATGAAATTGTATTTAATTTATCGAAATATCCAGACCCTCATTCTTCGAAAATTATTGACACGATCACTGATTGATTTATTCGTAACGTAAGGGTCAAATTCCAAACAAACACGTTGAAAATTGAGAAAATTACACGAAATTGGTTTTGTTTAAATTTATTCACTTATGGGTTAATTTCAGTAAATTTTGATATGATTTTTTTTCTTATCTGAAATGTTTTAAATTTTTCCCTATTTTTTCTATTCTTTCATATTTTTAACCCGTTTTTACTTTCCGAACAACAGTGTATAGAAGGAAAATATTGCGATCATGATATTTTGACCATACCCAGATTTTAACGGATTTTTACGTTTTGAGGTCACTTTAATCCATTTATACCATTTTTAGCATGATGTCTGTCTGTGTGTGTGTCTGTGTGTGTGTGTGAACACGATAGCGTCTAAACGGCTAAACCGATTTAGATGAAATTTTATATACATATTTAATGTAGTAAGGAGACTAGCTGTATAGATTTTGGAATTAATCGGACAACCGGAAGTGACAGTTGCTATAAGTGATGACGTCATTACTAAACAAGATGGCAATAAAGTTTTACACATATATTTTTTATACGTTATAGTTTAATTTCGATTGATTAAAATTTTCAAAAATTTTTGTTATTGTTGCCAGATTTATCAAAAAGTAATTTTTTTTCATATTTTTCTTAAATAACCAAAATAATACATTTTTATGAAAAATTACAGGATATGAAAGTTGTAGAACATAAAATTTTCTATACATTTTGTCATTACCTTTTTTTTGAATTCCTCATAGTTTCGTCGCTAGAGGGCGTGAAAATAATGTATTTGCGACTTTTTTTAGATTTTGAGACAAAATTATGGATTTTTATGAAAAATTACAGAAAATCAAAATTGTAGAACATAAAATTTTCTACAAATTTTGTCTTTAATTTTTTTTAGAGTTCTGCATAGTTTCGCCGCTAGTTTTTATTTTAATTTTTAAGCAATTTTTATCCTTATTAAAATATTATTTTTTAGTTAAATTTTAATATTAAAAATTTAAAAAAAATATCTTTAAATTTGTAATAATTAATTTTATTATTATAATTTTTTTCAAAATTTTATTAGAAAAATTGTGAATTTTTTTAAAAATTGGCCAAACATTTAAAATTATATTATGATTTTAAACTAAATTTAATAACTTCTACAATATTAAAGTTATTGAACTGGGATTTGCACCATTCTAAAGATAAAATAAAACTATAAATTTAAAATGTATTTTAGTTTCTTAAAATTTAGAATTGTAATTATTATAGCCAAAATTAAATTTTTTTGTCCTTTTGTTTTATCGAAAATAGTAAAACAAATGAAAAAAGTAAATAGTACATCCCAAAGGAATTAAAAAGTATTTTTTGTGTAAAATATTTCATAATTTTAAAATAATACTTGTAGAAATTATACAAATTTATAAAAAGTTAAGAAAAATTTTTACAAAAAATTAAGTTTTTTTTTTAATTTTTGTAAACTAAAATTTTGATGCAAAAAAACTAAAATAATCGATTAAACAATTACTTTACTAGGAGTGTTCGGAAAGTTGGGTGGGATTACCCCTTCATTTTTTTATATACAGGGTGGGCCACGCTCAACGGGATGGTTCTTACTCGGAAAACGAAAAATGTTATGAAACAGTTATTTGGTTTAGATATTGGTATAGGGAAGCTTGTAGTAATTTGAAAGGGAATTGTTTTACCCTTTTATTACAATAACAAAATACAGGATGTCCCATTTAGAATAACACAGTAATCGTATAAAATATTGTATTGTCATGAAACTCTTAATTAACAACACCCTGTAAAAATAAACTTTAAATTACAATAATTCGTATCGATGGCCTCCCTAATCGGCAATTAATAAACAAAAATGCGTTAGTTAATTTTTATGCGACGAAGTGTAATGAATATATTTAAATCATATTAATTTCGCAAAAAAAGTCATTTAAATCGAAAACTATCAAGAATGGGTATAGGGAGCCCTTAATAAAGTGACATTATTTTGTTCAATATACTTATAAAATAAAATACAGGGTGTTCCATTAAAAAAAACATAACTTTGATATATCACGCTTTTTTGGAACACCCTGTATATGTCTATAACTAATTTAGAAATGTAGTCGTCACTAACCTACGTACTCCTGACAAATAACTTTTTCATAAAATTTTTCGTTTTCCCAGTAAGCTCCGTCCCGTTGAGCGTGGCCCACCCTGTATGTACCAAGTTAATAAAACACTAGTGACTTATTAATTATAATCGACTCCTTAAATTGTAAAAAAAATCTAGTTTGTTTTGAGCATTTCCCTTTCTCGTGCTTCCTGGTGTTTCTCGTAAGCGGAGACTGTGGTCAAGATCTTCTTCATATTTAGTTGACCACTGAAATCGTTCTTGTATTGATCGATGAGAATCTTTGTGAGAGAGAACGCTCGATTAACGTGACTTTTTTGCGATTTTTACCGGCTTATTACAATTTCGTGGATTTTCTCAAGATTAATATGTAAAACAAAAAGGTTAGTTTTTTAATTTTATTTTTGATTAGTAGTTGTTTTTTTATCATTTTTTGTTAAAGGATATTTTTAAAGTGTCGTATATAAATAATTCATAAAAATTATGTATGTGGGCAATACAATTTTGTATATTTTATTATTATCTGTTAATTTTTTTCAGTTTTTACATACTTTATAAATTTTACACATTTTTTAAATTTTATAATTTTCGAAATATTTGAAATTAACGATGTTTTTTTTCTGAAATTTTTGAATTGTTTAAAATTATTGAAATTTTTAAAATATTTTTAATTAGAGGAATAATTTTATAATTCTCGATCCATCTTTTAACGAATTTGGAAAAAATTTTATACAGAAATTTAAAAACGTATTTTTTGTCAATTTTATGTACTTTTCAGTTTATGGGGCGTAGGAAAAATATTCTATTTAACTCATGTGTTTTTTTACGGAGGAGAAATGTGACCACACGAGCAAATAGAAACATTATAAATTTAGAAAAATTATGGTGTTTCATAAAATTTAATTTTTTTAAATTTTTTTTGAACTAGTTATATGTGAAACTTTTTTTTTTATTAATTTACCGGAAAAAAAATTATGTTTCATAAAAACTTTTGCATGGTTTAAAACTTAAAATACAACAATTAGATAATAAATTCTTTGACCCGTATACGAGGTGCGTCAAAAAATAGAAATTTTGAGTAAGGTACATTTAAAAAATATAGATAAATATTATTTGAAAAACTTGTTTAGAAACCTCCACATCTAAAAACTCTGGAATAATTTTTTTAAGACATGAAAATTTGGAACAATGTTAAGAATAACTAGAACAATGTAGTACAACAAAAAAAACTTAGAAAAAAAATAATGGGGGGCTGGACCCGAATGGTTTTTATTGATTTTGAGCTTGAAATCATTTTTTTTTTGACAAGAAAATTTGGAACAATGTTCAGAACAACTAGAACAATCTCGTGCAACAGAAAAAAAATGGAAATAAAAATAATGGAGGGCTAGCTATAAAAATGGTTTTTTGAATTTTCTGACCTTTTTGTATTAAGTTTTTTACTCTTGAGCATAAATTATATTTTTTGATGCACCTCGTATACACCTCAAAAAATGTATAATCTGTTGGTTTTAGAACTTTTTATAAAAAATAACATTTTTCGTAAAATTTATAATAAAAAGTTTTCCATATGCTGTGAACTAAAAGTGAACACACTGTATAACTATTTCATTTTTTGTAATTCTTATACAGGGTGTTTTTTTTTTAAAGTTTCCACCCTCGATTTAAGCTTACCCAATTATTTTTGGCAAAAATGCTATTTTTTAATATTTCATATACAGGATATATCATTTAAAAGAATATTATTCAGACAATAATAATGATAATAAGTGTTTTAAACATAAATTGCATACACTATTTTTTCTACGACCAATCATAATAATGAAAAATAAATCGTATTTTGAACATTTATTGTAACAACGAAGAAAACATAGAAATATTATAAAAAAATCAAGGTTGAATTAAAAAAAAAAGAGAACAAAACATATATTTTTTAAAATTGAAATCCATGAGATGATTAAAGATCCCTTAGATGTGGAGACCGTTTGAAAATCGTGAGTAAATTCCCTGTCGTCATTAGTTCTTCTGTCAGTAGGTTTATAAATGAGACATTACTGGTCCGGCTTCCATTTAAGGACATCTCCTAGGTTCGATGCGTCTAATATCCAACACACAACTTATTGAAACGCAAACTGCTTATTTGTTCTTCTGGACGCGTTCATTTATTTTTATCAAAATACACAAGCGTACACTTCTATAAAATTTTATAGGAATGTTAACAAATTGACACCCAGTGAAAAATTAATAAAAAATTTTATATGTTGTTTGTTTTGCTAATAATAAAAACATGGTAAATTTTAAATTTTTTGTTATGACTGTTTTTGGTCTCTACAGAGTGTTAAAAATAATACTGTTCTTGGTAATAACTTGATTTAATTTATTTTTATTTTTGAGCCGAAAAACAAAAAATTACTAATAAAAATAAATAAATGTCAATAATAATAAAAAACGTTTAGTACTATTTATACAGGATGTCTCATTTATATGGAAAGAACAGATTACTTTTGAGCTTCAAATATATAAATGCATCAACCAAAATTAGAAAAATGTTTAAAAAATAATTATAATACTGTTAAGCTCTATTTAAAACCCTATAATGAAATATTGAAAAAAAAATCTCACCAAATCCCCACAAAAAATCGCAAAAAATCATAACAATGAGAAAAAATCTCATTCAAAAAATAATTACAAATGATATATAAATAAAATTCTAAATAAGAAAAAATTCATATTATAATAAGAGATAGATAGAGAGTAAAAGAAAGAAAGGAAAGGTTATCTGGAGGGAGCATAACGCTTTTTCGTTACGTCACGATTTTAGCCAATTAACTACTACCGTAAGCCGCGTTGAGGAATTTCGTTTCAAGAAAAGAATACAAAGTGTTCCGATTAAAATAATATATCTTTGGTCCAAATATTTTCATTGAAACACCCTGTATAAATGAAAATAATTTTAAATTGTACTCATATATATATCGTGTATATACTTGCAATAAAGTTTTTTATACGATCTTATCATGGGCCGCACTATATATGTCTTTGTAGGGGTATTTAAATACTGGGTGTCCACCTATATTTTCCCCTATTTTAACTGTCTATAGAATCAGAATAGCAATATGCGGTTTTCACTGTAATTTTTTATTTTAGTACAAGTTTTGTTTGGATATATTGAATTCTATCGATTTCGATAACTTCACAACAAAAATGGCGGATTTTTGACAATTTTTTTTTTGAATTTTTTTAATGAAACACCCAGTATATTTTTTGTAGTTGGAAAGAACTGATTTTTTCCTATCCAGCGATGCAAGATTTTTTTAAAATCGATTAGCAAATGACTGAGTAATTTTCCCCAATTTTTTAACTAATTTGTTTTTATTTTTTTTTTTTGTTGTTTCAGCTCAGAAATACAAAAAAATAGAGGCTAAACTAATCAGAGCAGAAAATTTAAACTTTTCCATTTTTTTTTTACTTTTAGTAATACAAACAACATATAAAATTTTCATCTTCCACCGAGGTCCAATTTCTTAACATTCTGTGCGGTTTTCTTTATATAAAAATAAACCTTACTATACAGGGTGTTCTAACATAAAATGTACTACGTTACACCAAAGCGAATCTAAAAACTCCACTGAAGGTTAGTCATTTTTCACCGAGATACGGGGTGGGGTGTTTAATGAACTTTGACCAAAACTTCTTTCGCTCATGTTTTTGAAACCACCTTGTATATTTTATTCATATTTGGCAATTATGTTTTATAAATGTTACTTGAAACAATAAACATATAATCAATTAATTAATTCCAGATCCGTACTCAAAAAAATCATTCTATTTTATTTGGGTTATTCAAAAATAATAATTCCGTTGAGAGATCTTTGAAAATTGTTTTTTAATTTATCAAAATTTTCGTTTTTAATCAAACCATTCACATTGAATATAACAATTCCAGGTCCGTATTCAAAAAATATTATTTTATTTAAAGTTACCAATATTAACGCCCTGTATATTAAATTTTCTGCCCCCTATCTGCCTGTTACGTATGTGCATTTTATGTTGAAACATTCTGTATATTGTTACATTCATGGTTTTTTTATAAAAAAAAACAATCAAGGCAACTTAATTTCCTTTTGTAGATCATTTACTGACAATTTAAAATCATAGATTGGCTATTAAATATTCTATTTCGCTAATTATCTACATAGAAATCTTACAAGGATGACTTTTTGTTATTGTTTTTTTTTTGTTTCCAGCATCAAGATGTTCGCTTTAAAAGAATCAAATGTAATCGATGTAATCGATATACCCGAATGATATGGGTCAAAGGCCGTCCCGGCACCACAAGAAAAAACTACCTTTCTCTTTATTTCCACACAAAAATGAAACTACTCACAATCCCAACCCTCAACAGCCGATCAAATTCCAATATAAAACTAGAAGAAAAAACAATGCTCAAGATTTGAAATGTATCGAACAGAACAGTGTAAATATAAATAACGTACATGTAAGTATTTTGAAAAAAAAAATGAAATATTCAATTAATCGAAAAAAAAACAAACATTGTGCTGTAGGGGAATCCCCGTGAGAAAATAAGTTATTTTTTCAACTCTAAACATGTTTTAATATCTCTTTCTTTCTTTCTCTTTTCCTTTTTTTTACTACTCTTTCTTTCTATTTTTCATAATTTTTTCTCATTGTAATAATAATGATAATAATAATATTCTTTATTTTCCATTTGACAATTTGGTATAGGTTTGTCATTTTTTTTTTCAATATAAAAAAATATATATACAATAAAACTAATACAATTAAAATTAAAAACATTTAACATTTAACATTTAAAAAATTCTTCCACTAAGTAAAAACAATACCCCAATAAAAACCTCTTTAATCTTTTTTTGAAAATATTTATATTGATATTGATCCCTATATATTATCCCTATTTTTTCCATTTTTTTTCTATTTTTCCTTATTTTTCACATTTGTCCCTATTTTTTTTATATCTCCCAATTTTTCCCTATATTACCATATGTTTTTCTATTTTTACCTATTTTCTCTGTTTCTCTTATTATTTCCTATTCTTCCCTATTTTCTGTATTTTTCCCAATTTTTTTCATTGTTTTTTCCTAGTTTTTCCAATTTTTATCACTATTTTTCTATGGTTTTCTCTTGTTTTTCACTATTTTTTCCTGATTTTCCGAATTTTTTCGATTTTTCCAAATTTTGTCTACTCGATCCTGGCGTTTCTTATGATTTTTATGGTGATACAGTTAATATAGATTGTAAATTATAAATGATTTATTAAATATTAATTATAAAATTAATTATTTTTTATTTTAGTTGAATAATGCAGTAAAACCAAACCAAAGCAAATCAATACGCACCGATGACAACGTAAAATTTAAGTTAATTAAAACTCAAAATTCCGCAACAAGAATGAAATCCGATTCGAATTTACTACTTGAAAAAAATAGAGAAAGATGTTACAACAAAAAGAAAAAACTCAAAAACGATTGGAACAACGAAATTCCCCAATTCGGATACGAAATTCAAGACGTTGATGCTTTTTTAAATAAGGTAAATAATAAAAAGAATATTATTTTTACTATACTCTTAAAACACTATACAGGGTGTCCCAAATAAGACTTATCGATTTTAAATGTAAATGCACAACGTATTAATTGCTCTAAATAAATTGGGTTTTCACTAATTGTTTTCTTTTAAACAAAAGTTTTTTATGAAGTTTTATTACATTTTATCCCGTCAAAACAAATGGGAAAAATATGTGTTATTTTAAATGGAACACTCTGTATATTTTGATGGCATTTAAAAGAGCGATTCATCATCATTTAAAAAATGTATATTTTGATATCTTTTACTTTTCTATCAACAAAGATATTCGAAATTTCAAGAAACACTGCATTTTTTCTAATTGAAAAAGGACATTAAATAAAAATTTTACGAAAAAAATTTATTCAGAAACAAAAAATTAGAAAAATCGTTTGAAAATTTAAAATTAAAAAATAGCACAAAATGTCAAAAATTCGCAAAAACTCACAAAAAATCTCAAAAAACTGCAAAAAAATAACCCAAAAAATATTTCAAAAAATGGAAAATAATCGGAAAAAATCGCAGAAATGCCAGCAAATCCCAAATAATCGTAAAAAATAAAAAAAAGCAGGAAACATTTGAAAATTATTAAAATTAGGCAAAAAATCAGAAAAAAAATGGAGAAGAAAAACAAAAAATTGCAAGATATCGCAAAATTGTCAAAAAAAAACTGCAAAAAATGGCAAAAAACTGTAAACAAAAAACCAAAAAAATTTTCAAAAATTGCAGAAAATCGCAAATAGTCGGGAAATAAAAAAAAACAGGAAACATTTGAAAATAATTAAAATTAGGCAAAAAATCTGAAAAAATTAGAGAAGAAAAACGAAAGATAAGAAAAACTGCAAAATATCGTAAACGCATCAAAAAAACTCGCGAAAACCGCAAAAAATCGAGAAAACCCACAAAAATTGCAAAAAATCACAAAAAAACCTTACAAAATGTCAAAAATTGCATAAATTGCATAAATTGCTAAAAAACGAAAATAATTGGGAAACAAGGAAAAAATCGCAAAAAAAAAACCGAAAAAAAGGGGGGTCAGAAAAAAAATTGAAAGAAAAAATCATGAAACATTGGGAAAAATAATAAAACCGAAAACACAAAAAATGGCAAAAGATATTGCAAAAAATCACAAAAAAATCTTACAAAATGTCAAAAAATTGCATAAATTGCAAAAAATCGCAAAAACTCGAAATACAGTGGCACAAATTGCAAAAAAAAAATCGCAAAAAATACAAAAATCCGAGTAGGCAAATCCAGTATTTTTGTAACTTTTACATTATTTATTACTATTAATTACATTATTAGTTTTATAAAATGTTTGTGATGTTTAGTTGCTGAATAAATTATTTGTCGGATTTGTTAATTTTTATTTACTGTTAGGATTTTCGCAAGGAAAAGAAAAAATGCGGTGGTTCTTGAAATCTCGAATATCTTTGTTGTTAGGAAAGCAAAATATATCAAACTATACATTTCTTAAAAGAAGATAATAAATCTTTATTAATAAATGGTGGCGCAATTTAACTCTTTTACATACCATCAAAACATACAAGTTGTTCCATTTAAAATAATACATATTTTCTCCATTTATTTTGACCAAAATTAGTAGATCATCCTGTATTGACGGGATAAAATGTAAACAAACTTCATAAAAAACTTTTGGATAAACGAAAACAATTAGTGAAAAGCCGATTTATTTAGAACAATTAATACATTGTGCATTTACATTTAAAATCGATCACTCTTATTTAGGACACACTGTATTTATATTATCCTGATTAACAGGACCGTCGCGTGGGTTGTAAGCGTCCGTGACGAGATTTTATCCCCTTCAGTACGTTTTTTTATAACGTTAATCTTGGCCGACGGCCGTGGTGTACTGACTCACTGACTGACTAACTTCCATGAAAAAGTCAGTAAAATTTCGAACAAATCTTTTCGTATACGAGTTATCGTACAGATTAGATATTTACAGTGTATTAAGCGTTAATATTATAAGTTTAAATTTGACGATGTTTTACGTTCTAATAATTATTACTATTTGAAATTATATAACTATTAAATATAAAAATTTTGTAAGATTTAAAATTTAGGTACAACAAAATTGTTTTTTTCAAGTCTGCTTAATTGTTCCGCCAAACTGACATCTTAAATACCACCTTCAACAAGTTAAACTCTACATGATCTTTATAGTTGGGTTAGTCATCAATTAACCCAAGACTCTTTTCAACTATCACATAACTTATATATTTCTGGAGGAACCAATAAATATTTATGCTGATTCCCACGAATCTTAACAATTTTTCTTTGTGCTCATCCATCAAGGCCACGGTGTTTCCCTATTGGGAAAAAAAAGTGAGTACTCGTGCGTCCACGACCCATGAGAATCTGCCGCACCGCAATCTCGATAATCTTTCTTTCGGATCGTGGTCTATAATTTAGTGTTCTTTCTGTTTGGACCCCATTCGACAGACGGGCAGACGGGGGCACGCCATGTCAGACGGACGGACGGATCGCCGGTCGGTCAGTTAGTCACTTCTTCGAATTTATTCTCATAAAGGCTATACAACGATGTTGATTTATTGATCTGATCAATTTTAATGCTAGTTAACACGTTTTATGCCATAAATATTTATTTTATCATTGATTTTGTTTTTATCTATGTGGTGCCTAAATTGAGTGTACAAAGATAAATTTAAAATTATGATAACCACTAAACATTATATGAGCATTAGTCTAAGAATTATTTAATTTAATCTAATATCAATTTTTTATTTCCTAATTTATATAAAGTACAATCAAAAATTCATTAAATATAAGTATAATTTTGTATATATTTTTTTATGTAAACATAAATTAAAATCTGAGATTTAAATTTAAAATGTAAAATAATAAAACCCAACCTAAGATGTGAGTGTTTCATATAAAATATATACATAACTAGCTTTTGCCCACGACTTCGTCCGCGTTGATGTCGGAATAAATAAATGTTTATTTTCTGTACCCGTTTACTTCCCTCCGTTTTTTCAAACTCTTATGGACATTTTTATACCTCCAAGTGGAGTTACTATATCAAATGCAAGGTCATTGTTTGCAAATTTTAAAACCATTTTTTTTATAATTTTATGTGACTTACTTTTAGATTAATAGATGAAAGTCTGTCTGTCTGCCTGTTTGTGCGATAGATGCCACACGTTTAATCCGATTGAACTGAAATTTGGTATATGAATTTGGGTTACCCGACGGAAGAACTCTATTCAGAATAATCAAAATTATTTCTCCAACTGTTACTTGTCAAAAAATAAAAAAATGTCAAAATTTGAAACTTTAACATTAAATATCTGAAAAAATCTTCGTGGATACTCGTCGGGAAAGTTTTGGGGTGACACAACCCATTGTTTTGTTTTTGTTTTGACCCTTTTTTAAGACTTTCTGCCCCTTTTTAAAAAAATTTTTTGATTAACTTTTTTGCCTTTTTTTTGTTGCTTTTTTACACCTTTTTTTGCTTTTTTAAAACTTTTATGCCTTTTATACCATTTTTGCTTTTTTTGCCTCTTTATTTTGTTTTTTGGTTTTTTTTCCTTTTTACGCCTTTTCGCCCGGTTTTAAAATTATTTTTTTACCTTTTTGTCCTTTTTGACTTTTTTGTTGCTTTTTCTACCTTTTTTACCCTTTTTTTTCCCAATTTTGAATTTTTTTGCCATTTTTTTAACTTTTTTGGATGTTTTTTTTTCTTTTTTGGCGTATTTTCCTTTTTCTCTTTACTTTGGCTCTTTTGGACTTTTGCTGATTTTTTTTCCTTTCCCTTTTTTTGCCATTTTGCCTTTATTTTTACTCTATTTTGCCTTTTTTTGGCGTATTTTGTTTATAGTTTTTGAGCTTTTTTGACCTTTTTGCCTTTATTTGCTTCTATTTTGCCTTTTTGTTGTTGCTTTTTTACCTTTTTTCTTGCTTTTTTTATCCCTTTTTGCCACTTTTTTTGCTTCTTTAACCTGTCTTGCTGTTTTTTACTCTTTTTTATTTTTTTTTGGCGTTTTTTGCATTTTTCTCCTTACTTTGTCTTATTTGACATTTTTTTTTGACTTTCTGTTATTTCCCCCTTTTCCTTTTTTTTGTCTAGTTTTTTTTTTGCATTTTTTCCTTTTTTTATTATAGTTTTAATTTATGCTGAAATTTAGCAACTTTTTATCATTTTTAACAATTTTTTTGCCATTTTTTGAAGTAATTCATTATCTTGTTGGTATTTATAATAACAATAAGGTGCCATTTTAAGTTTATTTTTGTCGTTTTTAATTTTATTTAATTTTTGTGTATTTTTTGTAATGTTTACCCATTTTTTTCCAGCAATTTATTTCATTTTTACAACATTTTATTTTTCCATTCTGAAATTTTGTATTTTGTAATTAAAATAATCTCATTCTTCACACCTGAGCCGGGAATAATACAGCCGATTTTTTGGTTAACGCACTTACTCGAGCGAGTCAATATTTGTTTAATTCCAATTTTGAACCCCTTAAAATGCGAATTTTCAAAATTCCTTTCTTAGTGCTCCCCTACACTACCAAAGGAAACTACCCTGAAACAAGCTCATGCAAGGAGCCCAAAAGACGTCCATATAAATTTTTCAGTGACTTAAAATATGCGTTACTTAAATAATAATTGAATCAATTTTAATATAAAAAAATCATATTATATAATAAATCATTGGCGTACTGTTTACGTTTTAAACATTAAATTATACAGGAGTTGGGAATATTTTACTCAATTTCTAATAATTAAACTAACATTTAGATATAGTTTCTATAAATGTGTAATTTACTTTCTAAGATATAGAATTATTTAAAGAGCACACGGAAGACATTAAAACCATGCAATATTTCTAATTATATTTTAGTTTGAATTTTATTTTAAAATAAATTTTAATTAAGTACTTCGTATCAACTCGTTACGCTTCATCATTCGACCAATTATATTAGCATAAATATACCTTACACGATATTAAAATGACAACACGCACATGCACACGCACTTATTAATAACAAACGAGAAATTTTCATTTTAATGCATTATAATATAATGCACGTGTGGAAATTCAGGTTAAGACCTCATTAATTTTTGTTTTTCTTGTTACAATGACTTCTTTTTGTTTTTAGGCTACAATAGAAAAACCGGCTAATATACCGGTAGTCCTGGCGTTTCCTAGTGTTTTATATCAAACGAGAATTGGGGGATATCAAGCTGAAATCGCGCTACCGCTCGGAATGGTCGTCAACGCCATATTTAAGAACCAACATTGGCTCTACGTTCAAACACCTCATGCTGAAGAAGGTTACGTCAGTTATGCAGCTTGTCTTCCTTTAGGTTAGTTATTTCAGTCTACTATTTTTTAGGTAGCTTTCCCTATATGGAATCTATTGTAATCGATTCAATGACGGGACACAGACCCTGGAATAGGGGCGCTACACCGTTTATGACCTGGAGAATAAGAATCAGTAACAAATAATTTATCGGTGTATTCCTACACGATAGAGGTCGCAATTTTTGTCCAATCGACACCAAATTTGGTACAAAAATTCCTTGGGGCAGAAATTCGTTACGTATTGCAATAAAGGGGTGAGAATTGCAGGAAATGTTCGCTATTTTTGAAAATATTGAAACAGGTGCATTAGACTTTTTTCATGTCCTAATTATTATAAAATTTATCCGTTTGAAACTTTTTCGATCTGACGATATCGTGGAGTGGGGAATGATGAAAATCTCAAATTTAGATAACTGAAATCTACCTCCCCCTGTCGACCCTACCGTTAGAAATTTTTAATCCTATGCTACGTAAAAATATGATTTATTTACTTTGCTTCACAAAGTAGTTGGCGAATTGATTTTTCTTATACGATTTGTAGCATTATTGTTCAAAAAGAATTCAAAAGTGGCCTTAAAAGTATGATTTGAATAATGTCCGAAATTTAAAACCGCGAAAATTGCACCCGATTGGCTTGTAAAAATCTGTGAGTGTGAATTTAATTACACTGAACCATTGTACAATTAGTACTAATTATGGTCGATTAAAACTAAAAGAAAAAATATTTGGTGTAAAAACTATTTTAAAATTTAATGTACAAATTATTATTTTTACTATATAAAGTTTTTTTTTTATTTAATTTTGCCAAAATCTGGACTTACGCTTGTTTAACATGGAAGGATTCTAATTTTTAACTTAAACACTATTATTGTTTATTTTAAAGGGATTATACCGCCTCCAGATGATGATAAACCAGCTCCATGTTGGGAAAAAAGTTCCGACGTTTTTCCTAAACCATCAGGAAATATGACGGATACGGAAAAACTGAGCTCGAAATCAGACTGTGACGGTGGAACAATAAGATGTAGAGTAAGGTCAAGGAATGCAGTTAGTACTTGCGGAGAGAAAAGCATAGACAGGTAAAATAATTAAAACAAAAATGACCGAAAAAAAGTGAAAAGAACGGCACAGCATAAGTCAATTAAAGAATCATATATTATAATAAATTGAATTCTCCCTACACACATTTTAATAAGTAATTACACATCGAAAATTTTCAGAATATTTAAAATATTTTTCGTTGTAGATTATATTTGCGTGCGGCTGCAAGCGCAAAAACGAAAGGCGAACGACATACGTTGTTGGTGATAATAGCGGATTTTTGTGGAAGTGCTAATAACAATATTTTGGTCAAAAAGGGTGACGTTGTCTATCTTCTAGATGCAAGTGTGAAGGGGTGGTTTTATGTTAAAAACAAAGAAGGAGGAGAAGGATACATTCCAGCTGCTCTAGCTGGACACGGGTTCTTGTGAATATATTATGTAATATATTATTTATTTATATTAAAATTCGATTTTTTTTCTGATCTATAATTTAAAATAATGGCTAAACAATATCATATCTTAAGTAAATATTGTTTATTATTTACAATGTTTTACACTTGTCGATATACCGATACCCAAACTCTATATGAGATCATAGAGACACAAAATATCTCCAACTCCAAAAACTCGCATAGATATAACAACATACCAATTTTGAATGAAATTGGTTCATAATTATAAATCTCGTCCCCCATTTTAGAATCGCCATCTAAAATTTAAAATACTGTAACGTACAAACTTCCAAGTTTTCAATTTTTTTAAACAATAAAACCGTAACAAACATACATACAAAAAAGCAACTTCAACGAAAATATATAATAGGGATTTTTCTTTTTAAGAGCTTTCATCCATGTGTCTTTTTCTCCGTCTAACATAAAAAAATCGAAGAAAAAGGAACTCAATTATGGGCCATATATGTCATAGTTGAAATAGCCAACGACTTGTAATTTGTGTTGCCTATGTTGAAAAGACAAGAAAGAGCATTTCGCATTCGTTCAGTGAACGCGATGGATCTTGCAAATGGCGGATGTAACATTCTATTCCCGTGGTCCGAAATAATAGACAGTAAATTACATGTAAAAGCAGAAACGCTGCCATACAACAATGTACCGTAACGCATCATAATATAAAGGCGAGTATTGTGCGACTAAGTCACTGTCTCATATAAATATGAGTCATACGATGGATCTTGCAAATGGCGGATGTAACGTTCTTAGTAATGGCCGACTGATCGCACATTACTCATGCATATTTCATTATAAATCCTACTGACTACATATTCCACGGATAAGATATAAATTTGTTTTTTTCTGCTACTGTAGTCAAAACGCTCTATGTTATAGTTGTCACATTGATCTAGAAAAGGTTTTAGCTTCTACGTATTTTGTTTAAGGATGAGAGGTAATCATTACAAATATTTTTTATTTTATTTAATGCACCGTTAAAAAAGGGTATTTATCTATTTGGGGTTGTATACGCACCGGCAAAAAGGTACAGCTAAAGTAAAAAGAAGAAAATATTTTCTTGTGTCAAATGTCAATAGTGTCATTATTGCTCATCGAGTCATTTTTAAGATGTCAAAATAGGTAGCTGACGTTAAAGGTTTACAAGAGTTTTTTACTTATTTAAGTCGGCAAATCAAAATATTTTTTGTTGAAATTTATACAAAACGATCATAATAAAATGGATATTACATTATTAAGTTTATTGAATTTTAAGATTTCCTTGTTTCTACTAATTACTGTAAGTATTAATTACCGAAATCTGAAGGAGAGTTTTATCAATATGAGAAATATATTTTTTTAAATAAATATAAAGTATAAGTACTAATAGGTTTTTATTATTTTATATGCGTGCCTATGCGAGTAATTAATATAATTTTTTTTAAGTGATGCATATACCTAACCTTAGATACTAATGTGGTTATGTCTAAATTACTATTATTTTGTAGATTTCTTATTTATGCAATCCAACAGATAGTGGAGCAGTTCAACTTACACAGCAAAATATAGATATGACTTTAGGTAAGAAAAAATGTCAAACAATGTCACCCAATGTTCTAAATAAATATATATATATATATTTTTTTTCAGCTTCTAATGAATTAGTATTTATAAATTTTTATGCCGATTGGTGTAGATTTAGTAACTTGCTAATGCCAATATTCGATGAATCGGCAGAAGCGGTATCCAAAGAATTTCCAGAATCTGGAAAAGTTGTAATGGGAAAAGTGGACTGTGATAAGGAAAGTTCAATTTCCTCTAGATTCCAGATTACAAAATATCCCACCCTGAAAGTCATACGTAATGGCCAGCCCGCGAAAAGGGAATACAGGGGACAAAGGTCAGTAGAAGCGTTTACAAATTTTATTAAGAAACAGCTTGAAGATCCTGTTAAAGAATTTCACGAATTAAAAGAGCTCGGAACATTGGAATCCAACAAAAGAATTATTATAGGTGAGTTCTTTTATTATCATAAATATAAATTATTTATTATTTTATTTATTGGTAAAAACTATCAAGTAACATCAGAGCATAATACATCTATTTATACCTTTGGTATATAAATAATTGATAACTAAACAGTGTCTATTTTGTAAATAGTCTATTTTTTTTATGGAAGCTAAAATTTGCTTAAAAATTATCATGATGAAAATATATGCTTTGAATTTATTTTTAAAATATTAATAATTTGTTGTCTGTAAATACTTTGAGTAATATAAGAAAGTGATTTAAAAAAAATAGCAAGTGTTTCTAATTCATATAAATCTAATTGCCATTAAAAATCTATAATTCCATTGTTCCACTTAAAATAATACTGCTATAAATATAAATTTAATTATTATATGTAACCTTATCATTTGCTACTTAATTTCTACCAACATTAACATTTTAAAGTATTTCTCAAAGCGTTTTTTAAATACTTTGCTGCTACTTTATATTCATAAGTATAATCAGGTACTTTAAATTGTTAAAAAACATGTTTACAGTTACTATATAATGTTTGTTGGAAAATGGAATTTTTCAAAAACAAATTTTATATGTTGAAGAAAATAGAATTAATGCCAGGAAAAGTATTAACAAATTTTTTCCTTTCCACCTTTTTGATTTGATTAAGAATTTTTAAGATATTGGCAGAATTTTATCCCACAAAACTTTCTGAACACTCCTCAATTGTTCTTCTGATAAAACTTTAATACTATAAAATTATTAGTACAGAGAATACTAACAAAAAAGTTATTTTATATTCATAATTTACATATTTTTAGTATCATCCTGTATATTTCTAATATCAATTTTTTAATTTAAATATGTTTATTAGATTTAGATACTTTTATTAATGAAATTTTCTGTAAAATTAATAGTACAAGATGTGAAAACAACAAAGTTATTTTTTAAACATAATTTATAATTATGAAATATTGATAAAACAAAATTAAAAAAATTCTTTATTTTGGCTGTGGTAATTACAGTTCTAAATTCAAAGCAACTAAAATACATTGTAAATTTTATAGTATTTTTCGAAGTGTAAAAATTCCATTTTAATATCTCTAATATTTTTAAAATTATGCAATTTAGTTTAAAATCGTAATAAAATTTCAAATTTTTTTTGAGCCATTTTTATAAAAATTCCACAATTTTTTTAATAATATTTTGAAAAAAAAATCACAATTATAAATTTTTTCATAACTTTAAAATAGTATTTTTTTAAATTTTTAATATTAAAATTTTGCTAAAAAAAGTTTGTGCGCTTGGAGGTCATTAGGAACCAAGTTCCTTACGTGATTTAGTCTAGGTTATCTTTCTTCTTCCTTTTTTTTTAATTGTTTTCACTTTTTCCGGTTTTTTACATTTCTTCCTATTTTTTTCTTGATTTCTCTATTTTTACTATTTTCTTCAAATTTTTAATTTTTTTTTCTCATATTTTTCATTATTTTTTCTTATTTTGCACCATTTTTTTTCATTAGGGGGCGGGTGGGGGAGAGTGGACGATTCAGGGAGCAAGAGGGGATTCTTCTTTTTTTTTATTTTGCAAGATAAAGAAATGTCTCAGTTATTATAAATTATAACGTTTATAGTGTTAATGTGGATTATTAAAGAAATATTTATTAAATGTAGGTTATTTTGATCGTCGAGATCAGCCAGAATACAGCATTTTCCGTCGAGTAGCCACCAATGTGAAAGACGATTGTCAATTTCACGTGGGTTTCGCAGAGGCCTCCAGGGAAATGCACCCACCAGGTCATCCGATAGTTGTCTTTAGGCCTAACAAAGATCGTTCAAACGATCTAGACGAAACATATCCTGGCAAAATGGATAACTTCGATGAGATGCACATATGGGTAACAGAAAAGTGTGTGCCGTTGGTTAGAGAAATCACATTCGAGAATGCCGAAGAATTGACTGAAGAAGGATTGCCGTTTTTGATTCTTTTTCACGCCCCTGAGGACAATGAGAGTATTAGGAAGTTTAACGATATTGTACAGAATGAATTAATTATTGAAAAACGTAAGTTGGTGCATATAGTTATATATTCGAATCATTTTTTTCTATGATATATTTTGTTTTAGAAACTATAAACTTCCTAACAGCAGACGGAAAGAAATTCGCTCACCCTTTACACCATTTGGGAAAATCGGACAAAGATCTACCTCTTATAGCAATCGATAGCTTTCGACATATGTACATGTTTCCTAATTACAAAGACATTGATGTACCTGGTAAGCTGAGGGCTTTTATTAAAGACTTACACTCTGGAAAATTGCACAGGGAATTCCATTATGGCCCCAGCGATGATTCCGAGACGGAAAAACAAGATCAAACCACACCGCCGGATAGTACTTTCAAGAAATTGGCTCCATCCAAAAATAGATATACATTACTCGGCAAAGATGAACTGTAGATAATTTTTTTTAAATGAATTTTTGTTTTTTAAGTGTTGTCGTTTTTATTTTTTTTTTTGTTGGGGTGTATATAAGGATAAATATTTATTTTAATTATTTTTCAAATTTTGAGTAGTGACTTTTTTTCTTACATGTATAAATTTGGTTACATTTGATAATATAAATTCGTTTTTAATTGAACAAGTTTAATTCAAAACCAAATAAACTCCTGTTACATCAATATCTACTTGACTGTTGCTTAGTTTTTTTTAATATTTCGTTTTATAATAAATAAAAGTGAATTCTTTTTCTCCAACTTTACTACGTATCTCACTACCATTTGAAATCATGTAAATATGAAATATTAAAATCAAGATAAAGTATAGACTGATAAATATTTAAGAAAGTTGAAAATGGATAATTAATACAAAAAAAAAATAGCAAAAAAGAGATTTATGAACACATTAAAAAATTGCAAATACAATAATATAGTAAGGATGTTTTATACATTAAATATTTTGATCACTACAATCACAAGAATATATCATTTACCCTATAACAAGAAAAAAAATTGTATATTCGTTAAACTTTTTTTTAGTACAAAACACTTATTTAAAACTTGAAGAATATTAAATATAAAAACATTAAATTATTATTAAAAATTAATCTCCTCGTGATTCCGGCTGCATATCGAACCAAGAGTTGAAAGGTTGAGTAAGATTCAATTTGCCAAGGTCTATTATCACCTATAAGTAAATAGAAATATTATATATTTAGCTTGAGCAAATTAACTATAGTTAAGTCAGTTAGTTTAAATATCGAGGCGAAGTCGGGATCTGGAAAAGGGCCAGAGTCCCTTAATTCCTCTATTACAGTAGAACTTGTGGTGAATTACATACTAACCTGTCCTAAAACATTACTTCTCGAATAAATCAGCTGCTTTTGAGTACATGCTGTTACTTCTAATTGTTTTGTAGTTATTTCTCCTTGACTGATTACATATTCGAAGGTTTCATCAAATATTGGATTAACATTATCCTTTATTACCTACAATTATAATAATAATACAGAGTAGTTAAAAGTTATGACTTTGGAAAATAAATCTGAAAAATCAATATTAAAATTTTACCTGAGTTTTCCTTTTTGTATCTCTGGCTCTTTCTGGCAGTAAATAAAGTTTCACGTAAGGATCAGGAATATTTGAAGCGTCCTTAATAGGTATATTCCTAAAATTAATTTAATTTATTAAACAAATTATCAACCCTTTATATATATGAAATAGGACATACATAATTTTGTGCACGACGACAATTAAACGTTGTCTTTGGACACTGTAGCGAAGAGTAAGTTGGATACGACCTAATCCTGCATCTCCAGCAGAACTGCGAAATAAATAAAAAGAAATTTTAATATTTTTTAAAATTTTTATTGAAATAACTTCAATTGAAAATTGGCCTAGCTTCAATATTATGTTTAAAACTTTGGATAAAACAGAAATGTAAATGAAAGATTTTTTTACGAGAAGATTCAAACATGACTTAAATTACTTACGAGGTAATACTGGGTGTTCGATGATACAGAATATCTGTTGGTTCCGATGGAGGAATGCTACTAACTAATGAAATTGAAGAATCTTCGATAATATCTTCGATTTGATCGTTTTCCTGATTTATAAATGATTCCGTTTCTAGATTTTCGTTGCATTGATCGATGTTGGCATCTAAAAAATATAAAATAAAAATCGTTGTACGGGTCGCTTTAATAAATACTAACCTACTGATCGTTTTGATATACTAGGAGAACTTTTTGAGGACTGTTTTAAATCATCATTTTGAGCTTCATCTTGTTTCTCAGACTCCTTTAAAATCTTTAACAAAATAAGATTAGATAATTGATTTTTTTTCTTTTCAAGTCATTTAACTTACTCTTAAATGCATAGACCAAATGACTTTGCTTTCAGGGCCGGATCTTAATAATGAAAAAGGTTCTTTTTTCATTTCCAAATTTAGCTTGTCAGCCAATTTTTTTATTTTAAAATTGAGCTGTCCGATTTCAGTGTTAGTTTTTTGATCCATGATGCTCAATAATAGGGTGTCATTTTCTGGATTTATGACCATAAAAGTGAAACCTTGTTCCCATACAGGGTTGATTGTTCTCATTAGAACTTTGGTTTGTTGAGTGCTGTTGCCTAGTTTTAAAACTGCATATGGGTCAGGTTTTGTAGACATTCTAGCTTGCTAAAATAATAAATTCGAACCGGTTAGTATGAAATTTCTAGTAAAAATATAGAGTAACTGAGTTGTCGTTTTTTGCAACAAATTGTAATTAGAATATTCCTCCTTTCAAAAAATACCTTCAATTTTGTTTCAAATCGCACTTCCATATTTTTTAGAAATGTTTGTAACTTAAAATTGTAAAATAAAATAAAAGTTTATTACTAAACTTGATGTGTTTATACAATAAAAAAAAGCAAAAAGAATCTGACTAATTTATTTTTGCTAAGAAAAAAAAAGTATTTCTTTTATTGGTATACTTACAGGTAAATTCTTACAGGAATCTAAAAATATTGTAATGAGAGCTGTGTGGAGATTCGAATTCCTTAACATTTGAGTTTGAGTAAGAACCTAAAAAAAAATAGATATATCATAGACTATAAAAGTATATCATGAATCATTCTGAAATGAAAGGATGTTTTTTAAACATATAATGAATACTTACAGCATCTAAGTCGCTATACTGTTTGCTAAGAGATAGCCAAGCAAATCTTAGGTGAACCATACCATGTTTGGCCTGCTCTAATGTAACCCACTAAAAAATATGTTGTTAATTATTTATTTTAAAATATTACCTCATTTATTTACCATATCAGCGTAGCCTTTTTTCACAATGTTTGCCACCTCAATAGTCGCCCTATAAAAAATAAACATCTTGAAGATTATTTCGTGCATAAAAACAAATAAATATAATAAATAAAGCATGATTTGCAATGAGACTAGCGATTATTTACAAATATACAGGTAGAAGTTTGATTCTAAAATTTCATTAAGCTAGGAAATACTGATCAAAATTATAAAAATCAAGTTGAAGTTTCCATGTTAAACGTGTATCGCGAAAAAAAATATTTTTTGAGTTTTTGTAAAAATATTAGTTTTAAAAAGTTATAGTATATGAACTGCTTTAGATTATAAATAAAACAGATCATACAATACTTTATCTTCATAAAAAAAAAATTGATTAAATTTTTTATTTAACTGAATTGACTTAATACGAATAAAAAAATCGAATTAATTACGTTTTTTCTTTAAAAAAACAGTAAATTTAAGATATAACTAAAGCAGACCCATACACTACTGTTTGCGCGATAACCAAAATTCCCAAGAGTTGTAAATTTTTTATACTACATATGGATGTTTTTAGGTTTTGTAAAATATTAAAAAAAAAAACGATTTAAGTTACAAACAATTCTTTTATCTTTTAAATTGAACAACATGCTCCACTTAAAACCAAATTACATATGTGCATATAAAATTGATAAAATATTGCTACATTTTAATTTTTGTTTGGAAACCGTTCAATTTCATGTTCATGAATGCAACAAGTATATCAAAGAAGTTAAAACATTTATAAAAATAGAATTCTTTTTCAATACCTTCCCAGACTGTCATCCTTGTGACCCTTATCTTTATCAAATAAATGAAGCAGCAGCTGAGTTCCATCTATTGATTCGACGGTAAACTAAATGATGTAAAAAAATTATTCAAAAAACATTATTAGTTTTTAATAAAGAACAGAAGGAAAAAAACATGAAATTTTAGATATTTCCAAGAAAAGTAAAATTTGCAAATGGCTAAAGAGCAGCAAAATGAATATGATAAAAAAGTGCAAAGCGAGTGACAAGATGAAAGAAAGAGTTTTAATTTCAGAATTTAGAATAAATAAAAATAGAAAAACAGATAAAAACAGAGAATACATTCTGTTGTGTTAAAAAATTAAAACTCTGCCTTGATTATAACCTTATTAATCATTTTATTCACCAAATTGTGAGTAGGTAAGATTAGACTAGAATATTTATCAAGGAAAAGTCCAAAAATTGCTTTAAAATCTATTAAACTTGAAATTTTATATAATATATTCTGTGAAATGTTTGGACTTTCCCTCCAAAATCGAACTCTTACCTTCCCAGATTTTCATCGCCACCCGTATCATCTTTGTCCCAAAGGTGAATATAAAGTTGTTGTCCATTTGATTCAAGTATTTGAAACTGGCAAAATTAAAAAATAAAAACAAATCCTATTTTTTTTACTAATAAATCTTAGCTTATCATTTTAAACTACAAAGAAATTTTAATTATTTAAAATTAAATATATTTTATTAAAATGATAAGCCTAACTTTATTTTTTTTTTCAAGGCAATACTTTTGCTCTAAATTGTGTTATATGTCATGTGTTGTGTAAAAAATGAGCACATGCACTTAATAAAAATAAACGCACCTCGCACCAATAGTCCCATTTTGGATCAACAGTATTATCGATGACTTTCGTCTTAAATTCCTGTGCTCCTACTGTGACAACCGCATACGGATCTGATTTTCCTTTACCCAGTACACTGATATCCTTTTTCATTAGATGACTTGCCTCGAAAACATGAACTCTAAGAACACCCTATAAAAAATCCACATAAAATTCGTCATAGAAAAAATACTGTTACTCACTTCTGGTTCTGGTGCTTTTAATTCAACAGCTTCCACTTCTTCACTTAGTTTAATAGGAAATTTATTGGGTAAAACCATCATCGACGCTACTGTTTCCACTAGGATGCGTCTTAAAATGTCACTAAAAAATCGTAATTCATATAATTAAAATTTTATAATGTTATGGATCGAAATTTTTCTGTATCATGTGGATAGTCAATTTTATATGTATGTAAAGATTTTTTTATTTTATTATTAATTTATTAAACTGTTAGTACTAACCTTAATCCGGGCATATCTAAGACATCTGCTATCCCAACGAGATCAAAATCAATATCAGGATTGTTCAAGAAAAAGACCTGAAGCCCTCCTACTAAAGGTATTGAAGAAATAAGTGGTTTCATTACTATACGAAGCATTCCGTGTAACTAAAATAAACTTAATTACCACAAAGATTAATTTCATAAGTCATAGTACTTACCTGGAAATCACGTATGCCACCTTTCATTCCTTTAAGGTGGAAAGTTATGTCACAATCACCTGCATAACTAAAACAATATATTTTTTTTTGGTAAAAATAAATAAATACATAAACATTTTATTTTTTTTTCTTACAAGATATCGAGATCCATAACGATTTCGTTTCTATCAATGTTTTTATCGTAGACTTTAACTCCACCAATGCGAAATGGCTAAAAAATTTTTTTAAATTAAATTAAAGGCAATGAGTGATAGTTATTACAACATAATTATTTTTTAATAAAATCCATTTTATTGGCTATAAACTATAATACTTCTATTTAGTAAAGTTGTGTTTACTACTTACCACTGTACCTAAAATAATTCTTTCAAATTTAAATCCAGTTAATTTGTACTTTTCTAGACTTTCTTTTAATATTGGTTGAATAGCGTCTCTTACCATTTCTCTAACATATTGATTTACATTTGGCCACACTTGTTTAATTATCTAAAAAAAAAACGAGCAGTTAAATAGTGAAGATTTTTACATGGGGAAAAACTTACTCTGTTTATCCATTCTGCTCTTTCAATGTCTGGGAAAAATACCTAAAATACAAAATCATTTAAGATCAATAATTGATTATAAAAATGTATAGGGACGCCTATGTTGTTAAACAAGTAAATTGATTAAAAATAGTTATTTATGCAACCAGTGCAGTGGGTAAAGTGATACTTTTTTCACTAATGCAAATTTGAATTTTGTCGCGACAGTTACAGAAGTAAAAAAGGTACTTTACACACTGGTTGCATACATTATTTTTTCTACTACCAAAAAATATGTACGCACTAGTACGTAAAATACTTTACTTAATGCACTAGTGCATAAACTTGAACTTTATGAACGACAAAGTAGAAAAAATATTTATTGGGTCAATTTCATAATCGAGATAAAATAATAATTAGTTTTAAAAGTAGATATATAAACTGTTAACATAATTTAATCCAGATAATGGTAATACTTCTTTCTTAGGGATCATGCGATTTTTTTTAAAAAAAGTGGTTCTTATGTATTATCTCAAATAGTTTCGGAGATACAGCCCTATTTTGCAGTTCAAATTTCTTCCTAGTTATTATTAAAACACTACAAATGCTTGTATTTATTTGTTTTCAGCACTTTGAAGCGAAAAAAACTACTATTTTTCAAAAAATTCACTCTAATTAGAATTTTTGACAGGTCACTAAAGTTGGGTTAATCAGCTGACAATTATGTCTATTATTTTTTATTTATATAATGTTGGCAAACGTGACTACGTGATTGTTCGTTTGACTTCTGTCGGTTTTTGCTGGATTTTTGTTTTCCATTATCAAATTAAATAGCTACGATTCTCTAGGTAACTTTTTTAATTGTATTTCTAAACGAAATCATAAAAAAATGGATCTCGCAATAAAATTAAGGATTTATTCTTTTTTTTTTGGTAGTGCAAGATATAGTTGAGCTGCGACCAGAATATATAATAAATATAAGGTTAAAACTTGTCTCGTCTATAACTTGGCAACAGCGCATTTTCGCAAAACAACAGTTTCCCATAACTAATTTCTGCCAAGCCAAATTTTAACCTTATATCCATTATGTATTTAGACCACAGCTCAAAATATTCAACTATATCTTGCATTATTCACAAAGTATCATCTACAAACAGTTTTTCGTTAAAAAAAAAAGGAATAAAAATTTGCCGTCTTTAATTTTATTGTGAGATCCATTTTTTTATGGTTTCGTTTAGAAATACAATTAAAAACGTTACCAAGAGAATCGTAGCTATTTCATTTGATGATGGAAATCAAAAATCCAGCAAGAACCGACCGACAGGAGTCAAACGAACAATCATGTAGTCACGTTTGCCAACATTCTATAAATAAAAAATAACAGATATAATTGTCAGCTGATTAACCCAACTTTAGTGATCTGTCAAAAATTCAAATTAGAGTGAATTTTTTGAAAAATGGTAGTTTTTTTCGCTTCAAAGTGCTGAAAACAAATACATACAAGCATTTGTAGTGTTTTGATAATAACTAGGAAGAAATTTGTGTTTTCAATAACAGAAATTTGAGCTGCAAAATAGGGCTGTATCTCTGAAACTACTTGAGAGCGCCACGTTTTGATTTCGGATTCGTGTTCAGGAGACCAAAATACGTAAGATTCACTTTTTTTTTAAAAAGCATGATCCCTAAGAACGAAGTATTACCCACAGGTAAATGATTATTACTTAAAATACTTTAATAGTTTCTTTACTTACCCAAGCTGGTAAATCGTTAAGTCTAGCTAAAACCACTTCTTGCTCGCTGGATAGAGCAGTGGCTTTAGAAATGGCCCGTTTCCTGTCACTACTTTTTTTCCATTGGTCTCTAATTACAAAAAGAGTTATGGGACCTATAAACCAGGCAACAGACCATTGCATATACCCAGCAAAGTAAACGATTCCTACTACTGATGCCTAAAAAAAACAATCTAATTAAAAAAAGGTGTTAATCAACGGTTACCAAATTTAAGGCTATATAACAAGAAATAACCACAATTTCAATATAATTTCGGTAAAAGTGAAAACACTTAGGAATTTCGCCGATTTTCACAAAAATTGGTACAAATTATCTACATCGCATAAATGTCAATTTCCAAACAAAATAAAATTACAATACCTAACATTAAAGAACCTTTTTGTTAACATTTTATTTTATATACATTAATTTTAAGGTTAGATTTATCAATCACTATCCGACTCGTACGTCTTCTGGTGTTGACATGCCAAGTACTGTGCTCAAGAGTCATGCTCAAGAGTCCTCTTAGGCCTCCTCACGGGATAATTTTGAACGTGTGTAACGGTGTAAACAAGTGGTTGTCATGGAGATTAAAAAATTGTTTGCACTATTACGCTAATTCTAATATCAACGCCAGAGGGCGTATTGCTTCTCACGATTCGCCACTAGTTATCTATGATTATAATAAAGTTATATATGACGTTGTCAAGTTGTATAAAATCGGAGTTTGTTTTGAAAATTGTCAAATAAAAATTAAGTTACATATAATTATTATATTGATTATATGATTGAATAAACAAAATATACCTCATTTTAATAATTATAATGTAATAATCATATAAAGTAAACAAATTCGTAAATTCAAGAAGCGCCCGCAGCGGTTTCGCAATTATTATTTTTATATATTAATTAGATTAAAGATAAAATACGCAACGCAATCAAAGATGATCGACACACTCTTTGAATGTATTTGTCTATTCAGAATATGTTTATAGTTTTTATTTATAAATTTTTGTAATTTGAAATGTATTTGGAATATGGTACGCCTATGAAAATGCCATGCGTGCTTCAGGTTCACTAATTGATGTTACTTTTTTTTTCATCATTTTCAATTTTAGAAAATAAAAACTTTTATTAAATTACTATAGATTCATGAGAACAAATGGATAATTTAAAAAACTCTTACCTTTTTAACTGCACTGAGTATAATACTTAAAATACTGGTTTCTCCTGAGGATTTTTTCTCCATCTTTAATAAAAAAAACTCTATTCACACAAAATCCGGTTACGGATCGGTTCAATATCTGAAAATATCTATTTTTGGACGTATTATTTGATATAACCTACAAAAAGGTAATAAAATAATCGATTTAGTGCCATTTATTGTAGAAAGATTAATTTCATTGTTGGCTTAACTTTAATGAGTATTGTAAAATAATAAAACAAATTTATAATCAAAACAACGTGATGTCACTTTCTAATTTTAACTCGATCCGTTCCGCTCGCGATAATTTTATTACTAAAAGTGACTAATTCCAAATTCCACTCAATTTCAATAAAAATCAAACTCTCCTTGGTGGAATTCCCTGTTAATATTTAAGATACAGTTATAAATTATATCATTACACTGCAGTATCTAATTAGTTAGTAAGAGAAGGAGAGTAATACATTTGTGCATGATCAATTCATAAAGTTGATACTAAATTATTGTCGAAGATAGGCAAATCATATTACGATGGCGTGTAAGGCGTGTTGCCGCACTATTAACATTTTTGATCAGGCAAGATTTTTAAATATACGATATTTGTTTGTTTCGAAATGTAATATTTTACCTGAGCGCAATAATTATAATATTGAAATTTATGTATAGGTAAAGTATTGCCTCTTGCTAATGATCCGAGAAAAAAAAATAATTGCAAATAAATTACTTTACAATCACTATATATAAATTCAAATACCAAATACTTGTATATATTATAAATAAATGTGGAGTTACGTGTTATGTAATTTTTGAGACTAATTGTATAAATTAGGAAGTTTAAAACTAAATATAAATTAATGTTAAGAGCTAAATTGTTAAGGTCACTTTGGAAATTGGTTCAATTAAATTATCATAGAAAACATCTATCTGTCTTGTTATTCAATTGTATATACCTACTTGGCGCGTTTTAATTTTTATTACGTATTACCTCTTTTTATAGTAATAAATAAGTTGGTAGATAAATCAATTATTGTTATAATTATATAAGTATATAATCATTAAATTCAAATAAATAATATTTAAATTTTTATTTTTATATAGTAAAAAGTCTAGCAATATTTTAATAATAAAAGAATAAGTGATTAAATAATTTACTAGAAGTGTACGGAAAGTTTAGATATTTTATTTCTTCTTCGATTGCAATATAACGGGCATTAAATATAATAATATATTTTTTTTAATATTATAATGAAAAAGATCAGTAAATGAGTATTTAAAAAAATACAAAGCTCATATAGAACGCTACTGATTTTATTATCTCATTTGCGATTAATCTATTTGCTAAACAATTACACATTTTTTTTACTTATTTTTTTATTAGATATTGTAAAGGATTTACATATTTCTTTTGCACATATAATACTTTAATTTCTACCTATTTCTCGTAATAAACAGGTAAATATTTATGTAGGTATTTAAATTTTATTTATTTAAAATAGAATAAAAACTTTATACATTAAATGCGGACTTATATATCCGGTCCGATCCGGTAGTTATTGATTTTACATCCCTTCTTAACACTATATAAGTATAAGTAAATATACCTCAAGGATTTGTGTATGTGTATGAATTTAAAAATGAAGAATCTGACCCACTACGCATATCGTATAACAGCATATAGTAGCTGACGTAACTAAACAAAACTTGAATTATAATAATGTTAACATAACATAATAACAACACCAAAGATATTTTAATCAAAACGATAATGATTAGGTATATATTATATATTTATATTGTACTATTTTTAGTTGTACCTACGCGATAGGAAGTTTTTGGAAAAGTGGAGCATATTTTTTATTAATAATTGTAAGGTTTGTTGATATATGTAAAAATAGTGATATTGTAGTGATACCATAATATATACCATGTGTCAAATGCAGAGAGTGAGTCAGTATCAGTAACAGCGTGAGTTACTAAACTAACATCTGTTCTGTGTTCTGTAACTGTGAAGTGTAGCGTGTGGTCATATCAGTCAGTATCAGTAAGTAGGCATCTTTTTTCAATACCCTATCAATTTGTGTTGCATACTAACAGGGGTTTAAATATTTAAATAATATTAGATTTTAGCAATAATTAATATAAAATATCTACACTAATTTATATTGACATTTGACCATTATTTTTCGTTATATATAAAAAAATTTATACTAAAAAACATCATTCATGTGAAGGTAGAATATATGCGCCTTGTTGTTCCAAATTCACATAAATGGTAAAAAATATTTTTAAATGTTTTCAAGTGGAGCTCCCATGCAGCTAAGAAAAAAAAATTTGGCCTACCCCATCGTTGTTTAGAGCTCATTGAGTAGATAAAAGTTGTATTTTTTGTTTTAAAAAATATTGCAATACGTAGACATGAGAAGCCGCCAAAGTCAGCTTTACAAAATTTTTGTTCCGAAGTATATTTTAACTTTCCATTGTTCTATGAACTTGAATTTTTTTAATAATGTTTATTGTTATGTATATTTTATCAACAAATACCAATATAATAATAAATATGATTTTGTCATTAACATTCCCTCACTTCAGAAAAAAAAATCGGAAAAAATTGAAAACAATCATCAAAAATGGAAACAAAGTCCGAAAAAAAAACATAGAAGGAATATGCATTGGCAATTGTGTATATAAAAAGAAATTATTTATTCTTAATTAATTTTTAAAAACAAACTATAAAACTTTTATTAATTTCTGCCTACACTATATATATCATAATCGATTATTTCTTTAAATTGAATGATATAAATCTCACAAATTTATTACAAAATTACTTAAATAAATATTTTTATTTTACAAACTGTAATATTGTTTTTAAATCTCTTTTAATAAAAAAAATGAATATAATAATAAGAGATAAATACACATGAGAAACGATTTTATCATCTATCGTTGAGATATAAATTTATCTTATTTTCTATTTCAGGTGATATTTTTAGTATCCACAAATATGATTTTTTGCGAAAATGGCTCATAGTAATAGTACGGAAAAATTGGAAAATGTTTTCATAATATTTATTAAAAAAGTAAGCACTCGCATATTTATAATAAATCGACATAAGTAATTTCAACCCTAAAAAATGTTGACGGAGAGAGATTGAAATTAATGTTTTATTTATTTATAAATATTTTTTTTTTTTTAGTTAATATTTTATTCTCTGATTTACTATATTGGTTATATGCATTGCTCATTAACATGGCTTCTCGTGCCAGCTTTGCTCAATACCGTATTAGAGCAGTACAAAAACAAAAATGAAAAAAGGAGACATTTTGCGAAAGAAGCAGCTTTGGGAAATGAAAAAGAAGCAATTATAGACATTTTTGGAGAACTACCTTCATGGGTAAATTGCTATTTTTTTCAAAATTATTCTGATACCTTTTATATATATTTTTTATTAACTATATGTTATTTTACTCCCTATTAATTATTTTCATTTTAGAAAAATGAACAAAACTCTTGCATGATCCCCCTTGAAGTGAACCAATTTTAATCAAAACTTATTTTATTCCTAATTTGGAACTGATTTTGTTTGTGTGTACTTATTTATTTTTTTTTAGGTAGTTTTTCCAGATGTTGAACGCGCAGAGTGGTTGAATAAGGTTGTGAAACAATTTTGGCCATTTCTAAATTTTTACGCACGAGATTTGGTCAAAAATTATGTAGAACTAAAGCTCAAGAAAAATTTAGAAAAATATAGTCTCAAAGGATTTCACTTTGAAAGAGTAATCCTAGGTAGTATGGTACGTCTGATTTATTATTATAATTTATTAAAAAAAAAATATTATAATTACTTGTTGTAATTGTTATTGCATTTTTTAGCCGTGTAGAACTGGAGGAATTGTGGTATATGATAATGTATCTAGGGAGGAAGTGATAATGGATGTTGACATTTCGTAAGTATAGTTAACTTTTAATGATTACAAATTATAATTAATTAATAAATAAGTGTATTATAACTTTGATTTAATTAATTAGAATATTTTAACATTTGTCCATTATCAACTGCCTTTTAATTAAATAAAATTCATTTCTTCTTTTTAAAAAAGGGAAAAAAGAACAAGTTCATAGTAAGAACTGAAAATAAATAGCAAAAAAAAATAGCGGTTTTCATCTGTTTCAAAATAATAATACATTTACTGCGGCATTAAATTTTTGTTACAGATATGCTGGCGACTGTGATATAAAATTCCGTCTCAGAGGATTACTGGGAGGAATAAAAAATTTTCAGGTTTTTAGTTATGAATTTTCTCTTCTTCCTTTTTTTTTTTTAATAAACTATTAATTTTAGCTGTATGGAAAACTTCGCATTGTGCTTAAACCTTTGATTCGTCATTTTCCTTTAGTAGGAGGCGTACAAGTATTTTTTCTTAACAATCCTGACGTAGAATTCGAATTGGATGGAATTGCTGGAATTTTGGATATACCAGGCATCAAGTATGTCTTAATATATAGTATATATTATACACCAAAGAAAAGATTATTGTGCCGAGATGCGAAATTAAGATAAATCTTTTCTACCTACAATTTTTTTTCCACTACTAAAACATTTTCACAATGAATTAACATTCTCGTATGTCTTTTCATTTTTCTCTCCTACTATAAGAATATTATTTTGAGATTTGATAACTCTATATATGTTTTTATTTTCAGTGAATCATTAAGGAAATGTGTTTGTGATACAATTTCTTCTTTAATGGTTCTTCCAAACAAATTCCCGATAAGATTCACGAAAGAAGTAAGCAGCGAACAGTTAAATACTCCCAATCCAGCTGTAGGTATCGTTTTCAAAAAAATCATTTAAAATTTTCAAAAAAATACAATCTAAAATTTGTATTTAACTTATATTTAAGGGAGTTCTTAGAGTACATGTCATAGAATCAAAGGATCTACTTAAAAAAGATATCACTTTTACTGGTAAAAGCAAATCTGATCCATACGCTGTTTTAGTGGTCGGAGATCAAACTTTTAAGACTGAAACCATACCGTCAGATGTCAATCCTAAATGGGACTATTGGTGTGAGGTAAACAAACATTTATATATTGATGTATGTCAAAAAATTCTAACAATATCTCAATTTGGACAGGGGATTCACTCTCTAGAAAATTTAAATACTCAGTTATTATTACAAAAATAACTTTTATTCACTTTCTCTTCTGCTATTTAGATTTTTCTGGTTAATCTCTGGTTTTTTTTTTACCACGTTTTTATATATTTAAAAAATGAAAAATTCATATCTTCTTTAAATTATTTTTCTCCTGTACAATTCTTTGTTTTCATTCAATTGATATTTTTATAATCCCCAATACCGAATTTTCCCTGATTTTTACATTTCGAACACAATAAAGTTATATAGAAGGAAAATATTGCAATCCTGTTTTTTTAGCTATACCCAGATTTTAATTGATCTTTATACGTTTCGAGGTCTCCCGAATCCATTTATACAGACCATTATTAATGGATTGATTGCTCATTAAAAAAAAATGTTATCATTTATATTCCTATATACAGGAAATTTCCATATCAATATATACTGTCCAAAAAAATGTTAAACACCATATTGAATTTTTTAATAATTACTCTGTTTGTAGTTTGTCATTTTGGAATCTACTGGACAAGAACTAGTAATTAATGTTTGGGATGAAGATCCAACTGACGATGAATTTTTAGGAAGGTAAATAAATTAATATGAGATCTGAAGAGTGTATCATTTAATTGAACATACTGTTTTAAGACAAATTATTTTAATTCCAGAATATCAGTGGACATTGCATCTTTAATAAAACACGGACTTAGCGACATGGTACCCATATTAAAAGTGTTCATTATATTTTGCCTAATTAAATTTTTATTTATTTTGTAGTGGTTAGTTTTAGAAGATGTCAAACATGGTGACATTCATTTAAGGACATCTTGGTTATCGTTAACTACAGATTACGATAATCTAAAAGCAGTAAGATTATTTTTATATCACCGATTTTACAATTTCGGTTATAACTGTTGGTTTAACTATACAATATAAGTACGAATTTCAGGATCTGTGCAATTTCTTCGCAATTGGCGCTTACTGTACTAGGATAATAACCATAAAATAAGCTTATTACGCATATTTATCATATTATTAATTTTGAATTTTTAGGCCTTATACGAAAGTCAACAATTACAGTTATCTCATATGAGTTCGGCTTTATTGATAGTATTCATAGATTCAGCAACAAGTTTAAAAGTAAGTTGTTTATGTTTAAGTATAATTAAAAAATAGTTTCATTTGTTCCACATTCAAGTTGCAAAAATATGTTTTAAGGATTTAGTGGAGCTTCAGATTTATGAGGATTATTTTATTGAAATAAAATTTAAAATGAAACATGAAAGAAAAATGAATATAACACGACCTATAACTAATTCTTTGAACAAGAAACTTTTACTGAAGTTATTAGTTTAGATATAAATTTATCTTATACATATTTGATAATTAATTAAAAATATACAGGGTGTTTATAGCATTAGATTTTCGAAATTTTAATGTATATTATTTAATATTTAGAAATTATATTCCGTATGGCTTTTTATAAATATCAAATGTTCGCGAAAATTTGAGATAGTTATTATTTCTGATCCCAATATAAATTTATCATAATATTTTCATATCACACTTTGTTAATTGTTTTCCGCAATTAGTGAAATTAAGTTTGCAAACCTCATAACTGATATGCCGCGTACCTTAAACAATAATATTATTAAAAGATATTGATGAAATGTACTTTTTAGCAAGTAAGAGCGTCTACGAAACCAGATCCGTACGTTCAACTCCAATTAGGGAGACAATTCAAGTCCACCAACTCCGTTATGAGAACAGTGAACCCCGTATGGGAAGAGAGTTTTATTTTCATGGTATCCAATCCAGATTCTGATTATCTTAATTTAAAAATAGTTGACGCAAAAACCGAAGCTGAACTACAGGAAACCAGCTTCAACTTAAGCAGTCTTTGTAATAGGGAAAACTTGGAAGTGGAAAAAGAGGTGTTAAGATTGGAAGTAGGAAGAAACGAGTGTAAATTGATTTTGTCATTACATTTAAAGGTAAAATTTAAAAATTATAAAAACTAATAATTTTTTTAGTAGGTACGTACATATTTTTGTCATAATTTCAAAGTAACACATTTTATTATTAGATATTTCACAATGAATACTTTGAAGAGTACTTAGAAAAGCGACCATCATCAAGATTATCCACTTCCAGTAAGTCCAAAAACTCAATAATTATTAATTTCATTTTAGTTATTTTGATTTTTTAATGGATTTTCAAATTGAACAGAATTATTTTGTTAATATTACCATAAATTATTAAATGTTAACACCTACATTAAATTTTTGTTTAGATATAATTGTATTATTCGCGAATGTGGTTTAAAATTTTTAGTTGCATGCAGTTGAACGATTTAGCTAAAAATCGTTGACTCTGTTATATGAAGATTATATCTAAATTGTATAAATTCCTAATTATTTTATACTTTTTAGCCATTTATTTTTTAACGTGGTATAATTCTTTTATTTAAGCTTAATTTTCTTTTAATTATTTAGGTGCAAGTACAGTTGGACTTTCAGATTCAGAATCTATATCTAGTGATAGCACTAAATACTCTAGTCACAATAGGCACGGGAAACGTTCTCTTAGATCTACCAGCTCAACATCTTCAAAGTAAGTTTTTTTTATGCCAGCCACTAAGTATATAGAAAATAATCAACATTCGCACAATACTCGTCTTTATGTTAACGATGTATATATTTAATGTTGTAGTTTTTCATTTTTTTTAGTATGTCACATGAAACTTTTGGAGATATCAATCTCACAATGAGATATAGTCTACAAAGGCAAAGGATAATAGTGGTAGTACACAGAATTACGTAAGAAAAAAAATTTTTTTTTACTAATCATTAAACTAATTTAATTTTGATTTTAGTAATTTATACTTTGAAGATCCTACCGAAGTTAAAAATATTTATGTAAAATTATATTTATTACCTGAAAAATCTAAAGCAACTAAACGAAAAACAAAAGTAAATAATTTAAATAATTTTGAAATCATTTTTGACCAAAAATCTTTTTAGGTTTTAAAAAATGTTCGTGAGGCAACTTTTGATAAACGCTTTGAATTTCTCGTGTCTCAGGATGAATTAAATGAAAAATACCTTCAAGTTTCTGTTATAGAAGAAAAAGTCATTAAAAATGAAATCTTGGGCCAAGTGAGTTTATATCTAATATAATTTTTCATAGTAAATTTTCACTTTGATTGTTTTTTAGTTAATTATAGAAATGAAGGATATTAGTCTTCCTTTTACAGGAAGCTTCGAGTTGGGACCAAGAATAAAGCACGAGTAAGATTTTTTCAATGGCAATTTATCATAATTTTAACACTTATTTATTAAATAAAGTTATTTATTAGATATTTCGTTTTATTTTGCTTTAATAAAATAAACTGTATATTCTACTCATGTCTGAAAGTCCAACAATGAAAATGCTCTCTTTAATTATAATTTTAGATCATTTTTTTTAAATTCGATTTTCGTTAAAAAACTGTTAATGATTATATTTTTAAAACCTACATTCTATGAAGTAATTTTGTTTTCGATTTAGATGAAAATAGACAAAGAAAGACAATTACAATCATGATTGTAAAAAAAAAAAAAAAACTAATTCTGAATCAATCAATATATTTCCAACGAATAACAATATTAATTTCAAATGCACCAGAAATACATTGACATCTTATAAAATTTTTTAACCTAATCTTCTTTCTTGGCGTCAACTTTGCCTCCCCTAATACGACCAGTCCTACGAGCAGCGATGAGACCAACTTTACGACCAGCAGATGTTCCTCTTTTGACAGTAGAAGCTTTACCAATGTGTTGATGGTTACCACCTCCATGAGGATGCTCTACGGGGTTCATAGCAACACCACGAACCTTGGGCCAGCAGTTACGCTTAACTTTGTATTTGTGGTAAGCACGGCCAGCTTTAAGGATGGGTTTATCAATACGACCACCCCCAGCAACGATACCTTAAAGAAAAGTTTCATAAAATGAAAGAAAAAATCCACTTGGTATTTTAGTCTCTTTTTAATTTTCATCTCAGAAAGAGCCTCTAGTAGTAAAATCATCAAAACATGTCAGAGGTCTAGAAATCATCATTTATTGAAAATATTGTAACCAGATAACATTATATAGTTTTATCTGCTGCATTATTCAGTAGGTTTAATATTTTCTTCGTAAGAGATAAAAAATTTCCATCTCAATTGGTTTAAACTAGATTCAATCAATCAGTTTTAATATTATATTATAATTTAGCTGATTGAACGATTAATTGCATAATGGAATTTATATGTTAACTAGTTAATGTTACTTACCGACCATAGCTCTGTTATTAGACGGAATAACCTTTTTGGCTCCAGATGGCAATTTAACCCTAGTTTTCTTTGTATCATGGTTGTGTGCAATTACTGTAGCATAATTACCAGAGGCACGAGCCAATCGACCACGGTCTCCTGTTTTTTCTTCCAGATTACAGACAATTGTACCTTCGGGCATAGTTCCAACAGGCAATACATTTCCTGAATAAATTTTATAAGTTAATAAAAAATAATCATAAATGCGAATTTTTTAACATAATAAATTTTTAAGTTTTTAGTCAGAAAGAGCCTCTAAAGAAACATCAAAAAATAATTATCAGTTTGTAGGTATATAGATAGAAATCATCATTACAACTTATAATTTCAATAAATTTAACGATCACAATAAATACATACCAATTTGAAGACTAGCTTTCTTGCCACAGTATAAAAATTGTCCCGTGTACATTCCTTCAGGAGCAATGAATAACTCCTTCCTAATTTGGAACTTGTATGGATCTCTAAAGTGTACTAAGGCCAAGGGAGCGCCACGTCCAGGATCATGTACTATATCCTTAACGACACCTTTAATATAACCATGTCTTTCTGAGAAATCTAAATAACGGAGTTTAGGTGCCCCTTTCCTCCTTTTTGTATGGGATTTGAAAACAGATCCCGCACCTTTACGTTGTGCTCGAATAACACGACCCATTGTTTTTTAATCTAAAAACAAAAAGAAAAATTATATCTAACCTAACTTTCAAAATTTTCTTGTATAAAATAATCCTAATGGTAAAAAATATATACACACCCTTAAGAAGACGAATGTTTTTAATTGTTTTAATAGAAAATAAATTATGGATGGCTTATTAGAATTAAAGATTTTTATGGAAAATTAGAAAAATGATAAAAATAACACTGACATTACTTACCAACGTCGAACTAAAAGGCACGTTGCCAAGTTTCAACAATCGATAATAAAATAAATTTTCAGTAACAATAGTTTATAAACATTTATTATTTATAGTTTTACGAATTAATTTAAAAAAAGCCTAAATACCTTCATTTCAATAAAAATGATCAATATTTTATATGCACTCAAACTTGAAATAGGTATATCGTTAACTAATTATTTCAAGAGTTAAATAAAAATATCATTTAGTTTTTTTTTTGAACCATAGTGGCAAATACTTATTTTCGGAGTCCATCAAATAAAAATAATTTTATTATTATATTGTCATGATTTTTTTTTAGATTTAAAAAAACATGAATTAGTTTTTCCATATTTAAAGGATTTATTTTAATATCAGCAACATCGCATATAAACTTCAATATCTTCTTTTTTATTATTCCAGATATAGCTACCGCTAAATGGTTATTCAGTTTTAGTTTCCTTGCGAACATTAATTTTTTCAATAAATATGCATAGAATTAAATAATATAGATATAGGATATTTTATCTAGGATCACATAAAGAGTTAAGCGATAATACAATTATATCTTTAAAATAATTGTATTTATATTGTGATCTCCGCAAGTGCGAATACAAGAGCCCCATATTTTTGTAAACATTTTTTATATATATTTCGGTCAGATAATTTATTTATGATTTAATGTTTTCTAGGTATTTTCTTTCTCTAAACTGTATACATAAAAGAGACATAAAATTTTGACTATATGTACTGTATATAATTTAGATTGAAAAGTGTAATATATACACCATCTATTAGTATAAGAAACTATTTTAGAGGATAATTTACGCTATATTGCCGAGTAATGATTAACCAATAACTAAAACGATACTTTTAGTGTCCCCACTTCTTTAATTTTCTTTTTGTTTTTTCGTTCCCGACTTCTCTAATTTTTAACGTAACGGTCGATTTAGTTATTGGACATAATTTACCAAATGGCCAATCGTGAGTTGTATTGATATTGGAAAGTTTGATTTACGAATCAGATTCAAATTACAAAAATTCTTGTCAATTTGACGTAAACATTTAAAATTTACGTATTTTATATCTACAACTAATGTGTAATATATGTTCAATGTGATTATAAAAAATGTGGAGTACTATACAAAATGCTTTTTCTCGGATTCAAAATAGTGTTACCTCAATAAGACAAAACAGTTCACAACAAAAGTCTCCTAAATTAAAAACTTTTAATATTTATCGGTATAATCCAGAAACAAAACCTAAAGAACAACCGAAAATGCAGTCTTATACCATCGATTTAAATGAGTAAGAAAGAAAAATACATTTAATAATAAAATACTATAATAGCATATTTTTCTTTTAAATTAGTTGTAGACCGACCGTTCTTGATGCTTTAATGAAGATTAAAACCGAACAAGATTCGTCATTGAGTTTTAGAAAATCATGCAGGGAAGGAATTTGTGGTTCTTGTGCTATGAATATTGATGGAACTAACGCACTTGCGTGTATAAGGTATATAAATATATAATTTTAAACTATTATAAATCTTGTCTACAAAAAATTGTCAGAATGAACCTTAAATTTTCTTATAGAAATTTACATCTAAAAAATGAGAAAAACCTCTGCATCTTCTCTCTCTCTAACACATTGAATTCCCTATACATGTACATATACTCGGACTGGCCTGATATCTATTTTTCTATCCACATTTTTATCATCTAATTTGTCACAATTTGACAATATAAATTTTCATTTCGTTCAAAAACATCCTGTATACATATAATATATCAATCCGTTTCTCTTATATATAACTATTTCTAATTGTTTTATTTTTATTTCAGGAAGATTAGAGTTTCAGGTGTATCAAAAATATATCCATTGCCACATATGTACGTAATTAAAGATTTAATCGTAGATTTTAGCAAATTTTTACGACAGCACGATAGAATTATGCCTTATCTTATTACATGTGATAAACCTAAAACAAATGAGCAATATCGCCAAAGTATTAAAGATAGAGACCAATTGGTAAGTAACATAATATTTTAGATTGACCGCAGTACCTAGATATGAGTCCAATTTATACCTATTCGCGTTCGAAACAGAGATCGCTTTCAAAGAAACTGGAACAGCGCCGGACTTAATAATTCGTTACAAAACTATTTTTATTTATATTTTATCTAGGTTTGTTTGAATTATAAATTTTAGATAGGGTTGGCAGAATGTATACTGTGCGCTTGCTGTTCAACATCTTGTCCAGAATATTGGTGGCATGGACACACCAAGGAACCAGATGATTTTTTAGGACCAGCAGCTTTGTTAAATGCTTATAGATGGATCATAGATTCTAGAGATGCAGGCACTGAACAGAGATTAAATGAATTAAAAAATTATTACAGCGTTTTTAGATGCCATCAAATTAATAATTGTACGAGTTGTTGTCCCAAGGTAAAACTATTTATTTTGTTAGTCAATAATTTCGTTAGAATAAAAGAGTAATATCATATAGATTCATTTTACGTATACATTTAAACGATTTTAATTTTGTTTTTAGAGATTAAAGCCAGGTAAGGTTATTGCTAATTTGAGACTGCTAGTGACGAAAATTAATCAGAAAAACCCACCAGAATTAAAAGGGACTACTTTATCAGATCCAAATAAAGCTTGTGAAGGAGGTGGAAAGAAAGATTGTAAACCATGTAGTCCATTTAAAAAATAATTTATACGTATTTTTATGTACCTAATAAATTTTACACAAATTATATGCATTTTTATTTTCCAAACCCATTATAGCTTTACTGTTTTGGCTATAACTTGTAAATTAAAAAGTAATTCACGCATATATAGTACTTTTTGCTCATTTTCAGATATACTATATATTTACTTTTTTATACGTTTCATAAGTTTCGATAAAACAAATTTAACAAAATTTCTTTTTTTTGCTTGGAACAATTACAATTTTAAATTCGAAGAAACTAAAATACATAATAAATTTTTTTATTACCTTTCGAACGGTACAAATCCCATTTTAATATTTTAAAATTTATTCAATTTATTTTAAAATCGTAATAAAATTTTAAATAATTTTGAGCCATTTTTATAAAAATTTCACAATTTTTGTAATAAAAGTTCGAAAAAAAATCATAAATTATAAAGTTTTTTATAAACAATTTAGCGGTTTTTTTTTTAAAATTTTTAATGTTAATATTTACCATAAAAAAATAAAACATTTTTTTGAATATTTTTATTAAGAAATAGACCTTTTATTTATAGATGCCTAATTTTTCCACCTATAAGCATTCACTCTTCGGTTATGTCTTCTTCATGGTCTAATATATGGCTTCATTATACTTATGTTAATCTATAGCAAATGCACCATATGTTAAAAATATATACGGTGATTGATAATTCGATTTAACATCGAAATTATTGTATATTCTATTCTACACAGGGTTCGGAGGATATTGTATATCAAGTGATATATCATGATATATATCTGATATTTATATCCTGTTATATATATCAGTAGCTTAGTATAGCCGTCATCAGACCAGTCAAAGAGAGGAGGTGACCTTGACCTTTGACATTTACCTTTGACCTAGGTTCGAACAAGACTTCTTTTAATCAAAAAAATATAGTGTTATATTTTCTTCTTTTTTAAAACACACGTTATATTTAGATAGTCAAAGACTTCTTTTAATAAAATAGATTTAAATACACAGGTTAGATTCAGATAATAATAATAATAATAATAAAATGTCTTTATTTGGCAAAAAAAATAGTACAATGGATAGTTAGTATATTTTGGTAGTTTATTATCGAAATGTTGGTAGAATACGGTTTACTCTGAAAACGGTAACACTGCACATAATCCTTTCTGTGTTTCCCCTTTGTGTTGATTGTTGTGTTAAGTTAGTTCTGATTTTTATTCAATATTATGCCAAAACCAAAGCATTCTGTTTGACACACCAAAAAAATATTCTCAGTGATATTTGTTTATTTTTAATTATTTTTATTTCTTATTTTTAAATTGAGTTAGAATAAACAGTTTTGTTGTTTAGAATAAACGGTTTTTGTTAATGTGTGTTTGTGTTAAAATTTAGTTTGTGCAAGGTAAACAATACTGTTTTTTAATTAAATAATTAAATTAAAAAAATGATATATACATCGGATATATATCAGATGTACATCATGTGATATATGATATTTATATAAATATCATGATATTTTCGAACCCTATGATTCTACAAGAAAAAATAATTCTTGAAAACACTATCGTCATTTATGGCTTCACCCTATATCCGCAAACGTACGTTTCCATAGAAATATATTTTGATAACAGTTTTTTTGACTCTATGGAAACCTTTTAATTGGCAAAACTTTATTTTTACGCCTTTATACAAGTACGGGAAGATTTTATTCCGCATTTTCTAAATATATATATATATATACGGAAAAGTATTATAAAATGTCTGCAAGATGTCCTGATCTGCCGTTTCTACCCGGCTTTACTTTTAATCCAAATGTAAGTTGATTTTTCTTAATAGATTACCATTAAACACTTTTAATTTTCAATGCTCGAAGTTTGGTGAATCAGTTTTAATATATATATACATGCTTGGGTACATATTTTTTTCATTTCATTTATTTGTCAATTTAATAATTGTTCAAATTTTATCTCACCAGATTGATTTTTTTTTTTAGATTGGTAGAACCAAATTCAATATGTGTCCAAAATTTGATTTTATAGGACCAGGAATACGAGCGCTAGTCGAAAGGGTTAAACCTAATCTTTTTGGTCCCCTTTCTGATAAGTACCCGTCGATTTATCCAAGAGGAGAAACTATAGAGATACCAGCATGGGTAGTGTTCGACAAAAAGGTAATATAATGAGCCATTGATTTTACCAGATATTAAAATAATATTATTAATAGGCCTTAAATTATATCTGATTATTATTATAATATAAATGACGTCAAAAACTTATTGCATTAAATAGTTTCTATACATTATCCGTTAAAATGAATATGATTTATTGAAAATTGTCTGTAGATTTTAGTGTTTGATGCATTTTTTCAAGAAACCTTACAAGAGGTAAAAGGAAGTCCGTTTTTATTAAGAAAAGTTAAAATCTACTTTTATCTGGAAGATGGAACCATTCAAGTCGTAGAACCACGAGTTGTAAACAGTGGTGTAGCACAAGGTATATATATATTGTTAATATATGTAGACATATAAATAAATGAAAATGGGCGAAGATTTTTTAATAAAACAAATAACTTTTTGAAAGTCACTAAATTCATAAATTATTATATCAATATTATAAATTGATTGAAATGCCCTAAGCTCAATACGTCAATTTAGTGTATTTCCGAATATAGATAGATAGATAGATAGATATTTATTTAACTACTTTACAATTAAAATGTTTGTAACAAGTCACATAAAAACACAAAAAAAAATATATATACAAAAAATACGCATAAAAGTAGGCTACAAATTTAAAAAATTTAGATAATAGACTGTTTATATAAGTCAAACTTTATATAATATACATGATAAGGGTCAACGAGCTAGAGGGAGTGTGCATATATTCCATAACAGAGTAAAATGAAAATTTATTTAGTATTTTTTTTAATACTTTTATTGAATGCATTTTTATCCAAATTTTTATAATGATCAGGTAAGTGATATAACCAGACTTTTCTTGGTGTACCAAACTCTTTTTTTTGGTTTATGTTTATTTTTTTTGTAGATGACCTTCTTAAATCTATCGTTTTCAGAGTCAACGGCCCACTTACCGTCCTTATATATAATGTTTGTCATTAATTGTTGTTGATGTTCCATCACTTTTCCATTGTCATATCCAGTTGGTGACGGCAAATTTAAAATTTCCTCAGATTTTTTGGAATTTGTAGGAATCGGTAACGTTGGCGTAGGTTTATAGTGAATGTTTGTTGATGATTCCGATTTATTTGTTGACTGTTTTTGTGGATCTTTATTTAAAATTGTGGAAGACAACTTTTTGTTTGTATCAATATCTTGTTTATTACAAATTTTTTCTTCAAGTAGTTGGTTGTTTCGTTTTAATAATTTATTATTTTCCAATAGTAGGCTGTATTTATCATCTTTTTCTTTAATAAGATGTTTAAGCATTTCAATTTCAGCTTTTAAATTTTCATGATTTTTTATTTCACTTACTTGTGGATGAGTTTGATTTTGATGATTGTCCAATTGTTCACAACAAACAATTCTTGTATCACATATTTTCTGACACTTTATTTTGTTTTTAACAGCACAAGATAGGTGAAACACATTTCCGCATTTAATACAGACTATATTTTTGGAGCTTTTTGTTTGACAGCACTTTTACGAAATTTATCGTTGTAATTTTCTTCATTTATTGGACAGAGCTGTAACGCCTGACCGCCACTGTTCGCCATTTTTTACTTTACTTATGGATGCTTCTATAGATTTTATCTAGTGAATATAATTGTTTTTTTAGGAACTGTAATCTGCCGTCAAAAAATCCGTTTTCCTCCACCAATGGATGATAATTTTTACGACATTCTTGACTTCAATATCGCCAAAGAAGTAGAATTTTATGGTCGAGTATTCAAGATTGTGAATTGTGACAAATTCACCAGAAGTTTTTTAAATCGTTGCGGTATACCTGTTCCTGATCCGATATCTATGCCTTCTGATCCGTATATGGATCTTCGTAAAGAGGAAAAATTGTCCATGCAACCTAAAAAACCTAAGAGAAGGGGTATGCCAACGTTAGCGAAATTCGTGGAAAACGACAAAAAGGTAAAAGTTAAAATGGAAGCGAATTTGTTTATCATCAAACTACTTTCTAAATTTACTTCTTTGATCATGCACCAATTAAATATACACTCTAGTTTTACTTAAATTAAATCATATATAAGTACGATAGTTTTATTAATATTTTCTGATTGCTATTATTAAATAATTGGTAATAATGTTTAGTTTCCATTCAAATATAAATATTTTAACATTTAAATTTCTTTTTTAGGTTTTGCAATTTAAAGGTTATTGGGACGATCAAAAGACTGCTTTTGGCTATGTCCACCATTTAGAAGTCCGTTATTATTTGGCAGACGACACTATAGAAATTAAAGAAATGCAGACCGAACCGGGTGGCGAACCAGGATTTGTCTTTTTGAAACGAGGAAAATTACCGAAAGTTATCAAAGATATGCCGTCACCAGGTTACGATTGTCCGGAAACCATTTTAAATGTACTTGGAAATACATTGGAAACAACGAGATATATCCTGGATAGTTTGGATTGTGGTAGAGAAAATATCACATATTATTCTGAAAACGATCTAAGCATTGGTAAGATTTCGTCTATTATTGGAATTATAAAGCAAAAATAATTTATAAATTTAACAAAGCGCATTATTGTACGTCGAGTGTGTTTTTAAATAAAATTTTATAATTTGTTCAAGGTGCAATTTTGAACTGCTATGGCAGACAGATAGTCCTCGTGGATTGCGATTCTTTTACAAAAGATTATTACGCGCAAAAATACGGCATCAACGAATTTACACCAATTACAATACCCGATACGAAAAAAGTAGAAAGAATCATTCCACCTCCAAAAGAGAGAGAATTGCCTCCTTGGAATGGGTACGGAAGTCACGAAGATTCTGCTCAAAATTGCGTAACAGTAGAACCGAAAGCTCCGTTCAGGGATTTTAAGAAGTTTTTGCAATACGACAGGTAATTTGTATATTATAATTATTTTATTATTTTTTTATTTAATTCGCTAATATAATTTTAGACAAGGAATGGATAGCCATATTTTAAGATTTAGGGCTAGAATGAAGTCGAAAATTCCAGAAAATTGTGACAGAAACTTTCTAGTTTGCTTTTATCTATGTGATGATAATATTTCTATTTACGAAATACCCAGAAAAAATTCAGGTATTTTTTAAATTTCTTTTTCACGGCATTTTTCAGTTTATTCAAATATATTGTAACCTCTCTCACACCCCGCTGGCCTCTTTATCTCATGAAAAAGGCGAGTAAAAAGTAACAAACCGATGGTCATTTCGGTAAGAAACTTTCGGACTCAAATTTATCACAAAATATACCTGAGCGTCTAGTATTGTTAAGTTAGGACCCACGTTGTGTTTAATAATCGTATAGTAATAATAATAGCATTATTATTAATTGTAATAACCTCAGAAATTCTTTTAAAGTTTGGTGACAAGTGAACATAAATCAAAACACAAAAAATCTCAAGAAATTATTTAATCATTTAGAAAATTTACTGAAGAATGATGGCGCCATTTGGCATAAGAGGTATAGGGAAAACTGGGTAACCGGAAATTAATCTAACCACCATCATAATGAATGTTTAATTATAAATTAACCAATTGTGTTGACAATAAATAAATTGTAAATAGCCATTTTGGAGCTTATAAAACTCCAACCAATGGATACCCACTACTGGGACATTTATGTACAAAAAGTTCTTAATAACTTTAAATACCGTAAATGTCATCAGATGTGCACTCTCTCTCTCTCTGCATTATTGGCAATTATTGCTCTTTTGGGGGTATAAGAAATACCTCTTTTTATTATTATATTGTTTGTATGGACAACCCTATTGAGTTACGGCCAGATCAGTACCAGCGATGTAACCCATATTTCAGGCTGAATACTCGTTGAACCATAATGTAGAAATATATAATGCGATTGACACAGTAAGCCTCTGCGTAACATTGACAATATATTTTAGAAAAATATATGATAAAAGTTGTTATTTAGGGATGGTATATAAACGTCACCCCCTCGTGAACAAAGAAAGATGGAAATTTTACCTTTGGCTCAGGGACTATAACAAGTTGGCGAATTAAAATGTGAAAATACTTATTCTGATTTATTTTTACGAATGAAAAATAAATCCAACGAAGTGAAGAAATTGTCGTTTACGATGAGAGATGTAAAAATGGGTAGACGCCGAAATCTTTAGCGTCGGGACGTAGAGCTTAGCGTCATGGAATGGCGTCGAATATTGTAGTTTCAATTGATGGTGTTCGTAGTTAATTTGTGAAAATATACTGGGCCTTGAAGAAGTAAAACCCAACTGGTTATCGATAAAACTATAGGCGTCGGCGTCGCGATGCCAGATACAAGATTTTCGGTGGCGATGTTGGTAGTTTGAAATTTGATTTTTGACTAGCCTGTTCTCCCGCTTTCACCCATGTTTTTATGCTGAGTTTGACTAAACATGCCTCGTCATAATGTTCTGTGGTACCGTGTACGTACTATTTGTTTTTCTGTAAATACACAGACATCTAAAGTATCTTGGGAAAAATGCAAACGAATATGTGTTACTGCTTAATATAATATGTATATATTGTTCTAGTTTGATGTAATTTGGAATTATGTTGTAGGTTTTTCAAAGTCTTGTTTTTTAAGAAAAACTCAAGTTGTATTGCCAGGTCAAAAAGTGTTTACCAGTAAACCTCCATTGATATATACATCGCAACACATGTTTATTGGGTCGACGTTGATTCTCTTTGGTTGGGAATTTGTTCTTATTGATGCCGATGAATATGCTTTAAGATATATGGAAATAAATTGCAATCAAGTAAGTAATTTGTATATGACTGATTGATGAATTGTTTGCTAGCTAAATTCTAGTATTCCAAATCCAATATTAAACTTATCATGGATAAAGTCAGAGAAAAACTTAAGCCAATCTACAAAGATTTTGTTGCCGAAAATGTACCTAAAGGCAATGAACCTACAATTTCATACCAACATTTAAGGTAATATGTAATATATTTTAAGCAGATATTTGACAAGGTTTTCATTAAATTTCAGATCGAAAATTTGCAAATTAATGGGATCTGAATTTACCGAACATGAAATGGTAACTATTGCAAGAGCTTTTTCAGCTGTTTGCCATAAAGAAAGATATGATAGAACAAAATTAAGGTAAGTGAAATTCTTAATTCAAATTATATTTATATAAATATTTTCTTATTATATATTTTAAACTCTAGAACTGTAGTGTTTAAAATGTGTGCAAAAAGTAATTTGGAATATAATTTGTTGAGGACAGACATAAAATAACAATTTGTATAGCAAAAGATTAAAATAAACATTAATGTTAAATGTGAAAGATATGGTGAAAATTATGAAATTAAATTAGATTTGATATTGGGATAATTTCCGGATCATTGTAGATGTCAGTCCGAGTACAGGTATAGGGACTTCAATGTGTTGGACAGAGAACATATTTATCAAGAAAATTCAAGCTCAAAAAAAGCAACATTTGTCCCTATCCCAGTCAACCAGATGACGTTATGTAACGTTTTAACTGCAAGTCACTTTTTGGTCGTTTTAGGGAAGTCTTTTTATATCACGTTTTTTAAACGTTTTATATACGTTACCATTAAGTAAGTATTTATAACGTATTAAAGACGTACGTTAAACGTTTATCACGATGGAGATTATGCGAGCTAATAATTATTTTTTAATTTTATACATAATTTTTGCAATGATTAAACTAATCCTGAGGTTCTTATTTTTACACAAGTTGTAAAATATCCGTTTTCTTGTTTAATGTCATATTTAACTCATTTAAATAGTTAACTTTAGTTGAATGAATAAAATCCGAACGCGTGATCATTTAAGCTTGAATTTTCTTGATATAGATACGTTCTCTCTCTCTCTCTCTCTCTCTCTCTAACACTTTGAATTTTTGCTATAATGTACTCGAACTGGACTAGACTATCTACTCCTTTATTATGTAGACTATATATATGATCGTAGAAAAAAATATTCTAAATTACTTAACCAATTTTTTTTTATTATTTTTAGAGCATTGTGCTTGACTGAACTTAAGAGATATTTATGGGATGAATTAGATCGCCTAGGAGAATATTTTCATCATGCAGATGTGTTAAATTCTGGAAAATTAAAGAGAAAAGATGCTTACACTGTTTTAATCGCTTGTAGATTACCTGTAGATAAACTTGTTCTAGAAAAAATCTTGGACATGTATGTTATTTAGTTATACCACATATTTATATTCTAATAATCCACGATACATTTATTCGTTAAGAAAAAAATAAATGGTGTTTTTACGGTGCAACAATTTTGCTACGGTTTCAGCACACAATTAAAATATTATCTCATTATCCCAAAAGTTCTGTAGTTTTAAACGGTATTGATCAACTTTAAACTATAAAAATCCCATGGAAATCTCATTTTGATGGAATTGAACTCCTTGTAGTTGTTGAACTTTAAAAAAAATAACACTAAAGTTTCCACATAATCATGAGATATACACCCCAATTCTAGCTTTCTTTGACAAAATTGTACCAAGAAAATCCACATTTTTACGTTTGAATTTCAAACAAATCAATATGCAGCACCGTAAAAACGCATTTATAGAAGCAATTGTCTATTGTAAATGTGCATGTTTTATAGGGCTCTAAAAGATCAAAATGGAGACATCATTTATGATGATATTTTGGAATTTTTAAATAGAGATCGTTGTCCTCCGACTGATGTAAAGTCAACAAATATAAAGGTTATTTTATATTAATATAAATAAATTATAGAATTTGTATTAAATATTTTGTATAAATAATGAGGAAGTACGAAATCGTTCTCTTCAATATTTATATTGACAAATATTTTTTAGTATGAATTATGGTGGGCTTCAGAACCAGAGCCGCAGGCTGGAAAAATGATTGACTGGTGTAATTTTAATAAGTATTTAGATTTGGAAGATACATTTCAAGAAGCTATCAAAGATGCTACTAGAGATGAAACAATTCAAGAGGAAGAATAAGAAAAAAGCAATATTTTTTCAACTAATAATCACTCTATGGTGCACGTATTATAAAATACATATTTAAATTCAAATTATGATTAATTTAGTTTCGTCCGAATCATAAAATATTAAAAAAGAATTGTATAAAGGAGTGAAAACATAATAAATTTACTGGATTTTATATATTGATTAGCGCCTCGATTGGAATATTAAATAAACCCGCAAATTTTTGTTTTTTTTCTCCTATTTTGATTATGTTTACCTGTTTTTTCTTGTTTTTCCGATTTTTGCAAATTTTTTCCTATTTTTCTCAATTTCTCCCAATTTTTTTACGTTATACTATTTTTTATTTTATTACTTGTTCTGTTTTTACTAATTTTTCCATTTTTCTGTTTTTTCCTGTTTCACAATTTTTTTCTATTTTTTACCTAATCAAAAATCGTCCAACGCCCTTAGAGAAGTTTTCACTTGAAAATAAAAATTACCATAAAGAAAGCAGAAATTTGTTAAAAAAAAAAAATTAACATGGTTAGGATTCGAACCCACGCCTGATTTTTTTACATCAACCCCTTTAGCTATCTCGCCCATCATACCAAGAATAAAAAATTGTTAATGTTTGAGATAAGCAGTGAATGTTATATTTAGTTTAATTTATTTGTAATACTTATATATACAAGGTGGACCAAAATTGTCGAGCAATACTTCTAGAACACCTAAAAATAAGTAATGTTTGTATAATGAACCCATGTAAAAATTGGTTTTTGATGAATATCTTTCGAAAGAGGTACTATACAATATTCACATTTTAGGTAGTACCAAAGGATACTAAGATACGCTATTAATGTATTTTGTCTTGATTCTTCGAATTCACTAAGGGTAGTTTGCAAGGGGTGAGTTACCATTTTTTAAGCATATTTTTTTTGTTATCAACTGTTTTGGAAAATACATATTGAAATAATGTTTTCGGAAATTTTTCTTGGAAAAAGCTACTCTATACTCCAGATGTACCTATCGTCCAAATATTAATCGTTTTCGTGTAATTTGAGTTCAATAATGGGCGTGCTTGATATGTGAACATGCTAGGGACAAATATCGACCTGCGGTAACAAACAGTTAAATTACAATTTAACTTTTTTTATTATCAATTAAATGAGTTCCATGAAAAATATTTTGAGTCTTCCTTGCAAAGCCGATATACTATATGTATTTTTTGTTTTGCATCTAAGGAAACCGTAATTATTTTATTACTGGTGTTACAGTCTCGATGAAAGATGAACACGCATATTTTTGAACTCAAATTACACGAAAACGATTGATTTTTGGATGTTACATCAAGAGTACCTTTATTCAAAATAAAACTTCAGAAAACATCATTTTAATATGCATTTTTCAAAATAGTTGATAACAAAAAAAGTATGTCTAAAAAAGGGTAATTCACCCCTTGCAAACTACCCTTAGTGAATTCGAAGAATTAAGACAAAATACATAAATAGCGTATCTTCATCAAAAATCAATAATGGTTAATAAGCTCATTCTAGGGATTGTTGCAACCTTAATAAGCGATTTTCGACATAGGTTCATTAGACAAACACTACTTATTTTTAGGTGTTCTATCACCCCTAGAAGTATATTAATTGCTCGACAATTTTGGTCCACCTTTTATATTTATATAGATTATCAAAAAATACAAAATATGCAAACCGCAATTGAATTTCAAAAATCCAATATAAATTTTTAAAAAACATTTCGCAGTTGTATGTTGATTACAACTCATTTTTTATTATTAATTAAACAGTGGCGTAATTAGGAATTTTGCTCCCTGCTCCAAAAAATTCAGTTTCAAAATGAGAATGTTGGTATTATTTGTCCAAAACTTTTTCTAGTATTACAATTTGACAAATCATGAATGACAATTGACATTGACAGTTGATTATTGATTGTGTTAATTTCTTAATTCAAAACTGTTCTGAACAATTTTAAATTTGTGTCACTAGTTCTGCGCAATTTCAGAACGGTTTTATTTTAAAGAACACGAACAAACCTATAATTAGAGCGAATTTAATTTAGCATATTTTAACAAATTATTAAATATTTATTAGTCTGAAAAGAAGCAGCAAAACTTGAAACTTTAGGATATCTATATTATGTTATTCTAACTTAAAATAGTATCGCAGTAGACACTACCATTATTGACAAAATTTGTACAGATTTAGTGAGTTTTTTTTGTGGCCAACTCAACTGGGGATTGTCAAAAAGTTAAAAGAAATATTGGAAAGATCAGTTTAGTATGCCACTGAATTTACTCCTCTTTCCCCTACAGTAATTTAATTTCAGTATATTATTTACATATTGTGAAAATAATAGAGTTATCTGAATTATTAAACAAGATAATATAAAATAAATTAGTAGGCACAATATGAATAGTTATAAATAGTTATTAAAACAAAATAAAATCTGTGTGTTAGATTTCGATCACCAATTCTAATTTCACGATTAAGTGTGACCTTAACTGTCAGGAAACTAAAGCATTTTATTTGTGTTATGCAAGTTTAGCTTGTTTTTTCATCCATAAATATAGCCTAGGTCGTCTATGCATTCTACAGCTCGTAGCCTTTTTATTCTGATTTTCTAACGTATTTTCTCAGCTCAGACGGCATCAGACATCTTATTCTCTCTCTGTCTGTGTATTTGTCGAGTGTTGTTTAGCTTTTACTCATTGTTCGGACCGGACCGGATCGAATTCCATTCGACTAGAAATTGTTAACATGAAACCGTAAACAAATTCCACGTGTCACTATATTTCTGTGTTTATGTAATATAAAAGAAAAGTTAAACGGTAGCCGTGGTGTACGAATAAAAGTTACTTAAACTGATCAAACCAAACAAATATTGATATATATATAAGTAATGATCAAAGTGTGATTATTTTTAAATGTAAGTACTATAGTTTTGTAGATAATCTATGCATTGACAATCAATATGTATACATATTATAAATAAATACAGCGATAGGTATCTAATAATAAGTATTAAGTGCATGATATACGAGGATTGATTTTTAATTTTTCAATAAGATATTAATCTTTAATAAATATTTATGACTTGAAAATTGGTAGATATAATAAATATACCCAGCACATAAAAGATTAAATTATTAATGGCTAAAAATATTTCACCAAAAATGTAAATTCGGAGACGGGCGACGTCATAAAAAGAAAGGCAAAAAAATCACAAAACAGACAGAAATCACTTAAATCAAAAAAATATCGCGGTTAATTATTTTCAGATATATATATAGTAGCTATTTTAGGCATAGTTGAAGTTAGAATGTATTATGATTATATTTTTTATACTTATTAATAAAGTTTGCAGCATATGGAAAACTTTTTTATTATCAAATTTTATGAAAAAAAAGATGTTTTTATAAAAAGTTTTGCATGATTTGAAACCTAAAATACAACCATCAGTTATCAATTTTCGTGTACGAGTTATGTCAAAAAATGTAATTTATGAAATATGCATTAAAATTAAATACACTTTTGTCAATATCGAAAATTGTTGTAAATATTGAGACATAATGAATGATTCATGTGTTTATATAAGTTGGGTGATTCCCGGGAGAGAATGAATTCATTCAATATCGAACTATAACATAACTAACATAGTAAAAGATTAAATAGTGTTTTATTTCGAAAGAAACTAGATATTTTACAATTGTTTTAATGACAATGTAAGAAATGATGACGACCGACGTATACCAAACCCTAGACACAACCACTTAAGTCCCTATATTTAGATAAACGAACCTTCTTTTTGTATATATTAGGAATAGGCTGGTGATACAAATATATGAAGGGCAAGATCAGTATACGAATACGAACGAAAGCGATACGTTGTTTAACATAAAAGACTTTTAGTTATAGTTAAATATAGTTTACATGTTTTAGTTATAAAATAAAGTAGTTTATTTTTGATAATTCTTACAAAAAGTTGATCAGAATCGAAAACTATACATTCAGATATGCAATTATATTAATTTGCATTAAAAAATAAGGATTTTGATTTATTCAAAATTGTCTACACACGATATATAAACATACTTAATAACATTTTAGTTTTATTTTAGAGCGAGATTTGATGATCATAGAGATACTGAGATAGACGTGGCTTAATTTTTAATACTCGCAGTTTTCAATTCTAAATAATCGTTTTTGATTATTGTCAAAAATAAAAAAACACCTATGGAAAATGGTAAGATTTAATTTTACAAAAAATGTTTAATGCAGGTAAATATACATAGTGTATATGATTATTTTGATTTATACAGGGCGTCTCAATAAAATAATCTGCACCATAGTTATATTTTTTTAAATGGAATTAACATCCTGTAGTTTTTTACATTTTTATATTCGTTCTGAGAAGCTGATTTCAAAAATATATTATACTTATAATGTAAAAAACTTATTAGTTTGAAGTTATACACAATTGAAAATCGCATATTTTTTCAACTTTTAGCGATTGCTCCGGCGAAACAATATAAAATCGGATAAAATGGTTTACATGTAAATATATCTTTAACTTTTTAAGTACTATATTTGGTAGTATACTATATAGGATCTGAACAATTCAGCTCCTTTTATTTGAACCTGCACCAGGTACCGATTCTACAAAAATGGCAGGAACCGGTGGAATGGCTATTATAATGAAAAAAATGTATACAAAGGTTATCAAAAGTACCCAAATTTTGATCACCCGGCATACATTTAGTGCGTATGCCACCATAAATAGTATTTAAAAAGTTAAGATAGGGAGGATGTAAATCGTTTTGTCAGAATTTATGTTATTTGGCCGGAGTAATCACTAAAAGTAGGAAAAAATACGATTTTCGCAATTGTCTATTTATAGCTTCAAAACTAATAAGTTTTTTTACTTTATATAGGTTTTTGAAAACAGGTTCTTATTTGGGACGAATCTAAAAATATAAAAAAATACAGAATGTTCCATTTAAAAAAATATAACTATATATAGTGCAGATCTTTTTATTGAGACGCCCTGTGTAAATCAAAATAATTTTAAAGTTTTCGATATAAAGAAAGACGCATATATAGGGTGCGCTATCCTATATATATACTTACTATAATCTCGGTAAAAATTTACGTTTTTCGACACACCTTGTATATTACAAAAAAAAATTGATATCTGATGGCTTTATTCTAAAAAAAATTACTCTTCATATAAAAATCCGATATTTCAATAATTATTGATTTGTCCCTATATAAATTTGAAATATCTTGTTGGTGTATTTATTGTAGGCGCGGCCCAAATTCAAGGTCTCGACCTCGAGACCATCCAGTTAGTTGCTGACATCAGATCGCTTAAAAATAATTAATACAAATACGATTTTTTTTTGTTTATTTGTGTAACCTCTATTACCATTATTCTTTTTAATTAAATGATGTGTTGCACCGTCAGCTCGATGAAATTTGAAAGCTCTATCCTACGCATAACTATATATAATATGCTGGTGTTTGTTTACTTTTACTGTTTTCTGAACTTATTCAAAGACCGAAAGTTTCGACACATTTTCTTTTTATAGTTGATATTTTTATAAGTAAATAATTTTTGTTTTTGAAACTTTTTTTTGTTATCCATCTTCGAATTTAGTTATCGCAATACCTCTTCTAATCAACATTTGTTTACTTACATGTGTGGTAGGAATTATGTAGTAATAAAAGTAATTTACGGATTTAGCCATTTAGAATTTTATAATCAAAATGTATGTTTATAGCTTACATAAAATACTATAGATACATATTAGGATTATGTTTTACACCATATTTATTCTATAGAAATAAAAAGTAAACAACTTTTGTTTTAGATCAAAATTAGTTTATTATATAGGTACACATTCGTTTATACAATGACACATAGATAAAATTCTAAGACATATATAAGCACATAAATAATACTTTTACAACATATATTAAGTAAATATTGGAGGAAACAGAGAATATGTTATTAGCATTATGATATGGCACTTAAATATTTTTGTTTCTACTACCAAAAATAACGTGAAAAATTACATATTGAAGTGTGTACAATAATAGTAATATTCATGTACCAATAAGTCAGTAAAGTCATTATTTATCGAACGAGGCTGAGATTATATGAGCCGAGCGAGCAAACCGACAATTTATTGTTGTGGTGCATACAGCATTTTATCATCAACCGAAAAATTATTATTTAAAAAAATACAAATTTTATTATGACAAGTAAAAAAATTTTACTTTGTTAAATGTACGTCCGATCGCACGCCACTGCCACCATATGAAATAAAAATCAATAATCCGCCCAATTTTGCAAACAATTCTTCATTCCATTTTCCACTCCTCATTTTTAGTATCATATTTTCACAGCTAATCATCAATTAAAGTTGACCTGCCTAGACCTCTTAAATACATTTGATTCGTTACTACCTACATATAATTATGGTTTATTTAAAGAAAAATGGACAGTACAAAAACGGGACCGAATCGTCACGGAAATGAAGATGAGAGTGAAGAAAAATTTGAAAAAATAGAAAAAGTAAATATGAACATAAAAGGAGTAGGAATAAAATTTGCCAAAAGGGTAAGTTGAAATTAATATTTCATGTGAATACCAGTTGAGTATGAATCAGTTTGCATTAAGATTTTATTACCTACTTACAATTTAAAAATAAACAGATTTTTTGTTTTAGGCCGCACTGTTCTTCCTCGGATACATAATATGCTATTTACAATTTTCCTTAACACTTCCACTATTGACAATTTGTACTTTAGTATGGTTTGAAACACAAAATACGAACAAAACCAAGAAAATTTCGAGCAAGTCAAAAGCTAGTTCGTTTACAAAAAAAGATCTGTTGAAAGTGGTAGACGAATTACCGTCTTGGGTAAAATTTTTAATTTATATAGGTACGCTAAATATCCTACAATTCTTATGCCATTTTTTTTTTTAGGTTACTTTTCCTGATAGAGAACGGGCTGAGTGGCTTAACGAAGTAAGTATAGAGCTTGACTTTTGAGATAAAGAATAACTGTAACTATATTATTATAAACAAGTATAAAAAAATAGCAAATAGTAATGTTTTATTACGTATTATAATAGCTAATGGGAGTTCAACTTGAAATATTAGTTCATCTTTTTTTACATTATTTAAGAAAAAAATGAATTTCTTTTTATGAAAAAATCGTTTTTTCTGTTTTTTTCTTTAATTTAACATGAAAAAATTGATATTTAAAAATTACTGCATCTATGCAACTTGTGGTGCATCTACGTCACTTATATGCAATAGCTGTAGCATAATATTAACGTAGACCAGTTTCTCTAAATAAAATTGACACTTTCAAATATAGATGACGTTTGCTATAAAGTGTCGTTTGGTCAATTTGTTTTAATTGTGTTTACTTTTACCTTCGTTTACGTATCTTTATAAATACAAATAAATACGAAAAATGATTAACATCAACCAGCTCTACAGAGTACAAACTACAACAGTGACAGTGAAATAAGCAGACGCGGACGCGACCTTTCATCTAATCAGGAACACTTGTGCTCAGCCTTTATGTACCAAATAGTCGTTTTCTTTATCTAACAGTGGAATCTAATATCTATTTATCTCTCTCGATTTTGAATGCGAATTCACAGTTGATAGGTCCAAGTTTTCATCTTTATCCAATTATCATATAATGGTTTTCTCCATCTTTGTCTTTATAAGTGAATTATTGTTCTTTCGTATTCTCTTCTTCACACAGCTCGTTGTTTCTGCATGAAATTTATATATTGTACACTTCATAAAATTTTATATCGATATGAGTGTAGTGCAATCGAGTGTAATAAGTTCAACATATGTTCGTTGCATTCATTGCGTCAGAACGGCGATAAATTTTTTCGAATAACCATTAAAAATTATATATATATACCTAAAGTTACTCTATCCGATATCCATTTATACTAGACTTCTCACACCTCCTATAGATCAAGTGTAACATCTGATTTTGGTGGTATATTTATCTGAATTTTTTTTGTAATTCAACGAATTTTTGTTTTTTATGTGGTAAGTTAGTTAATTCTATTCATTGTGAAACTTTTATTGTTGAATGTTACATTTGTAGGCCTGATGATGGCTATTAAGCCGAAACTAGTCGCCCTTTAAACCTAAACAATTTAATTAAATTTTGTGGTACATGACTTCGAGTTTTATTCAATTTTATTGAAATTATTATGTTACAACATTTTTAACAACGAACATAGTGTAAGTGTACACCTGAAATCATCGGACGATATCACTGTTGTACGTGTACAATATTGTAATAGACACAGCGAACAGACCTAATGGCTTGACGGTAACTTCATTGCACATAAGTGACGTCACGATTGTAATGGCGGCATATTCAAATAATTAGAAATTTGAATTTTTAAATTAATTTATTCAAAAATCTAGCTCAAATTACGGTAGATAATTGAACTCAATGGGTTTTATTTGATTAATTCTAACTGTTAATAAACGAAAAAACGTTGAGGTTATATTTTTGATCAAGAAACTATACTTCATGCTAGATACGATGAAGAGGTTGCGCAGATCCTGAAAATCGTAATCGGCCCAATAATGCGCAGCTCTATTCCTAGTTGACGCGTATAATACTTTTTCGTTTGAGATATATGAAGTGCTCAATAATCTGTCGACACTAATTTTCCCATTTTTTTCTGCGAAATATAATTTATATTTACAAGATTTGAAAATAAATTACAATATACTTGAAATACGAATAATAATACAATTAATATTTTCAGATTATTGCACAACTCTGGCCAAGCATATGCCTTTACATAGTAAAATTATGTAGAACAAAATTACAAGCAAAAATTAAGAAAAAATTTGATTCGTTTAGGTTTGAAGATATTGATTTTGGAAAAACGGTAACAAGTTGAATGTATATATATAGGGACGTTGAAAATATTTAATACCGTAATAATTTTTAGCCTCCAAAAATTGACGGAGTTAAAGTTTATAATAGAACCACTACTAAAGATTCTATTATTATAGATTTTGATGTTTAGTAAGTATATTGCTATTACAAGATTTTATTTAATTCACACTGTTTAATATATGTGACTCAAATTTTTATATTACTAATTCTAACTTTAATATTTTTTTTTTATAAAAAATATTTTTTCTACTACCGTATGTATATTACTAACTTTACAATGCTAGTGCGTAAAATAGATTGCTTATTTTTACTTAATACCTACATATTTTTGGGTAATAGAAAAAATATTGTATGCAACTAATGTGTAAAATGCTTTTTTTCACTCATGTGATTGTCGCAATCGCCTTTAGCTCGTGCGAAAAAATTCACATTCGTGAAAAAAGTATCACTTTACACGCTTGTTGCATATGTAACCATTTTTTTTAGTTATGATGGCGACTGTGAAATAAATTTTTCCATGTCTGGTGCTCAAATTGGAAGCATAAAAGATTTCCAAGTAAGCATTTTCTCTTTCTTTACATATCTGTAAATAATGCGAGTAGTGCAATAAAGAACATATTAATTAAGAAAATAAAGAAAACGCCTTCAGCTTTTATAACCATATTTTTACAGTTCCGTGCTCACATATCTTTAGCAGATATAAATAAAAACATTGTTTTAGGTGGGTGCAGAATTGAGATTAGTTTTAAAACCACTTATGATAAAAATGCCCATTATAGGAGGAATCCAAATATTCTTTTTGAATACACCAGATATCAACTTTGAGTTGGAAGGAATTTCTGGAATACCAGGTTTTAGGTAAATCCAATAACAGTTTTTTATAATACAACTTGTTTATAAAACTTTTATTTTTTAGCTATTTTATAAGACAAAAAATCGAAGAAAGAATTACGAAGAAATTGGTATTTCCTAATAAAATCACCAAAAGATTTTCCAAAAGTATTGAGGCAGTTGAACTAAAATCGCTTGAACCTGCTGTGAGTTTATATTATATTTTATAGCAAACAATATTACCCCTTATATACAGTGTCATCCCCAAAGTATTCATCATATGGGGAATTTATTTATTAAGGGCTTTTCGACAAAAAGTCTTTCTTGGTAAAAGCTTGTGCATCCCCTAAAACCAAACGTGCACCAACAAAATATAGTAAAACACACGTAATATACGAAGATCCTTTAAGAATTTGATTTTGAGACAAGAGTACCGAAAATTGCTCAAGTATTGTAATTGTAATGAAACAAGAACTTAATATACAATAATTTTTCTAAATGTAATTTCCCAAGATTTTTTTAAAATAAGGGTATAAAATCAAATGTTTCAAGGCTCCTCGTATATTACATATGTTATTGGTGCATGTTTAGATTTAGGGGATGCACAAACTTTTACCAATAACTTTTTGTCGAAAAACCCTTAATAAATATAAGTGTCCCATATGGTGCATACTTTGGGGATGACACTGTATATGAACGTGTCATGGTGCTTATGTTTCCATTTTAGGGTGTTTTAAGGGTGCATGTCTTCGAAGCCAAAGATTTAGAAAGAAAAGATGTCACTGGCAAATCAGATCCTTATGTAGTTTTAACAATCGGTGCTCAAGAATGTAAAACGCCTGTTATAAAAAGAGAACTAAATCCAAAATGGGATTATTGGTGTGAGGTAGTTTAATTATAAATTAACAATTGTATTTCATTCATCAAATTATTGTGGAACGTTTTCAGTTCGTAATTTTGGATCCATTGGGACAACACTTACATTTTAAAATGTTTGATCAAGACGATTTAAATGAGGACGATTTTATGGGAAGGTAAACAAATGCCGCGATATAAAACTTTTATATTTTATTATTAATTATTTTGTTTTATTTAGTGGTGTTATTGAAATTCATCACGTCATAAAAGACGGCGAAAATGATAAATGGTTTAACCTTGACAACGCTAAACATGGGAAAATTCATTTAAGATTTTTTTGGTTAGGATTATCAGCTGATAAGGAAGACTTAAATGCGGTAAAATGCATTTGAATTAATTTTATGTAAAAAAATTAACCTCTATATTTACATTGTAGGCATCTCAAGAAACAAAATTGCTAAAAGTAGCTGATATAAGCACAGCTCTTCTTACTATCTATCTAGATACAGCCCAAGACCTACAGGTAAATTTAACTGTGACGAAACGTTCTATCAAAATATTTAATCATTTTAATATCACCTAAAAATAAATTCATTTTTAATTAACTGCTTCTTTTTTTATACAGAGGATTAAATCTAAAAAACCAGATCCTTATGTCATCCTAAAAGTTGGTAAGAAGCAACAAAAAAGCAAAGTAAAAAAACACACCTGTGATCCAATGTGGGAACAAGGATTTTCTATGCTAGTTCCAAATCCTGGTACCGATTCTCTTAATCTGTCCATTATTGATAAGGGAAGTGATTCAAAATTGGGGCTACTCACTTACAATATTAAAGATTTATTTGAGATGCCTGATTTACAAATAAGCAAAGAAGAATTTGGAATGAACAATTTTAGTGGAAAAGTTGTCATGTCATTGCAACTCAGGGTAATATATATATATATATACACACACACACACATTTATTTGGGTTATTAATTACAGTTTAAACATTAACTTATATGTATATCATTCGACATCTCGCGATATATTAGAAATATCAATTACAAATTGAATATCTCCAAGTCAAAAACCAGAAAAATGTCTAAATCAGCATTATTTTCCAAAAAATCATTTTACTAGAATATTTCTAAAATATATCAAAACCTCGATAAAGACCTTTGAAATTCAAAGAGTTGTGTTTTATTTTTAGATTTTAACAAATGAAAAATTTGAAATAGACGACAGTGATACTGATTCTGACAATGAGACGACTAGTCTCTCTAGAAATCAGTCCACCCGATCATCTTCTAGGAAGCACAGAACAAGTAAGATATTTGATTAATATGTTACACACCCTATACTAACTTAGTCTTTGGTTACACGTAGGATAAGCCCATTGAGCGATCCCATTTATTTAGAATACATTATATGTACTCGTTAAAATCCCCACAAAAAATATAATCATAATCAGAAAAGGCGCGTATTCCTTTTTCTACTACGACTCTATTGCACCAATAAATACCTATTTTAGTTTCAGCCTCGAGTAATACAGGCAACGAATCTCCACCGCCCAAGTCTCCTACAACATCAACAATTCCTTTGGTCGAAGACCTCCTCGAAGAAGAACTTGTAAGGAAATCTTCAGTTCGATCAAACCAAAGTTTAGTCAGAAATTCTAGTTTTAAACAGTAAGAAATAAATTAAGAATACATATCTAATTAAATATATCATTCATTATATATACAACTTCCAATACTAGTGAATCCTAACTGAAAACGTTTCACGGTCGTATTTGGTGAAATTAAATAGTAGTTAATATAAAACTAAAATTTACTTTTCGAACCAGCCGCGTTGCCTATTTTACTCAAATGATGTTTACGAAAATGGTATAATGACATTTTTATTTATTATAGGAAATCTGATCTCGGTATGATGGAATTAACACTTTACTATAGTGCCCCTAGACAAAAATTAGTCGTTAATGTTCACAAGCTCACGTAAGTCTTCTAACTGTTTGAAAATTAAAACATTTAACATATTGATTTTAGAAATATACCAATAAAAGACCCAAGTCATATACCAGACCCATATGTAAAATTGAAATTAACTGCACCAGGAAGCCACCGAATAAAAAATAAAACCAAAGTAAGCATTTTAAATATGGTACTAGAACTGCATTAATTTTCATTCTCTCTAAACTGCATTAAGACCATTTGACTAAAAATAATTTATACTAAACAAAAGAAAATAGTCACGCAGAAATGTTTGGAATCGTCATTTATTAAAAAAAAAAAAAATAAATAGAAGTGAAACTACAAAGTGATAAAATATACAAACATTTAAAAGTCGAAAGAAAATATATAAAGAGTAATTTTATTTGAAAACAAAAAAACCAATATTAACTCGAATATAGGCCTTATACTTTACACTTCAAGTCATTAATGCACTTAAAAAAATTAAAATTAATGCAGCTTCTTTGTAATATATAGTACTACTTTCTAATTTATATCTTCTAATTTGAATAATGTAGCGCAACCGTAAATTAAAAGAGCTGAAAAAAATATATCGTTTCCCATTGAAAATTCCATTAATTAGACATTGGTTGCGGATCCCATATGAAAAGGTAAGACCTCTTTAACGGGTCGCTTTCGGGACATTGTTAATGCCAGTTAAGGTGGTGGATAATTTAGCTTTTTTGTTGTTATTGTCTTTAAAATTATTCTTCAAAGATTTATTTATTCGTTGGGTCTAGTTTTTTATTTTCTTTGTGTACGTTTGTTTAACGTATTTTAAGTAATATCTCTATTTATAGAATTGTGATTATCATACAGTACAAACTGCTATACCAGTTTGTGCAATTAGTGTGGATATGGACAATCCATACGTGATCAGTATATTTTTTCTACAATCCACTAAAGGAAAAACTAAAAATTATTATAAATAAAAAAAATACAGTCTGTCAGACTTTTAAATATTCTCATTTAAAATCCTATAAAACTGATGACACCTTCTATTTCTAAATATTATTCATAGGTTTTTTGTTGAGTAATGTTTATGTTATTACATCTTTGCTGTTGAAGTACCATTTATTGATTCATCACTGGAATTATTTATTTTTATGTTTCTGTATCAGTATAAAAAATTCTAGACAGTAATTGTATTGACAGCTTATTTAAAATGAAAAACAAAATTGGTGGCGGGTAAGTAAATGTGAACTACTCTGATTAGTGGATTTCATATCCATTCTATAATGAAATTATATCCGTTCATTAGACTAATATTGGCTACATATTCATTCTGTAAAGTGTGCGGAAAATAGACAATTTCCTAAATCACGGTGCATCACTGTTTTTAATAAAAAAATGGTAACAATATAAAAGAATAGATTAATCGACTTACTTGAAATTGCAGTTTTCTGAACATGTCTTACGATATAATCTCCACGACGACCATTTAATAATAAGTTAATTCTGACTACATTTTCTGTGGAAGAATGATATACATTCTTCCAATAGTTGAAGAATACATTTAAGAATCCACGGTAATCAGCAAATCACATCCGTTGTTTTCTAGAATTTACAATTTACATTAATATCAACACAAATCACATTGCTTTGAAAATAACTAACCAATCGCATCTCAACATCCTAATAAATCACCATTTTATTTGAAATTTGTGATAAAAACTATGATTTAGGTATATAATTTCTTGTATAATTGTGGAGAAAGTATAGTCTTCAATTCACATAGAATTATGGCTATTGAATTATTCCAACACTAATAATAATAGACTTCATTCTATTATACAATGTATGAGTTTGTTCAGAATTTAAACAAATGCAATTTATGTTTCGATGAATGGAAATAATTATTTTCTTTATTTTAACAGATAATTTTATTCTTTGACATTTTTTATTGCTTCATCAAAGTATTTAGTTTAAAACTTTATACAATAATGGAAATGCAATTTGGCACGATGTCGAGAAATAAGTCTTAAATTTTAAAATTTATTTTTTAGGTTATTATGGACAACTGTGATCCGGTTTTTGAAGAAACTTTCGAATATCTTCTCTCCAATTCAGATCTTCCAAATAATAAATTAGTACTAACTGTTAAGAGCAAGAAAATGTTCAACTCTTATATAATAGGACAAGTGAGTATTTTGAACTATTAAACACTAGAAGAAAAATATTGTATATAAAATGAGAGTGTCTGGCTAAGAATTTACAAATTCCATATTTTGGAAATATATTAAGGTTTTAGTTGGAAATTTATGGAAGTGTAAATAATATATGCATATTAGATTTAATATTTTTTTTAGGTGATAATAAACTTGAGGAACTTTCAAAACTTGAATGAACCTTACCGAGAATGGTATGATTTATCACAAGCTGAAGACTCCGATTAGCAAAACTTTAAATGTTTTGTATCTTAAGTGTACTTGTAACATTGCCTTAATATTTTTTTTTTTATATAAAAGTAGTCTATTTACCTTTATAAAAATATATACATGATGCTTGTTATTTTAAATTGAGTACTATAATGAATATTTAATAAAAGTTTTATTCAGATCTTACACAAATTCCTAAAATAGTGATGTACCTAAAATTCTACAATAACCTTACATTAAAAAAAAGACAAAAAAATAAATTTAAACAAAGGTAAGTTTAGTCCTGGTATGGTTAATTAACCAAACGTTTAATTCTCCATATTCCTCTATGCAATCATCCACTTGATCAGGTGTATAACCTTTGCTTGCGCATTTTTCAAGAGCTGCTGATATAGTAACGGTCTTAGTATCGCCAGCCAATTCTCTAATAATAGCGAAAATCTTATCGTTGATATTAGGCGGTCTAGAAAAAAATAATCATTTTAATTAAATATAAAGGATTTTGCATTGTCAAATTTAACCTTTGCCCTTTATTTTCAAATGTTTGTTTCAAAGAATCTTTGCTCATTTCTATAAGTCTGATGGCTTCATTGACGTCATCTTTTTCAACAATATTTGATAGTCTAAGACGTGCCAAAGCCGTTGACAGGCGTAAAATTCCAAGCAAGTTTCTTGCTGAAGTGAATGTCATATCTTGGGAATTGCGGGCTTCTTTTCTTAATTCCACATATGCCGCTAAAAAAAAATGAGACTAGTAACATAACATAAATTTCGTAAGCAGTGAAACATCAAAAAAAAAAAAAAAAAAAAACTACACTAGCTATGTTTTCAATAAATTGGGCTAAAACATTTAGAATACTTATAATATATTGAAGAATATCATCTTCACTATGTTACTATTATCAACCTAATTTTTTTTATTAAATATAAACCACTGTTGATACATTTCTGAAATATTAAAAATATGAGGTAGATTACATTGAAGCAATATAACCATTCATTTTTGAATTGTTGCTATTTAAATTTCTAAATGTTTCATAAACAGTTAGTATTTATTCACAATTTGAGATTTTTTTTGTAACTAAATACAAGTAAATTAAAACACACACGCGCACCCACACCGACATTATTAACTTACAAACTATAAAATCTGTCAATTCTTCAGGTACGACGGGATCCTTCATCTTACACATAGCTATGTACTTTCTCATGACTTTCATGTCTAAGGCTTCGACTAGTGTAGCTGGTTGTCTGCTGTGCTGATGTACGTAAGTGATGTGTTTGGCAAGTTTGAGATCATTATCGCGATTAGCCTTATCTTGAATAAGCCAGAGCAAGTCAAAACGTGAAAGAAGAGCTGCTGGAAGCTGGATGTTTTGTTCTATTGTCCTCTTTGGATTGTAACGACCATAAGCTGGATTTGCAGCTGCTAAGATTGAAGCTCTAGCATTTAGAGTTGTCATTATACCAGCCTAAAATTAAATAAATAGTAAAACATACATTACAGTGTGTGAGATAGGGAAAATCTGATGTGAAACTTAATTTATTTTAAATTCATACTTTAGCAATACTGATAGTTTGTTGTTCCATGACTTCATGAATGGCGGATCGGTCTTCATCAGCCATTTTATCAAATTCATCTATGCAGCAAACACCTTGATCTGCCAATACTAGAGCTCCACCTTCTAACATCATTTCTCCTGTCATAGGATCTTTCATAATCGACGCTGTTAGACCTACCCCTGATGAACCTCTACCTGTAGTGTATTGACCTAAAAAGAGGAAATAAAAATTAATATACCTACAAAAACAAAAATATATAATTATATACATACTTCTAGGCGCCAATCTGTTAATATATCCAAGTAACTGAGATTTGGCAACGCCTGGATCTCCCATGAGACAAATATTGATATTGCCACGAATTTTCATACCATCAGGTCTTTTGTCTACTCCACCAACTAATAACAGTAATAGGGCTTTTTTTATATCCAGATGTCCATAGATTTCAGGTGCCAAAGAAACAGCCAACTTTGTGTAGAAATCATCCTCGGTCAATGTTGCCAGTTCTTCAGGAGTAAGAATATTGTCGGAATTTTCGTTATCCATTTGGTTTAAAGATACAATTTTCTAAAATTATAATAGTTCAAATAAAAAAGGCAATTAACGAAAATTGTTTCGTTTCATTGTATTATATTTTCGGAAAGCCGGAAGATCTGACAACAACGTAAATACTACTTAAAAATCTGCTATATCACACAACGCCCATAAACCAATATTTCATAAATATCGTACTGAACCGTTTCTGAAAAAATTGTAGCATTCACTATGTATAAAACTGTATAACATATTCCTTCAATGAATACAACGTGTACAACATTAGATTATCTCCTCATTAAAGTTATTTAATAATATAGTAAAAAATATTTTCAAAAATAAAAAAAAACTTACATGAGCTTCTAAATATGTTTCAGTTAAAAGACCACCCATTACTTGTTTAAAACCTAATTTAGTTAATGGTAAAAATACACCAGTGATGGCAATGTAATCACCAGGCAGGGCTTGTCTTGTTATTTCGCCTCTACAAAATACTGTTAAAGTACGTGGAATATGTCCAACAGGTACTTGATCACTCTAAAACATATGAATGAAAATTTTTAACAAAAAAAAAATCATATTAATGACTCACTTGCTCCTGTATCTTGATTTCTTGAAATTTGACAAACTTTGAGCCTCTGGTTTGTAAATACAACCTACCTCCAGATTTATTTGTCTTACAAACTTCGCTGATGCACATTTGAATGGGCATAAAACTTAGAGCATTTATAGGTTGGTACGTCTCAGCTCCACATTGATCGCAAGTGTATGTAGCTACACACATCATTGGTTTTACTTCTGTACAACGAGTTATAATACCTCTAACAGTCACTAAGGTACCAATGTGTTCAGCCTTTACTTCTCTAATAGGTACCGCTTTATTTGTGGTCATATTTTGAAAGTAAATTTCACTAGAATATTTTTAAAATTATCAAGTATATACCTTGTAAATAAAAATTAATAGAAAAACACAATCTATTATTAATAATTATGTAATTCATGTAAACTAAGATATTAACGTTTGGTACATGTGACAACCGATCAAGATCTCTAAAACCGGTTCTACTTGGAAAGCGAAATAAGCATAAAATATCAAGAAACAAAGGAGTATATTATGATTAGTTATATGCAAGCCCTTTGATATTAAAGATTAACAACTATTAAAATGGTTATTTACGTTACAAGACCGGAAAATAGTGTTTTTGCAGGTCAAGGCAAGCAAATTTCAGGACGAGCCATAGGCGAGTCCTACAAGTTTGTGGAAAACACAATATTTTTTTTTACTTAATTATTTATTATGTTTTATATCGAAATTCGTCTTCTTTGCTCCTTCCAAAATTACTTCTAGAATTTCTATTTCTATGTCGGACATTTCAAAATATGAATCCATATTTTCAAATTTGCGAATTAACAAAACAATAAATTAAGAATCAACTTGACAATTAATCATAGTAACAAAATCAGGGTAACAGCAATTGGAAAAATAAAAAAAAAACTGGGACTGGAAATGGTATATTCTTCAAGAAGCGTAGAATCAAGCCTATTATTATTATTAGTGTTGGAATAATTCGATAGCCATAATTCAATGCGAGTTGAAGACGATACTTTCTCCACGATTATGCAAGAAATTATACACCTAAATTCATAGCTTTTATCACAAATTTCAAATAAAATGGTGATTTATTAGGATGGTGCTAAGATATGATTGGTTAGTTATTTTCAAAGCAATGTGATTTGTGTTGATATTAATGTAAATTCAAGAAATCAAAGGACGTAATTGGCTAATTCGATTTTTAAATTTATTCTTCAACAAAAAATGTAGTCAGAATTAACTTATTATTAAATGGTCGTCGTGGAGAGATTAATTTTAATTTTTATAATATCCAAGTTCCTTATTGTACTTACTAGCGACGCATAAGCTCTGGTGGAAACTTATTTCTAGCATCCCGATGTTCATTTGGCTGCTTCAATCTGTTTTCCATCATTAAGCGATGTTCAATATAAACATCTAGGGCATCTTTAGCTACTACATCTTTCTGTACAAACGTTGGTAAGAGCTCGAAAACAATATCAGACATCATACTACTGTATCTGCGGGTGTTTGTTAATATAGCTTTGGCTAAATCGTCATCGAAATCATTTACATCATCGAGCTCTATCCACATTCCTATTTGCTCTCGGTGTGCTAATTTCGTGAGTTGATTGGAGTATTTAAAATGTTTGCTTCCATCGTTATTCTGGACGCAGTATTCCATCAGGAAAGTCTTTAATAGTTCTATTATAAAAAAATAATTAACGATTAAGTATAGGTATATAGAATTCGTAAACTTGTTATTCTAAAATAGTTACCTTTCTCTTTTTCATAATCATTTCTAGCCATGATGGATGATTTACACACACACACAAATTGTATTAAAACAGGTGGTTAATGCCGTTAATGGTTGTTTCATACACAAAGCGCGCGAAAATAACTGTCGTTTGTGTCAAAGTCAAAAAATTTATATATCTTCTTTTTTTTTTCAAAATCCTGTTTTAATGTGAAAGCAGATAAAATTTACAATATTCGTGAACCTAATAGTTGTTAACTAATTATAATTCAGTAGTCTAATGTGAACTAGTTCGTTCTTTTGATTTCTGACTATATCAGAACTAAAATTGACAACGCAGTTAATTAACGTGAAATAATGAATAAAAATCCTTTTTTTTGAATCGCGTTATTGTTATTTATGTTGCATTTTGGTAATTAGAGTCATTGTAGTTTTCCTACAAAACAGACATTGCAAAAAAAATTGATTGCCAGCATTTTAAAAAATAAAAGAAGAAATAAACATAACCTCCTATGGTTTTAACGTCAAATGTCAAAAAAAAATGTTGATTATTGTCAATTTGACGCAAAATATGTCAAAAGATAAATTCGATTTGATTTGATTACAAAAATAAAGCAATTAAGATATGTTTATAGTTCGAATATGAGTAGAGTGCCAACACCATACAAAGAAATAATATTTTTGTCAGTGTTTAGTGAGTCATATATTTTTCAGTAGTGATTTATCAGTATCAGAAGAAATTCGTCCATGTCATATTAACATCATATAGAAAATGTTGTTCGACAATCTTCAAAAATGTTTACAACAAAAACCAAATTTAACTTACGATGAAGCATGCATGGATATCGTGAATACTTTAAATAACAGCATTACATTATTTTATCAATATGATGAATGTTATAAATGTGATTTTCAAACTTTAATACTGTTGGAAAGTAATAAGTCATCATCTGTTGTAACGAAAACAAGTTCTCCCATTAAAATCGAGTATAAGTCAAATACAGATACAAAGTGCCAGTAAGTAGCATTAAAATTATTTCAACCTTCCGGAACCCGCACCTGATCTAAGAGAATTTGAATCTCGAAAATTGCCAAAAAATACTATCGCTTAAGTATTCTAAATACCTGTTAATGGTACATCAATATTAATTTGTATTTAATATGGCAGTCTTAACCCATTTCATCTAAGAGCTAGATCTAAAAGTTACAGTGTGGGCACTGTTGTTAAATAAAATTAATTTGTCCGATACCGGTTATTTATTGAATAATATGCATTTTTATTGTTGAAAAAAATCTCATCGGTAAGTGGTTTTAAAAAAGTAAATATAGACTATTGGAAATATATGCTAAAATATGATATTATATTATTGTAGACATGATTAAAGAACAGGAGATATACATGATCTTGTATAAAATATTATAAATTTGTATATTTGGAGCACCAATTCACTGTGTTCATAAACTGTTGTGTAAATAATCAAATATTTTTCACTAGTTAGGTATTTCATATTCAAAAGAATGTACAATCACTTTTATTGATACAAATAAATACGTTTTTAAATATAAGTATAAAATTCTATATAACTATTTTTTTCTTAGAATTATACAAGTAAGTAAGACATAGGTACAGTGCGGGTTTCGATGTCCCTTAAAGATGTGTGGGTTTGGAGGATTAATTATTCAGATTCAGCCAATAACTTGTTTTTTTTTTAGTTATGAAAAGCTGCTATTTGAGCACTATAGATATGGGCTGAATGTAAGTGAAAACTGCTCACCGATTTATATTAAGGAAGCTGCAGACAATGCTTTCCTTCGTAAGATTAATTAATGTATTATTGTTAATAACGGTTCTCATATTTTTCCTTTCTTTTTAGCAATATTAATGGCATTTGTGATACTTTTTTCATTTGGAACTGTTTGGTATATGATAAAATGTATTTACAAAAATAGCGGGAGGGTTAGACAACTACTATCTTGGAATAGTGAAATGGAGGAGGTAATTTATATGTTCTCATTATTCTATATGTATTAATGTGAAAAATGAATCTTTTTCTAAAATTTTGTTGTCTAGAAAATAACCTACAATATTTATCTTCTAAATGTTTAGGATTTGATTGGTTCTTCAGCAGGCACACCTCTTGTATTTGAGAGAGCTCCAACAGTTTTTGCTAAACATTCTAATCGTTTGAAGTCAATTGATACTTTTAGAGGTCTTTGTATTGCTGTTATGATATTTGTAAATTACGGTGGAGGCCAGTATTGGTTTTTCAAGCACTCTGTTTGGAATGGTTTGACAATTGCCGATCTGGTATTTCCTTGGTAAGTGGTTTTAATAAATCTTAAATAATTTTATCAAAATATATATGTATAAAAATAAATCTACTAATACTTGATCCATTTCAAAAAAAAAAAAATAATAAAAAATAAGATAAAGCAATATTTTATTATACCTTTATTAAATAATTCAAGGTATTTTCGTCTTTTTTTCTTTAGATGTCTTATATTATAAAAAGCACATGTATTAATTTGACTTTAAGGTTTTTATGGTTAATGGGTTTTTCATTGACTGTTTCCGTTCAAAATAAAATAAGATCATTGGTACCAAAGAGGCTCATGGTCTTGCAAGTAATTAGACGATCTATAATATTAATTCTACTTGGAATTATCATAAATTCTAATAAAAATTTGTCTACTATTGCCGAATTGCGTCTACCTGGAGTTCTACAACGAATCGGATTGGTTTATCTCATTATTGGAATAGTGGAAGTTATTTTTTCCAAAAGATTAGACAATAATGAGGTAGGTATAAAAATTAGTAAGGAATTTTTTAAATTTAAAAATTCAACTTGATACAATTGTTTATTCAAAATACCTTTGGAAAATTAAGTCAAATGTTAAAAGATTGTTGAGCTACATAAATATTTAATATAATTTTTGTTGTTTAAATAAAAATAAAATAAATCTTGAATCTAACTGATGAGTTGTTTTAAAAATAAAATTTTATACTTTTATACAATTAATAAGACATTAATTATGGAACCTTTTTTAGGAGTGCTAAAAATACTTTTATTAGTATATATTTTTTTTCATGAATTATTTTCTACTTAATGTTGGTGTACGGTCTTTACAAACCATTCACGACATTTTGGGAAATTCTTTGGTCTCGAAAAATACTTTTATGTTAGAACAAGCCCCAACATTTTTAGTTGTACAATCATATCATAAATTGTGTGTTTGCATTAATTATGAAACAAAAAATAATTCCAACAAAATTATAAATTATTCAAAAAATTGTATATTATTAAAAGGTTTTTATTTTTTAATTTCTTGTATCAAGTTGTATTTAAAAACTATCGGACACAATTTTTTTTTTTTATTCATTTATTCACTAACAAATTGTAGATGACATCTTGGGCACTTGATGTAACAGCAGCTTGGCCACAGTGGCTAATTATATCCACTTTAGTTGTGATTCATACTTGTGTAACTCTCTTTGCCGATGTTCCCGGCTGTGGTAAAGGCTATTTAGGGCCGGGTGGTTTGGAAGAAGGTGGAAGCTTTTATAATTGTACGGGTGGTGTCACTGGTTATATTGATAGACAAGTTTTTAAGCGTCATATGTATAGAGACTACACTCTCGAGAAAATATACGAAAATACTTTAAAGTTTGATCCGGAAGGTAGGTGTTAAAAAATAATGGATTTTACTTAGATTTCTTCCAATTAATTAATTTTTTTTTTTTTTCAACAATATGTTAAATAAATGTAGTATTTTTTAATCTACAGGTATTTTGGGAACTTTCACTGCAATTCTAACTGCATACTTTGGAGTCCAAGCTGGAAGGACTTTAAATACTTATCAAGGGATCAAAGCAAAAGTCATTAGGTGGACTCTTTGGGGAATTTTCACTGTATGAAAATATATGAGTAATAAAATTGTTGTATATTTTTTTAAATTATAATTTTTTAGGGTCTCATTGGTGCTGCTCTATGTTCATTTTCGAGAGATGCAGGTCCACTTCCTCTGAATAAAAAACTTTGGTCTCTCTCTTATACCCTCGTAACTTGCGGCATGGCTTTCATAATTCAAGCTTACTTGTACCTTTTTGTGGATATTTTGAAAAAGTGGGGTGGTCGTCCATTGTTCTATCCAGGCATGAATCCTATTGTCCTCTACGTAGGCCACGTTTTGTTAGCAGACACTTTTCCATTTGGTTGGAAACCGACCATTCAAACACACGCTACTTATCTGTTTATGAACCTCTGGGGGACCTTTTTATGGGTTTCGATTTCCATTTGGCTATATAAACACAATATATTTTTCAAAATTTAATAATTACGTATCTTGTGATATTTGTATTATATACTTACTATTATTGTTTATTTTGTTGATAACTAACTAATGTTTATGTATAACTCTTTGATATGAAGTTGACAGTTCTCAGTTTGTATTGTTTATTTTTATAAGCTAAATTATTGTCAGCAGCAAATGTCTCTTTAATATAGTGTAAATGTTACGTCATAATATAGATGAGATTTATTCCAGTTCATTAAATTTGATTGAAAATGTGCAAACTATTTGTTATTTGTGTAAGTTTTGATGTTTTACCGAACTGATATTTTTTGGGTGTTTTATTATTTTATTTTTTTTTTTTTTTTTTTTTTTTTAATTTTTTGACCTTTTTCTAATAGAAATTTGATAAAAAAAATCGATAATTGTTAATTTTATGATATTATTCACCATTGAATCTATTTAGCTGATAATAACATGCAAAATAATATTTTTATTAATAAATGTAATATTATGAATTTAAAATAAATGTCAACTAATTTTGTTATACACGAAAATTTCGTTATATATCTATTTTATCAACTTATATATTTTTGGAAATGCTTCAAGCATATATATGTTTTTGTGAACGAAGAATTAGTTAAATACACGAAACAGTTATAATTTCGATCATTAAAATTAGAATTATAATATTGTTTAAATGAAATAAAAATATTTATTTAATGTGCACTTTTTAATTTAAATCTAAGATACGAATTCATTTTATAGCTTAGAGATTTTTCCACTCATAATTCTTTTCCAACATTCTCATTTCCATTCTTCTACATTTCATTCCAAATATGACTCCTCTATTTCTTTCAACGCTTTCATAAATGATACAAAAGTCGCCATCATTAGAAGAGCAATATCTATTAATAAAATTTGGAACTTCATTAAAAAAATATCCAATAAATATTTTCTCCATTCAAAACCTAACATATCTTCTGAAATGATAGAAAAGCTCCTAGACATTCTCGCTCCACCAACCGTTACCAACTTGCCGTTTCAAATTCCAAACCACCCTACCAGCAACAACTTTCCAATTAACATTTTTTCTACAACTGAACTGCAATCTGCACTTAAATCTCATCGGGGCACCGCCCCAGGAAATGATAATATGATAAACAATCTACCTCTAACTGCCAAAAAAATATTGCTAGCGATTTTTAATAAGTGGTGGAACAAAAGTGAAACCTTTGAAGAGCTTAAGGAAATTATCATAATCTTAATTTTAAACCGAAAAAGGATCCAAATCTGACATCTTCTTACCGTCCACTTTCACTCACGTCTTGCAGACTGGAATGGTACTAGGAATATAACTCCAAGCTACCAATCTCTCAGTATGGGTGTCGACGCGGTACTGGTACCATTGAAGCTGTATCACAATTGGTAACAGATATTCAGTGCTCATTCTCTAAAAATTCATATGTAGCAGCTTTATTTGTTGATCTTAAAGGTGCTTTATGACTCAGTTGATCTGATGAACATATATGCTAACTGAAAAATTAATCTCTTTAGATATAAATCCGCAAATTTCTCAAAACCTCGTTAACTTGTTTAGAAACCGAAAAATCTATATCAAGGATCAAAATAATGTCTTGCATGGTCCCAGGGTGGTAGATCATGGCTTACCTGAAGGTGCTGTATTAAGCCCACTTCTTTTTAATGCATACACTCACAGCTTACATTGTATTCTCGACTCAGAAGTTAAATGCATACAGTACGTGAATGATTTTTGCTTTTACATAATACAGGAGAGCTATAACCAATGTGTTAGTGTTTTAAAACATATTGCCTATTGTCTTAAGAGTTGGTTTTATGAGCACTCATTAACAATATCTCCAGAAAAATCAGCAGTTGTCTTCTTTACAAGACACGCAGACTCCGTAATCCTGATAAAATTACTCTGAGTGGTTTAGAAATACCTGTAAAAAAAGAATACAAATATTTGGGTATAGTTTTAGATTGTAAGCTGCTTTGGAGCAGTCATATATTAACCATCTCGGGAGTAAATGCGAAAAGGGTATCAATATGTTAAAATTATGTGTCTCAAAAACTAAATGGGGTGCCGATCCCAATATCGGCCTCCTGTTCGATCAATACTTGATTATGGCTGCATCTTGTATGGCTCCGCCGCTAATGTTCATCTAAAAAAAATCGACAGAATACAATATAATGCTGTGAGAATATGTATTGGTGCATTACAATCATCATCATCATCATCTCAAGCAATTTTAGCAGAAGCACATGAGCCTTCTCTTGATATTAGACGTGGTTTTCTAGCCTTTAAGAAGATTTGTCAACTAAAAAGTTTTCATTCTATGAATCCGATTCATAAATCAATTTACCAAATATTTATAGAAAATCTTACTAACAATTTTTGGATTAAAAAGAATAGCCCACCCTTTCAACAATTATACCCACTTGATATCTCCAAATGAGAAACTACCTATTTTCGAACTGGAATTTTCAGAAGCAATGTTCAGCGACCAACTGTTATACTACCAACATATAACGAAATCATACTGCTAACCAGGCTCACCTTAATTTACTCTTATCCAATTACGCTAATTTCTTAAAGATCTACACTGACGGTTCGAAAACTTCAGATGGTACAGGTTTTGCCTTTTTCATAGCAGACACTAACACACACACACACACATTCAGCATAGAATACCAGACCATTGTTCTATATTCACTGCTGAAATGTTGGCAATTGTAAGTGCTTTAAATTGGTTATTAAAGCGAGACTATAACCACAATGCTTTAATTCTGTCAGATTCCAGATCTGTTCTTGAATCAATGATCAACCCTTCCTTTAACAGCTTTTCTACCTCCTCAGACATATGCAACATTAAGAAATTACTCTACACTCTATTTAATCGAAATCAAAAAGTCACCTTTATACGCGGGTAACAGGCCACAGCGGCATCACCGGAAATGACATAGTCGATGGCCTAGCAAAAGAATTAAGCCACAACTCTTATCAGTTTTTAGAAAACATAATAACCTGAAGGACATTAATAATACTGATAAAAAAGAGTATACTAAAAAATGGGAAAGTAATTGGAAAAAATTTGTAGAAATGTCTAAAAATCACTATACTTTAATTCATCAAGTCGCGTTCCACACATATTAGTGACTACAAAGTAAGCAGGGCATACTCCGTCACCATCACACGCTTAAAATTAAATCATGGCAGATTTCCCGCACACATGCACAGAATTGGTCTTGTTCAGACTGACCTCTGCACATATATATGACAATGAATCCTTAGCCGATCTAAACCACATTTTCTTCTCATGTAGAAATTACCATCAAAGCCGTCAAACACTTTTTAAAATCCTCTCTGATAACAACATATATAATGATGCCTATAAACCTTACACACCTATTATGCCTTAACTCTAAAAGCATCTTAGATGCACTAGTAAACTTTTTAAGAAATATCAAACTTGACATCTGAATAATAAATTTAAGTTCATAATATACCAACATTCTGTGGCAAACGGATTTTCCAATGCCATAACCCTCCTATCAACAACAACAGAGTGGGTTGTATTGGGGGAGGGGAGGGGAGTTCCAAATTATTTTTTACACTACATTCATATGAAAGGATGAGGGATACAGGCTCACGATTAAAAATTCTTTTACTATCTATCCAACTTTGATTACTAAATTTAATTCAAATGACGTTTCGTTCGAAAAAAAACTTATTTTCAGCGTATATGTTGTAATTAAGAAATTTACACTCAATTTTTTTTTTAAATAAATGAAATAAAATTCTTTGAAAATATCGAAAATAATCCTTTATAACTCGAATTGGATAAAACAAGGCTTAATAAATATATGTTAATATATATAGACGCACCTTGTAATATAAAAGTGTGTCTATTTAAGTTTTGGGAGGAACCATATTATGGGAAACTTTTTATTATTGGTTTTATAAAAAACTCTTATTATTTGTAAAAAGTTGAGCACGAGCTCAAACCTATAAAATACAATCATCAGATATCAAATTTTTTTAGTCTCATACAAGGTGTATCGAAAATTGTGAATTTTTGTCAAGAGCTAAGTACTTTTTTCTATTTTTGACAATTCCAAAAACTATTATTTATAATTGAAAACTGGATATTACAAATTTAGCTCCTTCTATATCTAAGTAACATATTATGGTCATCAAATAACGCTCTAAAGTAAAACTAAAATGTTTTAAAAAAATTCTTATTTTTTAATGCAAATTGAAATGATTGCATATCTGAACGTAATTTTCAATTCTGATCAACTTTTCCCTATAAACAATTTTCGATATTGACAAAAATAAATCTAGTTCACTTGCACGTTCCACATTCATAAATGATATTTTTTAACACACCTCGTAGGTATACGACTAAAAAAATGATATCTGATATATGTATTTTAGGTTTTAAATCATGCACAACTTATTTTTATGAAGAATAACTTTTTTTTCATCAAATTAATAATAAAAAAGTTTCAAATTGGTTCCAACTTATTAAGTAGACAGACTATGTAGGTATATATTTTACTAAATTTATTTAATTTCATTTAGACTATTTCATGGGCACACGATCTAACAGTGAGCTGGCCGCAATGGTTAATTTTTTCCATTTTGATTACAATACATACTTTCGTAATCTTTCTTGTCGATGTCCCTGGATGTGGAAAAGGTTACTTGGGTCCAGGAGGACTAGAGGATTTTGGAAAACATTTCAATTGTACAGGAGGAGTTACCGGTTACATGGATCGACTTGTTTTTGGACAACACATTTATAAAGATTATGCTTGTCAAAAAGTATATCAAAATGTTACTCAAAATGATCCGGAAGGTAAGAAATTTATTTTTTACACCGCGGGGAGTGAAACTAGTAGTTTAGTCCCCGAATTTGCGGGACTAAAGTGCCACTTTTTTTACTTCCTTGGGACTAAAAAAGAATTGAAACCAATCACCTTATTTATTCTAATAACTGTCAAATACTTCCACAATGGAGTATATTAAACAATTTTCATATATTTTTTACGATTTTGTTGGCATTACCTATATTTATTCATTAAAAACCACGAAAAATCTAAAATATCCTAAACGGGACAAATTAGCAATCTTTTAATTCTCGTAAGAATAGATATTTAATAATTGAATTAATTGTTAGGTTTATATATATTAACAAAATTAACAGGTAAATTATTATTTGAATTTTAATGGGCACCGCGGTATAAAAAATAGCGTATATATCACGCAGGACTAAAATGTATTTTATTCCCTCAAGTGATTGTTTCCCTCCGCTATGCTCTGGAAACAATCTTCACCCTCGGGATTAAAAGATGCACTTTACTCCCTTGGTATAATACTATTATTTTCAACCGTATATGTAAAATGACACTGCCAATCTCTCTACTCATATAGAGAAAAATTCATTTTAATTTATTCGATCGCTGCATTATTATACAGTTTCATTAATCATAAACTTTCATTTCTAGGATTTTTTGGTACATTTAGTGCAATACTTTCGGCATATTTCGGAGTTCAAGCTGGAAGAATATTAAATACGTTCGAGTGTACGAAATCGAAACTGATTAGATGGACGATATGGGGAATGGCCATTGTAAGTTAAAAAAAAGCTTTCGTCAGAAAACAATCCAATAATTAATAATATATAATTTTTTTTTAGGGGCTGATTGGTGGAACCTTATGTTCTTTTTCAAGCAATGATGGTGCTATTCCACTCAACAAAAAAATTTGGTCACTGTCTTTTGTATTGGTTACCGCTGGATTGGCATTTATAATTCAAGCTTTGTTATATTTAATCGTGGATATATTAAAAGAGTGGGGCGGTCGGCCTTTGTTCTATCCAGGCATGAATCCTATCGTTTTATATTTAGGACACGAATTGCTTCATAATACTTTTCCCTTTGGATGGAAACCTGTTGTTAGAACGCATGGCACCTTCTTATTTATGAATCTTTGGGGCACGTTTTTGTGGTTTATTATCTCTATATGGCTCTATAAACATGATCTGTTTTTAAAAATTTGAAAAATGTTTGTAATCTTAATTATAACATCATTTTTAATTTTATCTAATTTGTATATATTCCAATTTGAATTATAACTTTAAAAATATAAAAGATATAAAAATGAAATTTATGCCATTCGATTTGTTTTAAAAAACTCTAAATGGGAAAAATATATTTGTCACTGAGAAATACGTATTAACAGTTTTAGTTTTTACGTTGATGCTCAATTTTCATTTGATCATAACTCTAAAAATATAAAAGATAAAAAAATGAAATTTATGCCATTCGATTAGTTTTATAAAACTCTAAATGGGAAAAATATATTTGTCGCTGAGAAATACGTATTAACAGTTTTAGTTTTTACGTTTATGCTCAATTTTCATTTGATCATAACTCTAAAAATATAAAAGATAAAAAAATGAAATTTATGCCATTCGATTAGTTTTATAAAACTCTAAATGGGAAAAATATATTTGTCACTGAGAAATACGTATTAACAGTTTTAGTTTTTACGTTGATGCTCAATTTTCATTTGATCATAACTTTAAAAATATAAAAGATAAAAAAATGAAATTTATGCCATTCGATTAGTTTTATAAAACTCTAAATGGGAAAAATATATTTGTCACTGAGAAATACGTATTAACAGTTTTAGTTTTTACGTTGATGCTCAATTTTCATTTAATCATAACTCTAAAAATATAATAGATAAAAAAATGAAATTTATGCCATTCGATTAGTTTTATAAAACTCTAAATGGGAAAAATATATTTGTCGCTGAGAAATACGTATTAACAGTTTTAGTTTTTACGTTGATGCTCAATTTTCATTTGATCATAACTCTAAAAATATAAAAGATAAAAAAATGAAATTTATGCCATTCGATTAGTTTTATAAAACTCTAAATGGGAAAAATATATTTGTCACTGAGAAATACGTATTAACAGTTTTAGTTTTTACGTTGATGCTCAATTTTCATTTGATCATAACTCTAAAAATATAAAAGATAAAAAAATGAAATTTATGCCATTCGATTAGTTTTATAAAACTCTAAATGGGAAAAATATATTTGTCACTGAGAAATACGTATTAACAGTTTTAGTTTTTACGTTGATGCTCAATTTTCATTTAATCATAACTCTAAAAATATAATAGATAAAAAAATGAAATTTATGCCATTCGATTAGTTTTATAAAACTCTAAATGGGAAAAATATATTTGTCGCTGAGAAATACGTATTAACAGTTTTAGTTTTTACGTTGATGGTCAATTTTCATTTGATCATAACTTTAAAAATATAAAAGATAAAAAAATGAAATTTATGCCATTCGATTAGTTTTATAAAACTCTAAATGGGAAAAATATATTTGTCACTGAGAAATACGTATTAACAGTTTTAGTTTTTACGTTTATGCTCAATTTTCATTTGATCATAACTCTAAAAATATAAAAGATAAAAAAATGAAATTTTTGCCATTCGATTTGTTTTATAAAACTCTAAATGGGAAAAATATATTTGTCACTGAGAAATACGTATTAACAGTTTTAGTTTTTACGTTGATGCTCAATTTTCATTTGATCATAACTCTAAAAATATAAAAGATAAAAAAATGAAATTTATGCCATTCGATTAGTTTTATAAAACTCTAAATGGGAAAAATATATTTGTCACTGAGAAATACGTATTAACAGTTTTAGTTTTTACGTTGATGCTCAATTTTCATTTAATCATAACTCTAAAAATATAATAGATAAAAAAATGAAATTTATGCCATTCGATTAGTTTTATAAAACTCTAAATGGGAAAAATATATTTGTCACTGAGAAATACGTATTAACAGTTTTAGTTTTTACGTTGATGCTGAATTTTCATTTGATCATAACTTTAAAAACATAAAAGATAAAAAAATGAAATTTATGCCATTCGATTAGTTTTATAAAACTCTAAATGGGAAAAATATATTTGTCACTGAGAAATACGTATTAACAGTTTTAGTTTTTACGTTTATGCTCAATTTTCATTTGATCATAACTCTAAAAATATAAAAGATAAAAAAATGAAATTTATGCCATTCGATTAGTTTTATAAAACTCTAAATGGGAAAAATATATTTGTCACTGAGAAATACGTATTAACAGTTTTAGTTTTTACGTTTATGCTCAATTTTCATTTGATCATAACTCTAAAAATATAAAAGATAAAAAAATGAAATTTATGCCATTCGATTAGTTTTATAAAACTCTAAATGGGAAAAATATATTTGTCACTGAGAAATACGTATTAACAGTTTTAGTTTTTACGTTTATGCTCAATTTTCATTTGATCATAACTCTAAAAATATAAAAGATAAAAAAATGAAATTTATGCCATTCGATTAGTTTTATAAAACTCTAAATGGGAAAAATATGTTTGTCACTGAGAAATACGTATTAACAGTTTTAGTTTTTACGTTTATGCTCAATTTTCATTTGATCATAACTCTAAAAATATAAAAGATAAAAAAATGAAATTTATGCCATTCGATTAGTTTTATAAAACTCTAAATGGGAAAAATATGTTTGTCACTGAGAAATACGTATTAACAGTTTTAGTTTTTACGTTTATGCTCAATTTTCATTTGATCATAACTCTAAAAATATATAAGATAAAAAAATGAAATTTATGCCATTCGATTAGTTTTATAAAACTCTAAATGGGAAAAATATATTTGTCACTGAGAAATACGTATTAACAGTTTTAGTTTTTACGTTTATGCTCAATTTTCATTTGATCATAACTCTAAAAATATAAAAGATAAAAAAATGAAATTTATGCCATTCGATTAGTTTTATAAAACTCTAAATGGGAAAAATATGTTTGTCACTGAGAAATACGTATTAACAGTTTTAGTTTTTACGTTTATGCTCAATTTTCATTTGATCATAACTTTAAAAATATAAAAGATAAAAAAATGAAATTTATGCCATTCGATTAGTTTTATAAAACTCTAAATGGGAAAAATATATTTGTCACTGAGAAATACGTATTAACAGTTTTAGTTTTTATGTTTATGCTCAATTTTCATTTGATCATAACTTTAAAAATATAAAAGATAAAAAAATGAAATTTATGCCATTCGATTAGTTTTATAAAACTCTAAATGGGAAAAATATATTTGTCACTGAGAAATACGTATTAACAGTTTTAGTTTTTACGTTGATGCTCAATTTTCATTTGATCATAACTTTAAAAATATAAAAGATAAAAAAATGAAATTTATGCCATTCGATTAGTTTTATAAAACTCTAAATGGGAAAAATATGTTTGTCACTGAGAAATACGTATTAACAGTTTTAGTTTTTACGTTTATGCTCAATTTTCATTTGATCATAACTTTAAAAATATAAAAGATAAAAAAATGAAATTTATGCTATTCGATTAGTTTTATAAAACTCTAAATGGGAAAAATATATTTGTCACTGAGAAATACGTATTAACAGTTTTAGTTTTTACGTTTATGCTCAATTTTCATTTGATCATAACTCTAAAAATATAAAAGATAAAAAAATGAAATTTATGCCATTCGATTAGTTTTATAAAACTCTAAATGGGAAAAATATATTTGTCACTGAGAAATACGTATTAACAGTTTTAGTTTTTACGTTTATGCTCAATTTTCATTTGATCATAACTCTAAAAATATAAAAGATAAAAAAATGAAATTTATGCCATTCGATTAGTTTTATAAAACTCTAAATGGGAAAAATATGTTTGTCACTGAGAAATACGTATTAACAGTTTTAGTTTTTACGTTTATGCTCAATTTTCATTTGATCATAACTCTAAAAATATAAAAGATAAAAAAATGAAATTTATGCCATTCGATTAGTTTTATAAAACTCTAAATGGGAAAAATATGTTTGTCACTGAGAAATACGTATTAACAGTTTTAGTTTTTACGTTTATGCTCAATTTTCATTTGATCATAACTCTAAAAATATATAAGATAAAAAAATGAAATTTATGCCATTCGATTAGTTTTATAAAACTCTAAATGGGAAAAATATATTTGTCACTGAGAAATACGTATTAACAGTTTTAGTTTTTACGTTTATGCTCAATTTTCATTTGATCATAACTCTAAAAATATAAAAGATAAAAAAATGAAATTTATGCCATTCGATTAGTTTTATAAAACTCTAAATGGGAAAAATATGTTTGTCACTGAGAAATACGTATTAACAGTTTTAGTTTTTACGTTTATGCTCAATTTTCATTTGATCATAACTCTAAAAATATAAAAGATAAAAAAATGAAATTTATGCCATTCGATTAGTTTTATAAAACTCTAAATGGGAAAAATATATTTGTCACTGAGAAATACGTATTAACAGTTTTAGTTTTTATGTTTATGCTCAATTTTCATTTGATCATAACTTTAAAAATATAAAAGATAAAAAAATGAAATTTATGCCATTCGATTAGTTTTATAAAACTCTAAATGGGAAAAATATATTTGTCACTGAGAAATACGTATTAACCGTTTTAGTTTTTACGTTTATGCTCAATTTTCATTTGATCATAACTTTAAAAATATAAAAGATAAAAAAATGAAATTTATGCCATTCGATTAGTTTTATAAAACTCTAAATGGGAAAAATATATTTGTCACTGAGAAATACGTATTAACAGTTTTAGTTTTTATGTTTATGCTCAATTTTCATTTGATCATAACTTTAAAAATATAAAAGATAAAAAAATGAAATTTATGCCATTCGATTAGTTTTATAAAACTCTAAATGGGAAAAATATATTTGTCACTGAGAAATACGTATTAACCGTTTTAGTTTTTACGTTTATGCTCAATTTTCATTTGATCATAACTCTAAAAATATAAAAGATAAAAAAATGAAATTTATGCCATTCGATTAGTTTTATAAAACTCTAAATGGGAAAAATATGTTTGTCACTGAGAAATACGTATTAACCGTTTTAGTTTTTACGTTTATGCTCAATTTTCATTTGATCATAACTCTAAAAATATAAAAGATAAAAAAATGAAATTTATGCCATTCGATTAGTTTTATAAAACTCTAAATGGGAAAAATATATTTGTCACTGAGAAATACGTATTAACCGTTTTAGTTTTTACGTTTATGCTCAATTTTCATTTGATCATAACTTTAAAAATATAAAAGATAAAAAAATGAAATTTATGCTATTCGATTAGTTTTATAAAACTCTAAATGGGAAAAATATATTTGTCACTGAGAAATACGTATTAACAGTTTTAGTTTTTACGTTTATGCTCAATTTTCATTTGATCATAACTCTAAAAATATAAAAGATAAAAAAATGAAATTTATGCCATTCGATTAGTTTTATAAAACTCTAAATGGGAAAAATATATTTGTCACTGAGAAATACGTATTAACCGTTTTAGTTTTTACGTTTATGCTCAATTTTCATTTGATCATAACTCTAAAAATATAAAAGATAAAAAAATGAAATTTATGCCATTCGATTTGTTTTAAAAAACTCTAAATGGGAAAAATATATTTGTCGCTGAGAAATACGTATTAACAGTTTTAGTTTTTACGTTGATGCTCAATTTTCATTTGATCATAACTTTAAAAATATAAAAGATAAAAAAATGAAATTTATGCCATTCGATTTGTTTTATAAAACTCTAAATGGGAAAAATATATTTGTCGCTGAGAAATACGTATTAACAGTTTTAGTTTTTACGTTGATGCTCAATTTTCATTTGATCATAACTTTAAAAATATAAAAGATAAAAAAATGAAATTTATGCCATTCGATTTGTTTTATAAAACTCTAAATGGGAAAAATATATTTGTCACTGAGAAATACGTATTAACAGTTTTAGTTTTTACGTTTATGCTCAATTTTCATTTGATCATAACTCTAAAAATATAAAAGATAAAAAAATGAAATTTATGGCATTCGATTAGTTTTATAAAACTCTAAATGGGAAAAATATATTTGTCGCTGAGAAATACGTATTAACAGTTTTAGTTTTTACGTTGATGCTCAATTTTCATTTGATCATAACTTTAAAAATATAAAAGATAAAAAAATGAAATTTATGCCATTCGATTAGTTTTATAAAACTCTAAATGGGAAAAATATATTTGTCACTGAGAAATACGTATTAACAGTTTTAGTTTTTACGTTGATGCTGAATTTTCATTTGATCATAACTCTAAAAATATAAAAGATAAAAAAATGAAATTTATGCCATTCGATTAGTTTTATAAAACTCTAAATGGGAAAAATATATTTGTCGCTGAGAAATACGTATTAACAGTTTTAGTTTTTACGTTTATGCTCAATTTTCATTTGATCATAACTCTAAAAATATAAAAGATAAAAAAATGAAATTTATGCCATTCGATTAGTTTTATAAAACTCTAAATGGGAAAAATATATTTGTCGCTGAGAAATACGTATTAACAGTTTTAGTTTTTACGTTTATGCTCAATTTTCATTTGATCATAACTTTAAAAATATAAAAGATAAAAAAATGAAATTTATGCCATTCGATTAGTTTTATAAAACTCTAAATGGGAAAAATATATTTGTCGCTGAGAAATACGTATTAACAGTTTTAGTTTTTACGTTGATGCTGAATTTTCATTTGATCATAACTCTAAAAATATAAAAGATAAAAAAATGAAATTTATGCCATTCGATTAGTTTTATAAAACTCTAAATGGGAAAAATATATTTGTCACTGAGAAATACGTATTAACAGTTTTAGTTTTTACGTTGATGCTGAATTTTCATTTGATCATAACTCTAAAAATATAAAAGATAAAAAAATGAAATTTATGCCATTCGATTAGTTTTATAAAACTCTAAATGGGAAAAATATATTTGTCGCTGAGAAATACGTATTAACAGTTTTAGTTTTTACGTTGATGCTCAATTTTCATTTGATCATAACTCTAAAAATATAAAAGATAAAAAAATGAAATTTATGCCATTCGATTAGTTTTATAAAACTCTAAATGGGAAAAATATATTTGTCACTGAGAAATACGTATTAACAGTTTTAGTTTTTACGTTGATGCTGAATTTTCATTTGATCATAACTTTAAAAATATAAAAGATAAAAAAATGAAATTTATGCCATTCGATTAGTTTTATAAAACTCTAAATGGGAAAAATATATTTGTTGCTGAGAAATACGTATTAACAGTTTCAGTTTTTACGTTTATGCTCAATTTTCATTTGATCATAACTCTAAAAATATAAAAGATAAAAAAATGAAATTTATGCCATTCGATTAGTTTTATAAAACTCTAAATGGGAAAAATATATTTGTTGCTGAGAAATACGTATTAACAGTTTCAGTTTTTACGTTTATGCTCAATTTTCATTTGATCATAACTTTAAAAATATAAAAGATAAAAAAATGAAATTTATGCCATTCGATTAGTTTTATAAAACTCTAAATGGGAAAAATATATTTGTCACTGAGAAATACGTATTAACAGTTTTAGTTTTTACGTTGATGCTGAATTTTCATTTGATCATAACTTTAAAAATATAAAAGATAAAAAAATGAAATTTATGCCATTCGATTAGTTTTATAAAACTCTAAATGGGAAAAATATATTTGTCACTGAGAAATACGTATTAACAGTTTTAGTTTTTACGTTGATGCTCAATTTTCATTTGATCATAACTTTAAAAATATAAAAGATAAAAAAATGAAATTTATGCCATTCGATTAGTTTTATAAAACTCTAAATGGGAAAAATATATTTGTCACTGAGAAATACGTATTAACAGTTTTAGTTTTTACGTTGATGCTGAATTTTCATTTGATCATAACTCTAAAAATATAAAAGATAAAAAAATGAAATTTATGCCATTCGATTAGTTTTATAAAACTCTAAATGGGAAAAATATATTTGTCGCTGAGAAACACGTATTAACAGTTTTAGTTTTTACGTTTATGCTCAATTTTCATTTGATCATAACTTTAAAAATATAAAAGATAAAAAAATGAAATTTATGCCATTCGATTAGTTTTATAAAACTCTAAATGGGAAAAATATATTTGTTGCTGAGAAATACGTATTAACAGTTTCAGTTTTTACGTTTATGCTCAATTTTCATTTGATCATAACTCTAAAAATATAAAAGATAAAAAAATGAAATTTATGCCATTCGATTAGTTTTATAAAACTCTAAATGGGAAAAATATATTTGTCGCTGAGAAATACGTATTAACAGTTTTAGTTTTTACGTTGATGCTCAATTTTCATTTGATCATAACTTTAAAAATATAAAAGATAAAAAAATGAAATTTATGCCATTCGATTAGTTTTATAAAACTCTAAATGGGAAAAATATATTTGTCGCTGAGAAATACGTATTAACAGTTTTAGTTTTTACGTTGATGCTCAATTTTCATTTGATCATAACTCTAAAAATATAAAAGATAAAAAAATGAAATTTATGCCATTCGATTAGTTTTATAAAACTCTAAATGGGAAAAATAAATTTGTCGCTGAGAAATACGTATTAACAGTTTTAGTTTTTACGTTGATGCTCAATTTTCATTTGATCATAACTTTAAAAATATAAAAGATAAAAAAATGAAATTTATGCCATTCGATTAGTTTTATAAAACTCTAAATGGGAAAAATAAATTTGTCGCTGAGAAATACGTATTAACAGTTTTAGTTTTTACGTTGATGCTCAATTTTCATTTGATCATAACTTTAAAAATATAAAAGATAAAAAAATGAAATTTATGCCATTCGATTAGTTTTATAAAACTCTAAATGGGAAAAATAAATTTGTCGCTGAGAAATACGTATTAACAGTTTTAGTTTTTACGTTGATGCTCAATTTTCATTTGATCATAACTTTAAAAATATAAAAGATAAAAAAATGAAATTTATGCCATTCGATTAGTTTTATAAAACTCTAAATGGGAAAAATAAATTTGTCGCTGAGAAATACGTATTAACAGTTTTAGTTTTTACGTTTATGCTCAATTTTCATTTGATCATAACTCTAAAAATATAAAAGATAAAAAAATGAAATTTATGCCATTCGATTAGTTTTATAAAACTCTAAATGGGAAAAATATATTTGTCGCTGAGAAATACGTATTAACAGTTTTAGTTTTTACGTTTATGCTCAATTTTCATTTGATCATAACTCTAAAAATATAAAAGATAAAAAAATGAAATTTATGCCATTCGATTAGTTTTATAAAACTCTAAATGGGAAAAATATATTTGTCGCTGAGAAATACGTATTAACAGTTTTAGTTTTTACGTTTATGCTCAATTTTCATTTGATCATAACTCTAAAAATATAAAAGATAAAAAAATGAAATTTATGCCATTCGATTAGTTTTATAAAACTCTAAATGGGAAAAATATATTTGTCACTGAGAAATACGTATTAACAGTTTTAGTTTTTACGTTGATGCTGAATTTTCATTTGATCATAACTCTAAAAATATAAAAGATAAAAAAATGAAATTTATGCCATTCGATTAGTTTTATAAAACTCTAAATGGGAAAAATATATTTGTCGCTGAGAAATACGTATTAACAGTTTTAGTTTTTACGTTTATGCTCAATTTTCATTTGATCATAACTCTAAAAATATAAAAGATAAAAAAATGAAATTTATGCCATTCGATTAGTTTTATAAAACTCTAAATGGGAAAAATATGTTTGTCGCTGAGAAATACGTATTAACAGTTTTAGTTTTTACGTTTATGCTCAATTTTCATTTGATCATAACTCTAAAAATATAAAAGATAAAAAAATGAAATTTATGCCATTCGATTAGTTTTATAAAACTCTAAATGGGAAAAATATATTTGTCGCTGAGAAATACGTATTAACAGTTTTAGTTTTTACGTTTATGCTCAATTTTCATTTGATCATAACTCTAAAAATATAAAAGATAAAAAAATGAAATTTATGCCATTCGATTAGTTTTATAAAACTCTAAATGGGAAAAATATATTTGTCACTGAGAAATACGTATTAACAGTTTTAGTTTTTACGTTGATGCTCAATTTTCATTTGATCATAACTTTAAAAATATAAAAGATAAAAAAATGAAATTTATGCCATTCGATTAGTTTTATAAAACTCTAAATGGGAAAAATATATTTGTCGCTGAGAAATACGTATTAACAGTTTTAGTTTTTACGTTTATGCTCAATTTTCATTTGATCATAACTCTAAAAATATAAAAGATAAAAAAATGAAATTTATGCCATTCGATTAGTTTTATAAAACTCTAAATGGGAAAAATATATTTGTCACTGAGAAATACGTATTAACAGTTTTAGTTTTTACGTTTATGCTCAATTTTCATTTGATCATAACTCTAAAAATATAAAAGATAAAAAAATGAAATTTATGCCATTCGATTAGTTTTATAAAACTCTAAATGGGAAAAATATATTTGTCACTGAGAAATACGTATTAACAGTTTTAGTTTTTACGTTTATGCTCAATTTTCATTTGATCATAACTCTAAAAATATAAAAGATAAAAAAATGAAATTTATGCCATTCGATTAGTTTTATAAAACTCTAAATGGGAAAAATATATTTGTCACTGAGAAATACGTATTAACAGTTTTAGTTTTTACGTTGATGCTCAATTTTCATTTGATCATAACTTTAAAAATATAAAAGATAAAAAAATGAAATTTATGCCATTCGATTAGTTTTATAAAACTCTAAATGGGAAAAATATATTTGTCGCTGAGAAATACGTATTAACAGTTTTAGTTTTTACGTTTATGCTCAATTTTCATTTGATCATAACTTTAAAAATATAAAAGATAAAAAAATGAAATTTATGCCATTCGATTAGTTTTATAAAACTCTAAATGGGAAAAATATATTTGTCGCTGAGAAATACGTATTAACAGTTTTAGTTTTTACGTTTATGCTCAATTTTCATTTGATCATAACTCTAAAAATATAAAAGATAAAAAAATGAAATTTATGCCATTCGATTAGTTTTATAAAACTCTAAATGGGAAAAATATATTTGTCACTGAGAAATACGTATTAACAGTTTTAGTTTTTACGTTGATGCTCAATTTTCATTTGATCATAACTTTAAAAATATAAAAGATAAAAAAATGAAATTTATGCCATTCGATTAGTTTTAAAAAACTCTAAATGGGAAAAATATATTTGTCACTGAGAAATACGTATTAACAGTTTTAGTTTTTACGTTGATGCTCAATTTTCATTTGATCATAACTCTAAAAATATAAAAGATAAAAAAATGAAATTTATGCCATTCGATTAGTTTTATAAAACTCTAAATGGGAAAAATATATTTGTCGCTGAGAAATACGTATTAACAGTTTTAGTTTTTACGTTTATGCTCAATTTTCATTTGATCATAACTCTAAAAATATAAAAGATAAAAAAATGAAATTTATGCCATTCGATTAGTTTTATAAAACTCTAAATGGGAAAAATATATTTGTCACTGAGAAATACGTATTAACAGTTTTAGTTTTTACGTTGATGCTCAATTTTCATTTGATCATAACTTTAAAAATATAAAAGATAAAAAAATGAAATTTATGCCATTCGATTAGTTTTATAAAACTCTAAATGGGAAAAATATATTTGTCGCTGAGAAATACGTATTAACAGTTTTAGTTTTTACGTTTATGCTCAATTTTCATTTGATCATAACTCTAAAAATATAAAAGATAAAAAAATGAAATTTATGCCATTCGATTAGTTTTATAAAACTCTAAATGGGAAAAATATATTTGTCGCTGAGAAATACGTATTAACAGTTTTAGTTTTTACGTTTATGCTCAATTTTCATTTGATCATAACTCTAAAAATATAAAAGATAAAAAAATGAAATTTATGCCATTCGATTAGTTTTATAAAACTCTAAATGGGAAAAATATATTTGTCACTGAGAAATACGTATTAACAGTTTTAGTTTTTACGTTGATGCTCAATTTTCATTTGATCATAACTTTAAAAATATAAAAGATAAAAAAATGAAATTTATGCCATTCGATTAGTTTTAAAAAACTCTAAATGGGAAAAATATATTTGTCACTGAGAAATACGTATTAACAGTTTTAGTTTTTACGTTGATGCTCAATTTTCATTTGATCATAACTCTAAAAATATAAAAGATAAAAAAATGAAATTTATGCCATTCGATTAGTTTTATAAAACTCTAAATGGGAAAAATATATTTGTCACTGAGAAATACGTATTAACAGTTTTAGTTTTTACGTTGATGCTCAATTTTCATTTGATCATAACTTTAAAAATATAAAAGATAAAAAAATGAAATTTTTGCCATTCGATTTGTTTTATAAAACTCTAAATGGGAAAAATATATTTGTCACTGAGAAATACGTATTAACAGTTTTAGTTTTTACGTTGATGCTCAATTTTCATTTGATCATAACTCTAAAAATATAAAAGATAAAAAAATGAAATTTATGCCATTCGATTAGTTTTATAAAACTCTAAATGGGAAAAATATATTTGTCACTGAGAAATACGTATTAACAGTTTTAGTTTTTACGTTGATGCTCAATTTTCATTTAATCATAACTCTAAAAATATAATAGATAAAAAAATGAAATTTATGCCATTCGATTAGTTTTATAAAACTCTAAATGGGAAAAATATATTTGTCGCTGAGAAATACGTATTAACAGTTTTAGTTTTTACGTTGATGGTCAATTTTCATTTGATCATAACTTTAAAAATATAAAAGATAAAAAAATGAAATTTATGCCATTCGATTAGTTTTATAAAACTCTAAATGGGAAAAATATATTTGTCACTGAGAAATACGTATTAACAGTTTTAGTTTTTACGTTTATGCTCAATTTTCATTTGATCATAACTCTAAAAATATAAAAGATAAAAAAATGAAATTTATGCCATTCGATTAGTTTTATAAAACTCTAAATGGGAAAAATATATTTGTCACTGAGAAATACGTATTAACAGTTTTAGTTTTTACGTTGATGCTCAATTTTCATTTGATCATAACTTTAAAAATATAAAAGATAAAAAAGTGAAATTTATGCCATTCGATTAGTTTTATAAAACTCTAAATGGGAAAAATATATTTGTCACTGAGAAATACGTATTAACAGTTTTAGTTTTTACGTTGATGCTCAATTTTCATTTGATCATAACTTTAAAAATATAAAAGATAAAAAAATGAAATTTATGCCATTCGATTAGTTTTATAAAACTCTAAATGGGAAAAATATATTTGTCACTGAGAAATACGTATTAACAGTTTTAGTTTTTACGTTGATGCTCAATTTTCATTTGATCATAACTTTAAAAATATAAAAGATAAAAAAGTGAAATTTATGCCATTCGATTAGTTTTATAAAACTCTAAATGGGAAAAATATATTTGTCACTGAGAAATACGTATTAACAGTTTTAGTTTTTACGTTTATGCTCAATTTTCATTTGATCATAACTCTAAAAATATAAAAGATAAAAAAATGAAATTTATGCCATTCGATTAGTTTTATAAAACTCTAAATGGGAAAAATATATTTGTCACTGAGAAATACGTATTAACAGTTTTAGTTTTTACGTTTATGCTCAATTTTCATTTGATCATAACTCTAAAAATATAAAAGATAAAAAAATGAAATTTATGCCATTCGATTAGTTTTATAAAACTCTAAATGGGAAAAATATATTTGTCACTGAGAAATACGTATTAACAGTTTTAGTTTTTACGTTTATGCTCAATTTTCATTTGATCATAACTCTAAAAATATAAAAGATAAAAAAATGAAATTTATGCCATTCGATTAGTTTTATAAAACTCTAAATGGGAAAAATATGTTTGTCACTGAGAAATACGTATTAACAGTTTTAGTTTTTACGTTTATGCTCAATTTTCATTTGATCATAACTCTAAAAATATAAAAGATAAAAAAATGAAATTTATGCCATTCGATTAGTTTTATAAAACTCTAAATGGGAAAAATATGTTTGTCACTGAGAAATACGTATTAACAGTTTTAGTTTTTACGTTTATGCTCAATTTTCATTTGATCATAACTCTAAAAATATATAAGATAAAAAAATGAAATTTATGCCATTCGATTAGTTTTATAAAACTCTAAATGGGAAAAATATATTTGTCGCTGAGAAATACGTATTAACAGTTTTAGTTTTTACGTTGATGGTCAATTTTCATTTGATCATAACTTTAAAAATATAAAAGATAAAAAAATGAAATTTATGCCATTCGATTAGTTTTATAAAACTCTAAATGGGAAAAATATATTTGTCACTGAGAAATACGTATTAACAGTTTTAGTTTTTACGTTTATGCTCAATTTTCATTTGATCATAACTCTAAAAATATAAAAGATAAAAAAATGAAATTTATGCCATTCGATTAGTTTTATAAAACTCTAAATGGGAAAAATATATTTGTCGCTGAGAAATACGTATTAACAGTTTTAGTTTTTACGTTGATGCTCAATTTTCATTTGATCATAACTTTAAAAATATAAAAGATAAAAAAATGAAATTTATGCCATTCGATTAGTTTTATAAAACTCTAAATGGGAAAAATATGTTTGTCACTGAGAAATACGTATTAACAGTTTTAGTTTTTACGTTTATGCTCAATTTTCATTTGATCATAACTTTAAAAATATAAAAGATAAAAAAATGAAATTTATGCTATTCGATTAGTTTTATAAAACTCTAAATGGGAAAAATATATTTGTCACTGAGAAATACGTATTAACAGTTTTAGTTTTTACGTTTATGCTCAATTTTCATTTGATCATAACTCTAAAAATATAAAAGATAAAAAAATGAAATTTATGCCATTCGATTAGTTTTATAAAACTCTAAATGGGAAAAATATGTTTGTCACTGAGAAATACGTATTAATAGTTTTAGTTTTTACGTTTATGCTCAATTTTCATTTGATCATAACTCTAAAAATATAAAAGATAAAAAAATGAAATTTATGCCATTCGATTAGTTTTATAAAACTCTAAATGGGAAAAATATATTTGTCACTGAGAAATACGTATTAACCGTTTTAGTTTTTACGTTTATGCTCAATTTTCATTTGATCATAACTTTAAAAATATAAAAGATAAAAAAATGAAATTTATGCCATTCGATTAGTTTTATAAAACTCTAAATGGGAAAAATATATTTGTCACTGAGAAATACGTATTAACCGTTTTAGTTTTTACGTTTATGCTCAATTTTCATTTGATCATAACTCTAAAAATATAAAAGATAAAAAAATGAAATTTATGCCATTCGATTAGTTTTATAAAACTCTAAATGGGAAAAATATGTTTGTCACTGAGAAATACGTATTAACCGTTTTAGTTTTTACGTTTATGCTCAATTTTCATTTGATCATAACTCTAAAAATATAAAAGATAAAAAAATGAAATTTATGCCATTCGATTAGTTTTATAAAACTCTAAATGGGAAAAATATATTTGTCACTGAGAAATACGTATTAACCGTTTTAGTTTTTACGTTTATGCTCAATTTTCATTTGATCATAACTTTAAAAATATAAAAGATAAAAAAATGAAATTTATGCTATTCGATTAGTTTTATAAAACTCTAAATGGGAAAAATATATTTGTCACTGAGAAATACGTATTAACAGTTTTAGTTTTTACGTTTATGCTCAATTTTCATTTGATCATAACTCTAAAAATATAAAAGATAAAAAAATGAAATTTATGCCATTCGATTAGTTTTATAAAACTCTAAATGGGAAAAATATATTTGTCACTGAGAAATACGTATTAACCGTTTTAGTTTTTACGTTTATGCTCAATTTTCATTTGATCATAACTCTAAAAATATAAAAGATAAAAAAATGAAATTTATGCCATTCGATTAGTTTTATAAAACTCTAAATGGGAAAAATATATTTGTCACTGAGAAATACGTATTAACCGTTTTAGTTTTTACGTTTATGCTCAATTTTCATTTGATCATAACTTTAAAAATATAAAAGATAAAAAAATGAAATTTATGCCATTCGATTTGTTTTATAAAACTCTAAATGGGAAAAATATATTTGTCGCTGAGAAATACGTATTAACAGTTTTAGTTTTTACGTTGATGCTCAATTTTCATTTGATCATAACTTTAAAAATATAAAAGATAAAAAAATGAAATTTATGCCATTCGATTTGTTTTATAAAACTCTAAATGGGAAAAATATATTTGTCACTGAGAAATACGTATTAACAGTTTTAGTTTTTACGTTTATGCTCAATTTTCATTTGATCATAACTTTAAAAATATAAAAGATAAAAAAATGAAATTTATGCCATTCGATTAGTTTTATAAAACTCTAAATGGGAAAAATATATTTGTCACTGAGAAATACGTATTAACAGTTTTAGTTTTTACGTTGATGCTGAATTTTCATTTGATCATAACTCTAAAAATATAAAAGATAAAAAAATGAAATTTATGCCATTCGATTAGTTTTATAAAACTCTAAATGGGAAAAATATATTTGTCACTGAGAAATACGTATTAACAGTTTTAGTTTTTACGTTGATGCTGAATTTTCATTTGATCATAACTTTAAAAATATAAAAGATAAAAAAATGAAATTTATGCCATTCGATTAGTTTTATAAAACTCTAAATGGGAAAAATATATTTGTCACTGAGAAATACGTATTAACAGTTTTAGTTTTTACGTTTATGCTCAATTTTCATTTGATCATAACTCTAAAAATATAAAAGATAAAAAAATGAAATTTATGCCATTCGATTAGTTTTATAAAACTCTAAATGGGAAAAATAAATTTGTCGCTGAGAAATACGTATTAACAGTTTTAGTTTTTACGTTGATGCTCAATTTTCATTTGATCATAACTTTAAAAATATAAAAGATAAAAAAATGAAATTTATGCCATTCGATTAGTTTTATAAAACTCTAAATGGGAAAAATATATTTGTCGCTGAGAAATACGTATTAACAGTTTTAGTTTTTACGTTGATGCTCAATTTTCATTTGATCATAACTCTAAAAATATAAAAGATAAAAAAATGAAATTTATGCCATTCGATTAGTTTTATAAAACTCTAAATGGGAAAAATATATTTGTCGCTGAGAAATACGTATTAACAGTTTTAGTTTTTACGTTTATGCTCAATTTTCATTTGATCATAACTCTAAAAATATAAAAGATAAAAAAATGAAATTTATGCCATTCGATTAGTTTTATAAAACTCTAAATGGGAAAAATATATTTGTCGCTGAGAAATACGTATTAACAGTTTTAGTTTTTACGTTTATGCTCAATTTTCATTTGATCATAACTCTAAAAATATAAAAGATAAAAAAATGAAATTTATGCCATTCGATTAGTTTTATAAAACTCTAAATGGGAAAAATATATTTGTCGCTGAGAAATACGTATTAACAGTTTTAGTTTTTACGTTTATGCTCAATTTTCATTTGATCATAACTCTAAAAATATAAAAGATAAAAAAATGAAATTTATGCCATTCGATTAGTTTTATAAAACTCTAAATGGGAAAAATATGTTTGTCGCTGAGAAATACGTATTAACAGTTTTAGTTTTTACGTTTATGCTCAATTTTCATTTGATCATAACTCTAAAAATATAAAAGATAAAAAAATGAAATTTATGCCATTCGATTAGTTTTATAAAACTCTAAATGGGAAAAATATATTTGTCGCTGAGAAATACGTATTAACAGTTTTAGTTTTTACGTTTATGCTCAATTTTCATTTGATCATAACTCTAAAAATATAAAAGATAAAAAAATGAAATTTATGCCATTCGATTAGTTTTATAAAACTCTAAATGGGAAAAATATATTTGTCACTGAGAAATACGTATTAACAGTTTTAGTTTTTACGTTGATGCTCAATTTTCATTTGATCATAACTTTAAAAATATAAAAGATAAAAAAATGAAATTTATGCCATTCGATTAGTTTTATAAAACTCTAAATGGGAAAAATATATTTGTCGCTGAGAAATACGTATTAACAGTTTTAGTTTTTACGTTTATGCTCAATTTTCATTTGATCATAACTCTAAAAATATAAAAGATAAAAAAATGAAATTTATGCCATTCGATTAGTTTTATAAAACTCTAAATGGGAAAAATATATTTGTCACTGAGAAATACGTATTAACCGTTTTAGTTTTTACGTTTATGCTGAATTTTCATTTGATCATAACTCTAAAAATATAAAAGATAAAAAAATGAAATTTATGCCATTCGATTAGTTGTATAAAACTCTAAATGGGAAAAATATATTTGTCGCTGAGAAATACGTATTAACAGTTTTAGTTTTTACGTTTATGCTCAATTTTCATTTGATCATAACTCTAAAAATATAAAAGATAAAAAAATGAAATTTATGCCATTCGATTAGTTTTATAAAACTCTAAATGGGAAAAATATATTTGTCGCTGAGAAATACGTATTAACAGTTTTAGTTTTTACGTTTATGCTCAATTTTCATTTGATCATAACTTTAAAAATATAAAAGATAAAAAAATGAAATTTATGCCATTCGATTAGTTTTATAAAACTCTAAATGGGAAAAATATATTTGTCACTGAGAAATACGTATTAACAGTTTTAGTTTTTACGTTGATGCTGAATTTTCATTTGATCATAACTCTAAAAATATAAAAGATAAAAAAATGAAATTTATGCCATTCGATTAGTTTTATAAAACTCTAAATGGGAAAAATATATTTGTCGCTGAGAAATACGTATTAACAGTTTTAGTTTTTACGTTGATGCTCAATTTTCATTTGATCATAACTTTAAAAATATAAAAGATAAAAAAATGAAATTTATGCCATTCGATTAGTTTTATAAAACTCTAAATGGGAAAAATATATTTGTCACTGAGAAATACGTATTAACAGTTTTAGTTTTTACGTTGATGCTGAATTTTCATTTGATCATAACTTTAAAAATATAAAAGATAAAAAAATGAAATTTATGCCATTCGATTAGTTTTATAAAACTCTAAATGGGAAAAATAAATTTGTCGCTGAGAAATACGTATTAACAGTTTTAGTTTTTACGTTGATGCTCAATTTTCATTTGATCATAACTTTAAAAATATAAAAGATAAAAAAATGAAATTTATGCCATTCGATTAGTTTTATAAAACTCTAAATGGGAAAAATATATTTGTCGCTGAGAAATACGTATTAACAGTTTTAGTTTTTACGTTGATGCTCAATTTTCATTTGATCATAACTCTAAAAATATAAAAGATAAAAAAATGAAATTTATGCCATTCGATTAGTTTTATAAAACTCTAAATGGGAAAAATATATTTGTCGCTGAGAAATACGTATTAACAGTTTTAGTTTTTACGTTTATGCTCAATTTTCATTTGATCATAACTCTAAAAATATAAAAGATAAAAAAATGAAATTTATGCCATTCGATTAGTTTTATAAAACTCTAAATGGGAAAAATATATTTGTCGCTGAGAAATACGTATTAACAGTTTTAGTTTTTACGTTTATGCTCAATTTTCATTTGATCATAACTCTAAAAATATAAAAGATAAAAAAATGAAATTTATGCCATTCGATTAGTTTTATAAAACTCTAAATGGGAAAAATATGTTTGTCGCTGAGAAATACGTATTAACAGTTTTAGTTTTTACGTTTATGCTCAATTTTCATTTGATCATAACTCTAAAAATATAAAAGATAAAAAAATGAAATTTATGCCATTCGATTAGTTTTATAAAACTCTAAATGGGAAAAATATATTTGTCGCTGAGAAATACGTATTAACAGTTTTAGTTTTTACGTTTATGCTCAATTTTCATTTGATCATAACTCTAAAAATATAAAAGATAAAAAAATGAAATTTATGCCATTCGATTAGTTTTATAAAACTCTAAATGGGAAAAATATGTTTGTCGCTGAGAAATACGTATTAACAGTTTTAGTTTTTACGTTTATGCTCAATTTTCATTTGATCATAACTCTAAAAATATAAAAGATAAAAAAATGAAATTTATGCCATTCGATTAGTTTTATAAAACTCTAAATGGGAAAAATATATTTGTCGCTGAGAAATACGTATTAACAGTTTTAGTTTTTACGTTTATGCTCAATTTTCATTTGATCATAACTCTAAAAATATAAAAGATAAAAAAATGAAATTTATGCCATTCGATTAGTTTTATAAAACTCTAAATGGGAAAAATATATTTGTCACTGAGAAATACGTATTAACAGTTTTAGTTTTTACGTTGATGCTCAATTTTCATTTGATCATAACTTTAAAAATATAAAAGATAAAAAAATGAAATTTATGCCATTCGATTAGTTTTATAAAACTCTAAATGGGAAAAATATATTTGTCGCTGAGAAATACGTATTAACAGTTTTAGTTTTTACGTTTATGCTCAATTTTCATTTGATCATAACTCTAAAAATATAAAAGATAAAAAAATGAAATTTATGCCATTCGATTAGTTTTATAAAACTCTAAATGGGAAAAATATATTTGTCACTGAGAAATACGTATTAACAGTTTTAGTTTTTACGTTTATGCTCAATTTTCATTTGATCATAACTCTAAAAATATAAAAGATAAAAAAATGAAATTTATGCCATTCGATTAGTTTTATAAAACTCTAAATGGGAAAAATATATTTGTCACTGAGAAATACGTATTAACAGTTTTAGTTTTTACGTTTATGCTCAATTTTCATTTGATCATAACTCTAAAAATATAAAAGATAAAAAAATGAAATTTATGCCATTCGATTAGTTTTATAAAACTCTAAATGGGAAAAATATATTTGTCACTGAGAAATACGTATTAACAGTTTTAGTTTTTACGTTTATGCTCAATTTTCATTTGATCATAACTCTAAAAATATAAAAGATAAAAAAATGAAATTTATGCCATTCGATTAGTTTTATAAAACTCTAAATGGGAAAAATATGTTTGTCGCTGAGAAATACGTATTAACAGTTTTAGTTTTTACGTTGATGCTCAATTTTCATTTGATCATAACTTTAAAAATATAAAAGATAAAAAAATGAAATTTATGCCATTCGATTAGTTTTATAAAACTCTAAATGGGAAAAATATATTTGTCGCTGAGAAATACGTATTAACAGTTTTAGTTTTTACGTTTATGCTCAATTTTCATTTGATCATAACTCTAAAAATACAAAAGATAAAAAAATGAAATTTATGCCATTCGATTAGTTTTATAAAACTCTAAATGGGAAAAATATATTTGTCACTGAGAAATACGTATTAACAGTTTTAGTTTTTACGTTGATGCTCAATTTTCATTTGATCATAACTTTAAAAATATAAAAGATAAAAAAATGAAATTTATGCCATTCGATTAGTTTTATAAAACTCTAAATGGGAAAAATATATTTGTCGCTGAGAAATACGTATTAACAGTTGTAGTTTTTACGTTTATGCTCAATTTTCATTTGATCATAACTCTTAAAATATAAAAGATAAAAAAATGAAATTTATGCGATTCGATTAGTTTTATAAAACTCTAAATGGGAAAAATATATTTGTCACTGGGAAATACGTATTAACAGTTTTAGTTTTTACGTTGATGCTCAATTTTCATTTGATCATAACTTTAAAAATATAAAAGATAAAAAAATGAAATTTATGCCATTCGATTAGTTTTATAAAACTCTAAATGGGAAAAATATATTTGTCACTGAGAAATACGTATTAACAGTTTTAGTTTTTACGTTGATTCTCAATTTTCATTTGATCATAACTCTAAAAATATAAAAGATAAAAAAATGAAATTTATGCCATTCGATTAGTTTTATAAAACTCTAAATGGGAAAAATATATTTGTCGCTGAGAAATACGTATTAACAGTTTTAGTTTTTACGTTGATGCTCAATTTTCATTTGATCATAACTTTAAAAATATAAAAGATAAAAAAATGAAATTTATGCCATTCGATTAGTTTTATAAAACTCTAAATGGGAAAAATATATTTGTCGCTGAGAAATACGTATTAACAGTTTTAGTTTTTACGTTGATGCTCAATTTTCATTTGATCATAACTTTAAAAATATAAAAGATAAAAAAATGAAATTTATGCCATTCGATTAGTTTTATAAAACTCTAAATGGGAAAAATATATTTGTCGCTGAGAAATACGTATTAACAGTTTTAGTTTTTACGTTTATGCTCAATTTTCATTTGATCATAACTCTAAAAATATAAAAGATAAAAAAATGAAATTTATGCCATTCGATTAGTTTTATAAAACTCTAAATGGGAAAAATATATTTGTCACTGAGAAATACGTATTAACAGTTTTAGTTTTTACGTTTATGCTCAATTTTCATTTGATCATAACTTTAAAAATATAAAAGATAAAAAAATGAAATTTATGCCATTCGATTAGTTTTATAAAACTCTAAATGGGAAAAATATATTTGTCGCTGAGAAATACGTATTAACAGTTTTAGTTTTTACGTTGATGCTCAATTTTCATTTGATTATAACTTTAAAAATATAAAAGATAAAAAAATGAAATTTATGCCATTCGATTAGTTTTATAAAACTCTAAATGGGAAAAATATATTTGTCGCTGAGAAATACGTATTAACAGTTTTAGTTTTTACGTTTATGCTCAATTTTCATTTGATCATAACTCTAAAAATATAAAAGATAAAAAAATGAAATTTATGCCATTCGATTAGTTTTATAAAACTCTAAATGGGAAAAACATATTTGTCGCTGAGAAATACGTATTAACAGTTTTAGTTTTTACGTTTATGCTCAATTTTCATTTGATCATAACTCTAAAAATATAAAAGATAAAAAAATGAAATTTATGCCATTCGATTAGTTTTATAAAACTCTAAATGGGAAAAATATATTTGTCGCAGAGAAATACGTATTAACAGTTTTAGTTTTTACGTTGATTCTCAATTTTCATTTGATCATAACTCTAAAAATACAAAAGATAAAAAAATGAAATTTATGCCATTCGATTAGTTTTATAAAACTCTAAATGGGAAAAATATATTTATCACTGAGAAATACGTATTAACAGTTTTAGTTTTTACGTTGATGCTCAATTTTCATTTGATCATAACTTTAAAAATATAAAAGATAAAAAAATGAAATTTATGCCATTCGATTAGTTTTATAAAACTCTAAATGGGAAAAATATATTTGTCGCTGAGAAATACGTATTAACAGTTTTAGTTTTTACGTTTATGCTCAATTTTCATTTGATCATAACTCTAAAAATATAAAAGATAAAAAAATGAAATTTATGCCATTCGATTAGTTTTATAAAACTCTAAATGGGAAAAATATGTTTGTCACTGAGAAATACGTATTAACAGTTTTAGTTTTTACGTTTATGCTCAATTTTCATTTGATCATAACTTTAAAAATATAAAAGATAAAAAAATGAAATTTATGCCATTCGATTAGTTTTATAAAACTCTAAATGGGAAAAATATATTTGTCGCTGAGAAATACGTATTAACAGTTTTAGTTTTTACGTTTATGCTCAATTTTCATTTGATCATAACTCTAAAAATATAAAAAATAAAAAAATGAAATTTATGCCATTCGATTAGTTTTATAAAACTCTAAATGGGAAAAATATATTTGTCACTGAGAAATACGTATTAACAGTTTTAGTTTTTACGTTGATTCTCAATTTTCATTTGATCATAACTCTAAAAATATAAAAGATAAAAAAATGAAATTTATGCCATTCGATTAGTTTTATAAAACTCTAAATGGGAAAAATATATTTGTCGCTGAGAAATACGTATTAACAGTTTTAGTTTTTACGTTGATGCTGAATTTTCATTTGATCATAACTCTAAAAATATAAAAGATAAAAAAATGAAATTTATGCCATTCGATTAGTTTTATAAAACTCTAAATGGGAAAAATATATTTGTCACTGAGAAATACGTATTAACAGTTTTAGTTTTTACGTTTATGCTCAATTTTCATTTGATCATAACTCTAAAAATATAAAAGATAAAAAAATGAAATTTATGCCATTCGATTAGTTTTATAAAACTCTAAATGGGAAAAATATATTTGTCGCTGAGAAATACGTATTAACAGTTTTAGTTTTTACGTTGATGCTCAATTTTCATTTGATCATAACTCTAAAAATATAAAAGATAAAAAAATGAAATTTATGCCATTCGATTAGTTTTATAAAACTCTAAATGGGAAAAATATGTTTGTCACTGAGAAATACGTATTAACAGTTTTAGTTTTTACGTTGATGCTCAATTTTCATTTGATCATAACTTTAAAAATATGAAAGATAAAAAAATGAAATTTATGCCATTCGATTAGTTTTATAAAACTCTAAATGGGAAAAATATATTTGTCGCTGAGAAATACGTATTAACAGTTTTAGTTTTTACGTTTATGCTCAATTTTCATTTGATCATAACTCTAAAAATATAAAAGATAAAAAAATGAAATTTATGCCATTCGATTAGTTTTATAAAACTCTAAATGGGAAAAATATATTTGTCGCTGAGAAATACGTATTAACAGTTTTAGTTTTTACGTTGATGCTCAATTTTCATTTGATCATAACTTTAAAAATATGAAAGATAAAAAAATGAAATTTATGCCATTCGATTAGTTTTATAAAACTCTAAATGGGAAAAATATATTTGTCGCTGAGAAATACGTATTAACAGTTTTAGTTTTTACGTTGATGCTCAATTTTCATTTGATCATAACTTTAAAAATATAAAAGATAAAAAAATGAAATTTATGCCATTCGATTAGTTTTATAAAACTCTAAATGGGAAAAATATATTTGTCGCTGAGAAATACGTATTAACAGTTTTAGTTTTTACGTTTATGCTCAATTTTCATTTGATCATAACTCTAAAAATATAAAAGATAAAAAAATGAAATTTATGCCATTCGATTAGTTTTATAAAACTCTAAATGGGAAAAATATGTTTGTCACTGAGAAATACGTATTAACAGTTTTAGTTTTTACGTTTATGCTCAATTTTCATTTGATCATAACTCTAAAAATATAAAAGATAAAAAAATGAAATTTATGCCATTCGATTAGTTTTATAAAACTCTAAATGGGAAAAATATATTTGAAGCTGAGAAATACGTATTAACAGTTTTAGTTTTTACGTTGATGCTGAATTTTCATTTGATCATAACTCTAAAAATATAAAAGATAAAAAAATGAAATTTATGCCATTCGATTAGTTTTATAAAACTCTAAATGGGAAAAATATATTTGTCACTGAGAAATACGTATTAACAGTTTTAGTTTTTACGTTTATGCTCAATTTTCATTTGATCATAACTCTAAAAATATAAAAAATAAAAAAATGAAATTTATGCCATTCGATTAGTTTTATAAAACTCTAAATGGGAAAAATATATTTGTCGCTGAGAAATACGTATTAACAGTTTTAGTTTTTACGTTGATGCTCAATTTTCATTTGATCATAACTTTAAAAATATAAAAGATAAAAAAATGAAATTTATGCCATTCGATTAGTTTTATAAAACTCTAAATGGGAAAAATATATTTGTCACTGAGAAATACGTATTAACAGTTTTAGTTTTTACGTTGATGCTCAATTTTCATTTGATCATAACTTTAAAAATATAAAAGATAAAAAAATGAAATTTATGCCATTCGATTAGTTTTATAAAACTCTAAATGGGAAAAATATATTTGTCACTGAGAAATACGTATTAACAGTTTTAGTTTTTACGTTGATGCTCAATTTTCATTTGATCATAACTTTAAAAATATAAAAGATAAAAAAATGAAATTTATGCCATTCGATTAGTTTTATAAAACTCTAAATGGGAAAAATATATTTGTCGCTGAGAAATACGTATTAACAGTTTTAGTTTTTACGTTTATGCTCAATTTTCATTTGATCATAACTCTAAAAATATAAAAAATAAAAAAATGAAATTTATGCCATTCGATTAGTTTTATAAAACTCTAAATGGGAAAAATATATTTGTCACTGAGAAATACGTATTAACAGTTTTAGTTTTTACGTTTATGCTCAATTTTCATTTGATCATAACTTTAAAAATATGAAAGATAAAAAAATGAAATTTATGCCATTCGATTAGTTTTATAAAACTCTAAATGGGAAAAATATATTTGTCACTGAGAAATACGTATTAACAGTTTTAGTTTTTACGTTTATGCTCAATTTTCATTTGATCATAACTCTAAAAATATAAAAAATAAAAAAATGAAATTTATGCCATTCGATTAGTTTTATAAAACTCTAAATGGGAAAAATATATTTGTCGCTGAGAAATACGTATTAACAGTTTTAGTTTTTACGTTTATGCTCAATTTTCATTTGATCATAACTTTAAAAATATGAAAGATAAAAAAATGAAATTTATGCCATTCGATTAGTTTTATAAAACTCTAAATGGGAAAAATATATTTGTCACTGAGAAATACGTATTAACAGTTTTAGTTTTTACGTTTATGCTCAATTTTCATTTGATCATAACTCTAAAAATATAAAAAATAAAAAAATGAAATTTATGCCATTCGATTAGTTTTATAAAACTCTAAATGGGAAAAATATATTTGTCACTGAGAAATACGTATTAACAGTTTTAGTTTTTACGTTTATGCTCAATTTTCATTTGATCATAACTCTAAAAATATAAAAAATAAAAAAATGAAATTTATGCCATTCGATTAGTTTTATAAAACTCTAAATGGGAAAAATATATTTGTCGCTGAGAAATACGTATTAACAGTTTTAGTTTTTACGTTTATGCTCAATTTTCATTTGATCATAACTTTAAAAATATAAAAGATAAAAAAATGAAATTTATGCCATTCGATTAGTTTTATAAAACTCTAAATGGGAAAAATATATTTGTCGCTGAGAAATACGTATTAACAGTTTTAGTTTTTACGTTTATGCTCAATTTTCATTTGATCATAACTCTAAAAATATAAAAAATAAAAAAATGAAATTTATGCCATTCGATTAGTTTTATAAAACTCTAAATGGGAAAAATATGTTTGTCACTGAGAAATACGTATTAACAGTTTTAGTTTTTACGTTTATGCTCAATTTTCATTTGATCATAACTTTAAAAATATAAAAGATAAAAAAATGAAATTTATGCCATTTGATTAGTTTTATAAAACTCTAAATGGGAAAAATATATTTGTCACTGAGAAATACGTATTAACAGTTTTAGTTTTTACGTTTATGCTCAATTTTCATTTGATCATAACTCTTAAAATATAAAAGATAAAAAAATGAAATTTATGCGATTCGATTAGTTTTATAAAACTCTAAATGGGAAAAATATATTTGTCACTGGGAAATACGTATTAACAGTTTTAGTTTTTACGTTGATGCTCAATTTTCATTTGATCATAACTTTAAAAATATAAAAGATAAAAAAATGAAATTTATGCCATTCGATTAGTTTTATAAAACTCTAAATGGGAAAAATATATTTGTCACTGAGAAATACGTATTAACAGTTTTAGTTTTTACGTTGATTCTCAATTTTCATTTGATCATAACTCTAAAAATATAAAAGATAAAAAAATGAAATTTATGCCATTCGATTAGTTTTATAAAACTCTAAATGGGAAAAATATATTTGTCGCTGAGAAATACGTATTAACAGTTTTAGTTTTTACGTTTATGCTCAATTTTCATTTGATCATAACTTTAAAAATATGAAAGATAAAAAAATGAAATTTATGCCATTCGATTAGTTTTATAAAACTCTAAATGGGAAAAATATATTTGTCACTGAGAAATACGTATTAACAGTTTTAGTTTTTACGTTTATGCTCAATTTTCATTTGATCATAACTTTAAAAATATAAAAGATAAAAAAATGAAATTTATGCCATTCGATTAGTTTTATAAAACTCTAAATGGGAAAAATATATTTGTCACTGAGAAATACGTATTAACAGTTTTAGTTTTTACGTTGATGCTCAATTTTCATTTGATCATAACTTTAAAAATATGAAAGATAAAAAAATGAAATTTATGCCATTCGATTAGTTTTATAAAACTCTAAATGGGAAAAATATATTTGTCGCTGAGAAATACGTATTAACAGTTTTAGTTTTTACGTTGATGCTCAATTTTCATTTGATCATAACTCTAAAAATATAAAAAATAAAAAAATGAAATTTATGCCATTCGATTAGTTTTATAAAACTCTAAATGGGAAAAATATATTTGTCACTGAGAAATACGTATTAACAGTTTTAGTTTTTACGTTGATGCTCAATTTTCATTTGATCATAACTTTAAAAATATGAAAGATAAAAAAATGAAATTTATGCCATTCGATTAGTTTTATAAAACTCTAAATGGGAAAAATATATTTGTCGCTGAGAAATACGTATTAACAGTTTTAGTTTTTACGTTTATGCTCAATTTTCATTTGATCATAACTTTAAAAATATAAAAGATAAAAAAATGAAATTTATGCCATTCGATTAGTTTTATAAAACTCTAAATGGGAAAAATATATTTGTCGCTGAGAAATACGTATTAACAGTTTTAGTTTTTACGTTTATGCTCAATTTTCATTTGATCATAACTCTAAAAATATAAAAAATAAAAAAATGAAATTTATGCCATTCGATTAGTTTTATAAAACTCTAAATGGGAAAAATATATTTGTCGCTGAGAAATACGTATTAACAGTTTTAGTTTTTACGTTGATGCTCAATTTTCATTTGATCATAACTTTAAAAATATAAAAGATAAAAAAATGAAATTTTTGCCATTCGATTAGTTTTATAAAACTCTAAATGGGAAAAATATATTTGTCACTGAGAAATACGTATTAACAGTTTTAGTTTTTACGTTTATGCTCAATTTTCATTTGATCATAACTCTAAAAATATAAAAGATAAAAAAATGAAATTTATGCCATTCGATTAGTTTTATAAAACTCTAAATGGGAAAAATATATTTGTCACTGAGAAATACGTATTAACAGTTTTAGTTTTTACGTTTATGCTCAATTTTCATTTGATCATAACTCTAAAAATATAAAAGATAAAAAAATGAAATTTATGCCATTCGATTAGTTTTATAAAACTCTAAATGGGAAAAATATATTTGTCACTGAGAAATACGTATTAACAGTTTTAGTTTTTACGTTTATGCTCAATTTTCATTTGATCATAACTCTAAAAATATAAAAGATAAAAAAATGAAATTTATGCCATTCGATTAGTTTTATAAAACTCTAAATGGGAAAAATATATTTGTCACTGAGAAATACGTATTAACAGTTTTAGTTTTTACGTTTATGCTCAATTTTCATTTGATCATAACTCTAAAAATATAAAAGATAAAAAAATGAAATTTATGCCATTCGATTAGTTTTATAAAACTCTAAATGGGAAAAATATATTTGTCACTGAGAAATACGTATTAACAGTTTTAGTTTTTACGTTTATGCTCAATTTTCATTTGATCATAACTCTAAAAATATAAAAGATAAAAAAATGAAATTTATGCCATTCGATTAGTTTTATAAAACTCTAAATGGGAAAAATATATTTGTCACTGAGAAATACGTATTAACAGTTTTAGTTTTTACGTTTATGCTCAATTTTCATTTGATCATAACTTTAAAAATATAAAAGATAAAAAAATGAAATTTATGCCATTCGATTAGTTTTATAAAACTCTAAATGGGAAAAATATATTTGTCGCTGAGAAATACGTATTAACAGTTTTAGTTTTTACGTTTATGCTCAATTTTCATTTGATCATAACTCTAAAAATATAAAAGATAAAAAAATGAAATTTATGCCATTCGATTAGTTTTATAAAACTCTAAATGGGAAAAATATATTTGTCGCTGAGAAATACGTATTAACAGTTTTAGTTTTTACGTTGATGCTCAATTTTCATTTGATCATAACTTTAAAAATATGAAAGATAAAAAAATGAAATTTATGCCATTCGATTAGTTTTATAAAACTCTAAATGGGAAAAATATATTTGTCGCTGAGAAATACGTATTAACAGTTTTAGTTTTTACGTTTATGCTCAATTTTCATTTGATCATAACTCTAAAAATATAAAAGATAAAAAAATGAAATTTATGCCATTCGATTAGTTTTATAAAACTCTAAATGGGAAAAATATGTTTGTCACTGAGAAATACGTATTAACAGTTTTAGTTTTTACGTTTATGCTCAATTTTCATTTGATCATAACTTTAAAAATATAAAAGATAAAAAAATGAAATTTTTGCCATTCGATTAGTTTTATAAAACTCTAAATGGGAAAAATATATTTGTCACTGAGAAATACGTATTAACAGTTTTAGTTTTTACGTTTATGCTCAATTTTCATTTGATCATAACTCTAAAAATATAAAAGATAAAAAAATGAAATTTATGCCATTCGATTAGTTTTATAAAACTCTAAATGGGAAAAATATATTTGTCACTGAGAAATACGTATTAACAGTTTTAGTTTTTACGTTTATGCTCAATTTTCATTTGATCATAACTCTAAAAATATAAAAGATAAAAAAATGAAATTTATGCCATTCGATTAGTTTTATAAAACTCTAAATGGGAAAAATATGTTTGTCACTGAGAAATACGTATTAACAGTTTTAGTTTTTACGTTTATGCTCAATTTTCATTTGATCATAACTTTAAAAATATAAAAGATAAAAAAATGAAATTTTTGCCATTCGATTAGTTTTATAAAACTCTAAATGGGAAAAATATATTTGTCACTGAGAAATACGTATTAACAGTTTTAGTTTTTACGTTTATGCTCAATTTTCATTTGATCATAACTCTAAAAATATAAAAGATAAAAAAATGAAATTTATGCCATTCGATTAGTTTTATAAAACTCTAAATAGGAAAAATATATTTGTCGCTGAGAAATACGTATTAACAGTTTTAGTTTTTACGTTTATGCTCAATTTTCATTTGATCATAACTCTAAAAATATAAAAGATAAAAAAATGAAATTTATGCCATTCGATTAGTTTTATAAAACTCTAAATGGGAAAAATATATTTGTCGCTGAGAAATACGTATTAACAGTTTTAGTTTTTACGTTTATGCTCAATTTTCATTTGATCATAACTCTAAAAATATAAAAGATAAAAAAATGAAATTTATGTCATTCGATTAGTTTTATAAAACTCTAAATGGGAAAAATATATTTGTCACTGAGAAATACGTATTAACAGTTTTAGGTTTTACGTTTATGCTCAATTTTCATTTGATCATAACTCTAAAAATATAAAAGATAAAAAAATGAAATTTATGCCATTCGATTAGTTTTATAAAACTCTAAATGGGAAAAATATATTTGTCACTGAGAAATACGTATTAACAGTTTTAGTTTTTACGTTTATGCTCAATTTTCATTTGATCATAACTCTAAAAATATAAAAGATAAAAAAATGAAATTTATGCCATTCGATTAGTTTTATAAAACTCTAAATGGGAAAAATATATTTGTCGCTGAGAAATACGTATTAACAGTTTTAGTTTTTACGTTAATGCTCAATTTTCATTTGATCATAACTCTAAAAATATAAAAGATAAAAAATGAAATTTATGCCATTCGATTAATTTTATAAAACTCTAAATGGGAAAAATATATTTGTCACTGAGAAATACGTATTAACAGTTTTAGTTTTTACGTTTTATGCTCAATTTTCATTTGATCATAACTCTAAAAATATAAAAGATAAAAAAATGAAATTTATGCCATTCGATTAGTTTTATAAAACTCTAAATGGGAAAAATATATTTGTCACTTAGAAATACGTATTAACAGTTTTAGTTTTTACGTTTATGCTCAATTTTCATTTGATCATAACTCTAAAAATATAAAAGATAAAAAAATGAAATTTATGCCATTCGATTAGTTTTATAAAACTCTAAATGGGAAAAATATATTTGTCGCTGAGAAATACGTATTAACAGTTTTAGTTTTTACGTTTATGCTCAATTTTCATTTGATCATAACTCTAAAAATATAAAAGATAAAAAAATGAAATTTATGTCATTCGATTAGTTTTATAAAACTCTAAATGGGAAAAATATATTTGTCACTGAGAAATACGTATTAACAGTTTTAGTTTTTACGTTTATGCTCAATTTTCATTTGATCATAACTCTAAAAATATAAAAGATAAAAAAATGAAATTTATGCCATTCGATTAGTTTTATAAAACTCTAAATGGGAAAAATATATTTGTCACTGAGAAATACGTATTAACAGTTTTAGTTTTTACGTTTATGCTCAATTTTCATTTGATCATAACTCTAAAAATATAAAAGATAAAAAAATGAAATTTATGCCATTCGATTAGTTTTATAAAACTCTAAATGGGAAAAATATATTTGTCACTGAGAAATACGTATTAACAGTTTTAGTTTTTACGTTTATGCTCAATTTTCATTTGATCATAACTCTAAAAATATAAAAGATAAAAAAATGAAATTTATGCCATTCGATTAGTTTTATAAAACTCTAAATGGGAAAAATATATTTGTCGCTGAGAAATACGTATTAACAGTTTTAGTTTTTACGTTTATGCTCAATTTTCATTTGATCATAACTCTAAAAATATAAAAGATAAAAAAATGAAATTTATGCCATTCGATTAGTTTTATAAAACTCTAAATGGGAAAAATATATTTGTCACTGAGAAATACGTATTAACAGTTTTAGTTTTTACGTTTATGCTCAATTTTCATTTGATCATAACTCTAAAAATATAAAAGATAAAAAAATGAAATTTATGCCATTCGATTAGTTTTATAAAAATCTAAATGGGAAAAATATATTTGTCACTGAGAAATACGTATTAACAGTTTTAGTTTTTACGTTTATGCTCAATTTTCATTTGATCATAACTCTAAAAATATAAAAGATAAAAAAATGAAATTTATGCCATTCGATTAGTTTTATAAAACTCTAAATGGGAAAAATATATTTGTCACTGAGAAATACGTATTAACAGTTTTAGTTTTTACGTTGATGCTGAATTTTCATTTGATCATAACTCTAAAAATATAAAAGATAAAAAAATGAAATTTATGCCATTCGATTAGTTTTATAAAACTCTAAATGGGAAAAATATATTTGTCACTGAGAAATACGTATTAACAGTTTTAGTTTTTACGTTTATGCTCAATTTTCATTTGATCATAACTCTAAAAATATAAAAGATAAAAAAATGAAATTTATGCCATTCGATTAGTTTTATAAAACTCTAAATGGGAAAAATATATTTGTCGCTGAGAAATACGTATTAACAGTTTTAGTTTTTACGTTGATGCTCAATTTTCATTTGATCATAACTCCAAAAATATAAAAGATAAAAAAATGAAATTTATGCCATTCGATTAGTTTTATAAAAATCTAAATGGGAAAAATATATTTGTCACTGAGAAATACGTATTAACAGTTTTAGTTTTTACGTTTATGCTCAATTTTCATTTGATCATAACTCTAAAAATATAAAAGATAAAAAAATGAAATTTATGCCATTCGATTAGTTTTATAAAACTCTAAATGGGAAAAATATATTTGTCACTGAGAAATACGTATTAACAGTTTTAGTTTTTACGTTGATGCTGAATTTTCATTTGATCATAACTCTAAAAATATGAAAGATAAAAAAATGAATTTATGCCATTCGATTAGTTTTATAAAACTCTAAATGGGAAAAATATATTTGTCACTGAGAAATACGTATTAACAGTTTTAGTTTTTACGTTTATGCTCAATTTTCATTTGATCATAACTCTAAAAATATAAAAGATAAAAAAATGAAATTTATGCCATTCGATTAGTTTTATAAAACTCTAAATGGGAAAAATATATTTGTCGCTGAGAAATACGTATTAACAGTTTTAGTTTTTACGTTGATGCTCAATTTTCATTTGATCATAACTCTAAAAATATAAAAGATAAAAAAATGAAATTTATGCCATTCGATTAGTTTTATAAAACTCTAAATGGGAAAAATATGTTTGTCACTGAGAAATACGTATTAACAGTTTTAGTTTTTACGTTTATGCTCAATTTTCATTTGATCATAACTCTAAAAATATAAAAGATAAAAAAATGAAATTTATGCCATTCGATTAGTTTTATAAAACTCTAAATGGGAAAAATATATTTGTCACTGAGAAATACGTATTAACAGTTTTAGTTTTTACGTTGATGCTCAATTTTCATTTGATCATAACTCTAAAAATATAAAAGATAAAAAAATGAAATTTATGCCATTCGATTAGTTTTATAAAACTCTAAATGGGAAAAATATATTTGTCACTGAGAAATACGTATTAACAGTTTTAGTTTTTACGTTTATGCTCAATTTTCATTTGATCATAACTCTAAAAATATAAAAGATAAAAAAATGAAATTTATGCCATTCGATTAGTTTTATAAAACTCTAAATGGGAAAAATATATTTGTCACTTAGAAATACGTATTAACAGTTTTAGTTTTTACGTTGATGCTCAATTTTCATTTGATCATAACTTTAAAAATATAAAAGATAAAAAAATGAAATTTATGCCATTCGATTAGTTTTATAAAACTCTAAATGGGAAAAATATATTTGTCACTGAGAAATACGTATTAACAGTTTTAGTTTTTACGTTTATGCTCAATTTTCATTTGATCATAACTCTAAAAATATAAAAGATAAAAAAATGAAATTTATGCCATTCGATTAGTTTTATAAAACTCTAAATGGGAAAAATATGTTTGTCACTGAGAAATACGTATTAACAGTTTTAGTTTTTACGTTTATGCTCAATTTTCATTTGATCATAACTCTAAAAATATAAAAGATAAAAAAATGAAATTTATGCCATTCGATTAGTTTTATAAAACTCTAAATGGGAAAAATATATTTGTCGCTGAGAAATACGTATTAACAGTTTTAGTTTTTACGTTTATGCTCAATTTTCATTTGATCATAACTCTAAAAATATAAAAGATAAAAAAATGAAATTTATGCCATTCGATTAGTTTTATAAAACTCTAAATGGGAAAAATATATTTGTCACTGAGAAATACGTATTAACAGTTTTAGTTTTTACGTTTATGCTCAATTTTCATTTGATCATAACTCTAAAAATATAAAAGATAAAAAAATGAAATTTATGCCATTCGATTAGTTTTATAAAACTCTAAATGGGAAAAATATATTTGTCGCTGAGAAATACGTATTAACAGTTTTAATTTTTACGTTTATGCTCAATTTTCATTTGATCATAACTCTAAAAATATAAAAGATAAAAAAATGAAATTTATGCCATTCGATTAGTTTTATAAAACTCTAAATGGGAAAAATATATTTGTCACTGAGAAATACGTATTAACAGTTTTAGTTTTTACGTTTATGCTCAATTTTCATTTGATCATAACTCTAAAAATATAAAAGATAAAAAAATGAAATTTATGCCATTGGATTAGTTTTGTAAAACTCTAAATGGGAAAAATATGTTTGTCACTGAGAAATACGTATTAACAGTTTTAGTTTTTACGTTTATGCTCAATTTTCATTTGATCATAACTCTAAAAATATAAAAGATAAAAAAATGAAATTTATGCCATTCGATTAGTTTTATAAAACTCTAAATGGGAAAAATATGTTTGTCACTGAGAAATACGTATTAACAGTTTTAGTTTTTACGTTTATGCTCAATTTTCATTTGATCATAAGTCTAAAAATATAAAAGATAAAAAAATGAAATTTATGCCATTCGATTAGTTTTATAAAACTCTAAATGGGAAAAATATATTTGTCGCTGAGAAATACGTATTAACAGTTTTAGTTTTTACGTTTATGCTCAATTTTCATTTGATCATAACTCTAAAAATATAAAAGATAAAAAAATGAAATTTATGCCATTCGATTAGTTTTATAAAACTCTAAATGGGAAAAATATGTTTGTCACTGAGAAATACGTATTAACAGTTTTAGTTTTTACGTTTATGCTCAATTTTCATTTGATCATAACTCTAAAAATATAAAAGATAAAAAAATGTTTATGCCATTCGATTAGTTTTATAAAACTCTAAATGGGAAAAATATATTTGTCGCTGAGAAATACGTATTAACAGTTTTAGTTTTTACGTTTATGCTCAATTTTCATTTGATCATAACTCTAAAAATATAAAAGATAAAAAAATGAAATTTATGCCATTCGATTAGTTTTATAAAACTCTAAATGGGAAAAATATATTTTTCGCTGAGAAATACGTATTAACAGTTTTAGTTTTTACGTTTATGCTCAATTTTCATTTGATCATAACTCTAAAAATATAAAAGATCAAAAATGAAATTTATGCCATTCGATTAGTTTTATAAAACTCTAAATGGGAAAAATATGTTTGTCACTGAGAAATACGTATTAACAGTTTTAGTTTTTACGTTTATGCTCAATTTTCATTTGATCATAACTCTAAAAATATAAAAGATAAAAAAATGAAATTTATGCCATTCGATTAGTTTTATAAAACTCTAAATGGGAAAAATATATTTGTAGCTGAGAAAGACGTATTAACAGTTTTAGTTTTTACGTTGATGCTCAATTTTCATTTGATCATAACTCTAAAAATATAAAAGATAAAAAAATGAAATTTATGCCATTCGATTAGTTTTATAAAACTCTAAATGGGAAAAATATATTTGTCACTGAGAAATACGTATTAACAGTTTTAGTTTTTACGTTGATGCTCAATTTTCATTTGATCATAACTCTAAAAATATAAAAGATAAAAAAATGAAATTTATGCCATTCGATTAGTTTTATAAAACTCTAAATGGGAAAAATATATTTGTCACTGAGAAATACGTATTAACAGTTTTAGTTTTTACGTTTATGCTCAATTTTCATTTGATCATAACTCTAAAAATATAAAAGATAAAAAAATGAAATTTATGCCATTCGATTAGTTTTATAAAACTCTAAATGGGAAAAATATATTTGTAGCTGAGAAAGACGTATTAACAGTTTTAGTTTTTACGTTGATGCTCAATTTTCATTTGATCATAACTCTAAAAATATAAAAGATAAAAAAATGAAATTTATGCCATTCGATTAGTTTTATAAAACTCTAAATGGGAAAAATATATTTGTCACTGAGAAATACGTATTAACAGTTTTAGTTTTTACGTTGATGCTCAATTTTCATTTGATCATAACTCTAAAAATATAAAAGATAAAAAAATGAAATTTATGCCATTCGATTAGTTTTATAAAACTCTAAATGGGAAAAATATATTTGTCACTGAGAAATACGTATTAACAGTTTTAGTTTTTACGTTGATGCTCAATTTTCATTTGGTCATAACTTTAAAAATATAAAAGATAAAAAAATGAAATTTATGCCATTCGATTAGTTTTATAAAACTCTAAATGGGAAAAATATATTTGTCGCTGAGAAATACGTATTAACAGTTTTAGTTTTTACGTTGATGCTCAATTTTCATTTGATAATAACTCTAAAAATATAAAAGATAAAAAAATGAAATTTATGCCATTCGATTAGTTTTATAAAACTCTAAATGGGAAAAATATATTTGTCACTGAGAAATACGTATTAACAGTTTTAGTTTTTACGTTGATGCTCAATTTTCATTTGATCATAACTCTAAAAATATAAAAGATAAAAAAATGAAATTTATGCCATTCGATTAGTTTTATAAAACTCTAAATGGGAAAAATATATTTGTCACTGAGAAATACGTATTAACAGTTTTAGTTTTTACGTTGATGCTCAATTTTCATTTGATCATAACTCTAAAAATATAAAAGATAAAAAAATGAAATTTATGCCATTCGATCAGTTTTATAAAACTCTAAATGGGAAAAATATATTTGTCACTGAGAAATACGTATTAACAGTTTTAGTTTTTACGTTGATGCTCAATTTTCATTTGATCATAACTCTAAAAATATAAAAGATAAAAAAATGAAATTTATGCCATTCGATTAGTTTTATAAAACTCTAAATGGGAAAAATATATTTGTCACTGAGAAATACGTATTAACAGTTTTAGTTTTTACGTTTATGCTCAATTTTCATTTGATCATAACTCTAAAAATATAAAAGATAAAAAAATGAAATTTATGCCATTCGATTAGTTTTATAAAACTCTAAATGGGAAAAATATATTTGTCGCTGAGAAATACGTATTAACAGTTTTAGTTTTTACGTTTATGCTCAATTTTCATTTGATCATAACTCTAAAAATATAAAAGATAAAAAAATGAAATTTATGCCATTCGATTAGTTTTATAAAACTCTAAATGGGAAAAATATATTTGTCACTGAGAAATACGTATTAACAGTTTTAGTTTTTACGTTTATGCTCAATTTTCATTTGATCATAACTCTAAAAATATAAAAGATAAAAAAATGAAATTTATGCCATTCGATTAGTTTTATAAAACTCTAAATGGGAAAAATATGTTTGTCACTGAGAAATACGTATTAACAGTTTTAGTTTTTACGTTTATGCTCAATTTTCATTTGTTCATAACTCTAAAAATATATAAGATAAAAAAATGAAATTTATGCCATTCGATTAGTTTTATATAACTCTAAATGGGAAAAATATGTTTGTCACTGAGAAATACGTATTAACAGTTTTAGTTTTTACGTTTATGCTCAATTTTCATTTGATCATAACTCTAAAAATATAAAAGATAAAAAAATGAAATTTATGCCATTCGATTAGTTTTATAAAACTCTAAATGGGAAAAATATATTTGTCACTGAGAAATACGTATTAACAGTTTTAGTTTTTACGTTTATGCTCAATTTTCATTTGATCATAACTCTAAAAATATAAAAGATAAAAAAATGAAATTTATGCCATTCGATTAGTTTTATAAAACTCTAAATGGGAAAAATATGTTTGTCACTGAGAAATACGTATTAACAGTTTTAGTTTTTACGTTTATGCTCAATTTTCATTTTTATCATAACTCTAAAAATATAAAAGATAAAAAAATGAAATTTATGCCATTCGATTAGTTTTATAAAACTCTAAATGGGAAAAATATATTTGTCACTGAGAAATACGTATTAACAGTTTTAGTTTTTACGTTTATGCTCAATTTTCATTTGATCATAACTCTAAAAATATAAAAGATAAAAAAATGAAATTTATGCCATTCGATTAGTTTTATAAAACTCTAAATGGGAAAAATATGTTTGTCACTGAGAAATACGTATTAACAGTTTTAGTTTTTACGTTTATGCTCAATTTTCATTTGATCATAACTCTAAAAATATAAAAGATAAAAAAATGAAATTTATGCCATTCGATTAGTTTTATAAAACTCTAAATGGGAAAAATATGTTTGTCACTGAGAAATACGTATTAACAGTTTTAGTTTTTACGTTTATGCTCAATTTTCATTTTTATCATAACTCTAAAAATATAAAAGATAAAAAAATGAAATTTATGCCATTCGATTAGTTTTATAAAACTCTAAATGGGAAAAATATGTTTGTCACTGAGAAATACGTATTAACAGTTTTAGTTTTTACGTTTATGCTCAATTTTCATTTGATCATAACTCTAAAAATATAAAAGATAAAAAAATGAAATTTATGCCATTCGATTAGTTTTATAAAACTCTAAATGGGAAAAATATGTTTGTCACTGAGAAATACGTATTAACAGTTTTAGTTTTTACGTTTATGCTCAATTTTCATTTGATCATAACTCTAAAAATATAAAAGATAAAAAAATGAAATTTATGCCATTCGATTAGTTTTATAAAACTCTAAATGGGAAAAATATGTTTGTCACTGAGAAATACGTATTAACAGTTTTAGTTTTTACGTTTATGCTCAATTTTCATTTGATCATAACTCTAAAAATATAAAAGATAAAAAAATGAAATTTATGCCATTCGATTAGTTTTATAAAACTCTAAATGGGAAAAATATGTTTGTCACTGAGAAATACGTATTAACAGTTTTAGTTTTTACGTTTATGCTCAATTTTCATTTGATCATAACTCTAAAAATATAAAAGATAAAAAAATGAAATTTATGCCATTCGATTAGTTTTATAAAACTCTAAATGGGAAAAATATATTTGTCGCTGAGAAATACGTATTAACAGTTTTAGTTTTTACGTTTATGCTCAATTTTCATTTGATCATAACTCTAAAAATATAAAAGATAAAAAAATGAAATTTATGCCATTCGATTAGTTTTATAAAACTCTAAATGGGAAAAATATATTTGTCACTGAGAAATACGTATTAACAGTTTTGGTTTTTACGTTTATGCTCAATTTTCATTTGATCATAACTCTAAAAATATAAAAGATAAAAAAATGAAATTTATGCCATTCGATTAGTTTTATAAAACTCTAAATGGGAAAAATATATTTGTCACTGAGAAATACGTATTAACAGTTTTAGTTTTTACGTTTATGCTCAATTTTCATTTGATCATAACTCTAAAAATATAAAAGATAAAAAAATGAAATTTATGCCATTCGATTAGTTTTATAAAACTCTAAATGGGAAAAATATATTTGTCACTGAGAAATACGTATTAACAGTTTTAGTTTTTACGTTTATGCTCAATTTTCATTTGATCATAACTCTAAAAATATAAAAGATAAAAAAATGAAATTTATGCCATTCGATTAGTTTTATAAAACTCTAAATGGGAAAAATATATTTGTCACTGAGAAATACGTATTAACAGTTTTAGTTTTTACGTTTATGCTCAATTTTCATTTGATCATAACTCTAAAAATATAAAAGATAAAAAAATGAAATTTATGCCATTCGATTAGTTTTATAAAACTCTAAATGGGAAAAATATATTTGTCACTGAGAAATACGTATTAACAGTTTTAGTTTTTACGTTTATGCTCAATTTTCATTTGATCATAACTCTAAAAATATAAAAGATAAAAAAATGAAATTTATGCCATTCGATTAGTTTTATAAAACTCTAAATGGGAAAAATATATTTGTCACTGAGAAATACGTATTAACAGTTTTAGTTTTTACGTTTATGCTCAATTTTCATTTGATCATAACTCTAAAAATATAAAAGATAAAAAAATGAAATTTATGCCATTCGATTAGTTTTATAAAACTCTAAATGGGAAAAATATATTTGTCGCTGAGAAATACGTATTAACAGTTTTAGTTTTTACGTTTATGCTCAATTTTCATTTGATCATAACTCTAAAAATATAAAAGATAAAAAAATGAAATTTATGCCATTCGATTAGTTTTATAAAACTCTAAATGGGAAAAATATATTTGTCACTGAGAAATACGTATTAACAGTTTTGGTTTTTACGTTTATGCTCAATTTTCATTTGATCATAACTCTAAAAATATAAAAGATAAAAAAATGAAATTTATGCCATTCGATTAGTTTTATAAAACTCTAAATGGGAAAAATATATTTGTCACTGAGAAATACGTATTAACAGTTTTAGTTTTTACGTTTATGCTCAATTTTCATTTGATCATAACTCTAAAAATATAAAAGATAAAAAAATGAAATTTATGCCATTCGATTAGTTTTATAAAACTCTAAATGGGAAAAATATATTTGTCACTGAGAAATACGTATTAACAGTTTTAGTTTTTACGTTTATGCTCAATTTTCATTTGATCATAACTCTAAAAATATAAAAGATAAAAAAATGAAATTTATGCCATTCGATTAGTTTTATAAAACTCTAAATGGGAAAAATATATTTGTCACTGAGAAATACGTATTAACAGTTTTAGTTTTTACGTTTATGCTCAATTTTCATTTGATCATAACTCTAAAAATATAAAAGATAAAAAAATGAAATTTATGCCATTCGATTAGTTTTATAAAACTCTAAATGGGAAAAATATGTTTGTCACTGAGAAATACGTATTAACAGTTTTAGTTTTTACGTTTATGCTCAATTTTCATTTGATCATAACTCTAAAAATATAAAAGATAAAAAAATGAAATTTATGCCATTCGATTAGTTTTATAAAACTCTAAATGGGAAAAATATATTTGTCACTGAGAAATACGTATTAACAGTTTTAGTTTTTACGTTTATGCTCAATTTTCATTTGATCATAACTCTAAAAATATAAAAGATAAAAAAATGAAATTTATGCCATTCGATTATTTTTATAAAACTATAAATGGGAAAAATATATTTGTCACTGAGAAATACGTATTAACAGTTTTAGTTTTTACGTTTATGCTCAATTTTCATTTGATCATAACTCTAAAAATATAAAAGATAAGAAAATGAAATTTATGCCATTCGATTAGTTTTATAAAACTCTAAATGGGAAAAATATATTTGTCACTGAGAAATACGTATTAACAGTTTTAGTTTTTACGTTTATGCTCAATTTTCATTTGATCATAACTCTAAAAATATAAAAGATAAAAAAATGAAATTTATGCCATTCGATTAGTTTTATAAAACTCTAAATGGGAAAAATATGTTTGTCACTGAGAAATACGTATTAACAGTTTTAGTTTTTACGTTTATGCTCAATTTTCATTTGATCATAACTCTAAAAATATAAAAGATAAAAAAATGAAATTTATGCCATTCGATTAGTTTTATAAAACTCCAAATGGGAAAAATATGTTTGTCACTGAGAAATACGTATTAACAGTTTTAGTTTTTACGTTTATGCTCAATTTTCATTTGATCATAACTCTAAAAATATAAAAGATAAAAAAATGAAATTTATGCCATTCGATTAGTTTTATAAAACTCTAAATGGGAAAAATATGTTTGTCACTGAGAAATACGTATTAACAGTTTTAGTTTTTACGTTTATGCTCAATTTTCATTTGATCATAACTCTAAAAATATAAAAGATAAAAAAATGAAATTTATGCCATTCGATTAGTTTTATAAAACTCTAAATGGGAAAAATATATTTGTCGCTGAGAAATACGTATTAACAGTTTTAGTTTTTACGTTTATGCTCAATTTTCATTTGATCATAACTCTAAAAATATAAAAGATAAAAAAATGAAATTTATGCCATTCGATTAGTTTTATAAAACTCTAAATGGGAAAAATATATTTGTCACTGAGAAATACGTATTAACAGTTTTAGTTTTTACGTTTATGCTCAATTTTCATTTGATCATAACTCTAAAAATATAAAAGATAAAAAAATGAAATTTATGCCATTCGATTAGTTTTATAAAACTCTAAATGGGAAAAATATGTTTGTCACTGAGAAATACGTATTAACAGTTTTAGTTTTTACGTTTATGCTCAATTTTCATTTGATCATAACTCTAAAAATATAAAAGATAAAAAAATGAAATTTATGCCATTCGATTAGTTTTATAAAACTCTAAATGGGAAAAATATATTTGTCGCTGAGAAATACGTATTAACAGTTTTAGTTTTTACGTTTATGCTCAATTTTCATTTGATCATAACTCTAAAAATATAAAAGATAAAAAAATGAAATTTATGCCATTCGATTAGTTTTATAAAACTCTAAATGGGAAAAATATATTTGTCACTGAGAAATACGTATTAACAGTTTTAGTTTTTACGTTTATGCTCAATTTTCATTTGATCATAACTCTAAAAATATAAAAGATAAAAAAATGAAATTTATGCCATTCGATTAGTTTTATAAAACTCTAAATGGGAAAAATATGTTTGTCACTGAGAAATACGTATTAACAGTTTTAGTTTTTACGTTTATGCTCAATTTTCATTTGATCATAACTCTAAAAATATAAAAGATAAAAAAATGAAATTTATGCCATTCGATTAGTTTTATAAAACTCTAAATGGGAAAAATATGTTTGTCACTGAGAAATACGTATTAACAGTTTTAGTTTTTACGTTTATGCTCAATTTTCATTTGTTCATAACTCTAAAAATATATAAGATAAAAAAATGAAATTTATGCCATTCGATTAGTTTTATATAACTCTAAATGGGAAAAATATGTTTGTCACTGAGAAATACGTATTAACAGTTTTAGTTTTTACGTTTATGCTCAATTTTCATTTGATCATAACTCTAAAAATATAAAAGATAAAAAAATGAAATTTATGCCATTCGATTAGTTTTATAAAACTCTAAATGGGAAAAATATGTTTGTCACTGAGAAATACGTATTAACAGTTTTAGTTTTTACGTTTATGCTCAATTTTCATTTTTATCATAACTCTAAAAATATAAAAGATAAAAAAATGAAATTTATGCCATTCGATTAGTTTTATAAAACTCTAAATGGGAAAAATATATTTGTCACTGAGAAATACGTATTAACAGTTTTAGTTTTTACGTTTATGCTCAATTTTCATTTGATCATAACTCTAAAAATATAAAAGATAAAAAAATGAAATTTATGCCATTCGATTAGTTTTATAAAACTCTAAATGGGAAAAATATGTTTGTCACTGAGAAATACGTATTAACAGTTTTACTTTTTACGTTTATGCTCAATTTTCATTTTTATCATAACTCTAAAAATATAAAAGATAAAAAAATGAAATTTATGCCATTCGATTAGTTTTATAAAACTCTAAATGGGAAAAATATATTTGTCACTGAGAAATACGTATTAACAGTTTTAGTTTTTACGTTTATGCTCAATTTTCATTTGATCATAACTCTAAAAATATAAAAGATAAAAAAATGAAATTTATGCCATTCGATTAGTTTTATAAAACTCTAAATGGGAAAAATATATTTGTCACTGAGAAATACGTATTAACAGTTTTGGTTTTTACGTTTATGCTCAATTTTCATTTGATCATAACTCTAAAAATATAAAAGATAAAAAAATGAAATTTATGCCATTCGATTAGTTTTATAAAACTCTAAATGGGAAAAATATATTTGTCACTGAGAAATACGTATTAACAGTTTTAGTTTTTACGTTTATGCTCAATTTTCATTTGATCATAACTCTAAAAATATAAAAGATAAAAAAATGAAATTTATGCCATTCGATTAGTTTTATAAAACTCTAAATGGGAAAAATATATTTGTCACTGAGAAATACGTATTAACAGTTTTAGTTTTTACGTTTATGCTCAATTTTCATTTGATCATAACTCTAAAAATATAAAAGATAAAAAAATGAAATTTATGCCATTCGATTAGTTTTATAAAACTCTAAATGGGAAAAATATATTTGTCACTGAGAAATACGTATTAACAGTTTTAGTTTTTACGTTTATGCTCAATTTTCATTTGATCATAACTCTAAAAATATAAAAGATAAAAAAATGAAATTTATGCCATTCGATTAGTTTTATAAAACTCTAAATGGGAAAAATATGTTTGTCACTGAGAAATACGTATTAACAGTTTTAGTTTTTACGTTTATGCTCAATTTTCATTTGATCATAACTCTAAAAATATAAAAGATAAAAAAATGAAATTTATGCCATTCGATTAGTTTTATAAAACTCTAAATGGGAAAAATATATTTGTCACTGAGAAATACGTATTAACAGTTTTAGTTTTTACGTTTATGCTCAATTTTCATTTGATCATAACTCTAAAAATATAAAAGATAAAAAAATGAAATTTATGCCATTCGATTATTTTTATAAAACTCTAAATGGGAAAAATATATTTGTCACTGAGAAATACGTATTAACAGTTTTAGTTTTTACGTTTATGCTCAATTTTCATTTGATCATAACTCTAAAAATATAAAAGATAAGAAAATGAAATTTATGCCATTCGATTAGTTTTATAAAACTCTAAATGGGAAAAATATATTTGTCACTGAGAAATACGTATTAACAGTTTTAGTTTTTACGTTTATGCTCAATTTTCATTTGATCATAACTCTAAAAATATAAAAGATAAAAAAATGAAATTTATGCCATTCGATTAGTTTTATAAAACTCTAAATGGGAAAAATATGTTTGTCACTGAGAAATACGTATTAACAGTTTTAGTTTTTACGTTGATGCTCAATTTTCATTTGATCATAACTCTAAAAATATAAAAGATAAAAAAATGAAATTTATGCCATTCGATTAGTTTTATAAAACTCTAAATGGGAAAAATATATTTGTCACTGAGAAATACGTATTAACAGTTTTAGTTTTTACGTTTATGCTCAATTTTCATTTGATCATAACTCTAAAAATATAAAAGATAAAAAAATGAAATTTATGCCATTCGATTAGTTTTATAAAACTCTAAATGGGAAAAATATATTTGTCGCTGAGAAATACGTATTAACAGTTTTAGTTTTTACGTTGATGCTCAATTTTCATTTGATCATAACTTTAAAAATATAAAAGATAAAAAAATGAAATTTATGCCATTCGATTAGTTTTATAAAACTCTAAATGGGAAAAATATATTTGTCGCTGAGAAATACGTATTAACAGTTTTAGTTTTTACGTTTATGCTCAATTTTCATTTGATCATAACTCTAAAAATATAAAAGATAAAAAAATGAAATTTATGCCATTCGATTAGTTTTATAAAACTCTAAATGGGAAAAATATATTTGTCACTGAGAAATACGTATTAACAGTTTTAGTTTTTACGTTTATGCTCAATTTTCATTTGATCATAACTCTAAAAATATAAAAGATAAGAAAATGAAATTTATGCCATTCGATTAGTTTTATAAAACTCTAAATGGGAAAAATATATTTGTCACTGAGAAATACGTATTAACAGTTTTAGTTTTTACGTTTATGCTCAATTTTCATTTGATCATAACTCTAAAAATATAAAAGATAAAAAAATGAAATTTATGCCATTCGATTAGTTTTATAAAACTCTAAATGGGAAAAATATGTTTGTCACTGAGAAATACGTATTAACAGTTTTAGTTTTTACGTTGATGCTCAATTTTCATTTGATCATAACTCTAAAAATATAAAAGATAAAAAAATGAAATTTATGCCATTCGATTAGTTTTATAAAACTCTAAATGGGAAAAATATATTTGTCACTGAGAAATACGTATTAACAGTTTTAGTTTTTACGTTTATGCTCAATTTTCATTTGATCATAACTCTAAAAATATAAAAGATAAAAAAATGAAATTTATGCCATTCGATTAGTTTTATAAAACTCTAAATGGGAAAAATATATTTGTCGCTGAGAAATACGTATTAACAGTTTTAGTTTTTACGTTGATGCTCAATTTTCATTTGATCATAACTTTAAAAATATAAAAGATAAAAAAATGAAATTTATGCCATTCGATTAGTTTTATAAAACTCTAAATGGGAAAAATATATTTGTCGCTGAGAAATACGTATTAACAGTTTTAGTTTTTACGTTTATGCTCAATTTTCATTTGATCATAACTCTAAAAATATAAAAGATAAAAAAATGAAATTTATGCCATTCGATTAGTTTTATAAAACTCTAAATGGGAAAAATATATTTGTCACTGAGAAATACGTATTAACAGTTTTAGTTTTTACGTTTATGCTCAATTTTCATTTGATCATAACTCTAAAAATATAAAAGATAAAAAAATGAAATTTATGCCATTCGATTAGTTTTATAAAACTCTAAATGGGAAAAATATGTTTGTCACTGAGAAATACGTATTAACAGTTTTAGTTTTTACGTTTATGCTCAATTTTCATTTGATCATAACTCTAAAAATATAAAAGATAAAAAAATGAAATTTATGCCATTCGATTAGTTTTATAAAACTCTAAATGGGAAAAATATATTTGTCACTGAGAAATACGTATTAACAGTTTTAGTTTTTACGTTTATGCTCAATTTTCATTTGATCATAACTCTAAAAATATAAAAGATAAAAAAATGAAATTTATGCCATTCGATTATTTTTATAAAACTCTAAATGGGAAAAATATATTTGTCACTGAGAAATACGTATTAACAGTTTTAGTTTTTACGTTTATGCTCAATTTTCATTTGATCATAACTCTAAAAATATAAAAGATAAGAAAATGAAATTTATGCCATTCGATTAGTTTTATAAAACTCTAAATGGGAAAAATATATTTGTCACTGAGAAATACGTATTAACAGTTTTAGTTTTTACGTTTATGCTCAATTTTCATTTGATCATAACTCTAAAAATATAAAAGATAAAAAAATGAAATTTATGCCATTCGATTAGTTTTATAAAACTCTAAATGGGAAAAATATGTTTGTCACTGAGAAATACGTATTAACAGTTTTAGTTTTTACGTTGATGCTCAATTTTCATTTGATCATAACTCTAAAAATATAAAAGATAAAAAAATGAAATTTATGCCATTCGATTAGTTTTATAAAACTCTAAATGGGAAAAATATATTTGTCACTGAGAAATACGTATTAACAGTTTTAGTTTTTACGTTTATGCTCAATTTTCATTTGATCATAACTCTAAAAATATAAAAGATAAAAAAATGAAATTTATGCCATTCGATTAGTTTTATAAAACTCTAAATGGGAAAAATATATTTGTCGCTGAGAAATACGTATTAACAGTTTTAGTTTTTACGTTGATGCTCAATTTTCATTTGATCATAACTTTAAAAATATAAAAGATAAAAAAATGAAATTTATGCCATTCGATTAGTTTTATAAAACTCTAAATGGGAAAAATATATTTGTCGCTGAGAAATACGTATTAACAGTTTTAGTTTTTACGTTTATGCTCAATTTTCATTTGATCATAACTCTAAAAATATAAAAGATAAAAAAATGAAATTTATGCCATTCGATTAGTTTTATAAAACTCTAAATGGGAAAAATATATTTGTCACTGAGAAATACGTATTAACAGTTTTAGTTTTTACGTTTATGCTCAATTTTCATTTGATCATAACTCTAAAAATATAAAAGATAAAAAAATGAAATTTATGCCATTCGATTAGTTTTATAAAACTCTAAATGGGAAAAATATATTTGTCGCTGAGAAATACGTATTAACAGTTTTAGTTTTTACGTTGATGCTCAATTTTCATTTGATCATAACTTTAAAAATATAAAAGATAAAAAAATGAAATTTATGCCATTCGATTAGTTTTATAAAACTCTAAATGGGAAAAATATATTTGTCGCTTTTTTTTTTTTTTTTTTTTTTTTTTTTTTTTTTTTTTTTTTTTTTTTTTTTTTTTTTTTTTTTTTTTGTATTACAACTATTATCCTGAGTTGTGGAGGCGGGAATCTTTTAAAGACACCCCACGCTGGTTCAATGCGTGAGGTAGTGTTGGACTCTCCCCTGATCGCTCTGCAAGCAGAGTCAGGGGCATACCAACTAAACCCTCCTCGGTTATATATCCTTTTGTCTGTTGAGGTTTTCTTGGACCCTGCTGTAGGAGATCTAGTCTCCTTTTCAGGGGTAGCTGTGGGAGGTTTTGTCCTGAAAAATAAAAAAGTGTTAAAAATGAAAGCTTGGGTTGGATGGGATGTTGTTGGATACTTACGAGCCTCCCCTGGGGGGAGGCTCAGAAGGGTGGAGCGATCTGGGTGTCGGTGGGGTGGGCGAGCTCATCGGATGCTTAGAGGGGCTTCCTCCAATAGACCTAGGAGCTCGTCCGGAAGGTCTATGTCTTCTGTTGCTTCGCTAAGGATTCTGATGTTGGGTTGGATGAGTTTAATCTTGGGTTTCCTGGGGAATGGTCTTCGGTTCCTTTCAGCTGTCCAGCGAATCCTTAGAGTTTCTTTGGAGTGGGTGTTTGTGTCGTCCAGTCTTCTCCCGACGTACCCGCTTCGTAGTTTTTTGAGTCTGGAAATGATAGATGGGATATTAGTACGTTGGTATATTTGGTTGGAAGGGAAGCGGAATGGGAGGTAGGATGAACGTCTGAATTTGTCGCTGAGAAATACGTATTAACAGTTTTAGTTTTTACGTTTATGCTCAATTTTCATTTGATCATAACTCTAAAAATATAAAAGATAAAAAAATGAAATTTATGCCATTCGATTAGTTTTATAAAACTCTAAATGGGAAAAATATGTTTGTCACTGAGAAATACATATTAACAGTTTTAGTTTTTACGTTTATGCTCAATTTTCATTTGATCATAACTCTAAAAATATAAAAGATAAAAAAATGAAATTTATGCCATTCGATTAGTTTTATAAAACTCTAAATGGGAAAAATATATTTGTCGCTGAGAAATACGTATTAACAGTTTTAGTTTTTACGTTGATGCTCAATTTTCATTTGATCATAACTTTAAAAATATAAAAGATAAAAAAATGAAATTTATGCCATTCGATTAGTTTTATAAAACTCTAAATGGGAAAAATATATTTGTCGCTGAGAAATACGTATTAACAGTTTTAGTTTTTACGTTGATGCTCAATTTTCATTTGATCATAACTTTAAAAATATAAAAGATAAAAAAATGAAATTTATGCCATTAGATTAGTTTTATAAAACTCTAAATGGGAAAAATATGTTTGTCACTGAGAAATACGTATTAACAGTTTTAGTTTTTACGTTTATGCTCAATTTTCATTTGATCATAACTCTAAAAATATAAAAGATAAAAAAATGAAATTTATGCCATTCGATTAGTTTTATAAAACTCTAAATGGGAAAAATATATTTGTCGCTGAGAAATACGTATTAACAGTTTTAGTTTTTACGTTTATGCTCAATTTTCATTTGATCATAACTCTAAAAATATAAAAGATAAAAAAATGAAATTTATGCCATTCGATTAGTTTTATAAAACTCTAAATGGGAAAAATATATTTGTCACTGAGAAATACGTATTAACAGTTTTGGTTTTTACGTTTATGCTCAATTTTCATTTGATCATAACTTTAAAAATATAAAAGATAAAAAAATGAAATTTATGCCATTCGATTAGTTTTATAAAACTCTAAATGGGAAAAATATGTTTGTCACTGAGAAATACGTATTAACAGTTTTAGTTTTTACGTTTATGCTCAATTTTCATTTGATCATAACTCTAAAAATATAAAAGATAAAAAAATGAAATTTATGCCATTCGATTAGTTTTATAAAACTCTAAATGGGAAAAATATATTTGTCGCTGAGAAATACGTATTAACAGTTTTAGTTTTTACGTTTATGCTCAATTTTCATTTGATCATAACTCTAAAAATATAAAAGATAAAAAAATGAAATTTATGCCATTCGATTAGTTTTATAAAACTCTAAATGGGAAAAATATATTTGTCACTGAGAAATACGTATTAACAGTTTTGGTTTTTACGTTTATGCTCAATTTTCATTTGATCATAACTCTAAAAATATAAAAGATAAAAAAATGAAATTTATGCCATTCGATTAGTTTTATAAAACTCTAAATGGGAAAAATATATTTGTCACTGAGAAATACGTATTAACAGTTTTAGTTTTTACGTTTATGCTCAATTTTCATTTGATCATAACTCTAAAAATATAAAAGATAAAAAAATGAAATTTATGCCATTCGATTAGTTTTATAAAACTCTAAATGGGAAAAATATATTTGTCACTGAGAAATACGTATTAACAGTTTTAGTTTTTACGTTTATGCTCAATTTTCATTTGATCATAACTCTAAAAATATAAAAGATAAAAAAATGAAATTTATGCCATTCGATTAGTTTTATAAAACTCTAAATGGGAAAAATATATTTGTCACTGAGAAATACGTATTAACAGTTTTAGTTTTTACGTTTATGCTCAATTTTCATTTGATCATAACTCTAAAAATATAAAAGATAAAAAAATGAAATTTATGCCATTCGATTAGTTTTATAAAACTCTAAATGGGAAAAATATATTTGTCACTGAGAAATACGTATTAACAGTTTTAGTTTTTACGTTTATGCTCAATTTTCATTTGATCATAACTCTAAAAATATAAAAGATAAAAAAATGAAATTTATGCCATTCGATTAGTTTTATAAAACTCTAAATGGGAAAAATATATTTGTCACTGAGAAATACGTATTAACAGTTTTAGTTTTTACGTTTATGCTCAATTTTCATTTGATCATAACTCTAAAAATATAAAAGATAAAAAAATGAAATTTATGCCATTCGATTAGTTTTATAAAACTCTAAATGGGAAAAATATGTTTGTCACTGAGAAATACGTATTAACAGTTTTAGTTTTTTAGTTTATGCTCAATTTTCATTTGATCATAACTCTAAAAATATAAAAGATAAAAAAATGAAATTTATGCCATTCGATTAGTTTTATAAAACTCTAAATGGGAAAAATATATTTGTCACTGAGAAATACGTATTAACAGTTTTAGTTTTTCCGTTTATGCTCAATTTTCATTTGATCATAACTCTAAAAATATAAAAGATAAAAAAATGAAATTTATGCCATTCGATTATTTTTATAAAACTCTAAATGGGAAAAATACATTTGTCACTGAGAAATACGTATTAACAGTTTTAGTTTTTACGTTTATGCTCAATTTTCATTTGATCATAACTCTAAAAATATAAAAGATAAGAAAATGAAATTTATGCCATTCGATTAGTTTTATAAAACTCTAAATGGGAAAAATATATTTGTCACTGAGAAATACGTATTAACAGTTTTAGTTTTTACGTTTATGCTCAATTTTCATTTGATCATAACTCTAAAAATATAAAAGATAAAAAAATGAAATTTATGCCATTCGATTAGTTTTATAAAACTCTAAATGGGAAAAATATGTTTGTCACTGAGAAATACGTATTAACAGTTTTAGTTTTTACGTTTATGCTCAATTTTCATTTGATCATAACTCTAAAAATATAAAAGATAAAAAAATGAAATTTATGCCATTCGATTAGTTTTATAAAACTCTAAATGGGAAAAATATATTTGTCACTGAGAAATACGTATTAACAGTTTTAGTTTTTACGTTGATGCTCAATTTTCATTTGATCATAACTCTAAAAATATAAAAGATAAAAAAATGAAATTTATGCCATTCGATTAGTTTTATAAAACTCTAAATGGGAAAAATATATTTGTCACTGAGAAATACGTATTAACAGTTTTAGTTTTTACGTTTATGCTCAATTTTCATTTGATCATAACTCTAAAAATATAAAAGATAAAAAAATGAAATTTATGCCATTCGATTAGTTTTATAAAACTCTAAATGGGAAAAATATATTTGTCGCTGAGAAATACGTATTAACAGTTTTAGTTTTTACGTTGATGCTCAATTTTCATTTGATCATAACTTTAAAAATATAAAAGATAAAAAAATGAAATTTATGCCATTCGATTAGTTTTATAAAACTCTAAATGGGAAAAATATATTTGTCGCTGAGAAATACGTATTAACAGTTTTAGTTTTTACGTTTATGCTCAATTTTCATTTGATCATAACTCTAAAAATATAAAAGATAAAAAAATGAAATTTATGCCATTCGATTAGTTTTATAAAACTCTAAATGGGAAAAATATATTTGTCGCTGAGAAATACGTATTAACAGTTTTAGTTTTTACGTTGATGCTCAATTTTCATTTGATCATAACTTTAAAAATATAAAAGATAAAAAAATGAAATTTATGCCATTCGATTAGTTTTATAAAACTCTAAATGGGAAAAATATATTTGTCGCTGAGAAATACGTATTAACAGTTTTAGTTTTTACGTTTATGCTCAATTTTCATTTGATCATAACTCTAAAAATATAAAAGATAAAAAAATGAAATTTATGCCATTCGATTAGTTTTATAAAACTCTAAATGGGAAAAATATATTTGTCGCTGAGAAATACGTATTAACAGTTTTAGTTTTTACGTTGATGCTCAATTTTCATTTGATCATAACTTTAAAAATATAAAAGATAAAAAAATGAAATTTATGCCATTCGATTAGTTTTATAAAACTCTAAATGGGAAAAATATATTTGTCGCTGAGAAATACGTATTAACAGTTTTAGTTTTTACGTTTATGCTCAATTTTCATTTGATCATAACTCTAAAAATATAAAAGATAAAAAAATGAAATTTATGCCATTCGATTAGTTTTATAAAACTCTAAATGGGAAAAATATATTTGTCGCTGAGAAATACGTATTAACAGTTTTAGTTTTTACGTTTATGCTCAATTTTCATTTGATCATAACTCTAAAAATATAAAAGATAAAAAAATGAAATTTATGCCATTCGATTAGTTTTATAAAACTCTAAATGGGAAAAATATATTTGTCGCTGAGAAATACGTATTAACAGTTTTAGTTTTTACGTTGATGCTCAATTTTCATTTGATCATAACTTTAAAAATATAAAAGATAAAAAAATGAAATTTATGCCATTCGATTAGTTTTATAAAACTCTAAATGGGAAAAATATATTTGTCGCTGAGAAATACGTATTAACAGTTTTAGTTTTTACGTTTATGCTCAATTTTCATTTGATCATAACTCTAAAAATATAAAAGATAAAAAAATGAAATTTATGCCATTCGATTAGTTTTATAAAACTCTAAATGGGAAAAATATGTTTGTCACTGAGAAATACGTATTAACAGTTTTAGTTTTTACGTTTATGCTCAATTTTCATTTGATCATAACTCTAAAAATATAAAAGATAAAAAAATGAAATTTATGCCATTCGATTAGTTTTATAAAACTCTAAATGGGAAAAATATATTTGTCGCTGAGAAATACGTATTAACAGTTTTAGTTTTTACGTTGATGCTCAATTTTCATTTGATCATAACTTTAAAAATATAAAAGATAAAAAAATGAAATTTATGCCATTCGATTAGTTTTATAAAACTCTAAATGGGAAAAATATATTTGTCGCTGAGAAATACGTATTAACAGTTTTAGTTTTTACGTTGATGCTCAATTTTCATTTGATCATAACTTTAAAAATATAAAAGATAAAAAAATGAAATTTATGCCATTCGATTAGTTTTATAAAACTCTAAATGGGAAAAATATATTTGTCGCTGAGAAATACGTATTAACAGTTTTAGTTTTTACGTTGATGCTCAATTTTCATTTGATCATAACTTTAAAAATATAAAAGATAAAAAAATGAAATTTATGCCATTCGATTAGTTTTATAAAACTCTAAATGGGAAAAATATATTTGTCGCTGAGAAATACGTATTAACAGTTTTAGTTTTTACGTTGATGCTCAATTTTCATTTGATCATAACTTTAAAAATATAAAAGATAAAAAAATGAAATTTATGCCATTCGATTAGTTTTATAAAACTCTAAATGGGAAAAATATATTTGTCGCTGAGAAATACGTATTAACAGTTTTAGTTTTTACGTTTATGCTCAATTTTCATTTGATCATAACTCTAAAAATATAAAAGATAAAAAAATGAAATTTATGCCATTCGATTAGTTTTATAAAACTCTAAATGGGAAAAATATATTTGTCACTGAGAAATACGTATTAACAGTTTTAGTTTTTACGTTTATGCTCAATTTTCATTTGATCATAACTCTAAAAATATAAAAGATAAAAAAATGAAATTTATGCCATTCGATTAGTTTTATAAAACTCTAAATGGGAAAAATATATTTGTCACTGAGAAATACGTATTAACAGTTTTAGTTTTTACGTTTATGCTCAATTTTCATTTGATCATAACTCTAAAAATATAAAAGATAAAAAAATGAAATTTATGCCATTCGATTAGTTTTATAAAACTCTAAATGGGAAAAATATGTTTGTCACTGAGAAATACGTATTAACAGTTTTAGTTTTTACGTTTATGCTCAATTTTCATTTGATCATAACTCTAAAAATATAAAAGATAAAAAAATGAAATTTATGCCATTCGATTAGTTTTATAAAACTCTAAATGGGAAAAATATATTTGTCACTGAGAAATACGTATTAACAGTTTTAGTTTTTACGTTTATGCTCAATTTTCATTTGATCATAACTCTAAAAATATAAAAGATAAAAAAATGAAATTTATGCCATTCGATTAGTTTTATAAAACTCTAAATGGGAAAAATATATTTGTCACTGAGAAATACGTATTAACAGTTTTAGTTTTTACGTTTATGCTCAATTTTCATTTGATCATAACTCTAAAAATATAAAAGATAAAAAAATGAAATTTATGCCATTCGATTAGTTTTATAAAACTCTAAATGGGAAAAATATATTTGTCGCTGAGAAATACGTATTAACAGTTTTAGTTTTTACGTTGATGCTCAATTTTCATTTGATCATAACTTTAAAAATATAAAAGATAAAAAAATGAAATTTATGCCATTCGATTAGTTTTATAAAACTCTAAATGGGAAAAATATATTTGTCGCTGAGAAATACGTATTAACAGTTTTAGTTTTTACGTTGATGCTCAATTTTCATTTGATCATAACTTTAAAAATATAAAAGATAAAAAAATGAAATTTATGCCATTCGATTAGTTTTATAAAACTCTAAATGGGAAAAATATATTTGTCGCTGAGAAATACGTATTAACAGTTTTAGTTTTTACGTTGATGCTCAATTTTCATTTGATCATAACTTTAAAAATATAAAAGATAAAAAAATGAAATTTATGCCATTCGATTAGTTTTATAAAACTCTAAATGGGAAAAATATATTTGTCGCTGAGAAATACGTATTAACAGTTTTAGTTTTTACGTTTATGCTCAATTTTCATTTGATCATAACTCTAAAAATATAAAAGATAAAAAAATGAAATTTATGCCATTCGATTAGTTTTATAAAACTCTAAATGGGAAAAATATGTTTGTCACTGAGAAATACGTATTAACAGTTTTAGTTTTTACGTTTATGCTCAATTTTCATTTGATCATAACTCTAAAAATATAAAAGATAAAAAAATGAAATTTATGCCATTCGATTAGTTTTATAAAACTCTAAATGGGAAAAATATATTTGTCGCTGAGAAATACGTATTAACAGTTTTAGTTTTTACGTTGATGCTCAATTTTCATTTGATCATAACTTTAAAAATATAAAAGATAAAAAAATGAAATTTATGCCATTCGATTAGTTTTATAAAACTCTAAATGGGAAAAATATATTTGTCGCTGAGAAATACGTATTAACAGTTTTAGTTTTTACGTTGATGCTCAATTTTCATTTGATCATAACTTTAAAAATATAAAAGATAAAAAAATGAAATTTATGCCATTCGATTAGTTTTATAAAACTCTAAATGGGAAAAATATATTTGTCGCTGAGAAATACGTATTAACAGTTTTAGTTTTTACGTTGATGCTCAATTTTCATTTGATCATAACTTTAAAAATATAAAAGATAAAAAAATGAAATTTATGCCATTCGATTAGTTTTATAAAACTCTAAATGGGAAAAATATATTTGTCGCTGAGAAATACGTATTAACAGTTTTAGTTTTTACGTTTATGCTCAATTTTCATTTGATCATAACTCTAAAAATATAAAAGATAAAAAAATGAAATTTATGCCATTCGATTAGTTTTATAAAACTCTAAATGGGAAAAATATATTTGTCACTGAGAAATACGTATTAACAGTTTTAGTTTTTACGTTTATGCTCAATTTTCATTTGATCATAACTCTAAAAATATAAAAGATAAAAAAATGAAATTTATGCCATTCGATTAGTTTTATAAAACTCTAAATGGGAAAAATATATTTGTCACTGAGAAATACGTATTAACAGTTTTAGTTTTTACGTTTATGCTCAATTTTCATTTGATCATAACTCTAAAAATATAAAAGATAAAAAAATGAAATTTATGCCATTCGATTAGTTTTATAAAACTCTAAATGGGAAAAATATGTTTGTCACTGAGAAATACGTATTAACAGTTTTAGTTTTTACGTTTATGCTCAATTTTCATTTGATCATAACTCTAAAAATATAAAAGATAAAAAAATGAAATTTATGCCATTCGATTAGTTTTATAAAACTCTAAATGGGAAAAATATATTTGTCACTGAGAAATACGTATTAACAGTTTTAGTTTTTACGTTTATGCTCAATTTTCATTTGATCATAACTCTAAAAATATAAAAGATAAAAAAATGAAATTTATGCCATTCGATTAGTTTTATAAAACTCTAAATGGGAAAAATATATTTGTCACTGAGAAATACGTATTAACAGTTTTAGTTTTTACGTTTATGCTCAATTTTCATTTGATCATAACTCTAAAAATATAAAAGATAAAAAAATGAAATTTATGCCATTCGATTAGTTTTATAAAACTCTAAATGGGAAAAATATGTTTGTCACTGAGAAATACGTATTAACAGTTTTAGTTTTTACGTTTATGCTCAATTTTCATTTGATCATAACTCTAAAAATATAAAAGATAAAAAAATGAAATTTATGCCATTCGATTAGTTTTATAAAACTCTAAATGGGAAAAATATGTTTGTCACTGAGAAATACGTATTAACAGTTTTAGTTTTTACGTTTATGCTCAATTTTCATTTGATCATAACTCTAAAAATATAAAAGATAAAAAAATGAAATTTATGCCATTCGATTAGTTTTATAAAACTCTAAATGGGAAAAATATGTTTGTCACTGAGAAATACGTATTAACAGTTTTAGTTTTTACGTTTATGCTCAATTTTCATTTGATCATAACTCTAAAAATATAAAAGATAAAAAAATGAAATTTATGCCATTCGATTAGTTTTATAAAACTCTAAATGGGAAAAATATATTTGTCGCTGAGAAATACGTATTAACAGTTTTAGTTTTTACGTTTATGCTCAATTTTCATTTGATCATAACTCTAAAAATATAAAAGATAAAAAAATGAAATTTATGCCATTCGATTAGTTTTATAAAACTCTAAATGGGAAAAATATATTTGTCGCTGAGAAATACGTATTAACAGTTTTAGTTTTTACGTTTATGCTCAATTTTCATTTGATCATAACTCTAAAAATATAAAAGATAAAAAAATGAAATTTATGCCATTCGATTAGTTTTATAAAACTCTAAATGGGAAAAATATATTTGTCACTGAGAAATACGTATTAACAGTTTTAGTTTTTACGTTTATGCTCAATTTTCATTTGATCATAACTTTAAAAATATAAAAGATAAAAAAATGAAATTTATGCCATTCGATTAGTTTTATAAAACTCTAAATGGGAAAAATATATTTGTCGCTGAGAAATACGTATTAACAGTTTTAGTTTTTACGTTTATGCTCAATTTTCATTTGATCATAACTCTAAAAATATAAAAGATAAAAAAATGAAATTTATGCCATTCGATTAGTTTTATAAAACTCTAAATGGGAAAAATATGTTTGTCACTGAGAAATACGTATTAACAGTTTTAGTTTTTACGTTTATGCTCAATTTTCATTTGATCATAACTCTAAAAATATAAAAGATAAAAAAATGAAATTTATGCCATTCGATTAGTTTTATAAAACTCTAAATGGGAAAAATATATTTGTCGCTGAGAAATACGTATTAACAGTTTTAGTTTTTACGTTGATGCTCAATTTTCATTTGATCATAACTTTAAAAATATAAAAGATAAAAAAATGAAATTTATGCCATTCGATTAGTTTTATAAAACTCTAAATGGGAAAAATATATTTGTCGCTGAGAAATACGTATTAACAGTTTTAGTTTTTACGTTGATGCTCAATTTTCATTTGATCATAACTTTAAAAATATAAAAGATAAAAAAATGAAATTTATGCCATTCGATTAGTTTTATAAAACTCTAAATGGGAAAAATATATTTGTCGCTGAGAAATACGTATTAACAGTTTTAGTTTTTACGTTTATGCTCAATTTTCATTTGATCATAACTCTAAAAATATAAAAGATAAAAAAATGAAATTTATGCCATTCGATTAGTTTTATAAAACTCTAAATGGGAAAAATATATTTGTCACTGAGAAATACGTATTAACAGTTTTAGTTTTTACGTTTATGCTCAATTTTCATTTGATCATAACTCTAAAAATATAAAAGATAAAAAAATGAAATTTATGCCATTCGATTAGTTTTATAAAACTCTAAATGGGAAAAATATATTTGTCACTGAGAAATACGTATTAACAGTTTTAGTTTTTACGTTTATGCTCAATTTTCATTTGATCATAACTCTAAAAATATAAAAGATAAGAAAATGAAATTTATGCCATTCGATTAGTTTTATAAAACTCTAAATGGGAAAAATATATTTGTCACTGAGAAATACGTATTAACAGTTTTAGTTTTTACGTTTATGCTCAATTTTCATTTGATCATAACTCTAAAAATATAAAAGATAAAAAAATGAAATTTATGCCATTCGATTAGTTTTATAAAACTCTAAATGGGAAAAATATGTTTGTCACTGAGAAATACGTATTAACAGTTTTAGTTTTTACGTTTATGCTCAATTTTCATTTGATCATAACTCTAAAAATATAAAAGATAAAAAAATGAAATTTATGCCATTCGATTAGTTTTATAAAACTCTAAATGGGAAAAATATATTTGTCACTGAGAAATACGTATTAACAGTTTTAGTTTTTACGTTGATGCTCAATTTTCATTTGATCATAACTCTAAAAATATAAAAGATAAAAAAATGAAATTTATGCCATTCGATTAGTTTTATAAAACTCTAAATGGGAAAAATATATTTGTCACTGAGAAATACGTATTAACAGTTTTAGTTTTTACGTTTATGCTCAATTTTCATTTGATCATAACTCTAAAAATATAAAAGATAAAAAAATGAAATTTATGCCATTCGATTAGTTTTATAAAACTCTAAATGGGAAAAATATATTTGTCGCTGAGAAATACGTATTAACAGTTTTAGTTTTTACGTTGATGCTCAATTTTCATTTGATCATAACTTTAAAAATATAAAAGATAAAAAAATGAAATTTATGCCATTCGATTAGTTTTATAAAACTCTAAATGGGAAAAATATATTTGTCGCTGAGAAATACGTATTAACAGTTTTAGTTTTTACGTTGATGCTCAATTTTCATTTGATCATAACTTTAAAAATATAAAAGATAAAAAAATGAAATTTATGCCATTCGATTAGTTTTATAAAACTCTAAATGGGAAAAATATATTTGTCGCTGAGAAATACGTATTAACAGTTTTAGTTTTTACGTTTATGCTCAATTTTCATTTGATCATAACTCTAAAAATATAAAAGATAAAAAAATGAAATTTATGCCATTCGATTAGTTTTATAAAACTCTAAATGGGAAAAATATATTTGTCACTGAGAAATACGTATTAACAGTTTTAGTTTTTACGTTTATGCTCAATTTTCATTTGATCATAACTCTAAAAATATAAAAGATAAAAAAATGAAATTTATGCCATTCGATTAGTTTTATAAAACTCTAAATGGGAAAAATATATTTGTCGCTGAGAAATACGTATTAACAGTTTTAGTTTTTACGTTTATGCTCAATTTTCATTTGATCATAACTCTAAAAATATAAAAGATAAAAAAATGAAATTTATGCCATTCGATTAGTTTTATAAAACTCTAAATGGGAAAAATATATTTGTCGCTGAGAAATACGTATTAACAGTTTTAGTTTTTACGTTGATGCTCAATTTTCATTTGATCATAACTTTAAAAATATAAAAGATAAAAAAATGAAATTTATGCCATTCGATTAGTTTTATAAAACTCTAAATGGGAAAAATATATTTGTCGCTGAGAAATACGTATTAACAGTTTTAGTTTTTACGTTTATGCTCAATTTTCATTTGATCATAACTCTAAAAATATAAAAGATAAAAAAATGAAATTTATGCCATTCGATTAGTTTTATAAAACTCTAAATGGGAAAAATATGTTTGTCACTGAGAAATACGTATTAACAGTTTTAGTTTTTACGTTTATGCTCAATTTTCATTTGATCATAACTCTAAAAATATAAAAGATAAAAAAATGAAATTTATGCCATTCGATTAGTTTTATAAAACTCTAAATGGGAAAAATATATTTGTCGCTGAGAAATACGTATTAACAGTTTTAGTTTTTACGTTGATGCTCAATTTTCATTTGATCATAACTTTAAAAATATAAAAGATAAAAAAATGAAATTTATGCCATTCGATTAGTTTTATAAAACTCTAAATGGGAAAAATATATTTGTCGCTGAGAAATACGTATTAACAGTTTTAGTTTTTACGTTGATGCTCAATTTTCATTTGATCATAACTTTAAAAATATAAAAGATAAAAAAATGAAATTTATGCCATTCGATTAGTTTTATAAAACTCTAAATGGGAAAAATATATTTGTCGCTGAGAAATACGTATTAACAGTTTTAGTTTTTACGTTGATGCTCAATTTTCATTTGATCATAACTTTAAAAATATAAAAGATAAAAAAATGAAATTTATGCCATTCGATTAGTTTTATAAAACTCTAAATGGGAAAAATATATTTGTCGCTGAGAAATACGTATTAACAGTTTTAGTTTTTACGTTTATGCTCAATTTTCATTTGATCATAACTCTAAAAATATAAAAGATAAAAAACTGAAATTTATGCCATTCGATTAGTTTTATAAAACTCTAAATGGGAAAAATGTATTTGTCACTGAGAAATACGTATTAACAGTTTTAGTTTTTACGTTTATGCTCAATTTTCATTTGATCATAACTCTAAAAATATAAAAGATAAAAAAATGAAATTTATGCCATTCGATTAGTTTTATAAAACTCTAAATGGGAAAAATATATTTGTCACTGAGAAATACGTATTAACAGTTTTAGTTTTTACGTTTATGCTCAATTTTCATTTGATCATAACTCTAAAAATATAAAAGATAAAAAAATGACATTTATGCCATTCGATTAGTTTTATAAAACTCTAAATGGGAAAAATATGTTTGTCACTGAGAAATACGTATTAACAGTTTTAGTTTTTACGTTTATGCTCAATTTTCATTTGATCATAACTCTAAAAATATAAAAGATAAAAAAATGAAATTTATGCCATTCGATTAGTTTTATAAAACTCTAAATGGGAAAAATATGTTTGTCACTGAGAAATACGTATTAACAGTTTTAGTTTTTACGTTTATGCTCAATTTTCATTTGATCATAACTCTAAAAATATAAAAGATAAAAAAATGAAATTTATGCCATTCGATTAGTTTTATAAAACTCTAAATGGGAAAAATATGTTTGTCACTGAGAAATACGTATTAACAGTTTTAGTTTTTACGTTTATGCTCAATTTTCATTTGATCATAACTCTAAAAATATAAAAGATAAAAAAATGAAATTTATGCCATTCGATTAGTTTTATAAAACTCTAAATGGGAAAAATATGTTTGTCACTGAGAAATACGTATTAACAGTTTTAGTTTTTACGTTTATGCTCAATTTTCATTTGATCATAACTCTAAAAATATAAAAGATAAAAAAATGAAATTTATGCCATTCGATTAGTTTTATAAAACTCTAAATGGGAAAAATATATTTGTCGCTGAGAAATACGTATTAACAGTTTTAGTTTTTACGTTTATGCTCAATTTTCATTTGATCATAACTCTAAAAATATAAAAGATAAAAAAATGAAATTTATGCCATTCGATTAGTTTTATAAAACTCTAAATGGGAAAAATATATTTGTCGCTGAGAAATACGTATTAACAGTTTTAGGTTTTACGTTTATGCTCAATTTTCATTTGATCATAACTCTAAAAATATAAAAGATAAAAAAATGAAATTTATGCCATTCGATTAGTTTTATAAAACTCTAAATGGGAAAAATATATTTGTCGCTGAGAAATACGTATTAACAGTTTTAGTTTTTACGTTGATGCTCAATTTTCATTTGATCATAACTTTAAAAATATAAAAGATAAAAAAATGAAATTTATGCCATTCGATTAGTTTTATAAAACTCTAAATGGGAAAAATATATTTGTCGCTGAGAAATACGTATTAACAGTTTTAGGTTTTACGTTTATGCTCAATTTTCATTTGATCATAACTCTAAAAATATAAAAGATAAAAAAATGAAATTTATGCCATTCGATTAGTTTTATAAAACTCTAAATGGGAAAAATATATTTGTCACTGAGAAATACGTATTAACAGTTTTAGTTTTTACGTTTATGCTCAATTTTCATTTGATCATAACTCTAAAAATATAAAAGATAAAAAAATGAAATTTATGCCATTCGATTAGTTTTATAAAACTCTAAATGGGAAAAATATATTTGTCGCTGAGAAATACGTATTAACAGTTTTAGTTTTTACGTTTATGCTCAATTTTCATTTGATCATAACTCTAAAAATATAAAAGATAAAAAAATGAAATTTATGCCATTCGATTAGTTTTATAAAACTCTAAATGGGAAAAATATATTTGTCGCTGAGAAATACGTATTAACAGTTTTAGTTTTTACGTTGATGCTCAATTTTCATTTGATCATAACTTTAAAAATATAAAAGATAAAAAAATGAAATTTATGCCATTCGATTAGTTTTATAAAACTCTAAATGGGAAAAATATATTTGTCGCTGAGAAATACGTATTAACAGTTTTAGTTTTTACGTTGATGCTCAATTTTCATTTGATCATAACTTTAAAAATATAAAAGATAAAAAAATGAAATTTATGCCATTCGATTAGTTTTATAAAACTCTAAATGGGAAAAATATATTTGTCGCTGAGAAATACGTATTAACAGTTTTAGTTTTTACGTTGATGCTCAATTTTCATTTGATCATAACTTTAAAAATATAAAAGATAAAAAAATGAAATTTATGCCATTCGATTAGTTTTATAAAACTCTAAATGGGAAAAATATATTTGTCGCTGAGAAATACGTATTAACAGTTTTAGTTTTTACGTTTATGCTCAATTTTCATTTGATCATAACTCTAAAAATATAAAAGATAAAAAAATGAAATTTATGCCATTCGATTAGTTTTATAAAACTCTAAATGGGAAAAATATATTTGTCACTGAGAAATACGTATTAATAGTTTTAGTTTTTACGTTGATGCTGAATTTTCATTTGATCATAACTCTAAAAATATAAAAGATAAAAAAATGAAATTTATGCCTTTCGATTAGTTTTATAAAACTCTAAATGTCAGTAGATAGAACGTCCTTTAACTTTAAAGATTCAATAACTAAAGGCGATGACGTTTAGAATAAAATTTAACAAGTTGATTTCTTATACAATTGTCACAATCTAAACGTCATTGTCGTTAGTTACAGAACCGTTAAAGTTAAAGGACGTTCTATCTACTGACAGTAAATGGGAAAAATATATTTGTCACTGAGAAATACGTATTAACAGTTTTAGTTTTTACGTTTATGCTCAATTTTCATTTGATCATAACTCTAAAAATATAAAAGATAAAAAAATGAAATTTATGCCATTCGATTAGTTTTATAAAACTCTAAATGGGAAAAATATATTTGTCGCTGAGAAATACGTATTAACAGTTTTAGTTTTTACGTTGATGCTCAATTTTCATTTGATCATAACTTTAAAAATATAAAAGATAAAAAAATGAAATTTATGCCATTCGATTAGTTTTATAAAACTCTAAATGGGAAAAATATATTTGTCGCTGAGAAATACGTATTAACAGTTTTAGTTTTTACGTTTATGCTCAATTTTCATTTGATCATAACTCTAAAAATATAAAAGATAAAAAAATGAAATTTATGCCATTCGATTAGTTTTATAAAACTCTAAATGGGAAAAATATGTTTGTCACTGAGAAATACGTATTAACAGTTTTAGTTTTTACGTTTATGCTCAATTTTCATTTGATCATAACTCTAAAAATATAAAAGATAAAAAAATGAAATTTATGCCATTCGATTAGTTTTATTAAACTCTAAATGGGAAAAATATATTTGTCGCTGAGAAATACGTATTAACAGTTTTAGTTTTTACGTTGATGCTCAATTTTCATTTGATCATAACTTTAAAAATATAAAAGATAAAAAAATGAAATTTATGCCATTCGATTATTTTTATAAAACTCTAAATGGGAAAAATATATTTGTCGCTGAGAAATACGTATTAACAGTTTTAGTTTTTACGTTTATGCTCAATTTTCATTTGATCATAACTCTAAAAATATAAAAGATAAAAAAATGAAATTTATGCCATTCGATTAGTTTTATAAAACTCTAAATGGGAAAAATATATTTGTCACTGAGAAATACGTATTAACAGTTTTAGTTTTTACGTTTATGCTCAATTTTCATTTGATCATAACTCTAAAAATATAAAAGATAAAAAAATGAAATTTATGCCATTCGATTAGTTTTATAAAACTCTAAATGGGAAAAATATGTTTGTCACTGAGAAATACGTATTAACAGTTTTAGTTTTTACGTTTATGCTCAATTTTCATTTGATCATAACTCTAAAAATATAAAAGATAAAAAAATGAAATTTATGCCATTCGATTAGTTTTATAAAACTCTAAATGGGAAAAATATATTTGTCGCTGAGAAATACGTATTAACAGTTTTAGTTTTTACGTTTATGCTCAATTTTCATTTGATCATAACTCTAAAAATATAAAAGATAAAAAAATGAAATTTATGCCATTCGATAAGTTTTATAAAACTCTAAATGGGAAAAATATATTTGTCACTGAGAAATACGTATTAACAGTTTTAGTTTTTACGTTTATGCTCAATTTTCATTTGATCATAACTCTAAAAATATAAAAGATAAAAAAATGAAATTTATGCCATTCGATTAGTTTTATAAAACTCTAAATGGGAAAAATATATTTGTCACTGAGAAATACGTATTAACAGTTTTAGTTTTTACGTTTATGCTCAATTTTCATTTGATCATAACTCTAAAAATATAAAAGATAAAAAAATGAAATTTATGCCATTCGATTAGTTTTATAAAACTCTAAATGGGAAAAATATATTTGTCGCTGAGAAATACGTATTAACAGTTTTAGTTTTTACGTTTATGCTCAATTTTCATTTGATCATAACTCTAAAAATATAAAAGATAAAAAAATGAAATTTATGCCATTCGATTAGTTTTATAAAACTCTAAATGGGAAAAATATATTTGTCACTGAGAAATACGTATTAACAGTTTTAGTTTTTACGTTGATGCTCAATTTTCATTTGATCATAACTCTAAAAATATAAAAGATAAAAAAATGAAATGTATGCCATTCGATTAGTTTTATAAAACTCTAAATGGGAAAAATATATTTGTCACTGAGAAATACGTATTAACAGTTTTAGTTTTTACGTTGATGCTCAATTTTCATTTGATCATAACTCTAAAAATATAAAAGATAAAAAAATGAAATTTATGCCATTCGATTAGTTTTATAAAACTCTAAATGGGAAAAATATAGTTGTCACTGAGAAATACGTATTAACAGTTTTAGTTTTTACGTTGATGCTCAATTTTCATTTGATCATAACTCTAAAAATATAAAAGATAAAAAAATGAAATTTATGCCATTCGATTAATTTTATAAAACTCTAAATGGGAAAAATATATTTGTCGCTGAGAAATACGTATTAACAGTTTTAGTTTTTACGTTTATGCTCAATTTTCATTTGATCATAACTCTAAAAATATAAAAGATAAAAAAATGAAATTTATGCCATTCGATAAGTTTTATAAAACTCTAAATGGGAAAAATATATTTGTCACTGAGAAATACGTATTAACAGTTTTAGTTTTTACGTTTATGCTCAATTTTCATTTGATCATAACTCTAAAAATATAAAAGATAAAAAAATGAAATTTATGCCATTCGATTAGTTTTATAAAACTCTAAATGGGAAAAATATATTTGTCGCTGAGAAATACGTATTAACAGTTTTAGTTTTTACGTTTATGCTCAATTTTCATTTGATCATAACTCTAAAAATATAAAAGATAAAAAAATGAAATTTATGCCATTCGATTAGTTTTATAAAACTCTAAATGGGAAAAATATATTTGTCACTGAGAAATACGCATTAACAGTTTTAGTTTTTACGTTTATGCTCAATTTTCATTAGATCATAACTCTAAAAATATAAAAGATAAAAAAATGAAATTTATGCCATTGGATTAGTTTTATAAAACTCTAAATGGGAAAAATATGTTTGTCACTGAGAAATACGTATTAACAGTTTTAGTTTTTACGTTTATGCTCAATTTTCATTTGATCATAACTCTAAAAATATAAAAGATAAAAAAATGAAATTTATGCCATTCGATTAGTTTTATAAAACTCTAAATGGGAAAAATATATTTGTCGCTGAGAAATACGTATTAACAGTTTTAGTTTTTACGTTTATGCTCAATTTTCATTTGATCATAACTCTAAAAATATAAAAGATAAAAAAATGAAATTTATGCCATTCGATTAGTTTTATAAAACTCTAAATGGAAAAAATATATTTGTCACTGAGAAATACGTATTAACAGTTTTAGTTTTTACGTTTATGCTCAATTTTCATTTGATCATAACTCTAAAAATATAAAAGATAAAAAAATGAAATTTATGCCATTCGATTAGTTTTATAAAACTCTAAATGGGAAAAATATATTTGTCACTGAGAAATACGTATTAACAGTTTTAGTTTTTACGTTTATGCTCAATTTTCATTTGATCATAACTCTAAAAATATAAAAGATAAAAAAATGAAATTTATGCCATTCGATTAGTTTTATAAAACTCTAAATGGGAAAAATATGTTTGTCACTGAGAAATACGTATTAACAGTTTTAGTTTTTACGTTTATGCTCAATTTTCATTTGATCATAACTCTAAAAATATAAAAGATAAAAAAATGAAATTTATGCCATTCGATTAGTTTTATAAAACTCTAAATGGGAAAAATATGTTTGTCACTGAGAAATACGTATTAACAGTTTTAGTTTTTACGTTTATGCTCAATTTTCATTTGATCATAACTCTAAAAATATATAAGATAAAAAAATGAAATTTATGCCATTCGATTAGTTTTATATAACTCTAAATGGGCAAAAAATGTTTGTCACTGAGAAATACGTATTAACAGTTTTAGTTTTTACGTTTATGCTCAATTTTCATTTGATCATAACTCTAAAAATATAAAAGATAAAAAAATGATATTTATGCCATTCGATTAGTTTTATAAAACTCTAAATGGGAAAAATATGTTTGTCACTGAGAAATACGTATTAACAGTTTTAGTTTTTACGTTTATGCTCAATTTTCATTTTTATCATAACTCTAAAAATATAAAAGATAAAAAAATGAAATTTATGCCATTCGATTAGTTTTATAAAACTCTAAATGGGAAAAATATGTTTGTCACTGAGAAATACGTATTAACAGTTTTAGTTTTTAAGTTTATGCTCAATTTTCATTTGATCATAACTCTAAAAATATAAAAGATAAAAAAATGAAATTTATGCCATTCGATTAGTTTTATAAAACTCTAAATGGGAAAAATATGTTTGCCACTGAGAAATACGTATTAACAGTTTTAGTTTTTACGTTTATGCTCAATTTTCATTTGATCATAACTCTAAAAATATAAAAGATAAAAAAATGAAATTTATGCCATTCGATTAGTTTTATAAAACTCTAAATGGGAAAAATATATTTGTCACTGAGAAATACGTATTAACAGTTTTAGTTTTTACGTTTATGCTCAATTTTCATTTGATCATAACTCTAAAAATATAAAAGATAAAAAAATGAAATTTATGCCATTCGATTAGATTTATAAAACTCTAAATGGGAAAAATATATTTGTCGCTGAGAAATACGTATTAACAGTTTTAGTTTTTACGTTTATGCTCAATTTTCATTTGATCATAACTCTAAAAATATAAAAGATAAAAAAATGAAATTTATGCCATTCGATTAGTTTTATAAAACTCTAAATGGAAAAAATATATTTGTCACTGAGAAATACGTATTAACAGTTTTAGTTTTTACGTTTATGCTCAATTTTCATTTGATCATAACTCTAAAAATATAAAAGATAAAAAAATGAAATTTATGCCATTCGATTAGTTTTATAAAACTCTAAATGGGAAAAATATATTTGTCACTGAGAAATACGTATTAACAGTTTTAGTTTTTACGTTTATGCTCAATTTTCATTTGATCATAACTCTAAAAATATAAAAGATAAAAAAATGAAATTTATGCCATTCGATTAGTTTTATAAAACTCTAAATGGGAAAAATATATTTGTCACTGAGAAATACGTATTAACAGTTTTAGTTTTTACGTTTATGCTCAATTTTCATTTGATCATAACTCTAAAAATATAAAAGATAAAAAAATGAAATTTATGCCATTCGATTAGTTTTATAAAACTCTAAATGGGAAAAATATGTTTGTCACTGAGAAATACGTATTAACAGTTTTAGTTTTTACGTTTATGCTCAATTTTCATTTGATCATAACTCTAAAAATATAAAAGATAAAAAAATGAAATTTATGCCATTCGATTAGTTTTATAAAACTCTAAATGGGAAAAATATGTTTGTCACTGAGAAATACGTATTAACAGTTTTAGTTTTTACGTTTATGCTCAATTTTCATTTGATCATAACTCTAAAAATATATAAGATAAAAAAATGAAATTTATGCCATTCGATTAGTTTTATATAACTCTAAATGGGCAAAAAATGTTTGTCACTGAGAAATACGTATTAACAGTTTTAGTTTTTACGTTTATGCTCAATTTTCATTTGATCATAACTCTAAAAATATAAAAGATAAAAAAATGAAATTTATGCCATTCGATTAGTTTTATAAAACTCTAAATGGGAAAAATATGTTTGCCACTGAGAAATACGTATTAACAGTTTTAGTTTTTACGTTTATGCTCAATTTTCATTTGATCATAACTCTAAAAATATAAAAGATAAAAAAATGAAATTTATGCCATTCGATTAGTTTTATAAAACTCTAAATGGGAAAAATATATTTGTCACTGAGAAATACGTATTAACAGTTTTAGTTTTTACGTTTATGCTCAATTTTCATTTGATCATAACTCTAAAAATATAAAAGATAAAAAAATGAAATTTATGCCATTCGATTAGATTTATAAAACTCTAAATGGGAAAAATATATTTGTCGCTGAGAAATACGTATTAACAGTTTTAGTTTTTACGTTTATGCTCAATTTTCATTTGATCATAACTCTAAAAATATAAAAGATAAAAAAATGAAATTTATGCCATTCGATTAGTTTTATAAAACTCTAAATGGAAAAAATATATTTGTCACTGAGAAATACGTATTAACAGTTTTAGTTTTTACGTTTATGCTCAATTTTCATTTGATCATAACTCTAAAAATATAAAAGATAAAAAAATGAAATTTATGCCATTCGATTAGTTTTATAAAACTCTAAATGGGAAAAATATATTTGTCACTGAGAAATACGTATTAACAGTTTTAGTTTTTACGTTTATGCTCAATTTTCATTTGATCATAACTCTAAAAATATAAAAGATAAAAAAATGAAATTTATGCCATTCGATTAGTTTTATAAAACTCTAAATGGGAAAAATATGTTTGTCACTGAGAAATACGTATTAACAGTTTTAGTTTTTACGTTTATGCTCAATTTTCATTTGATCATAACTCTAAAAATATAAAAGATAAAAAAATGAAATTTATGCCATTCGATTAGTTTTATAAAACTCTAAATGGGAAAAATATGTTTGTCACTGAGAAATACGTATTAACAGTTTTAGTTTTTACGTTTATGCTCAATTTTCATTTGATCATAACTCTAAAAATATATAAGATAAAAAAATGAAATTTATGCCATTCGATTAGTTTTATATAACTCTAAATGGGCAAAAAATGTTTGTCACTGAGAAATACGTATTAACAGTTTTAGTTTTTACGTTTATGCTCAATTTTCATTTGATCATAACTCTAAAAATATAAAAGATAAAAAAATGATATTTATGCCATTCGATTAGTTTTATAAAACTCTAAATGGGAAAAATATGTTTGTCACTGAGAAATACGTATTAACAGTTTTAGTTTTTACGTTTATGCTCAATTTTCATTTTTATCATAACTCTAAAATATAAAAGATAAAAAAAATGAAATTTATGCATTCGATTAGTTTTATAAAACTCTAAATGGGAAAAATATGTTTGTCACTGAGAAATACGTATTAACAGTTTTAGTTTTTAAGTTTATGCTCAATTTTCATTTGATCATAACTCTAAAAATATAAAAGATAAAAAAATGAAATTTATGCCATTCGATTAGTTTTATAAAACTCTAAATGGGAAAAATATGTTTGCCACTGAGAAATACGTATTAACAGTTTAGTTTTTACGTTTATGCTCAATTTTCATTTGATCATAACTCTAAAAATATAAAAGAAAAAAAATGAAATTTATGCCATTCGATTAGTTTTATAAAACTCTAAATGGGAAAAATATATTTGTCGCTGAGAAATACGTATTAACAGTTTTAGTTTTTACGTTTATGCTCAATTTTCATTTGATCATAACTCTAAAAATATAAAAGATAAAAAAATGAAATTTATGCCATTCGATTAGTTTTATAAAACTCTAAATGGGAAAAATATATTTGTCGCTGAGAAATACGTATTAACAGTTTTAGTTTTTACGTTTATGCTCAATTTTCATTTGATCATAACTCTAAAAATATAAAAGATAAAAAAATGAAATTTATGCCATTCGAATAGTTTTATAAAACTCTAAATGGCAAAAATATATTTGTCACTGAGAAATACGTATTAACAGTTTTGGTTTTTACGTTTATGCTCAATTTTCATTTGATCATAACTCTAAAAATATAAAAGATAAAAAAATGAAATTTATGCCATTCGATTAGTTTTATAAAACTCTAAATGGGAAAAATAAATTTGTCACTGAGAAATACGTATTAACAGTTTTAGTTTTTATGTTTATGCTCAATTTTCATTTGATCATAACTCTAAAAATATAAAAGATAAAAAAATGAAATTTATGCCATTCGATTAGTTTTATAAAACTCTAAATGGGAAAAATATATTTGTCACTGAGAAATACGTATTAACAGTTTTAGTTTTTACGTTTATGCTCAATTTTCATTTGATCATAACTCTAAAAATATAAAAGATAAAAAAATGAAATTTATGCCATTCGATTAGTTTTATAAAACTCTAAATGGGAAAAATATATTTGTCACTGAGAAATACGTATTAACAGTTTTAGTTTTTACGTTTATGCTCAATTTTCATTTGATCATAACTCTAAAAATATAAAAGATAAAAAAATGAAATTTATGCCATTCGATTAGTTTTATAAAACTCTAAATGGGAAAAATATATTTGTCGCTGAGAAATACGTATTAACAGTTTTAGTTTTTACGTTTATGCTCAATTTTCATTTGATCATAACTCTAAAAATATAAAAGATAAAAAATGAAATTTATGCCATTCGATTAGTTTTATAAAACTCTAAATGGAAAAAATATATTTGTCACTGAGAAATACGTATTAACAGTTTTAGTTTTTACGTTTATGCTCAATTTTCATTTGATCATAACTCTAAAAATATAAAAGATAAAAAAATGAAATTTATGCCATTCGATTAGTTTTATAAAACTCTAAATGGGAAAAATATATTTGTCACTGAGAAATACGTATTAACAGTTTTAGTTTTTACGTTTATGCTCAATTTTCATTTGATCATAACTCTAAAAATATAAAAGATAAAAAAATGAAATTTATGCCATTCGATTAGTTTTATAAAACTCTAAATGGGAAAAATATGTTTGTCACTGAGAAATACGTATTAACAGTTTTAGTTTTTACGTTTATGCTCAATTTTCATTTGATCATAACTCTAAAAATATAAAGATAAAAAAAATGAAATTTATGCCATTCGATTAGTTTTATAAACTCTAAATGGGAAAATATGTTTGTCACTGAGAAATACGTATTAACAGTTTTAGTTTTTACGTTTATGCTCAATTTTCATTTGATCATAACTCTAAAAATATATAAGATAAAAAAATGAAATTTATGCCATTCGATTAGTTTTATATAACTATAAATGGGCAAAAAATGTTTGTCACTGAGAAATACGTATTAACAGTTTTAGTTTTTACGTTTATGCTCAATTTTCATTTGATCATAACTCTAAAAATATAAAAGATAAAAAAATGAAATTTATGCCATTCGATTAGTTTTATAAAACTCTAAATGGGAAAAATATGTTTGTCACTGAGAAATACGTATTAACAGTTTTAGTTTTTAAGTTTATGCTCAATTTTCATTTGATCATAACTCTAAAAATATAAAAGATAAAAAAATGAAATTTATGCCATTCGATTAGTTTTATAAAACTCTAAATGGGAAAAATATGTTTGTCACTGAGAAATACGTATTAACAGTTTTAGTTTTTACGTTTATGCTCAATTTTCATTTGATCATAACTCTAAAAATATAAAAGATAAAAAAATGAAATTTATGCCATTCGATTAGTTTTATAAAACTCTAAATGGGAAAAATATGTTTGTCACTGAGAAATACGTATTAACAGTTTTAGTTTTTACGTTTATGCTCAATTTCATTTGATCATAACTCTAAAAATATAAAAGATAAAAAAATGAAATTTATGCCATTCGATTAGTTTTATAAAACTCTAAATGGGAAAAATATGTTTGTCACTGAGAAATACGTATTAACAGTTTTAGTTTTTAAGTTTATGCTCAATTTTCATTTGATCATAACTCTAAAAATATAAAAGATAAAAAAATGAAATTTATGCCATTCGATTAGTTTTATAAAACTCTAAATGGGAAAAATATGTTTGTCACTGAGAAATACGTATTAACAGTTTTAGTTTTTACGTTTATGCTCAATTTTCATTTGATCATAACTCTAAAAATATAAAAGATAAAAAAATGAAATTATGCCATTCGATTAGTTTTATAAAACTCTAAATGGGAAAAATATGTTTGTCACTGAGAAATACGTATTAACAGTTTTAGTTTTTACGTTTATGCTCAATTTTCATTTGATCATAACTCTAAAAATATAAAAGATAAAAAAATGAAATTTATGCCATTCGATTAGTTTTATAAAACTCTAAATGGGAAAAATATGTTTGTCACTGAGAAATACGTATTAACAGTTTTAGTTTTTACGTTTATGCTCAATTTTCATTTGATCATAACTCTAAAAATATAAAAGATAAAAAAATGAAATTTATGCCATTCGATTAGTTTTATAAAACTCTAAATGGGAAAAATATATTTGTCGCTGAGAAATACGTATTAACAGTTTTAGGTTTTTACGTTTATGCTCAATTTTCATTTGATCATAACTCTAAAAATATAAAAGATAAAAAAATGAAATTTATGCCATTCGATTAGTTTTATAAAACTCTAAATGGGAAAAATATATTTGTCGCTGAGAAATACGTATTAACAGTTTTAGTTTTTACGTTTATGCTCAATTTTCATTTGATCATAACTCTAAAAATATAAAAGATAAAAAAATGAAATTTATGCCATTCGATTAGTTTTATAAACTCTAAATGGGAAAAATATATTTGTCACTGAGAAATACGTATTAACAGTTTTGGTTTTTACGTTTATGCTCAATTTTCATTTGATCATAACTCTAAAAATATAAAAGATAAAAAAATGAAATTTATGCCATTCGATTAGTTTTATAAAACTCTAAATGGGAAAAATATATTTGTCGCTGAGAAATACGTATTAACAGTTTTAGTTTTTACGTTTATGCTCAATTTTCATTTGATCATAACTCTAAAAATATAAAGATAAAAAAATGAAATTTATGCCATTCGATTAGTTTTATAAAACTCTAAATGGGAAAAATATTTTGTCGCTGAGAAATACGTATTAACAGTTTTAGTTTTTACGTTTATGCTCAATTTTCATTTGATCATAACTCTAAAATATAAAAGATAAAAAAATGATATTTATGCCATTCGATTAGTTTTATAAAACTCTAAATGGGAAAAATATGTTTGTCACTGAGAAATACGTATTAACAGTTTTAGTTTTTACGTTTATGCTCAATTTTCATTTTTATCATAACTCTAAAAATATAAAAGATAAAAAAATGAAATTTATGCCATTCGATTAGTTTTATAAAACTCTAAATGGGAAAAATATGTTTGTCACTGAGAAATACGTATTAACAGTTTTAGTTTTTACGTTTATGCTCAATTTTCATTTGATCATAACTCTAAAAATATAAAAGATAAAAAATGAAATTTATGCCATTCGATTAGTTTTATAAAACTCTAAATGGGAAAAATATGTTTGTCACTGAGAAATACGTATTAACAGTTTTAGTTTTTACGTTTATGCTCAATTTTCATTTGATCATAACTCTAAAAATATAAAAGATAAAAAAATGAAATTTATGCCATTCGATTAGTTTTATAAAACTCTAAATGGGAAAAATATATTTGTCGCTGAGAAATACGTATTAACAGTTTTAGTTTTTACGTTTATGCTCAATTTTCATTTGATCATAACTCTAAAAATATAAAGATAAAAAAATGAAATTTATGCCATTCGATTAGTTTTATAAAACTCTAAATGGAAAAATATATTTGTCACTGAGAAATACGTATTAACAGTTTTAGTTTTTACGTTTATGCTCAATTTTCATTTGATCATAACTCTAAAAATATAAAAGATAAAAAAATGAAATTTATGCCATTCGATTAGTTTTATAAAACTCTAAATGGGAAAAATATATTTGTCACTGAGAAATACGTATTAACAGTTTTAGTTTTTACGTTTATGCTCAATTTTCATTTGATCATAACTCTAAAAATATAAAAGATAAAAAAATGAAATTTATGCCATTCGATTAGTTTTATAAAACTCTAAATGGGAAAAATATGTTTGTCACTGAGAAATACGTATTAACAGTTTTAGTTTTTACGTTTATGCTCAATTTTCATTTGATCATAACTCTAAAAATATAAAAGATAAAAAAATGAAATTTATGCCATTCGATTAGTTTTATAAAACTCTAAATGGGAAAAATATGTTTGTCACTGAGAAATACGTATTAACAGTTTTAGTTTTTAAGTTTATGCTCAATTTTCATTTGATCATAACTCTAAAAATATAAAAGATAAAAAAATGAAATTTATGCCATTCGATTAGTTTTATAAAACTCTAAATGGGAAAAAATATGTTTGTCACTGAGAAATACGTATTAACAGTTTTAGTTTTTACGTTTATGCTCAATTTTCATTTGATCATAACTCTAAAAATATAAAAGATAAAAAAATGAAATTTATGCCATTCGATTAGTTTTATAAAACTCTAAATAGGAAAAATATGTTTGTCACTGAGAAATACGTATTAACAGTTTTAGTTTTTACGTTTATGCTCAATTTTCATTTGATCATAACTCTAATAATATAAAAGATAAAAAAATGAAATTTATGCCATTCGATTAGTTTTATAAAACTCTAAATGGGAAAAATATGTTTGTCACTGAGAAATACGTATTAACAGTTTTAGTTTTTACGTTTATGCTCAATTTTCATTTGATCATAACTCTAAAATATAAAAGATAAAAAAATGAAATTTATGCCATTCGATTAGTTTTATAAAACTCTAAATGGGAAAAATATATTTGTCGCTGAGAAATACGTATTAACAGTTTTAGTTTTTACGTTTATGCTCAATTTTCATTTGATCATAACTCTAAAAATATAAAGATAAAAAAATGAAATTTATGCCATTCGATTAGTTTTATAAAACTCTAAATGGGAAAAATATATTTGTCGCTGAGAAATACGTATTAACAGTTTTAGTTTTTACGTTTATGCTCAATTTTCATTTGATCATAACTCTAAAAATATAAAAGATAAAAAAATGAAATTTATGCCATTCGATTAGTTTTATAAAACTCTAAATGGCAAAAATATATTTGTCACTGAGAAATACGTATTAACAGTTTTGGTTTTTACGTTTATGCTCAATTTTCATTTTTATCATAACTCTAAAAATATAAAAGATAAAAAAATGAAATTTATGCCATTCGATTAGTTTTATAAAACTCTAAATGGGAAAAATAAATTTGTCACTGAGAAATACGTATTAACAGTTTTAGTTTTTACGTTTATGCTCAATTTTCATTTGATCATAACTCTAAAAATATAAAAGATAAAAAAATGAAATTTATGCCATTCGATTAGTTTTATAAAACTCTAAATGGGAAAAATATATTTGTCACTGAGAAATACGTATTAACAGTTTTAGTTTTTACGTTTATGCTCAATTTTCATTTGATCATAACTCTAAAAATATAAAAGATAAAAAAATGAAATTTATGCCATTCGATTAGTTTTATAAAACTCTAAATGGGAAAAATATGTTTGTCACTGAGAAATACGTATTAACAGTTTTAGTTTTTACGTTTATGCTCAATTTTCATTTGATCATAACTCTAAAAATATATAAGATAAAAAAATGAAATTTATGCCATTCGATTAGTTTTATATAACTCTAAATGGGAAAAATATGTTTGTCACTGAGAAATACGTATTAACAGTTTTAGTTTTTACGTTTATGCTCAATTTTCATTTGATCATAACTCTAAAAATATAAAAGATAAAAAAATGAAATTTATGCCATTCGATTAGTTTTATAAAACTCTAAATGGGAAAAATATATTTGTCACTGAGAAATACGTATTAACAGTTTTAGTTTTGACCTTGATGCTCAATTTTCATTTGATCATAACTCTAAAAATATAAAAGATAAAAAAATGAAATTTATGCCATTCGATTAGTTTTATAAAACTCTAAATGGGAAAAATATGTTTGTCACTGAGAAATACGTATTAACAGTTTTAGTTTTTACGTTTATGCTCAATTTTCATTTGATCATAACTCTAAAAATATAAAAGATAAAAAAATGAAATTTATGCCATTCGATTAGTTTTATAAAACTCTAAATGGGAAAAATATGTTTGTCACTGAGAAATACGTATTAACAGTTTTAGTTTTTACGTTTATGCTCAATTTTCATTTGATCATAACTCTAAAAATATAAAAGATAAAAAAATGAAATTTATGCCATTCGATTAGTTTTATAAAACTCTAAATGGGAAAAATATGTTTGTCACTGAGAAATACGTATTAACAGTTTTAGTTTTTACGTTTATGCTCAATTTTCATTTGATCATAACTCTAAAAATATAAAAGATAAAAAAATGAAATTTATGCCATTCGATTAGTTTTATAAAACTCTAAATGGGAAAAATATGTTTGTCACTGAGAAATACGTATTAACAGTTTTAGTTTTTACGTTTATGCTCAATTTTCATTTGATCATAACTCTAAAAATATAAAAGATAAAAAAATGAAATTTATGCCATTCGATTAGTTTTATAAAACTCTAAATGGGAAAAATATGTTTGTCACTGAGAAATACGTATTAACAGTTTTAGTTTTTACGTTTATGCTCAATTTTCATTTGATCATAACTCTAAAAATATAAAAGATAAAAAAATGAAATTTATGCCATTCGATTAGTTTTATAAACTCTAAATGGGAAAAATATGTTTGTCACTGAGAAATACGTATTAACAGTTTTAGTTTTTACGTTTATGCTCAATTTTCATTTGATCATAACTCTAAAAATATAAAAGATAAAAAAATGAAATTTATGCCATTCGATTAGTTTTATAAAACTCTAAATGGGAAAAATATATTTGTCGCTGAGAAATACGTATTAACAGTTTTAGTTTTTACGTTTATGCTCAATTTTCATTTGATCATAACTCTAAAAATATAAAAGATAAAAAAATGAAATTTATGCCATTCGATTAGTTTTATAAAACTCTAAATGGGAAAAATATATTTGTCGCTGAGAAATACGTATTAACAGTTTTAGTTTTTACGTTTATGCTCAATTTTCATTTGATCATAACTCTAAAAATATAAAAGATAAAAAAATGAAATTTATGCCATTCGATTAGTTTTATAAAACTCTAAATGGGAAAAATATATTTGTCACTGAGAAATACGTATTAACAGTTTTAGGTTTTTACGTTTATGCTCAATTTTCATTTGATCATAACTCTAAAAATATAAAAGATAAAAAAATGAAATTTATGCCATTCGATTAGTTTTATAAAACTCTAAATGGGAAAAATATATTTGTCGCTGAGAAATACGTATTAACAGTTTTAGTTTTTACGTTTATGCTCAATTTTCATTTGATCATAACTCTAAAAATATAAAAGATAAAAAAATGAAATTTATGCCATTCGATTAGTTTTATAAAACTCTAAATGGGAAAAATATATTTGTCGCTGAGAAATACGTATTAACAGTTTTAGTTTTTACGTTTATGCTCAATTTTCATTTGATCATAACTCTAAAAATATAAAAGATAAAAAAATGATATTTATGCCATTCGATTAGTTTTATAAAACTCTAAATGGGAAAAATATGTTTGTCACTGAGAAATACGTATTAACAGTTTTAGTTTTTACGTTTATGCTCAATTTTCATTTTTATCATAACTCTAAAAATATAAAAGATAAAAAAATGAAATTTATGCCATTCGATTAGTTTTATAAAACTCTAAATGGGAAAAATATGTTTGTCACTGAGAAATACGTATTAACAGTTTTAGTTTTTACGTTTATGCTCAATTTTCATTTGATCATAACTCTAAAAATATAAAAGATAAAAAAATGAAATTTATGCCATTCGATTAGTTTTATAAAACTCTAAATGGGAAAAATATGTTTGTCACTGAGAAATACGTATTAACAGTTTTAGTTTTTACGTTTATGCTCAATTTTCATTTGATCATAACTCTAAAAATATAAAAGATAAAAAAATGAAATTTATGCCATTCGATTAGTTTTATAAAACTCTAAATGGGAAAAATATATTTGTCGCTGAGAAATACGTATTAACAGTTTTAGTTTTTACGTTTATGCTCAATTTTCATTTGATCATAACTCTAAAAATATAAAAGATAAAAAAATGAAATTTATGCCATTCGATTAGTTTTATAAAACTCTAAATGGAAAAATATATTTGTCACTGAGAAATACGTATTAACAGTTTTAGTTTTTACGTTTATGCTCAATTTTCATTTGATCATAACTCTAAAAATATAAAAGATAAAAAAATGAAATTTATGCCATTCGATTAGTTTTATAAAACTCTAAATGGGAAAAATATATTTGTCACTGAGAAATACGTATTAACAGTTTTAGTTTTTACGTTTATGCTCAATTTTCATTTGATCATAACTCTAAAAATATAAAGATAAAAAAATGAAATTTATGCCATTCGATTAGTTTTATAAAACTCTAAATGGGAAAAATATGTTTGTCACTGAGAAATACGTATTAACAGTTTTAGTTTTTACGTTTATGCTCAATTTTCATTTGATCATAACTCTAAAAATATAAAAGATAAAAAAATGAAATTTATGCCATTCGATTAGTTTTATAAAACTCTAAATGGGAAAAATATGTTTGTCACTGAGAAATACGTATTAACAGTTTTAGTTTTTAAGTTTATGCTCAATTTTCATTTGATCATAACTCTAAAAATATAAAAGATAAAAAAATGAAATTTATGCCATTCGATTAGTTTTATAAAACTCTAAATGGGAAAAATATGTTTGTCACTGAGAAATACGTATTAACAGTTTTAGTTTTTACGTTTATGCTCAATTTTCATTTGATCATAACTCTAAAAATATAAAAGATAAAAAAATGAAATTTATGCCATTCGATTAGTTTTATAAAACTCTAAATAGGAAAAATATGTTTGTCACTGAGAAATACGTATTAACAGTTTTAGTTTTTACGTTTATGCTCAATTTTCATTTGATCATAACTCTAATAATATAAAAGATAAAAAAATGAAATTTATGCCATTCGATTAGTTTTATAAAACTCTAAATGGGAAAAATATGTTTGTCACTGAGAAATACGTATTAACAGTTTTAGTTTTTACGTTTATGCTCAATTTTCATTTGATCATAACTCTAAAAATATAAAAGATAAAAAAATGAAATTTATGCCATTCGATTAGTTTTATAAAACTCTAAATGGGAAAAATATATTTGTCGCTGAGAAATACGTATTAACAGTTTTAGTTTTTACGTTTATGCTCAATTTTCATTTGATCATAACTCTAAAAATATAAAAGATAAAAAAATGAAATTTATGCCATTCGATTAGTTTTATAAACTCTAAATGGGAAAAATATATTTGTCGCTGAGAAATACGTATTAACAGTTTTAGTTTTTACGTTTATGCTCAATTTTCATTTGATCATAACTCTAAAAATATAAAAGATAAAAAAATGAAATTTATGCCATTCGATTAGTTTTATAAACTCTAAATGGCAAAAATATATTTGTCACTGAGAAATACGTATTAACAGTTTTGGTTTTTACGTTTATGCTCAATTTTCATTTTTATCATAACTCTAAAAATATAAAAGATAAAAAAATGAAATTTATGCCATTCGATTAGTTTTATAAAACTCTAAATGGGAAAAATAAATTTGTCACTGAGAAATACGTATTAACAGTTTTAGTTTTTACGTTTATGCTCAATTTTCATTTGATCATAACTCTAAAAATATAAAAGATAAAAAAATGAAATTTATGCCATTCGATTAGTTTTATAAAACTCTAAATGGGAAAAATATATTTGTCACTGAGAAATACGTATTAACAGTTTTAGTTTTTACGTTTATGCTCAATTTTCATTTGATCATAACTCTAAAAATATAAAGATAAAAAAATGAAATTTATGCCATTCGATTAGTTTTATAAAACTCTAAATGGGAAAAATATGTTTGTCACTGAGAAATACGTATTAACAGTTTTAGTTTTTACGTTTATGCTCAATTTTCATTTGATCATAACTCTAAAAATATATAAGATAAAAAAATGAAATTTATGCCATTCGATTAGTTTTATATAACTCTAAATGGGAAAAATATGTTTGTCACTGAGAAATACGTATTAACAGTTTTAGTTTTTACGTTTATGCTCAATTTTCATTTGATCATAACTCTAAAAATATAAAAGATAAAAAAATGAAATTTATGCCATTCGATTAGTTTTATAAAACTCTAAATGGGAAAATATATTTGTCACTGAGAAATACGTATTAACAGTTTTAGTTTTGACCTTGATGCTCAATTTCATTTGATCATAACTCTAAAAATATAAAAGATAAAAAAATGAAATTTTTGCCATTCGATTAGTTTTATAAAACTCTAAATGGGAAAAATACATTTGTCACTGAGAAATACGTATTAACAGTTTTAGTTTTTACGTTGATGCTCAATTTTCATTTGATCATAACTTTAAAAATATAAAAGATAAAAAAATGAAATTTATGCCATTCGATTAGTTTTATAAAACTCTAAATGGGGAAAAATATAACATAGTAACATAGTAACATAGAAACATAGAAACATAGAAACATAGAAACATAGAAACATAGAAACATAGAAACATAGAAACATAGAAACATAGAAACATAGAAACATAGAAACATAGAAACATAGAAACATGGAAACATGGAAACATAGAAACATAGAAACATAGAAACATAGAAACATAGAAACATAGAAACATAGAAACATAGAAACATAGAAACATAGAAACATAGAAACATAGAAACATAGAAACATAGAAACATAGAAACATAGAAACATAGAAACATAGAAACATAGAAACATAGAAACATAGAAACATAGAAACATAGAAACATAGAAACATAGAAACATAGAAACATAGAAACATAGAAATATAGAAACATAGAAACATAGAAACATAGAAAACATAGAAACATAGAAACATAGAAACATAGAAACATAGAAACATAGAAACATAGAAACATAGAAACATAGAAACATAGAAACATAGAAACATAGAAACATAGAAACATAGAAACATAGAAACATAGAAACATAGAACATAGAAACATAGAAACATAGAAACATAGAAACATAGAAACATAGAAACATAGTAACATAGTAACATAGAAACATAGAAACATAGAAAACATAGAAACATAGAAACATAGAAACATAGAGGCGAGCCTAGGACGTGGGGTTAGCTCAGTTTTGGGAAAAGTACGTGGGGTTAGCTCAGTTTTGGGAAAAGTACGTGGGGTTAGCTCAGTTTTGGCGAGCCTAGTACGTGGGGTTAGCTCAGTTTTGGGAAAAGTACGTGGGGTTAGCTCAGTTTTGGGAAAAGTACTTGGGGTTAGCTCAGTTTTGGCGAGCCTAGTACGTGGGGTTAGCTCAGTTTTGGGAAAAGTACGTGGGGTTAGCTCAGTTTTGGCGAGCCTAGTACGTGGGGTTAGCTCAGTTTTGGGAAAAGTACGTGGGGTTAGCTCAGTTTTGGCGAGCCTAGTACGTGGGGTTAGCTCAGTTTTGGGAAAAGTACGTGGGGTTAGCTCAGTTTTGGGAAAAGTACGTGGGGTTAGCTCAGTTTTGGCGAGCCTAGTACGTGGGGTTAGCTCAGTTTTGGGAAAAGTACGTGGGGTTAGCTCAGTTTTGGGAAAAGTACGTGGGGTTAGCTCAGTTTTGGCGAGCCTAGTACGTGGGGTTAGCTCAGTTTTGGGAAAAGTACGTGGGGTTAGCTCAGTTTTGGGAAAAGTACGTGGGGTTAGCTCAGTTTTGGCGAGCCTAGTACGTGGGGTTAGCTCAGTTTTGGGAAAAGTACGTGGGGTTAGCTCAGTTTTGGAAAAGTACGTGGGGTTAGCTCAGTTTTGGCGAGCCTAGTACGTGGGGTTAGCTCAGTTTTGGGAAAAGTACGTGGGGTTAGCTCAGTTTTGGGAAAAGTACGTGGGGTTAGCTCAGTTTTGGCGAGCCTAGTACGTGGGGTTAGCTCAGTTTTGGGAAAAGTACGTGGGGTTAGCTCAGTTTTGGGAAAAGTACGTGGGGTTAGCTCAGTTTTGGCGAGCCTAGTACGTGGGGTTAGCTCAGTTTTGGGAAAAGTACGTGGGGTTAGCTCAGTTTTGGGAAAAGTACGTGGGGTTAGCTCAGTTTTGGCGAGCCTAGTACGTGGGGTTAGCTCAGTTTTGGGAAAAGTACGTGGGGTTAGCTCAGTTTTGGCGAGCCTAGTACGTGGGGTTAGCTCAGTTTTGGGAGAAAGTACGTGGGGTTAGCTCAGTTTTGGCGAGCCTAGTACGTGGGGTTAGCTCAGTTTTGGGAAAAGTACGTGGGGTTAGCTCAGTTTTGGCGAGCCTAGTACGTGGGGTTAGCTCAGTTTTGGGAAAAGTACGTGGGGTTAGCTCAGTTTTGGGAAAAGTACGTGGGGTTAGCTCAGTTTTGGGAAAAGTACGTGGGGTTAGCTCAGTTTTGGCGAGCCTAGTACGTGGGGTTAGCTCAGTTTTGGGAAAAGTACGTGGGGTTAGCTCAGTTTTGGGAGAAAGTACGTGGGGTTAGCTCAGTTTTGGCGAGCCTAGTACGTGGGGGTTAGCTCAGTTTTGGGAAAAGTACGTGGGGTTAGCTCAGTTTTGGCGAGCCTAGTACGTGGGGTTAGCTCAGTTTTGGGAAAAGTACGTGGGGTTAGCTCAGTTTTGGGAAAGTACGTGGGGTTAGCTCAGTTTTGGCGAGCCTAGTACGTGGGGTTAGCTCAGTTTTGGGAAAAGTACGTGGGGTTAGCTCAGTTTTGGGAAAAGTACGTGGGGTTAGCTCAGTTTTGGCGAGCCTAGTACGTGGGGTTAGCTCAGTTTTGGGAAAAGTACGTGGGGTTAGCTCAGTTTTGGGAAAAGTACGTGGGGTTAGCTCAGTTTTGGCGAGCCTTAGTACGTGGGGGTTAGCTCAGTTTTGGGAAAAGTACGTGGGGTTAGCTCAGTTTTGGGAAAAGTACGTGGGGTTAGCTCAGTTTTGGCGAGCCTAGTACGTGGGGTTAGCTCAGTTTTGGGAAAAGTACGTGGGGTTAGCTCAGTTTTGGGAAAAGTACGTGGGGTTAGCTCAGTTTTGGCGAGCCTAGTACGTGGGGTTAGCTCAGTTTTGGGAAAAGTACGTGGGGTTAGCTCAGTTTTGGGAAAAGTACGTGGGGTTAGCTCAGTTTTGGCGAGCCTAGTACGTGGGGTTAGCTCAGTTTTGGGAAAAGTACGTGGGGTTAGCTCAGTTTTGGGAAAAGTACGTGGGGTTAGCTCAGTTTTGGCGAGCCTAGTACGTGGGGTTAGCTCAGTTTTGGGAAAAGTACGTGGGGTTAGCTCAGTTTTGGGAAAAGTACGTGGGGTTAGCTCAGTTTTGGCGAGCCTAGTACGTGGGGTTAGCTCAGTTTTGGAAAAGTACGTGGGGTTAGCTCAGTTTTGGGAAAAGTACGTGGGGTTAGCTCAGTTTTGGCGAGCCTAGTACGTGGGGTTAGCTCAGTTTTGGGAAAAGTACGTGGGGTTAGCTCAGTTTTTGGGAAAAGTACGTGGGGTTAGCTCAGTTTTGGCGAGCCTAGTACGTGGGTTAGCTCAGTTTTGGGAAAAGTACGTGGGGTTAGCTCAGTTTTGGGAAAAGTACGTGGGGTTAGCTCAGTTTTGGCGAGCCTAGTACGTGGGGTTAGCTCAGTTTTGGGAAAAGTACGTGGGGTTAGCTCAGTTTTGGGAAAAGTACGTGGGGTTAGCTCAGTTTTGGCGAGCCTAGTACGTGGGGTTAGCTCAGTTTTGGGAAAAGTACGTGGGGTTAGCTCAGTTTTGGGAAAAGTACGTGGGGTTAGCTCAGTTTTGGCGAGCCTAGTACGTGGGGTTAGCTCAGTTTTGGGAAAAGTACGTGGGGTTAGCTCAGTTTTGGGAAAAGTACGTGGGGTTAGCTCAGTTTTGGCGAGCCTAGTACGTGGGGTTAGCTCAGTTTTGGGAAAAGTACGTGGGGTTAGCTCAGTTTTGGGAAAAGTACGTGGGGTTAGCTCAGTTTTGGCGAGCCTAGTACGTGGGTTAGCTCAGTTTTGGGAAAAGTACGTGGGTTAGCTCAGTTTTGGGAAAAGTACGTGGGTTAGCTCAGTTTTGGCGAGCCTAGTACGTGGGGTTAGCTCAGTTTTGGGAAAAGTACGTGGGGTTAGCTCAGTTTTGGGAAAAGTACGTGGGGTTAGCTCAGTTTTGGCGAGCCTAGTACGTGGGGTTAGCTCAGTTTTGGGAAAAGTACGTGGGGTTAGCTCAGTTTTGGGAAAAGTACGTGGGGTTAGCTCAGTTTTGGCGAGCCTAGTACGTGGGGTTAGCTCAGTTTTGGGAAAAGTACGTGGGGTTAGCTCAGTTTTGGGAAAAGTACGTGGGGGTTAGCTCAGTTTTGGCGAGCCTAGTACGTGGGGTTAGCTCAGTTTTGGGAAAAGTACGTGGGGTTAGCTCAGTTTTGGAAAAGTACGTGGGGTT